>CM042019.1:95781843-96981843 GCA_023525975.1 Smallanthus sonchifolius
TCCACTTTGACTTTAGCACAGGTCAAGCATTTACTGACGTAGGTAGCAATTTCGGCTTTCATGTTAGGCCACCAATAGTGTTCCTTGTGGTCATGGTACATTTTGTCAGCACCGGGGTGAATCAAGTACCTTGACTTGTGTGCCTCGTCAATCACTAGATCCCTTAGATTCCCAAATTTTGGTACCCAAATCTGATCCATGAAGTAATGAATGTCATCATATTTGACCTCAAATTGCTTGTTCATACCACGTAAGGACTCATGGCATAGGTTCACCTCTTTGATTGCTTCGAGTTGGGCGTCACGGATTTGTATGGGTAAATTTATGTGGATGGTCAACTATAACGCCCGTACTCGTCGCGGCTTGGGTTGATCTTTCCTGCTCAAGGCATCAGCAACGACGTTTGCCTTTCCAGGATGGTAACGGATGGCGCAGTCGTAGTCGTTTAGCAATTCGACCCATCGACGCTGCCTCATGTTAAGCTCCTTCTGGTTGAAGATGTGTTGAAGGCTTTTGTGATCGGTGAAAATTGTACATTTTGTGCCATACAGATAGTGTCTCCAGATCTTGAGTGCGAATACTACCGCTCCCAACTCCAAGTCGTGGGTAGTGTAGTTTTTCTCGTGCACTTTCAGTTGTCGAGAAGCATAAGCAATGACCTTCTCCCTTTGCATTAACACGCACCCGAGTCCTTAGTGTGACGCATCGCAGTACACCACGAAATCGTCTGTTCCTTCCGATAATGATAGGATCGGCGCGCTGCAAAGTTTCTGTTTGAGTAATTGAAAAGCGGTTTCTGCCTTGTCGTTCCATTCGTATTTCTTATCCTTATGCGTGAAAGTAGTGAGGGGTTGGGCTATCTTAGAGAAATTTTTTATGAATCGTCGATAATAGCCCGCAAGACCTAAGAATTGTCGCACCTCAGTCGGAGTCTTAGGTGCCTCCCAATTCTTAATCGCCTCGATTTTGGATGGTTCAACATGTATGCCTTTCTCGTTGACCATGTGTCCAAGGAATTATACTTCTCGAATACAGAAGTGTCACTTCGAGAACTTGGTGTACAATTTATCCTCCTTTAGTAACTCCATGATTAACTTCAGATGCTTGGCATGCTCCTCCTTACTCCGTGATTGTATCAGGATATCGTTTATGAACACAATCACATACTTGTCCAAGTAGGGTTTGCACACTCGGTTCATAAGGTCCATGAATGCTGCCGGTGCATTGGTTAACCCAAATGGTATAGCCATGAACTTGTAGCGACCGTAACGAGTTCGAAAAGTGATCTTTGGAATGTCATCTTCCTGGATGCTTAGCTGATGGTATCCCGACAGCATATCGATATTCGAGTAATAGCTCGACCCTTGTAATTGATCGAACAGGCCATCGATCCTTGGTAGTGGATATCGGTTCTTGATCAACACTTTGTTCATTCTCGGTAGTCGATGCACAAACGGAACGATCCGTCTTTCTTCTTAACGAACAATATCGGTGCTCCCCAAGGCGAGAAACTTGGTCTAGTGAAACCTTTGTATAACAGTTCTTGTAATTGGTTAGACAATTCCTGCATTTCCGATGGCGCCAGTCGGTAAGGTGACCTTGCTATCGGGGCAGCTCCTGGTGTGAGGTCAATCCGGAACTCGACTTGCCGTTGCGGTGGAAGTCCGGGTAAATCATCGGGAAATACTTCCGCATAGTCTCGGACGATCGGTATGTCTTAAATCTTCCTCTCTTCTGCTTTCTTTTTCGTCGCGTGCGCTAGGATCGCGTGGTAACCCTTTCGTAAGTACTTTCGGGCTTTCATGAAGGTAATGATCCTTAGTGCGGTACCACTCCGTTCTCCTTGAATCACCGGTGTTTCCCCGTTCGGCAATGGAATGCGAACGATCTTCTCGTGACATACAATCTCGGCTCATGCCTTGGGCAAACAGTCCACACTGACGACTATATCGAAACTCCAAAGACTTACTGTTAATAGATCTACAGTGAATGGGTGGTCTGCTAGCATCAAGACACACGCTGGGATTTTCCGTTCTGCCTCAATCAACTTACCATCCGCTAGTTATACCGCGTATAGGTAATCTAGTGCAATTGGTGTAATTCCAAGTAGTGTATTATACATCTAGAAAAAGTTTGGTTAATTTTTGAGTCCCGTAACCATGCTTTTTGAATTTCCTCTATTAAACTAGTACTAAATTAATATTAAATTAATAAATCCGAATTTTAAGTTTTCACTTTCAACTTTCCTTATTTTTCCAAGTTACCCACTGATTAAAAATGAATCCAAGTTATAAGATTACCAATTTGTATAAAACTCACTTAATCATACAACTAAACACATAAACTTATGATAATTCAAGTGTTGGGTTGATACCTTGATATTTATAGTATATGATCGACCAAAACTAGCAATTTCAGCTATAGATTCTTCCTCAAATGATTCTACAAACATAGATGGATCATATATAGCAAAACAAATCAATTAGTCAAGCCACCTTTATGTATGTTTCAAGTGTGTTTACGTTCTATCAACTTCGGGGATGTTTTTAAGCAGTTTTAACCATTCAATTGGTTTGGGTTTTTCTTTCAAAGTTTAGTGTGTTGAAATATGAGAGGATAGGTGAAAGAATCAAAAGATTTGGAGTAGTATAAGTACCTCAAACATGATATACAAATGAAGGTATCACAGAAGCTGAGTTTTCAGCGCAGTTATCTTGCGGGGGCTGATTCGGGGTCGAAATCTCCATGAAATCGAGTGAGGTCAGTTGGGTTCTTTCCAGGACTCATGAAACTAAATTCCAGAAAAAGAATCAAGTGATTTGTATAAGAATTGAGGGAGATATTGTCGAATAAAGTTGGTTACAGATTGCTGGCAGAAAGTTACGAATTTTTGGTTATGAAACTAGGTTGTTTGATAGATGACCACTTGAATTTAGCCTTTGAATCTTCTAAGAACTGTCATGAATACCAAGAACCAAACATAAGTGTGTTTGAGAGTGTGTGTTTGATCAGGGGAGAGAGATAGACAGATGAAAATATGTGTGTGTTTGTTTGATGGTTTACGACAAAACAAAGGGTAAAAGGTTTGAGGATTGCAATGATGATAAAATGTTGAGTCATGTGTTGAGGTGTCATCACCAGAATTTGTGTGGCACAACTCATGCTAGGTGTTATTAAGATAGCTAAGTAGGACTAGAAAGTAATTAAGGGGGATTAAAACAAGTTTAGATGTTAAGTAAGACTAGTTACTTAGTTAAGTGTTTATGTTAAATAAAATCATGTCCCAAATGATTCTAGATGTTATATAATCTATAAAAAAAATAATTTTTTATAAAACATTATGGCATAACACCAAAATTTACAAGTTTATAAAACATAAAAGTTTCAAAAATTCCATGAACTAACATTGAGTTTTACATGTGAACCAAATACAATATATGACTTGTGGTTTGACTCTTGCTATATAGTGTTAATATATATGATCATACACATAATACTAGGGTTCTACAAACACACAAATTCAAAGATCACGTAAAATCATGAAATCCAATCACATAGGTAATTAAGCAAAACAAGGTTTTTATGCACAATGATATAAGATGCCCAGTATATAAATTTTTTAAGGTACTATGTAACCTTAATTGTGTCTACTTAAACCAATCCAACTAAAATTTTAAGTAAGGGTTAATAAAAATTGACTTTGATTTTGAGGGTTGTCATAGATTTGGAACTTTAAGATTTGGAACGAACGAATGGATGAAAGAATATTAAAGATTCGATTTAAAGATTTGATTTTGAGGGTTGTCACCATTTCGTAAGTACTTTCGGGCTTTCATGCAGGTAATGATCCTTAGTGCGCTACCACTCCATTCTCCTTGAATCACCAGTGTTTCCCCGTTCGGCAGTGGAATGCGAACGATCTTCTCTTGAGATACAATATCGGCTTAGGCCTTGGGCAAACAGTCCACAATGATGACTATATCAAAACTCCCTAGAGTTATTGTTAATAGATCTACAGTGAATGGGTTGTCAGCTAGCATCAAGACACACGCTGGGATTTTTCGTTCTGCCTCAATCAGCTTACCATCCGCTAGATATACCGCGTATAGGTAATCTAGTGCAATTGGTGTAATTCCAAGTAGTGAGCTAAACTCAGTAGACACAAAGCTTTTATCGGAACTTGTATCAAATAGAGTGGAGACTTAACAGTTGTTCACAAGAACATGGGGGTCACAAAGCTTTGATTCTATTAAGCTCCTCCAGCTCCTATAATGAACGATATGCCTCGTGCATCATCAGCACCATGTTTTCTAAACTTTGGGCAATCTTTGTGGATAGGTCTGAGTTTACCATACTCGAAGCATCCATGGCTTTCTCCTGTGTTCGTGGTTTGATCAACAGTCCTGCAATTGTGGGTGGCATGGCCGAAACGCTTGTATTTCTGGCACTTGGACTCTTTTCATGAACCCGGGTGGTGAAAACCTCACTTGTTATATGTCGGCGGTTCGCAGTGTATCCATCTCTGGTTTCCTTATCTGGTTGGCGTACGGCAAAGGCCTTAACTATTTTATGTCTCCTCGGGGCTGGTGGCGTAAGGGTTTTATCGGGAGCATCATGTCATCTCCTTTGTTTTTAAATGACTTTACAAGATATCCATCTCTGAATAGTATCCCTTGACGAATTGCTTGGCCTATCAAATTGAGCGCAAGTCTCGCTCCGTTTCGGGTGGTGATAGATTCAATAGATGTCACTATACTTTGTATCTGAGGCGTTAAGCCCCAAATGTACCTTTCGATTCTCTTGGATTCCGGTGTGACCATATGTGAGCATAGTCGGGCCAAGTCATGGAATTTCGTGGTGTATTCTTCCATATTCACACCTTCTACTGACAAGTTTCAGATTCCTTGTTCTAATTTTTACAGTTCATTTCAGGTAATATTCCTATTTCATAATTTCCTTAAATTCTTCTCATAGGATTGCGTTAGCAGCTCCTAGACTTGGAGTGTGGTCATGTGAGTTTCAACATGTGAGGACTTGCCCTTCGAATGTGCCGGTGGCGAATGTGACTTTTTAATCCATGGTACAACTGTTCATGCTGAGAACATATTATATCTTATCAATGCATTTGGTAATACCCCCGACTCCTCCATCATCGTGGAAGTTTCGGGGTCCGTCTGCAAAGAGGGCATTGTATGAACCGCCCTTCTGGAGGTTCTTCACTTCAGGCTAAGTTGATTCAAATTCGTATACGAGAAAAGATGTTGGATAATTCTATGCCATCAAAGGTGGCATGTTGTGTCAGCTAATATCCTTTGATTCGATCCATTGCAGTATCCTATGAGATCGAAAATCGAACATCTGAGAATTAGAAATAGGAGTACTAGTCGGACAGAAAGTCAACTCAGATTATAGGATTCACCAAAGTTTTCATGCACTAAAATTTATGATTACGTGTGCACCCGTAATAATACTTTGCATTGCATGGTCCCACTGATGTTTCCCTTATTCTGAGTTCCCAGATTAAAAGTGTTGTAATGTTCCTTAGATTGTACCATCGGGTACAGAATATTAACTAAGATTAAGGACATAGTAGGATTTAGCCATTGTACTAAGGCTGGCGTGTTTAGAGTCATACAGAATAGATTCGAAAAGAGGAATTTCAATTACAAACTCCCTTGTATTGGGATGTATGAGTGGGGTTCAGTTCGCAACCCGAAGTAATAGCCATTGGTCTCTATGAGTCCTTCCAGTCCTCCTCGGATGGATCTTGTTTTTTTTTTGCGTGAATCTCCACCTCGAACTCTTTGTAGTCCGGGTGAGGTGTCGGTGCATGTGGTGTTGGATCATGAAGAGGCAGCGTGACCCTCCTCATCGGGGTTTGAAAAAGTAGAGTTTCTCCTGAATGCGCAAGGTACGGGGATGGGATGGGGTGAGATACCACCTCGGGGTCTCCTCCCAGTCCATGTGTCCAAGAGAGCCTCAAGCTCCTAGCCGAATACAGTCTCAGGAACCTCGTCGGCTCCTACTCGTCGGGCTCCTCCTCGTCATCCTTGTGGTTGTCGGCCATGTGCTCACCCGAATACTCGCTCGGGTTCTCGTTGTCGTCGGTCATTAGAATACTATCGTCACCGGATGCGCGCGGGAGTAGTGGTGCGGACGGTGCGGGAAGTGACGATCCAGCCGATGACGTTGCCGACGGTGTGTACTTGTACTTCTCCTCGGAGTCGAAGATGACAATCGGGTGAGATGCGGAAGACATGGTTGTGACAGTAACACCGTCTAAGTATTAGATAATATAGATCATGTGAGTGTATATGCAATGTGATTGATATGATGTGAACTATGTGAGCCTAAAGTTATAGTCTAAGTACACTAAATGCAACTTAGTTCTCTATAACCAGGGCTCTGATACCAATCTGTCACACCCTGAAATTCCACAGCGGTTACCCGCGGGTTGTGACTGTCAAGGATAATCAGTCCCGGTCATTTCGAACGACCTCTAAATGGTTTTCGAAAAGACTTTCTGTTTGAACATCATACAAAAATAAATAAGTAATACGGAATTTGAAAATGCGGAAAGTAAAGTACGGAAGCAAAAGTAATGTAACAAAATACAGAAGCATAATCTTTAGGTTCCCATAAACCTAAACTTCTAATGAAAACATGAAATGTGACTCCAGATATGCAATCCTAGTCCATGCCTGAATGTTTAGCGACCTGAGATAAACATGCTTAAAAGTGTCAACACAGGGTTGGTTAGTTCACAGGTTTAAGTAACAGAAACATAAATGAAAACAGTGTAACAGTACGTATGTATACTAGTGATTCGATTGTTGATCAGACAATAAACAATAACTATATAAGCAACACCGAAACCGAAGCTAAACGAAGGAATGCAGAAACTAGCATTTTGCCTCTTACGTGCCCAGCACGCAATGGATTAGGTCAATTGTGCGCCCGTTTGACTCCTAGTCAGAGTTAGCGCGACTAACCCGGGTGGGGGTTGTTAAACCCAATAGTACTATTCATGAATCACCTTGCTTTGTGTAATAATTAACGGTTCGAATATGAGAAGACTTTACGTGCGGGAAATGCACCCACATATATATATATATATATATATATATATATATATATATATTAAAGCAAAATCAAAGTAACCATCATACGAGTAAGTAAGAAAATGGTTTAGCATTTATCTCCCCCAAATGGAAAAGTAAGTAAAATGAGGCTGTGAAAACTCACATGGGAATGAGGTGAATGAAGTATGAAAGTAACACGAGAAACTAGCAACTCCGGATAACCGACCTAACCGAGCCCTAGGAAATAGTAAGGCTATAAGGTCTATGAAAGTAAACATGGTTTATGTAACCACATTCATCCAAACGACTCGACGTTACATTGACGTTTTGAAAAGGTTTGACCAAAGTTGATCGAGGTTTGACCAAGGTTTGACCAAGGTTGACCGAGGTTTGACCAAGGTTTGATCAACTTTGACAAAGTTTGACTAATGTTGACCAAGTTTGACTAATGTTGACCAATGTTGACCAATGTTGACTAATGTCACAACGACGACCCGTTGGTTACACATGGTGGAAACGTGTACAAGTGGCACATGAGTGACATATGAGTAACACATAAGTACATATAAGTAATACCTAAGTACACATGAGTAACATACAGTTAAGTAAAACATGAGTTATACTTTGTGACATAACATTCATGCTTGTAGTTGCATAAGTCATTAACATGTGACAAGTAGCATGGTATTTGTACATCTTCATGGTATATTTCATACATGTTAACCATTTATACACATAAGTTATGTCATTACATTAATAACCTATTAACATTATCTCAATTCATTTGAACAACTAACATAACATGTCATTTCTTCATTATAGTTATTAACATAGCAAAGTTCCCTTTTTAAGAAATTAGGGTTTTAGTGCACCCTAGGTGTCATGGCTCAACTAAACAAATGATACATGAAGTAATACTAGTAACATGCTATAAACATGATTCTACACACACACTTTCTATTTTAAGCAAAGGTGAGGTTCACAAACTAACAAAGTTTCCTTATTTAGTAAGGTTCTCCAACACATGTCATAATACAATTCCAAATTACATATTCTTGATACGACATTTATTCATATAGTAATAAAGCTATTTATCCTATTTTAGACCTTTAAAACATACACATACAAAATACGAACAATTAAAGTTTCCTTTTTAGAAAAGTGGTCCAAACGACCTTTTGCACATGTGTAACTTCAAATAACTCTTTCTACTACTTTAATATATGTTATAGAACCATATTATCAAGTATTTATCCAATAGAACCTCATAACACAAAATATGATAAATTAAAGTTTCTTTATATAGTAAGTCGACCATAACATAGAGTAAAACAACATTTCAACCAAACAAAATTTACATTTCCTACTTATTATACTATTATGAGCGTCATTTAAACTATCAAACACATCATACACTCATTGTAAGGCCCCAAACCCGGGAGGCCTCACTCGTTGGATTTACTCATTCACAAACAGTTCTTAAACATGAATATCAAATAACGCAGCGGAATCATTCATTCAACATAATAAAAACTTGTTCATACATGCGGAAGCGTACATTGTCAAATACATAAACTTAACATAAACAACTCATAACGGGATGCCAGTCTTCATGATCGACCGGGTAACTCTTCTCGCTTGCCAAGCATCACCGTCCATCGTCCATACCTGCCTTAACCTGAATGTGCATACTAAAAAAGTCAGCTACGCTGGTGAGTTCTAGCATTTCATAAAAACTTTAACATCAACATTTGCCAAAAACATATCATTCATTTAGTAAAACCTTTCACAAAAGCATGTAATAATCTAACATCTTTAAAAAGGTTTCGTACCCATATCATCATCAACATCATAATCATAAACACCGTTAAACGGATCGTTCATTAAAACTTTTAACATTCATTTAAGTCATACATTATTATCTAAATCTGTGTTACCCTTCGTTCCGTCATTTAGTATGGTATTGCCCCTAAGGCTTAACTGCACGAAGACCGACAATACCATACATTCCGTCAATTCCCTTTTGGTATTGCCCCCAAGGCTAACTGCGCGAGGACCGACAATACCCATTCAGTTGCCCTTATGGCTCTCATGTCCATAAACCGACAACTTCCATCGACGGCCATGGCTCACGGCCATGACACCGTCGGATCATAATTTAACCTTACATAGGGTCACGTTAACCCCTGAGTAACCGTCGTTACTCCCTTACCAGTTGTACAACATCATAACCATTGACATGCCACAGAGATACTGCCCCTGTTGTTCTTGTGGCAACTATGGCTCGCTGTCCATAATCTACCACAAGGCTGGGAATCTCATTCCCAGACTTCATTCGTCAATTCCATTCATTCGACAGATTAGATTTGTAATGACTTCTTTAAAACCTTTACCTCTTTCTCTTCTCATTAAACATTTCCTCATTTAGACCGTTCATAAAGCATTCGTAACCCTTTTTGGCAAAAACACTTCAAAACCTTTCCTTTCGTAAACATCGTTTCGTTAAAACATCATTTCGTTAAACATCATTTCGTAAGTATGCACACCAGCCCAAAAACATTAACAAAACATTTAAAAGAGGGCTCTAGAACTCACCTGATACGCTAATATGGGTTGTCCTAAACGAAGGTCCAACAACGTCACTTCCGATCTGAATTGATTAGTTAAATACACATCAGACCAATCCCGACTCTAACGGTTTAACCATTCTAACATACTGACTTCACTTAATCAGTTCTGATGTCTGCGCACTTAGCAAGTGCGCAGACCCTGCTGCCTGCGCACTTATCAAGTGCGCAGGTCCCTCCTCCTGCGCACTTAGCAAGTGCGCAGGTCCCTCCTCCTGCGCACTTAGCAAGTGCGCAGGTCCCTCCTCCTGCGCACTTAGCAAGTGCGCAGGACCTGCTCCGTGCGCACTTAGTAAGTGCGCACGACCTGTTCTTCGCGAAAAAACCTAACTTTCGCATTCGGGTCTGATCATGTCAAGATCCCGAGCCTGTTTGCATTCAAAACGTTCATTTTCCATTAAGGAACTCAAATCCATGATTATCTTTCAGTTTCATCCGTTCAAACCTTACCTTTTCACCCAAAACCCAAAAAACCCAAAAACGAACTAAAACTCAGATTTAGGTCGGATTGTTACCTGAATCGAGTTTCTGATCCGGAGGTTCTTCTCACGAGTTATGGAGTAACACTTTGCTGAAGTCTCGGGTCGATCCGCCAACTTTCTCTCTCTACGGTTTCTCTCTCTAAAAAGTTGCAAATGAGAGAAAAGGGGTGGCATAGGCTATTTATAGCCCGCTGACCCATCCGACCCGACCCGTCATGCCTCGTTCATTTATTTCGTTATTATAACTGTCGTTTTATTTTTGGGATGTTACAAGTCTACCCCCCTTACAATAGGTTTCGTCCCCGAAACCTTATCATAAGTCAAATAGATGAGGGTACGACTCCCTCATTTCCTTCTCCGTTTCCTAAGTGGCTTCCGATCCCTTTCGATGCTTCCATTGGACTTTAACCAATTGGATAACTTTATTACGTAAACGTTTCTCCTTCCGATCAAGGATGGCCACGGGTTCTTCGATGTAATTAAGGTTGTTATCGACCTCGATGTCAGTAAGTGGTACGTGAGCCGATTCATCCGCCAAACACTTTCGCAAGTGTGATACATGGAAGGTAGGATGAATCCCACTTAACTCATCAGGCAACTCTAACCGATAAGCGACTTCACCAACCCGTGCCATTATCCTGAACGGTCCGACAAACCTCGGACTTAACTTTCCTCTCCTTCTGAATCGTATGATTCCCTTCCATGGTGACACTTTCAGCATTACTCTGTCACCAATATCAAACTCAATAGGCCTTCGTCGTTTATCCGCATAGGATTTCTGACGATCTTGTGCGGCCTTCATTCGTGCCTTGATTTGATCAAACCTTTCCGACGTTTCTCTTACGACTTCCAGACATCCTAACTCCTTCTGCCCAATCTAACCCCAACAAACCGGGGTCCTACATCTTCTCCCATACAACATTTCGTAAGGCAGCATGCCTATCGTCGTGTGATGACTATTGTTGTAGGAGAATTCGGCTAACGGCAGATGGCTGTCCCAACTGCCACCGAAGTCGATAATACAAGCACGGAGCATATCTTCCAATGTCTGAATGGTCCTTTCGGACTGACCATCCGTTTGTGGGTGGTATGCTGTGCTGATATTAAGCCTCGTACCCATCGCCTCGTGAAATCTTTTCCAGAACCTCGATGTGAATCGTGTGTCCCGGTCAGATACAATCGTCAAAGGCATCCCATGCCGTGCTACTACTTCGTTAATAAATACTTCCGCTAACCTTTCCGACGAGAACGTCTAGCGAATAGGTAGGAAATGAGCACTCTTCGTTAAACGGTCCACAATTACCCAAATGGTGTCATGACCTTTAGCTGTGCGAGGTAGCTTAGTTATGAAGTCCATGGTAATGTGTTCCCACTTCCATTCCGGTATATCAAGTGGTTGAATCTTTCCATACGGTTTCTGGTGCTCGGCCTTTACTTGCGAGCAAGTCAAGCACTTGCTTACATACTTCGTCACATCACGTTTCATTCCAGGCCACCGGTATTCCTTTCTTAGATCTTGGTATATTTTATTAGTACCGGGATGGATAGAGTAACGAGACTTATGAGCCTCATCCAAGATTTTGGTTCTAAGCTCGCCACCCATAGGTATCCATACCCGTCCAAAACGTGTCCTAACACCAAGGGTGTTATATTCCAACTTGTCCTGTTGGCCAACCATCCTTTCCTTCTTTATGTTTTCCTCCTTAAGTGCCTCATCTAGAGCCTTTTAAATTTCTCTCATCACGTCCGATGTTACCACCAACTGGCAAGCTTTCACTCTAATAGGAGTAGGCACATCCTTTCGTCTTAGAGCGTCAGCCACCACGTTTGCCTTTCCAGGATGGTATATGATTTCACAGTCATAATCTTTTAGGAGTTCTAACCATCGTCTCTGCCTCATATTAAGCTCTCTTTGTTCGAAGAAGTACTTCAAACTTTTGTGGTCTGAGTAAATAGTAAACTTCACCCCGTAAAGGTAGTGCCTCCAGATTTTCAATGCGAACACGACAGCAGCAAGCTCCAAATCGTGATTCGGATAATTAGCTTCATGAATCTTCAACTGCCGTGACGCGTACGCGATCACTCTCCCGCGTTACCTCAATACGCATCCCAATCCCTGACCCGAAGCGTCAGAGTATACCACTAAGTCTTCATTGCCCTCGGGAAGGGCCAAGACTGGAGCTTGAGTTAGCATTTCCTTCAATTCCTTAAACGCCTCATCCTGGGTCAAACCCCATTCGTACTTTACCTCCTTCCGAGTCAACTTCGTCAACGGCGAAGCTATTTTCGAGAAATCATGGATGAATCTCCGATAGTAGCCCGTCGATCCCAAGAAACTACGGATTTCAGTTGGCGTCTTAGGAACATTCCATTCCCTTACCGTTACTATCTTTGCTGGGTCAACCATAATGCCGTTCGGGTTAATGACGTGACCTAGGAATTGGACTTCCCTAAGCCAGAACGCGCATTTGGAGAACTTAGCATACAACTTTTCTTTCTTCAGAGCCTCCAACACCTCCTTTAAGTGACATGCGTGATCACCCTCATTCTTGGAATAGATGAGGATATCATCGATAAACACGATTACCGACCGATCCAGCATTGGTCGACAAACTCTATTCATCAAATCCATGAACGTTGCAGGGGCGTTCGTCAATCCAAAAGACATTACGCGGAACTCAAAGTGTCCATAACGTGTGCGAAATGTCGTTTTCGGTATGTCTTCTTCCCTCACCTTCAACTGATGGTACCCGGATCGAAGGTCGATCTTTGAGAACCAACTTGAGCCTTGTAATTGATCGAACAGGTCGTCGATCCTTGGTAACGGGTACTTGTTCTTCACGGTACGTTTGTTCAACTCGCGATAATCAATACACATTCTCATCGAATCGTCTTTCTTCTTTACGAACAACACCGGAGCACCCCAATGGTGAGATGCTTGGTTGGATAAATCCTTTCTCAAGTAACTCGTCTAGTTGTACCATAAGTTCTTTCATTTCCACTGGTGCTAGTCGATATGGAGCCTTAGCCACGGGCTGGGCATCTGGTACTAAGTCGATTCGGAACTCAATCTCTCTGTCGGGTGGTATCCCAGGCAAATCCTCTGGAAACACCTCCGGGTACTCGCGTACCACGGGTACATCGTCTAGTTCCTTCACTTCCTTACACTTGTCAATCACGTACACCAGATAAGCCTCGCATCCGCGCCTCAAGTAATCTGTTGCCTTAATCATCGAGATGACGTTTGGCATCGGGACGTCACGATCTCCAAAAACCTCGACTTTGCTACCATCCGGAGCCTTGAGTCGGATTATCTTTCGTTTACATATGATTTGTGCTTCGTTGGCAGTTAACCAATCCATACCCATCACGACATCAAACCCTCCCAAAACCATAACAAACAATCTGACAGGGAACCTATGACCTTCTATTTTTATCGTAGAGTTGTCAACTACCTCGGTCACTCTCGCAGTTCTACCCTCAGCGGTTTCTACACTAAAGGCCCTTTCTAGTATACTGACAGCGTACTTCACTCTCTTACAAAAAGTCGCAGATATAAAAATCTTACTGGCACCCGAATCAAATAACACAGAAACAAGAGTGTTGTCAAGGACGAACGTACCTGACACCACGTCGGGGTCCATTCTGGCCTGGTCTTGCGTCAGCGCGTACGCACGAGTCTTTGCTCGGGGCCTCTCTTCCCTCTTCTCCGGGCCTTTCCCCTTCCCGGCTTCACCCATTCTTGGTTTGGTGCATTCCCGGCTCAGATGACCGGCATCCCCACAGTTATAGCACTTGTAGTGTTGTGTGCACTCACGGGAGTAGTGCCCGGTCTTGCCACACTTAAAGCACAAGTTAGATCCCAGTATACATTCACCTACATGCTCCTTTCCACACTTCTTACAAACAGTCGGCTCATCCACCCGAGCCCTTTTATCGCGAGCCCCAAACATCTTTCCACCAGTTCGCTTGTTTGAGAAGCTCGGTCTCTTCTTTGGTTCCTCGATGGCGGCGACATTCAGCGCCAGATCATCAAATACTACGCCGCTCAGTTCTACTACCGAATCATAGGTAGTAGAGGCGTTTGCCTTAACATAGGTGCGGACCTGGTCCGGCAACCCTTGAATGTAGCAGGAAATTTTTCTCTCCTCCGTCGTAACAAGATGTGGCACCAGACGTGCCAGTTCATTGAATCGGGTTGTGTACTGCCGGTGCGTCATGCTCCCGGCCTTAAAACCTAGAAATTCCCTCTCTACCTTCTCAATCTCGTTCCTCGGGCAGAAATTCTTGATCACCAAAGTTTTCAAGTCAGCCCACATCATCAAGTCAACAACCTCATCCCCCTTAGCCTGACGTACACCTTCCCACCAGTGGGATGCTTCCTCCCTCAAGGAGTTAGCAGCAAACTTCACTACTTGATTAGCTCGACACTCGCTCAGACGGATGGCGGCTTCCATACGTATTACCCAATCAAAAGTAGCCACCGCGTCCTTCTTCCCAGTCAGGACCGGCGGGTCACATGCCTTAAAGGACTTAAAGTCGCATCCACGAGCAGGCGGTGCGTTGTCGGTCTCGTTGTTCTGGGCACCAGTTTCCTCACTAGATCCGCCTTCCCCACTAACTTTCTTTAATGCTTCAGCCAACAGACTTGGCAGAGAATTCTTCATCAACTCGGAGAACTCTCGAGCTATGGCTGCTCTCACTTCTGGTTCAAAAGTGAAAGGTTGTTCTGCAACTTGTGTCTGTTCAGTTCCATACATACTAACCGTCGGTTCAGTGTGAACACTTCCTTCTTCGCTGTGCTCTTGGCGCGCAGGAATCCTGCCACGCCCACCATTTCGACCACCGGTATGGCCACCACGCCTTCCGTTCCCTCTCCTCGTCATTTCGTTCTATAAGACAAGAAATCCAATGTCATCACGCTAGTTAACAAATAGAATTCAATAAGCACTGTAAGATGTTAATATACACTGGCCATCTACAATTAACCATTACACTACCTTTCGATTTCTATTTGACCACCTTTGTGATTCCATCAGAACACAAGTCCTTACCTAACCCTTTATAAGGCATAATACATACACATATTCTACTTTTCATACCTGATGCTTTGGCTCGAGTTACCCGTACTGGCATCCGCTTTCGGTCCCATTCAAAGTTTAAGTTCAGACACTGAGAGTGTCCGAATCTCTCAAACTATTGTTCTGATACCAACTTGTAAGGCCCCAAACCCGGGAGGCCTCACTCGTTGGATTTACTCATTCACAAACAGTTCTTAAACATGAATATCAAATAACGCAGCGGAATCATTCATTCAACATAACTAAAAACTTGTTCATATATGCGGAAGCGTACATTGTCAAATACATAAACAACTCATAACGGGATGCCAGTCTTCATGATCGACCGGGTAACTCTTCTCGCTTGCCAAGCATCACCGTCCATCGTCCATACCTGCCTTAACCTGAATGTGTATACTAAAAAAGTCAGCTACGCTGGTGAGTTCTAGCATTTCATAAAAACTTTAACATCAACATTTGCCAAAAACGTATCATTCATTTAGTAAAACCTTTCACAAAAGCATGTAATAATCTAACATCTTTAAAAAGGTTTCGTACCCATATCATCATCAACATCATAATCATAAACACCGTTAAACGGATCGTTCATTAAAACTTTTAACATTCATTTAAGTCATACATTATTATCTAAATCTGTGTTACCCTTCGTTCCGTCATTTAGTATGGTATTGCCCCTAAGGCTTAACTGCACGAAGACCGACAATACCATACATTCCGTCAATTCCCTTTTGGTATTGCCCCCAAGGCTAACTGCGCGAGGACCGACAATACCCATTCAGTTGCCCTTATGGCTCTCATGTCCATAAACCGACAACTTCCATCGACGGCCATGGCTCACGGCCATGACACCGTCGGATCATAATTTAACCTTACATAGGGTCACGTTAACCCCTGAGTAACCGTCGTTACTCCCTTACCAGTTGTACAACATCATAACCATTGACATGCCACAGAGACACTGCCCCTGTTGTTCTTGTGGCAACTATGGCTCGCTGTCCATAATCTACCACAAGGCTGGGAATCTCATTCCCAGACTTCATTCGACAGATTAGATTTGTAATGAATTCTTTAAAACATTTACCTCTTTCTCTTCTCATTAAACATTTCCTCATTTAGACCGTTCATAAAGCATTCGTAACCCTTTTTGGCAAAAACACTTCAAAACCTTTCCTTTCGTAAACATCGTTTCGTTAAAACATCATTTCGTTAAACATCATTTCGTTAAACATCATTTCGTAAGTATGCACACCAGCCCAAAAACATTAACAAAACATTTAAAAGATGGCTCTAAAACTCACCTGATACGCTAATATGGGTTGTCCTAAACGAAGGTCCAACAACGTCACTTCCGATCTGAATTGATTAGTTAAATACACATCAGACCAATCCCGACTCTAACGGTTTAACCATTCTAACATACTGACTTCACTTAATCAGTTCTGATGTCTGCGCACTTAGCAAGTGCGCAGACCCTGCTGCCTGCGCACTTAGCAAGTGTGCAGACCATGCTGCCTGCGCACTTATCAAGTGCGCAGGTCCCTCCTCCTGCGCACTTAGCAAGTGCGCAGGTCCCTCCTCCTGCGCACTTAGCAAGTGCGCAGGTCCCTCCTCCTGCGCACTTAAGAAGTGCGCAGGACCTGCTCCGTGCGCACTTAGCAAGTGCGCACGACCTGTTCTTCGTGAAAAAACCTAACTTTCGCATTCGGGTCTGATCATGTTAAGATCCCGAACCTGTTTGCATTCAAAACGTTCGTTTTCCATTAAGGAACTCAAATCCATGATTATCTTTCAGTTTCATCCGTTCAAACCTTACCTTTTCACCCAAAACCCGAAAAACCCAAAAACGAACTAAAACTCAGATTTTGGTCGGATTGTTACCTGAATCGAGTTTCTGATCCGGATGTTCTTCTCACGAGTTATGGAGTAACACTTTGCTGAAGTCTCGGGTCGATCCGCCAACTTTCTCTCTCTACGGTTTCTCTCTCTAAAAAGTTGCAAATGAGAGAAAAGGGGTGGCATAGGCTATTTATAGCCCGCTGACCCATCCGACCCGACCTGTCATGCCTCGTTCGTTTATCTCGTTATTATAACTGTCGTTTTATTTTTAGGATGTTACACTCATTTATGCAAAATCTCATCCAACAAAGTTTTTATAAATATAAACGAACAAATAACAACCTAAAGGAACATTTCAAACAATAAAAAGTGCAGATATGTGTCAACAACTTCATTTGAAATGGATGATAGAATTTGAGAGAGGTGGAGGCTAGGTGGTGGTGGTTGCGGCCGTGAGAAAGAGAGAGGAGAGGGGAGAGTGGCTTTAGGGTTAGGGTAAACAAATGAGGGATAAGTGGGTTTAAGGGAGTTTTAGTGTAAATGGTATTGGGCTTTTCCCTCTTTTAAGGCTTTTAATAAAATTATGGGCTCATATTGGACTAAAACTAATTAAAAAGCTGAATTTATTAAGCCCAAGTAATAAAATCATTATTTTTATAAAAACTAATTTAATGTTGTTGCCACATATCGCGTATCCGCTTAAAAAGCGTTAATTTAAAAGTTGCTCTAAAAATTTCAGACAATTTCATATAAGCATGAAATATTAAATCCCAATATTACATATAATTTTTGTACACCAATTATATGTCTAAATATTATTTATAAAATTCACCAACGTTCGTGTGACAAGACGCGTGTGTGACTCGGTAATCCGCCCGATTACCGATGCATGTAATGAAATGAAACGAATGGACTTGGTATATGAAATATGTACCTAATTACTCTATAATTAAGTATGATGCAAGTGTAATTATGTGAATTCAAGTAATAGTCGGGTATGAATATTAACCTGAATTTTTCGGGTATCACAACCTAACCCGCCACCAAAAACCTAAACCCCTCACCCCACCCACCCCCAAAAACCTAAACCCCCACCCTCCAAAAACCTGACCTAAAAGCTAAACTAAATCCAAAAAACTAAATCCAAAAAACTAAACACAAAAGCTAACCCCACTATTTTTTTGATTTTTTTTAATGAGGACGACGTGGGAAACATGGTCTCCGAATCAGTTTTTTTAGTTTTTGATTTATATTTTGAGTTATGATTTTTTTATTATTTTTTTTACTTTTAATAAGTAGTTTTTTTTTGTTTTCATTATGAAAAATGAGTTTTTGGTATGATCCTTCCCCTATTTTAGGAACAAATAAAGAAACCATGGACTCCACTTTTAATTCAACCATGAAAAAAGGTTGAGCTAATTCAGGATTTTAATTAAGTCGAATGGAACGAATTGAATTTGCAAAAAATATTTTCAAACTACGCATTGCATCCAAGAATGTTGCAGAATTTGTTCCCGATTAACAAATAATGTTGCAGAATTTGTTCCCGATTACAAGTTTGCCAAAAATTTGATAATGGATGGAGAAGACGTGAGTTTATACACTGAAATTAGGAGACTTCTCTAAAATGAAAACACGTAGTTTTGATATAAATTTAGATAAAACGAAATACTTTTAGAATGTTTCGCATCTAAGCTTAGATGCGAGACAGCACCATATTCACTTTCCCCTTTTGAAATATATACAGTGGTAACTTAATAATGCTCATATACTATGTGTTATACGTGGGTGGTAATCAAAAGGGTTTTAGAAAATAAATCATATATATATATATATATATATATATATATATATATGGTTGGATTCATGAGAGAACTAACTTTAATGAGAGAACTAGAAAACTCCTCATTAAAAGCAAAAAAAATAAAAAAAAAAATCATAACTCAAAATATAAATCAAAAACTAAAAAAGTGGTTCGGATACCATGTTTCCCACGTCGTCCTCGTTAAAAAAACTGCAATACTGCATATGTGTAGTACCACCCCAAAAACCTAAACCCCCCACCCCATCCCCACCCAAAAACCTAACCCCCCACCCCATCCCCACCCAAAAACCTAACCCCACCCCACCCACCAAAAAACCTAAACCCTCACACCCACCCCCAAAAACCTAAACTCACCCACCCCCACCCAAAAACCTAAACCCACACACTCCTACCCTCAAAAACCTAACCCTAAAAGCTAAACTCAAAAACCTAACCCTAAAAGCTAAACTAAACCTAAAAACTAAACCCTAAAGTTGAACCGGGCATTTGTGCTTTTTTTTTTAACGAGGACGACGTGGGAAACATGGTCTCCGAACCATTTTTTTATTTTTTTATTTATATTTTGAGTTATGATTTTTTTATTATTATTTTTTTTTGTATTTAATAAGTAGTTCTCTATTTCTCTCATTAAAATGAGTTTTTTTATGATATTCTTCATATATATATATATATATATATATTTTATTTAACAAGATAATAAATATATAATTCTTGAAAATTTATAAAAGAAATGGGTCTTTTAACCATAAAATAATGATAATAGTATGTAATTGTGTTTTTGTTAAACAAATAAACAAAACAGAAAAAAAAAGATGGTCTGCCGACGGTGAGAGCTTTAACCACTAGATCCGGGCAAGTGCCTTGTTAAGATTTTAGAAACGTTTTATTGTTAACCAAAGGGTTCCAAGAACCCTTCTTCCCTAAACATCTCAGTCGCAAACCGTCCCCCTTTTTAACTCTAAATCCAAAATCGATTTCTTTGATCTAGGACTCACAGGAAGGTGCAATAGGGAAACATGAAGTAGCGATTAGGATGGGTAGTTACCTGATGTCGATCTCGAGCAAAAGAAATTGGAGTCGTTGGTGCTTCAAAGCCGATTTCAACAGGTAGGATAGAAAGGAATGAAATTGAAGGTGAATTCGATTGTGAAATGATATGGGTGTTTTAGGATGATTAGAAACGCGATTAACAGTTTGCAATTAATCGAGATTAGCGGTTTTGGGACTGGATTTGTGGGTTTTCAAACCATAACCGAAACTCTAAAAAAAAAGGGTTAAAACAATTGATTTCTCAATCAATAATGGTGATTTCAAGTCCATAACGGTTGTAATTGAATGGCAAAATGATTAGGGAGAGTTACATTCCATTAATACAAGAATTTGATAGCTTTAAAACCTGATTTTGACTTTTTCGAAGTCAAAATTGGTTTGAGAAATGTTCTATGGTTCAAAATTGAAAACAAGGGGGATCACAAGGGGTTCAATCACTTAATAAGAGGTTCAATTGCTATAGAGGGTTAAATCTCTAATTCTTTTGATATTTAGCTATTTATTTATTTGTAAAATTGTTTTTATAAAACTTATAAAAACTTAATCATTATTTATTTTATTATAATTATTTTATAAAAGAAACTCCATTCTTATAAAATTTAAGTTTTAAAATATAACACTTCATTTTTATAACACTCAAAAGTTTTATATTTGAATTATTTATTATAACAAAGTATATATATATATATATACATATGATAAATAAAAATATACATATATATGATTAAATCTCTAGGTCAATACACGTTGAAAGTAATTAATGTGGCATATTGTAATGTACAAGTACGAGATTGAGATAAAATGTTATTATTGCATAAAGATGAAATAGAATAATACAAGCAAAAGTCATGGATGTTACACTTGCCTTGCAGTCGTGTTCTTTTGTTCTTTTTCAATCCGAAACAATAGTTGACTATCAAATTAATACTTCATCCGGAGTGACTCTTCATCCAGAGTGAAGTCTTCATCCGGAGTAGTACTTGAACTCGACAAAACTTCAGACAGTTATCCGGAGTACTCATTTTTCGGAGTAACTTCTTCATCTGGAGTAGAGGCTTGTCCTTTGGGGTATATACACTTAATGAATTTTGGTGAACACCAGCCTTAACATGACTTTACACGGGGCATCTACAACATCTTCAATTAACCAAAAAGTTGTGCTGATGAAGCTGATATTTTGAAGGCAGTCGGTGATAATACCGATTGGAACATCATACAACTTTTCCTCACCTTTCGATTTGGGGTGTTCTATGAAAGTCTGTGAAATAGACGATGGTGCCCGAAATGATTCAAGAAACTAGCTTTTCAAAACAGATGAAGACATCCAAGTCGAAAGACTATCTATACAAGTGCTTCGGATGCACGCTGTCACGTTAACTTCAATTCTTCGGATGCCGAGCTAGATCGGCCGAACCACAATGCCCGACCAGAAGGAATATAGGGAAACAAGCAAGCACGTCAACGTTAGCGGGTGAAAAAGTGGACACATTAGCGACTACGTTGGACAAATTTAACGTCACTTATGAAGAGGTTCAAAAAGAAAAAAAATCCAGTTGAGGCAAGATGTAAACAAGAAGGAAGATTTTAAAATCTTGACGGCTAGCACCGATCATCTTACCTACCCTCCGAGCGGCTGAAGCCTTGAAGGAAAAAAAATGCCAAAAATATGGTTTTTGGTGGTGTTTTTTTATTATGCAACTTTTTTATTATCAATGAAAATTTTCAACTAATCTTATCTTTATTTTTATTTTTTTTAAACAGACACCAAGGTCCTTTTGGGAGATAGATGTTATCTAAATTGGGCCCAACTATCCCACCGATCTGATCAAACCCCCAACTCAGGAGAAAACCCATAACTGGGAAACCCCCTGGCTCAACCCAAATAATTGCTCCAGATGAGACTCGAACACAAGACCTCTACTATGGGAAGTCTTGGGGCTACCATTGCACCAATTTGCCAACGGTTTTTTATTTTTATTTATTAGATAATTATTTTAAAATTAGTAAATATTACTCGTATAAAAATTAGTAAAATAATAAATATTTTCATGGTTAAAAGATGGGCTGAAAGATGGAGAGTGGAGAGTGGAGAGTGGACATATGGCGCTAAGATGGCACAAATAGTGAACGATGGGTACACCCCGTGGCCAGACAAAAGAACACATCTTCTACAAACATCTGGTTCTTATTTCAGTAAACTTCTTGCAACCATGAAGCATTTGAGTATAAAAATGCACATCTTAAAGCATATTGCTCATGTGTTTAAAATACATGATTGGAACAATTGCTATAAAGTTTTTCTAAGGATCAAACGTTGGAACTTTGTCCCAAGGAGTACTAGATTTTGCCTGAAACACAACCCTTTTTACAAAACCTCGATAAGGATCCTCGTCCCGCTTCTTAATTAGATACGCGATATTCTTTTCAACCACGTGCTTTATCTGCGCATACAATGCTTGTGAAATATCTTTGTCGTTCAAAATCTTCTCCATTCTTTTTGTTTTTATAGGTTTCCCGAATAGATAGTAAAATCGACCAGGTACTTTGGGCATAACCAAAGACAAATGAAGTTGTTGGTTAGCAACCAACCTCCCCTTCCTCATCTTGTCTATTGTTAGCAAAGCACAAATAAGACGACGTTAAATTTAAGGGTGTTCATAGCCTGGTCGGCCGATTTTTGATGAAAATTCTAGGCCAAACTACTAACAACGGTTTCGGAAATGATAAACCAAACTTGCTGAGTTGGATGGGTCGGCCGAACCGGTTGGTTTTAGCCATTTGGAAGTTTGAAGCCGGGTTTTTTTTTTAAATTGTTAGTTTTGTTTTTAAAATCTTCAAATAAAGATGGTTCATGAATATAATACCTATCTAAAATTATATAATTCCAAAAAATGGAAAAAAAAAAGGTTAAACAACCAGTTGGGTTTACACAGCCGGTTCCAACTTCCAAGTTCCAAAACATCTGCCAAACCATTAAAACCGCCCAACCTGCCAAAACCGACCCATGAACCAAACCATATAAATCTCAAACCGACCGAACCAGCCTGCATCTGTTTTGGGGGTTCGATCGGTTTCAACGGTTTAGGAACACCCCAAACATTGACTAGCATATTATAATGTGCCAAATCAATTGCTTCGGTTTGCTTTTACCGGATGATGTTTTGAAGATATATAATAAATAGTAAAGCATTTCACTTAAACAACTTGACAAATCAAATGATACAGTTGCATAAGATGAATAACTAAAATAAAAGTACCTCAAAAGAAATGATTTTTCAATAAGCTCCTGTAGATGGTTGTTGAGTGCGGGAATATTCATCTGATCATTGTAATCCATGATCATCTGCACAAATTTTTTGGGTATTTAATAAACTAGCATGCATGGAGAAAATATATAGATATGAGAGAGTAAAATAAACTTAATCCAACAAATTTATAATTTGATTAAAAAACTTGACTTCTTGGAAAATTTATAATCTTTATGTAGATGAAATAATTACTTCAAATAATTCTCCAATTCAGATGAAGAAACAACATGAAATCATTACTTTAAATGATTCTCCAATTTAGATGGAGAAACAAGCAGAAGGTTGTTTTATCAAGATAAATCAAGTAGCTCAAGTAGTTCTACTAGCATATATTTGGATCTTCTAGCTCAACAACTTCACCAATTTGAATAGAATTAATAAACTTAATTACACAAAATAAATAATTAATGATACATATCATAAAATACCTAAAAAAATAAACTATATAGTATATACCAATCTTACGGTCCGGTCTGGTTTTATATGTTGGGTTCGTAGGCCTTTTAGGGCAGGCACAGGTTAAGGGCAGCCGGCCCTAGCCTGGTTGCTAAGCCTAATTGGTTTTGGGCCCTAATTGGGTTTACTTGGGGATTAAGTTTCCTAACCCTAGTTTAGTCTCTATAAATACAATGTTTTGTGCTTGTAATTTGTGTCGCCTCTAATTAAGAATATCCTAGTTGCCACCCGTGGACGTAGGTCAGTTTAGACCGAACCACGTTAAACCCCGTGTTCATTACTGCATTCGTGTTTGCGTGTTTGTGTGTTCGTGTGTGATCGTCTTTAATCCCAACAACTGGTATCAGAGCTTTGGCTCGAGATCAGATCACACGAACCGTTGACTGTTTGCCGCCGCCAGATTAGGGTTCCGCCGCTACAGTACCGCCGTCGCTACAGTACTCGCGCACGAACAGTAAATCCGCCGCAACAGTGGCGCGTGAACAGTACCGCCGCTACAGTGGCGCCGCCGCCGCTACAGTACCACGAACAGTAAAAACGCAGATCTGCCCCGGAAGTTACTGTTGACCGTGCCGGTCAACTCTGGTCAACGTTGACCAGTCAACAGAAAGTCAAACAACAGTTTTGTTGTTTTGTTTTTGACTTTTTTTTTGGGTTGCGTGTAGATCAGTTTGACCAGCGTGTTTCAGAAAGCCGTTTGTGAAGATCAGAGAAACGAGACCATAGACCAGTGATCGTTAATCAGGTGCTATTGTTTCAAGTTTATTTCAGTTCTGGTTTTGTTTATTCGATTCAGTTTCTTTTAGTCGTGTCATTGTGTTTATCATGGCAGAAGAAAGGAAGGTGCAGATTGAAAAGTTTAACGGTGTGGATTTTAGCCGGTAAAAAATGCAGACTGAGGCATTACTGGTTCAGAAAGATCTAGATGTTGTGTTATCAGGGGTTGGACCAGAAAAGGTGGATCCAGCAGATTAGGAATCAAAAGACAGAAAAGCTAGGGCAGCTATTACATTGGAGTTGTCAAAGAATGTGGCATTCAACATCATGAAGGAAACCACAGCCTGTGGAATGATGTTAGCCCTATCTAACATGTACGAGAAACCTTCGGCTGCTAATAAGGTTTTTCTGATTCGAGAGCTGGTGAATACAAGGATGAGAGAAGGAAGTTCAGTTACAGAAAACATAAATAAGTTAAATTCGATTATGGCCAGACTTGCGTCAGCGGGTATCAAATTCGAAGATGAAGTTCAAGCTTTGTTGCTGTTATCTTCTTTGCCAGACAGTTGGTCCGGAACTGTTACAGCAATTTCCAGTTCAGGGGGTACCAACGGATTTACTTTTGAGGGGATTCGTGATCTTATTATGAGCGAGGACGTCAGAAGGAGAAGTTCTGGTGAATCATCAAGTGAATTATTGAATGTTGGCGGAGGAAGAAAGAATAACAGAAGTAGTGGGAGCAGGAGGAGGAATCAGTCTAGGACTCGTAATGATATAACTTGTTGGAACTGTAAGGAACAAGGACACTTTAGAAATCAGTGTTCGGGTGTTAAGAAAGAGGATGATAAAAACGAGGTGAAACAGCTTGTAGTAGAGGACGCACTGGTTTGTTGCGTAGAGGATGCTATAGATTCATGGGTGATGGATTCTGGTGCTTCATTCCATGCTACCCACAGCAGTGAAGCATTGCAGAATCTGAAAGAAGGGGATTTTGGGAAGGTAAGACTAGCGAACGATGATGTTCTTGAGGTTACGGGCATGGGTGACATAGAATTGAAGACTTCAGCTGGTTCATGGACTTTGAAGGATGTCAGGATAATTCCAAGTTTGAAGAAAAGGTTAATTTCTGTCGGACAGTTGGATGAACAAGGACACGAAGTTAAGTTTAGGAACGGTCAGTGGAAAGTGGTTAAATGTAATCTTGTCATGGCTCGAGGAAGAAAGAGGGGTTCGCTTTATATGGTCAGTATACCGTCTGAGGGAGAGATTATCCCGGTTCAGAAAGAAAACAAAATCCAGTTCACAGAATCTCGTGGGCAGAAGAGGGTATTTGCTTTGCAAGTGAGCAACCCAGAGTCAAAGTGAAGATTCAGGAAGAACGAGTTCGGAAGGTTAAACCAGGTAGAGGGCATCGTGACAGTGGGAGCACAGGTCGTGTTTCAGTTACAACTCTAGTGCTACAATGGGTAAAGAAGACCAACATTCCGACTAGAAAAGTCTCTCCAGTGGATTACTTGCTTATGATGGAGAGTGTGGGTTCTCAGGATGTTTCATATGCCAGCAGTGTAACAGGTTCGTTACAGTGGGAGCAGGCAGGGACAGAGAACGAGTCACTGGTTGTGACTGATGAGTTGAAGCTTAGGGTAGCTTTAACGGGCCTTCAGGTTAATTGATGAGAAGGTGGTGGTAACTAGGAAGAGCATGAAGTTCCGTTGACAGATTACAGAAGTACATTTGAGAGAGCAGACGAAAGCATTCAAGGCCTCCGAGTGGGAGATTGTTGGGTTCGTAGGCCTTTTAGGGCAAGCACAGGTTAAGGGCAGCCGGCCCTAGCCTGGTTGCTAAGCCTAATTGGTTTTGGGCCTTAATTGGGTTTACTTGGGGATTAAGTTTCCTAACCCTAGTTTAGTCTCTATAAATACAATGTTTTGTACTTGTAATTTGTGTCGCCTCTAATAAAGAATATCCTAGTTGCCACCCGTGGACGTAGGTCAGTTTAGACCGAACCACGTTAAACCCCGTGTTCATTACTGCATTCGTGTTTGTGTGTTTGTGTGTTCGTGTGTGATCGTCTTTAATCCCAACATTATACTGTCGGTTTTCAGTATAAACTGTAAACCAAACCGTTCACCCAACCGACCAAAAGTATAAAAGGAAAACCGACCGCAAAACCGAACCGATGACCGGTTTAACGGTTTTGAACCGAACCGTGAACACCATTAGCATATCCTAATCCTTAAAGTTGACATGCCTACCATAATGGATGGACCAATTGGCATGTTCATATTTAGTGAGCTTGGCAAACAAGAGACCTTGAGAAGTGGAACAGTGATCCTAAAAATAAGTGCTAGTCATATCTAGCACCAAACAACAAGTTCATTTGTTGCAGGTACACTTCTGCTTAGTGTTCGCCACATTTTAGTTCCCCATGATCTAACACCAAGGGTCATCATGTTTTCTTCCCTAACTAAAAGTGGAAAGTATAGACACCGTGGTTGTGTTGGTAATACCACTTGTTCAACCAGCCTTTCTATTTCATTCTTGTGTACATGAGGCTACTTACATGGACTTATGCTCCTAGGTTGAATGCCTTCTTGAGGTGAATGTAGTGCTTGTGTTCCCCGTGCTCTCTTATTCTGGAAAAAACTTTTGCGGCCTTAAAGCACTCATGTGTTCCTCGATCCCCCTTCCACTTCCACTTCCACTTCCAATTCCAATTCCAATTCCTTTAAGAGGCTATATAGGTAACCAAAGAAATCAGTCTACATTGAGTGGGGTGTACAACCGGATTATGTCAAGTTGAAGCGAGGGGTCAAAGAAGGGTTTCTAACCATTACACCTTGTCCCTCAGGGATGGTATTGTTTTCATTATGGTCTGGAACTTGAAGTTCTTAAAAAGTTCAAATACTGGGCAACAATAATGATAATTGACTTTGGAACCATCAGCCAGTGCAGTAGGATGATCGTCACAAACTGCCTACATGATTAAAGAAGACAATAGATAACAGAACTGGAAAAAGGTATCATGATTGCATCATCTTATGCAGATAATAACTACCATACTATACTATTCCCCTAACTTATACTAACCACTTTGAATTGGGCCTCTAAACTTGCACTTATTTCTACCGTTCCCCTAGACATCAGCACGCTCCATTGAAGGAGATCAATTTTTATTTAAAGACAAAGTTTGAGTTTTCACAAGTTGAATTAAACATAAAGAGAAGATAGAATGGTTAGTTGTAGCTCATAAAGGTGAACTCTGTTTTACCCACACCCTATATCAGCTAAGTTTCGGTATAAACGACTAGCCACAATATTTTAAAAAATGAAGATTATGCACAAAAAGGAGAAGTTAATCCTTACTTCCGATACATCATCTTCCCCAACGGATCCGAAAGGTACAATGGTAGCCCCACATTTTGCTGCCATCCTTACAAATTCTTGTTGTTCAGGCCAAAATAACTTGTGAACTTCACCCTGAGAAACACAAAAACATAAGCGGTTTGAGGATATAACTATAGGGGAGGGGACGGGTGCATAAGGAAACTGAAAATATAAGAAAATGAGGTGGCAGACCAGACCTTACGGTGGAGGGCCTCACGTGCACCACCAGGATAAAGCAGCACGTATGATTTATTTGACAACAATTTGAAAAGATTGATTGCTGAGACAGGCAACAAACCAAATACTCTCAACCAAATGGAAATACGAGGTATCCCAAACTCTGAATCAAGTTGAAGATTTTGTGGGTGACCTAATCCACGAAGCATTATGCGTTTTTCTTTCAAAAAAGCTAGAAAGAGTATAAAAAGATCAAGCCCCAAGAGCATGTGTTTGCCAACAAACAATACGGGCCTTCACTTGGAATCCCCCCAAACCAGTCACTACCTTTCCATCTTCCAAAGTTGAAAGCATTACCGGACTGGTAGCGAGATGGAACCACCTGCATTTCGTTGTTTCATTTCTAGACATCAGAAACAACAATACCAATGTAAAAACTCAAAAACCTTTTTTTATCAAGATGTTTACACAGTCATGTTATTAGCCTGAACCAATACGCATTCTTAACTAGAGTTAAGCTTAATGAGGGAACCAATTAGCTAGAAAAGTTTTTTTCAGTTTTTTTTTTTTTTTTTTTTTTTTTGTGACCATAAGAACTGGTAAGGAAAACTCACTGGCCCCACCAAATACCATGCTAACCAGTGGGACTAGGTAAAGCACATGTTACGCTGGCAATGGCGAGAAACCTATGCAGTTAATGCGAAAAAATATCGGTTATCGGTCAAGGACCGATATTTGAGATATCGGTTCTCACGGTGGGATATCGGTAATTTTTATATCATGCATAAACTTATATATATAGTTATATATATATACATATATAATATTAATAGTCAAATCAAAAGTCAAAACTAAAAAGTGTCAATATTTTATATTAGAAACATGATCTAATCGTAAGCAATGAAATCATCCTCCGAGTCCACATCAGCCAAGCCATCCAATTGTTCATCCAGATCATTCACTTCAACTGTAATATCATCATCATCATCATCATCCATATAGTGCGATCTTTTGCTCCTAGTACTTGCCCCAACTTCTTCGTTTCCTCCCATTGCCTCTCGCGCAACCGACCAAAGAAGACCATATGTACCATCAACAAACTCTTGAAGTTCAACTTCTGTTGGTGTAACCTAATCATCATTTTCCTCTACGTCTCTCAACAAAACAGGATCCAAAGATTTGTTGGCTTTTAGTGACTTGTAGCGCCTTTGTAACCTTGTGTTGTATTGGATGAATACAAGGTCATTGAGTTTTTGTTGCAAAAAAACATTAAAAAAGGGCCAAGTTAAAATTACCGAGAAACTCGGTTATACTACCGATATTATGGACTTAAATTATCGGCGATATATCGGTAAATATCGCCGATAATATCGGTACCGATATTTTCACCGATAATTTCTCAGATGACCGATAACCATATATCGGTGATATATCGGCGATATCGACTGCATAGCGAGAAACCAGTGGAAGTTGGATTCAAACCCGAGACATCGAATATGACTAGAAAAGTTATGATGATTAAGAAACAATCAATGAAAACAAAACTAAACATTCACATGTGTGATTACCAATGACCTTCGGACTCTATACTCTGACATACTTGGAGGCAGTGTTGTAAAAATCGCTAGGCGCTAGTTGGGCGGTGGGGTAGGGCCTAGGCCTAGGCGGGATTAATCGGGGCCTAGGCGGGATTAATCGAATTGGAATTTTTATATGTAATTTTCAGTTTTTTATATATATACACACATTTTTATATGTAATTTTTATAAAAATGTTCATTTTTAAACCACACCAAAGGTTTTCGCTGGAATTTGGCTGGAAATTTCAGGTTTTCGCCGGAATTTGGCCGGAAATTTCAGGTTTTCGCCGTAATCTGCCTCCTAGGACCGCCTAGGCGCGATTTGGACCGTCTAGCGATTTTTGGACCGACTAGGTCAAAATTCCTCCTTAGCCGAGCGCCTAGCGATTAATCGGCGCCTAGGCACGATTTTTACAAACACTAGGGATATAATCCTTGATATTATCATGATATGAGGTGCGGCGGTACTTTGAAGAACCTTTAATTATGGTCAACAAATTATCATCACTTCTCTGCACAAACAATACAAATAAGTGAGCTTATTTCAGTGCAAATTATAGGATCAAAACAAAAGGGACAAACATATGAACTTGCAAACCAACAAAAGTTTGTGATCATTGCCTTTTAAGATGCATATTCTGCAGTTCTGCAAAGATTTTTTTAGCCTTTGTGCCTCATCTTCACTAGGGAGGAGTTGATCCTTAGAACTGAAATGTTATGATAACTGTTAGAATATATAAGGGTTAGGCCCATTATGGTCAACCCGTTCGGTTAGGATTTGGTTCTCTGTCTATATATATTTGTGCATCTATCATACAAACTATCACAATATAAAAATATCTCTTTTACCTTTACAGTAACAAATTACCAAACCCATCATATTCATGAGGATGGAATACTAAAGTTTGTGATCGTTGCCTTTTAAGATGCATATTCGACTAAGTTTTATAATTAAGTAGTTTTCTTTAAATAATTAAAAAGCATATATAAAATAAAAGTATAAATGTAACCTTTTTACAGGGATAAACTACAACAGAGCTAAACAAATTAAAACGAAACAAAATTACAAAGCATACAACCAAATCAGAATTAATTATATATGTTAAGTATTATTTTGTAATATGTAAGATAATCAAATCCCCATAGGTATTCTAATATTACTAACCCCTATTTATATGGTACTCTAACGATAATTACAAAAATACAAAACAAAATAATACCTCCTAGTAAATACAAACACAATGGTAAAGATCCTAACTAATCTAATAATATCCTCCGCTCAGCATACCCCCTACACCCATAGAGGTATTCTAATGCAATTATGATTGTATGTATAACATAAATTAACATTAATAATTAAAATAAGGTATTTAGTTGCACTAATTTTTTTAATCATATAAACAAATTATTGCATAAATATAATTAATTTAGTTTAAACAATTTTGGTGCACATGTTGGAGTTAATAAGTCATTGGTGTAAGAATGAATATTCATGGAATGTCTTTTGTATACCAAATCTGATGCAACTTTATCAGTGGAGATGCCCTTGGACTATAGGTAAAGTCAAAACTCAAAATTGCATTTTTTTCATTATTTCATTTCATAACGAGATTTATATTTATAGTATGTATTTAGCGCTTCTTCAAAAAACACCATCTCTGTCCTATGGACACAATAACGTTATATATAGAATTTCCACCATGATATTATAATGAGTCCGCAAGATTTTCAGAACTTAATCGCTTGACATATGGTTAACACTCGAAACACAATTTTTATGTGATGGACGGAGTAGTTCCTAAAAACTAACTAGTTTAAGCACGTCAAAATGAAGGACCAAATGGAATATGATTGGGCATGATCAATTGCATAAACTGAAAAAGAAAGGAACCTGGCCACCACCAATACTTCAGCTGTAACGGCCTGAAGATGAGAATTAGCATAAGCAGCAGCTGATTTAAGTAGTTTTAATCTCCAAATAAGAGTGTCTTTTGGTAGCAAATCACCTAAATCCTGCCAAGAAATAAAAATGAGAAAATTATACATTCTCTAAAATCTTATAGGAAAAGGACACATACCCTTATTGCAGATGAGAAAACTAATCTCAAGGCACCATAGAGTACATTCGGCAGAGCCTAGAGAAGAAATAGCAAAGTTGGAAGCCGTGACCTCTCGAAAGAAGTTGCTGAAATACTTGCACCCAAAGATTAAGATGGGTGATTGAATGAATTTAAAGGTGGCAATTTCAACCCATATACATACGTAGATTCATGGTTGTAAAAATCGCTAGGCGCTAGTCGGGCGGTGGGGTGGGGCCTAGGCGGGATTAATCGGATTGGAATTTTTATATTTAATTTTCAGTTTTTTATATATATACACACATTTTTATATGTAATTTTCAAAATTATATATATACACACACACATTTTTTAAAGAAGCTGGAAATTACAAGAACTAAACTGAAAATCGCCGGAAATTTGCCTGAAAGTCGCCGGAATCTCGCCGGAACCTGCCGGAATCTCACCGGAAACCTACCGGAATATCACCGGAAAAACGGGAAGTGGCCGATTTTGGCCGACTAGGTCCGCCTAGGCCCGATTTTGACCCAATTTTTCCGATTAGTGATTTTTAGTCCGATTTGGCCAAAATTAATCCTCGACCCGCCGCCTAGCGACTAATCGGCGCCTAGGCGCGATTTTTACAACACTGCGTAGATTCATTTAATGTGTTATCTTTAACGGGCCAAACGGGTAAAATAAATAAAAAAAATCTTAAAAGGAAACAGCTCAAACGGGTTAAACGAGTCTAAAATCACCCAAAGTACATTTTAATACACCAAACTACATTTAAGAAAATAAACTTTTTGTAGCCATATATGAGTATCTCACACGCTAATTATTTAGAAAAAGAATAGATTTATAGGGGACAAATGTTTCAGGTCAATCCAATTCAGCCCAGGCTATTTCAACCCATAACAAGATACTAGTCTATTACTCATTTTGACTTGTTACACAACCCTTATCCCACAATTTTGCCACCTATAAATGAACATAAAGTAGACTAAGTGACCTGGATTTACTAGTATAACCACTAAGTCAACTGTAGGGTTACGGGCAGCGACTGAAATAGCTAAACACCCACAAAGGAATCTCCAACCAGATAAATTGGCTTCGTTGGAGATGAAGCATGCTCAAGCCTCACAGTTTCTTCAACAAATTGAACCAAATCTTCAAATAACAAAGTTCATGAATTAAAGTAGTATCCATTAAAAATTAGTATTATTAGAAACTTTACATGCATGCATAACAGAATTTTCAGTTTTGACTGTGGTTGGTTACAGGATTTATCCAGTATTTATCAATATATACACACTTGTCCCACAGGAATTTCAACATTTGAAGGTACGAAAATGTTAAGTATGTAAGTTAAGTTTATAACTTCTATAAAGGAGAATCCTGAATATAAAAAATACACTATTTATCCAGTATTTATAAGCATTCCTTTAGTTGTTTTAACATATCAGCCTTCTACAGACCCTAATTTTGAGCCAGAAGTACATGAGGTGTCATGAGGCGTTTTCTAGCTCACCTCGCGCGCCTCACCTAGGCATGCCTTTTAAAACCAAGGTCTAAAACTAAATGTAACGTTTCCTTTTTTGGAAAAGTTGCTCTTCATAACATAAATTGATCAGACTGATTTTGTTCCACAAGATTCCTCTATTTTATTATTATTGGAGGGACTTCAGATATTTGAGTCCTAATTGAATATTCAATCAAATGTGGAATGTCAAGCACTGTTTTATTTCAAAAAGAAGGGATCATTCGCCAATTTGACAGCATAGTATAACTTCGGCAAGTGAGGCCATTGCATTTATCTAAATTCTCTACACAATTCCAGTAAAAACTCGGATGCAAATCTGGCATGTTAGACAATATAAGAATTCCCCCATGACAAACGAGTAATAGAATGAAAGGCTTTTCTTTTCAGTTTTGAAACAAATACTCGCTGAACTGGCCAACACAATCTCATTTGTCAAATTTGACAAACGATTGATGGTACATTTGTCTTTTTGATGATTAACCCTAATGTTGTTACATGAAAACTCTACAATGTGATGTGCAACACATTAAGAAATTAAAAAAAAAAAAAACTGAACTCAAGATCACAGTGATGAAGTATAGCATGAAAATCCTTAGAAAAAGAATAAATCAAAACCTCTCTAAATCAAAAAGAATAGATCACAGTGTTAGGGAGGTTGTACTTAATATATGTCACAATAAGGTCACATAATTTTGAAAGGTTAAACTAAAAAGGATATAAATTGTGGTTATCTGTATTCACACTAAAGCTTTATTTTTGCATAATGAAGTACAAACTTTTTGCTGGGAAGGAAGTTGGGATAACATATAAGCATTTATACTATGTAAATATGAGCTCATAGATATATAAAAACAAGAAATTTAAGGTGAAGAAGTACCTTCAAGTGGTGTTCTATCTTGGACGGGAATGTGCAAGCATCGAACTTCAAAAACTCTGCAAATTCATGTTTTATAAGAACAAAGTTCCAACAAACATGAACATTATGGTTAAATGTGACTCACTTCTCAAGAGCTTTCTCGTGCAAAAGGAGTCCCAATCCAAGACAATCCAATCCTGAATACGTCGGCACACCCAAACTTGTAAACAGTTTGAACCTCAAGTTTCATATATCGAAAATGATTACTTAAAACTTCATAAATCCAAATATAATAATGCTTATAAACATGAAGCACAAACTAACATAAAATAATTGGTCTCATCATCATAATACAAAATAATGTGCCTTTAACCCCCTTGAGGGTCATCTGTGCGGCACAAGCTACTTCATTTTACCTAGTCACATTGGTTAGCAAATTACCGCTTGGGCCATGAGTTTTCGCATTTATAAAAAAAATATATTAGTTATCTTTCTTTTAGAACAGCTAACTCACACACCCACTAATCCTATTCCTAAATCTACACCTTTGTCCACTATGGGACTAGAACCCTCAGTCACTTGGGGAGGAACACCACTAGGCTAGAAGCCCTTTGGTCGCAATCGTTTACCTGGCAAATACAAAAGAAGAGGGGAATCCTTCAATGGTCTACCACATGAAACGGGGCAAAACCACTGTGGTGGCCCTCCATCAGGTTTACTAAAATCCTTGGCTAATTTAAAGAAACCTTCAGCACTCTGAGTCCCATATCCATCATCCCACAAAGCTTCAAGGTTTTCAGACAGATCTTCCTTTCTCTTCTTTCTTAGATCTTGACAACTTAGCCTCCCATTCTCGACATCTTCGAGGTATCTAAATGATTCTGAAAATAATACTTTAGGTTTAGGATCCCCACCAGATAAACTCCTAACAACAACTTGTGACCTAGATTTAGGTCTTGCTAAATGTGGTGGAACACAAAAACTGTTTGCAGTCAAGATCATTGCTTCCACAACTAATGGCACAAAATGAGAGTTCAAACCCTAATTAGAATTCTTTCTCTTTCAATAGACCCATAAAGAAGAAACAGATGGTAGATTAAAAAAGATTATCAATACGATAAGTTCTATGAAGTATGTAATTTGCAAGAGTCGATACTTGAAATGAATCAATGGACGGCAAAACAAACATTGCATGAGTATACATAAAAATATTATAAGGAAAATGAAAGCTTGATCCATATATTTTACCTGAATGGGAAATTGCAGTTGCAGAAGAAACGGTGGAGCTTTCCAAGCATTGAGCATGTATAAAATGCTGGAAATTAAACAAAAAATATATATATAATGAAGGAAATTAAATAAATTAAAACTCATGACTCGTGGCTCGCTCAAAGTTCGTTCGAAAAAAGCTTGGCTTGAAAAAAACTCGGTTGCAAACGAGCCAAGCCAGCAAGGATAGGTTCGGCTCATGACTGGCTCGTTGGCTAGTTTAAAATAATAATGGTAATAATTGATAAATAATATATAAAAGAGTTCGAAGAAAAAAAAATATTACATATAATATTTTATATTTGCTTATTTGTCTCTCGATCTTAAAAATAATAATAACAATAAAAATACCCTTTTGTTTACAACCTTAATAGTGTTTTATTAGTTGTGATATTGTTTTTTTTTTCACATATATACAGAGAGAGAAAAAGAAACACTTTTTGATGTATAAACAAAAAAACCAATTTTGAAGTTTTAAATCATTCATTTAATTTTATAATATTATAATTAGTGATATAAATTTAATTTAATTTTTTTTATAAATGAGTGACTAAGAATGATTTAAGAGTGTAATGATAATTTGACTTTATTTTTTCTCTCTCCTCACAAACACATATAAATTTCTTAAATTAAATCATTATTAATATATATAACTTAACTTATTACTTATATAAACTATAAAATTTTTACCTATTTAAAATTTTATTTATTATAAAGTTAAAACTATTAAAAAATTTATTTATTATAATTTAAAACAGTATTTTATTTAAAATATGGAGAAATACTAAATGTTATTTAAAATTTCATATACTAAATGTACAAGCAATCGATAACGGTTCTGTGTCGATACCATAACGAAACGAACTGATAACGATGTCGTCGTTATAGGAACCAGTACCGGTATTTATTTTTTCTAGAGATGTAAAACACTTGGCGACATCCATTTAGGCATGTAACGACTTTATTTTTTTTAGCTTTCTCTTTCGTTTGCAATGTGAGTGCTCTACCGTAACGAAACGAACCAATACCAACCAAATTCTTGTCGCGTAACGTGGATGAATCCCACTAGGTAATTATTATATTTGTCGCTATACGTAAAATTAAATAATTAAATATGTGACTAAATATAAAATTAAACAATAAATTTATAATATCCATCGTTAACTATTTCAGTAACAAATATAATAATTAAACCTATTGCTACTTTGATTGACATATTTAAAAACAAAAAAAATTTATATTTGTCGCTAAATATTTAATTAAAAAATTAAAAGATAAATTAGTACATATGTTGTTAGATTTTTTTAATAATTAAACCTATTTCTACTTTTATTGACATATTTAAAAACAAAAAAATACTATATTTGTCACTAAATATTTAATTAAAAATTAGTACATATGTCACTAGTTTTTTTTATAAAAAATAAATTATTTTCATTTCAAAACCCTAATCTTTTTATGTATAGTTTTTTATTAGAAGCAAAATCGTTGTTTAAAAATAACAAATAAAATGAGTTATTTGTATATGTTGCACACACCAACACTTATTTATTTATATTTGAGCCAAAAGATTCTGTCTTTTAACCCTTAGGGGGCGTTTGATTTACAGAATATTTATGAAAGAATTGGAATTAATTCCAATGAAAAATTTCATGATGTTTGGTTGGTAAATATGTTAAAAGAATTAGGAATGTAAAGAGTTAAAATGACACAATTACCCTTAATGAACCCCTCATTCAATCGTTCATCCGATCCTCCTCTCCCTCCCAACCCTAATTTGCTCACATTTCAAAGAACATCATCTTCAAAAACCCCCACTACGATATTCATATTAGGTTGGTCTTTGTGTTCATGATTACACAGTAATCAGCGAGATAAACTAAAAATTGTTGGAGTCTAAACACATGTAATGTTTATGAAAGAAAAACTAAAAAAATTGATTCCGTTCCATTATGTTGAACAACAGTTGCGGAAGAAATAAACACAAAAAATATAATTTCATGGGGTTTTTGGTTTAGGAGAAAAAAAATTGCATTCCAACAGTTGTATTCAATAACTAGGTTATAAACCCGTGCACTACACGGGCTGAAAAAATAAAGACGATAAAATTAACAACATTGTAACAATTTTTAATTACATATTGCTATATACAATAATCAACAATAAAAAGTTTACAACAATATTTCGTAAATCACCGAATACTTCTTTATATACCACATTTGTTGTTGTATTAGTAGCGTTACCCTCTTTATCTATTATTAAACTATGTTAGAATCTCATGTATTACACAGTTGAATAAATGTAATGTCATATACTTAGTAATAAAAAATTTATGTCTTTAAAACCCCGTGTATTACACGGTTTGAATAAAATATAATGTAATATGTTAACACATGCACTCGTTAAAATATGTCTTTAAAATATAATTTAACGTGACAATTATAAATTATGTTAAATTAGTTTTTAAAATATATTTTTTTAATTGGGTATTAATTTTTTTTATGTAATTGATAAATGTTAATTAATATTAAATTTATTTGGTTGATGATATAATAATATCAATGATTAAATAATAAATATCTATAATTAGATTTATATCAAATATTTAAAAATATATTTAACATTATTTAATAAGAGAGAGAAGCGAAAAAAACATGATAAGAATGCATCAGAAACTGACACATGTCCTATATTATTTTTATTTGTTAGTATATATATCCATTAAGATCATAATTGTTAAAACAATTGAAGGAAAAAAAACACATTTGTCGTGAATCAAATTTCCAGATGATCCTAAAGCATCTAATTTACTTTACAACTTTAAAATCAACAATTAATTGGATATATTACCTACTGATAGCATATAATTTACACTCATCTTCACAAAGCACGATTATTATAATCTGTAGAGGTCGACATCAATACACACCGACTCGATGTAAAATTGTAAATACTTCACAATTGCATACAATGTGAGCACAAAAAATAATCAAAAAACACATTCCTGATAAGTTTTTCAGCTGTAAACGAAAGAAATCAGCAGGAATAATCAAGGTTTTTAAACCCGGACCGGACCGGGAACCGGTACCTCCGGTGGTCCTGTTGCATATTGTGAGACCGTTTTACAAAAAAACCGGGCGGTTCTTACTATTAACCGGTCGTACCGTGAACCGCTCTAATATTTATATTATTTATTACGTCATCCGGTTCTTGAATCCAATCCAACCAATTAACCTCTAATGTGTCTGGTTCGTTGTCCAGTCTGGTTCTGAAAACATTGGAAATAATTGAAGATTAATATTCAAAAGTCAAAACTATATATGAAGCTTTCATATCAACATTTAATTCGATATATAACTTATGGATAGCACGTATTTTATGAAGCCAAAGAGGTTGTGGTGTAGTGGTTGAGGTGAGGCCTGAAGTCCCAATGGACCCGGGTTCAATCCATGCCACCACAATTAATTTCTGAGGCATGCAAATGAGGCCTAGTTCTTAGGCTGATGCACCAGGGTTTTACCCACGCCGATCCAGGGTTCGAGCCTCGGCTCTCCCTCAAGCCCGGAAGGGGCTGTATTGGGTGGAATTTTTCCTTGAATGCTCTCCAACTTTGACGTCAAGTGGGCCCGATTAAGACAACATATTAGCCGGAGTTGGACGAGACTCTCCCATGTGACGGGGGGTGCGACGTCACAATATTCAATGTTCGCCGTTCAAAAAAAAAGCACGTATTTTACTCACCTTCACAAAGCACGATTATAATAATCGGCAGATATCAACATTAATACACAATAAATACTCAATGCAAATAACCTAAACTGTTATTTTTTTTTTCATTATGAATCATAAGAAGGTAAATGGAAAACATATAGTTTATCCCATTTAAACTTAAACAGGTAATAGAATCAATCCAAAGCATTTTTTAAATAATGAAACATTTGATTTCATAATTATATCCAAATGCACACAGTTTATTATTCATCAATTTATCAGTTAAAGATAAACAAAATCTTTAATATAAACATATAAGCGTAAGCATAAACACTTAAAACACTCATACAAAAGGCATACGTGAATAACATATATATAATTTACGAATTTGATAGAGAATGGAGATTGAGAGAAGAATTTAGAAATTCAATAGAAAAATGGACTAACCTTATATAGAATGCTTGAAAGATGATGATGAAAGATTAAGAGTCGTTCCAAGATGAGGTCTGTGAAATTGGAAGTCGGCTACTTGAGTCCAAGTTCAGAATAGTCTTAATTCAGAGTCGTTACCACGATTCTGATCGACTACGGATAATCAGGAATACAAGATTCATAGATTAAACGTATTAAAATCAAACACAATTATAAGATTCAAAGTTGCATTTAACTAGTAAATCAAATTGAATTCAAAAGATACAACTGTTTAATGTTTGTATATCCAAATATTAAATCAAAACATATCGCTAGCAAATCTAAGACCGGTAGCATTTCTGTGCTGATCATGCTTCTCCTGAGTCATCGGCTTAGTGAACGGGTCCGCTAGGTTTTGATCTGTGACTACTTTGCTTATCACGATGTCACCACGTTCCACAATTTCCCATATATAGTGGAACTTTATGAGGATGTGCTTGGCTTTGTGATGAGATCTGGGCTCTTTGGCTTGAGCAATAGCACATGTGTTATCACAAAATATCTCGATTGGTTTTCGAATACTTGAAACCACATTGAGGTCGGTTATGAATTTCTTCATCCAAGCAGCTTCCTTTGTAGCATCTGATGTAGCTTTATACTCAGATTCGGTGGTTGAATCCGCCACCACACTCTGCTTGGAGCTCTTCCAGGAGATAGCTCCTCCGTCTAGAGTGAATACGAATCCTAATTGTGAGCGAGAGTCATCTCGGTCAGTTTGGAAGCTGGAGTTAGTGTAACATCTTACAGTGAGCTCTTCTTCCACTTCTCCAAATATTAAGAACATATATTTAGTCTTTCTCAAGTACTTTAGGATGTTCTTGACTGCAGTCCAATGGGCAATACCAGGACTTTGCTGAAAACGACTGGTCATGCTTAAAGCATACGAGATGTCAGGCCTAATACATAACATAGCATACATGATAGAACCAATCGCCGAAGCATATGGAATTGCATCCATACACTTAGTTTCAATGTTCGTTGAAGGAGATTGAGATTTGTTCAACACGGTGTCTTTAGTCATAGGAACACCTCCTTTCTTGGAGTTTTCCATATGAAAGCGTGCCATGACTTTGTCTATGTATGTGCCTTGACTTAGCCTTAGAAGCCGCTTAGATCTATCCCTGTAGATCTTGATTCCTAGAATGTATGTTGCTTCTCCAAGATCTTTCATTGCAAAATAAGTTCCCAACCAGTGTTTAACTTCGTTAAGCATAGGGATGTTGTTTCCAATGACAAGTATATCATCCACATACATGATGAGGAATGATATAATGGTCCCACTAGCCTTTCTGTAAACACAAGGCTCATATTCATTTTTGACAAAACCAAACTCTTTGATCTTTTGGTCAAAACAAAGATTCCAACTTCGAGATGCTTGTTTGAGTCCATAAATGGACTTATTCAGTTTACACACCCTATTATGATATTTTGGATCAACACAACCATCAGGCTGTACCATATAGACATCTTCAGAGAGATGTCCATTAAGGAAAGCGGTTTTGACATCCATTTGCCATATCTCGTAGTCATAGTACGCGGCTATGGCAAGCAATATCCTGATCGATTTGATCATAGCAACGGGCGAGAAGGTTTCATCATAGCCAATGCCTTGAGTCTTGTAACATCCCAAAAATAATAAAACGAATAAATATAGCGAGACCGGTGATTTAGTCAGAATATTTAAACAAAAGGGAGCGGGCTTGGGCTCGGCTTCAATGGGCCGAGGGAAGCCCAGGTATATATATAAGGCAAGGCAGCCCTCTTCCCTGCTCATTCCACACTCACGCAGCTTCTAGAGAGAGAAAGGAGAGCTCGGGTCTAGAGAGATAAAGTCGACGGATTGTCACGAAATTGGAGGAGCACGTTACAGCTGAGTCCGTGAGCAAAACCTCCGAATCAGAATTTCAATCCAGGTAACGATTCGATCACATTATGAGTTTTTGTTCGTTTTGGGAAGTTTCGGGTTTTGGCTAAAAAGGTAACGATTTTGCGGATGAAACTTGAAAATGAACTTAGGAATAGCATCTAGAATGAAAACCGAACATTTTGATCTAAGAAAATTGAGATATTGACTCGATCAGACTCGCATGCAAAAACTTTAGATTCTTGGGGAAGACGACAGGTGCAGACCCATCGAAACTACTTAGTTTCGATAGGCGCAGACCCATCGAAACTACTTAGTTTCGATAGGCGCAGACCCATCGAAACTACTCAGTTTCGATACATATATACAGACCCATCGAAACTACCAAGTTTCGATATGCCCACGATCCGAAGCTAAGATAATACATAAGTCACTTATCGAAACTACCAAGTTTCGACAGAAGCAACCTATCGAAACTACCAAGTTTCGACAGAAGCAACCTATCTAAACTACCAAGTTTCGACAGAAGCAACCTATCGAAACTACCAAGTTTCGACATAAGCAACCTATCGAAACTACCAAGTTTCGATATAAGTAAATCCATCGAAACTACTAGGTTCAAGCATAGTAATGTCTAGTGTCATCTAGGAGAACTACCTTATGTGTATGACTTTATTATACAGATCGTGAGTGACATTAGTGATGCTCAGTAGCCAGCTAAGTGTATTTCAGAAACTACTCATCAGGTGAGTTCTATGTGCCCCCTTCTATGCTATGTGCAAATCTTATTAAATGTTTTGGGGCTGAAATGTATACACTAGATGAATGAATGATATGAATGCTAATGTGATCATACGTGATGTACTAATATATATTTTATGTATATATACATAGAGAATGAATTTTGAACAAAGAATGAAACGTATGTTTACAAAGAATGAAGGAAAGAATGGCATAACGTAAATAAATGAAATCTTGCTGTATAATTATTTATATTGCAGGTTATAAATGTAAGTATACGTTATGGACGGAAACGAAGTTAAAGGCTACTTCTGTAGACGGACGACCACGTGACTATTTTGCAACCGGGAAAGATACGTCCTTCGCAAGCTAGGACGTACAAAAAGCATAAAAGGGCGGTCGAAGTAAATGCTAAAAAGTATAACGGTTGCAAAAACAATAGTTCGCGTGGGAAACGGATGCCTTAGGGCAGACGGGCGAATATGACGGACTACGACGGTAGGACGGTAAAGAAGGACGGCCGAAGGTTGGCCGGACTAAAGTTAAGGCGGACGGTTTCTAGGACCGGACGAGTAAAAGGGCTACGACGGTAGCTCAAGGGCGTATGTATATACGTACCGTAAGGTGGGTTGATCACCCTTATGTGTATGACCAATGAATGTTAAGGAAAAGAAAAGGTGGATACATATCTATGTAATCACATAAGAATAAAGAAAGAAAAGGTGGATACATATCTATGTAATCACATAAGAATAAAGAAAGAAAAGTAAAGAATGAAGAAAGAAAAGTAAAAGCTATGAATACGTATTTGTAGAAATGTATGTATATAATTATGTATACTTATAAAGAAAAGAATGATCATACTTAATAGTTTTAAACTAGAACTCACCAGCGTTAGCTGACTTTTAGTATACATTTTAGGTAACAAAGGAAAGGGTCGTGCGAAGGCGTGAAGGCTGCCCGACATGTGACTGACATCCCACCTTATGTTTTGTTTAGACAATGGTTAATGTTTTGAATGTTAAGACTTCCGCTGTAATGTACTCAAATGTTGAATGTTTCCGCTGTGTTTGAATGATTTTAATTAAAAGTTCAGTAATTAATGACTATGTTTATGAGTAAATCCAACAAGTGAGGTCACCCGGGAATAGGGGCCTTACAAGTTGGTATCAGAGCAATAGTTTGAGAGATTCAGACATCCCTAAATGTCTGGACTCAAGCTGATTATAGGACCAACGCACGGATGTCAGTCTGGGTAGCCAACGCCAACGCCAGCACAGTAAGTAAGTACTAAGGTTAATACACTTAGATAAGAATAGATATTCAAACCTAGAACCAATAGATGTCAATGTCACGACCAATTTGAAGAGTTTGGAACCCGAAAAGCAATGTAGATTTCTAATCACAAACCGGTCACTGTAATTAAAAATTTACCTTGTTCGTACTGTTCCAAGACTATGATCTGAGAGAATGACATTGATGTATTCCCTTTATGACCATCAGGAAAACTAGGAACTATGGCTGGAGGAGGAAGAACTGGACGCCGAGGCGGTCGCACTGGCCGAGTAGGTAGACCTCCGTTGAACCAAAGATTTGAAAAAGAAGAGAGTGTGCACGCAGAACACACCGAAAGTGTGCACGAAACAGAAGTGACCCCAACTAGGGACGACAATCCAGGGCCTATACAGTTGGAGCCCGAAGTCAGAGATGCTATAGCCCGTGAAGTTGTGCTCACTCTAAAGAACATATTGCCTGACCTACTATCCGAGGCACTAAAGAAAAGCAAGGAAGAGGATGAAGGGAACAATGAAGAGAAAATTTATGACAGTGACGGGGATGAAGTAAGGGTGGCATCAAGCAGTCGTGGGTGTACTTACAAAGGTTTCAAGGATGGAGAACCACCCAAGTTTGATGGTAGCAAGGATTCAGTGGCAACACTCGAATGGATTGAGAGGATGAACGCTGTAATCAACATCAGCGAGTGTCGACCGGACCAGGCGGTTAAATATGTTGCTCATTCTTTCACCAATGAAGCACTAGGTTGGTGGAGGAACATCCAGCGGACAAAGTCCCCAAATGCTCTTGCAAGAATGACATGGGAAGACCTAAAGAAGCTAATAATTCAGAAGTTCTGTCCCCAGAATGAAATTGATCGAGTGGAAAATGAATTCCTAAGCTTTAAGGCTGGCAATAAGACACACCGCCAGTATACTTCTAGGTTCAATGAGCTAGCTCAACTGGTACCCCACCTGGTGGAGACAGAGGAGCGAATGATCAAGTACTATGTGAAGGGCCTACCTCAAAGGGTCCGTGTCCACGTGAAAGCCAACCTACCCTCGACCTTCGAGTCGGTAGTAAATTTGAGCGGAATCGTCTACGACGATTATGCCAATGAGGACCCACCAACAGAGACACAAAAGAGAAAGTGGGAGAACCCGTCTAGAGCCACCGGAAGAGGGAATGTAACAACTGAAACTAAGAAGCCAAGGTTGGATGAATATGAAACATGCAGGAAATGTGGAAGGCAACATCTTGGCGAATGTAAAATCGGCACCACCACATGCTATAAGTGCGGGAAGCCGGGGCACTTCTCTCGGGAATGTGTAAGAAACATCAAGTGCCAAGTATGTGGATTGTTTAGACATCTGACAAAGAACTGCAGGAAGGCCGGCCAATCTGGTTCTGGAAGAGAGAAGGAAAAGGAACAGCCGCAGGCTAGGACTCGAGCCTATGCACTGACTGAGGAAGAAGCAAGAGGAAACCCTGATGTTGTGTCAGGTACGTTTCTAGTAAATGATGAAAATGCTGCTATTTTATTTGACTCTGGTGCCAGTAAAAGCTTCATATCAAATGCATTTAGTCGTAAACTGGGTTGCACTATCAACACCATAGCAAAGGCCTTTAGCGTACAAACTGTCGTGGGTAAAAATTCAGCAGTATTCCAAGTAACAGAGGATTGTATCATAGAAATAGAGGGCCATAAGTTTCCTTCTAGATTATTCCTTCTCACCTTAGGAGGATTCGATATAGTATTGGGTATGGATTGGTTAGCAGCCAACGAAGCTCAAATCATATGTAAACCTAAGAGGATACACCTCAAAGCTCCTAGCGGCAATCCAATTACGGTTTATGGGGATTGGAATTGCACGATGCCGAACATTATCTCGATGATCAAGGCCGAAAGTTACATGAGGCGCGGTTGCGAAGCTTATTTGGCATATGTTATTGATGTTAGAATGAAAATGAATGAACTCAAGGAAGTACCCGTGGTGTGCAACTTTCCGAAAGTATTCCCTGAGGATCTACCTGGGTTACCACCCGATCGGGAAATAGAATTTCAGATTGACTTATTGCCAGGAGCTGAGCCCGTTGCCAAAGCCCCCTACCGATTGGCGCCATCAGAAATGAAAGAATTAATGTCTCAACTAGAGGAACTAACAGAAAAATGATTTATTAGGCCGAGCATCTCACCGTGGGGCGCTCCGGTACTATTTGTAAAGAAGAAAGACGACAGCATGCGCATGTGCATTGACTACCGTGAGTTGAACAAGAGAACAGTAAAGAACAAATACCCACTGCCTAGAATAGACGACCTTTTTGATCAACTGCAAGGTGCGAGTTGGTTCTCAAAGATCGATCTTAGGTCGGGTTACCATCAGTTGAAAGTAAGAGAAGAAGACGTACCAAAGACCGCGTTTCGCACGCGTTATGGGCATTATGAGTTTCTCGTGATGTCTTTCGGATTGACCAACGCACCATCAGCGTTTATGGATTTGATGAATAGAGTATGTCGACCCATGTTGGATCGATCGGTGATAGTGTTTATAGACGACATACTGGTATATTCGAAAAGCGAGGGTGATCACCACTGTCACCTAAGGGAGGTTCTGGAGGTGCTAAAGCAGGAAAAGTTGTACGCAAAATTCTCCAAATGCGCGTTCTGGCTTAGAGAAGTCCAATTCCTAGGTCATGTAATAAACCCAAACGGCATCATGGTGGATCCTGCAAAGATCGAGACAGTAAAGGAATGGAACGTCCCAAAGACACCAACAGAGATACGAAGCTTCCTGGGATTGGCAGGCTACTATCGAAGGTTCATTCAAGATTTTTCAAGAATAGCCTTGCCACTAACTAAGTTGACGCGGAAGGAAGTGAAATATGAATGGGGTCCAACCCAAAACAACGCGTTTGAAGAACTTAAGGCACGATTAACCCAAGCTCCAGTCTTAACTCTACCCGAGGGAAATGAAGACTTGGTAGTCTATTCGGACGCTTCGGGGCAGGGTTTGGGGTGCGCACTTATGCAACGAGGAAAGGTAATTGCTTACGCATCGCGGCAACTAAAGATTCACGAGGTTAATTATCCAACACACGATTTAGAGTTAGCAGCAGTAGTTTTCGAGTTGAAAATATGGAGGCACTATTTGTATGGAGTCAAATGCACCATCTACTCCGATCACAAAAGCCTGAAGTACTTTTTCGAGCAAAAGGAATTAAACATGAGACAAAGAAAGTGGTTAGAGCTACTGAAGGACTATGACTGTGAGATACTGTACCATCCAGGCAAGGCAAACGTGGTGGCTGACGCTTTAAGTAGAAAGGAAGAATCGACACCTATCCGGATCAAAGCGTGTCAGCTGATTATAACGCCGGATTTGATGAGTGAAATATCAAAGGCACAAGACGAAGCGCTATTAGAAGGAAATATAAAACGGGAAAGAATAGTAGGACAACAAAGGAATTTGGATGCAAATGCCTACGGTGTACGAATTAGGTTTGGCCGAATGTGGATACCTAAGATTGGGGAGCTTAGAGCCAAAATACTCGATGAGACCCATAAGTCTCGCTATTCTATCCACCCCGGGACAAAAAAAATGTATCAAGACTTGAAGAAAGAATACTGGTGGCCTGGCATGAAGAATGATGTGACAGAATACGTGAGCAAGTGCCTAACGTGTTCTCTAGTTAAGGCCGAACACCAGAAACCATGCGGTAAAATGCAACCTTTACCAATACCGGAATGGAAGTGGGAGGAGATCACAATGGACTTCATTACCAAGCTACCACGAACAGCTAAAGGCAATGATACCATTTGGGTGATCGTCGACCGCTTGACAAAGAGTGCTCACTTCTTGCCAATGCGTGAGACCTCTTCGTCAGAAAAACTAGCAGAAATCTTTATCAAGGAAATTGTGAGCAAACATGGTATGCCGATGTCGATTGTGTCCGACAGGGATACTAGATTTACATCAAGGTTTTGGAAGAAATTCAATGAAGCGATGGGCACTAGATTGAACATCAGCACCGCTTACCACCCCCAAACCGATGGACAATCGGAAAGGACCATTCAGACCTTGGAGGACATGCTCCGGGCCTGTATCATTGACTTCGGTGGGAGCTGGGACAGCCATCTACCATTGGCAGAATTCTCATATAACAACAGCTATCACTCGACTATTGGCATGCCGCCATTTGAAATGTTGTATGGGAGGAAATGTAGGACCCCGGTTTGTTGGGGGGAAATTGGACAGAAGGATTTTGCAAGTCTCGAAGTGGTCAAAGCTACTTCCGAGAAGTTTGATCAAATCAAGGCTCGAATGAAAGCCGCAAAGGACAGACAGAAATCATACGCGGATAAGAGAAGAAGGGATTTAGAGTTTCAAGTGGGGGACATGTTACTGTTGAAAGTATCACCATGGAAAGGAACCATCCGATTCAGAAAGAGTGGCAAACTAAGTCCAAGGTTTGTCGGACCTTTCAAGATTTTAGCAAAAGTGGGTCAAGTTGCTTACAGACTCGACCTACCCGTTGAGCTTAGTGGAATACACCCTACGTTTCACGTGTCGCACTTACGCAAGTGCCTAGCTGACGACACAGCTCACATACCTTACGACGAGATCGAAGTGGATAACAGTCTAAATTACGTAGAGGAACCAATAGCCATTCTTGACCGAGCTGAGAAACGACTACGCAATAAGTCGATACCGTTAGTCAAGATACAATGGAAGCACAGAAAAGGGTCGGAAGCTACGTGGGAAAAAGAAGACGAGATGAGGGGACTATATCCTCAATTGTTTAACGTATGAACAGTTTCAAGGACGAAACCTCTTTAAGGAGGGTAGACTTGTAACATCCCAAAAATAATAAAATGAATAAATATAGCGAGACCGGTGATTTAGTCAGAATATTTAAACAAAAGGGAGCGGGCTTGGGCTCGGCTTCAATGGGCCGAGGGAAGCCCAGGTATATATATAAGGCAAGGCAGCCCTCTTCCCTGCTCATTCCACACTCACGCAGCTTCTAGAGAGAGAAAGGAGAGCTCGGGTCTAGAGAGAGAAAGCCGACGGATCGTCACGAAATTGGAGGAGCACGTTACAGCTGAGTCCGTGAGCAAAACCTCCGAATCAGAATTTCAATCCAGGTAACGATTCGATCACATTATGAGTTTTTGTTCGTTTTGGGAAGTTTCGGGTTTTGGCTAAAAAGGTAACGATTTTGCGGATGAAACTTGAAAATGAACTTAGGAATAGCATCTAGAATGAAAACCGAACGTTTTGATCTAAGAAAATTGAGATATTGACTCGATCAGACTCGCATGCAAAAACTTCAGATACTTGGGGAAGACGACAGGTGCAGACCCATCGAAACTACTTAGTTTCGATAGGTGCAGACCCATCGAAACTACTTAGTTTTGATAAGCGCAGACCCATCGAAACTACTCAGTTTCGATACATATATACAGACCCATCGAAACTACCAAGTTTTGATATGCCCACGATCCGAAGCTAAGATAATACATAAGTCACTTATCGAAACTACCAAGTTTCGACAGAAGCAACCTATCGAAACTACCAAGTTTTGACAGAAGCAACCTATCGAAACTACAAAAAGCAACCGGGAAAGATACGTCCTTCGCAAGCTAGGACGTACAAAAAGCATAAAAGGGCGGTCGAAGTAAATGCTAAAAAGTATAACGGTTGCATAAACAATAGTTCGCGTGGGAAACGGATGCCTTAGGGCAGACGGGCGAATATGACGGACTACGACGGTAGGACGGTAAAGAAGGACGGCCGAAGGTTGGCCGGACTAAAGTTAAGGCGGACGGTTTCTAGGACCGGACGAGTAAAAGGGCTACGACGGTAGCTCAAGGGCGTATGTATATACGTACCGTAAGGTGGGTTGATCACCCTTATGTGTATGACCAATGAATGTTAAGGAAAAGAAAAGGTGGATACATATCTATGTAATCACATAAGAATAAAGAAAGAAAAGGTGGATACATATCTATGTAATCACATAAGAATAAAGAAAGAAAAGTAAAGAATGAAGAAAGAAAAGTAAAAGCTATGAATACGTATTTGTAGAAATGTATGTATATAATTATGTATACTTATAAAGAAAAGAATGATCATACTTAATAGTTTTAAACTAGAACTCACCAGCGTTAGCTGACTTTTAGTATACATTTCAGGTAACAAAGGAAAGGGTCGTGCGAAGGCGTGAAGGCTGCCCGGCATGTGACTGACATCCCACCTTATGTTTTGTTTAGACAATGGTTAATGTTTTGAATGTTAAGACTTCCGCTGTAATGTACTCAAATGTTGAATGTTTCCGATGTGTTTGAATGATTTTAATTAAAAGTTCAGTAATTAAAGACTATGTTTATGAGTAAATCCAACAAGTGAGGTCACCCGGGAATAGGGGCCTTACAAGTCTGAATAAAACCTTTCGCAACTAGCCGTGCTTTATAGGTGTGTACATTTCCATGCATGTCGGTTTTTCTTTTGAAAATCCATTTGCTCCCTACTGCCCGAGATTTGGAGGGTAGCTCAACCAAGTCCCAGACTTGATTGTCACGCATAGATTGCATTACGGCGTTCATGGCTTCCAGCCATTTTGCAGATTCTGGATCTAAAATAACAGATTTGTAGTTAGTAGGTTCGTCATTAGACTCAGCTACTAATAGGACTTCGGTACCCTCAAGATGCCATAGGTATTTGTTAGGTTCTTTGCGAGTCCTTATACTTTTGTGAACGCTTGTGTTTATGTCTGATTCATCAGCAACAACTTCTTGTTGTTCAGACGCTCCGACTTCATCAGCGGTTGTTTGTGATTCTCGAATTTCTTCAAGATCCACTATATTATCTCCAGTTCCTCGTTCAAGAATTTCTTTCTCGAGGAAGTGTCCCTTCCTTTTGATGGAAATAACATTTGCATCAGGATGGTAGAAATAATATCCGCTTCTGTTATAGTATCCGACGAAAACAACCATTTCGCCTCAGGGATCGAGCTATTCATCAGAATCGTTGGTGACATATGCATCACATCTTCATACTCTAAGGTAAGACAGATTGGGTTTAGACCCATGTCATATCTCATATGGAGTCTTGTTTACCTTCTTAGTCGGTGCCAGATTGACAATGTGGGCGGCACTCTTATGATGTGTAGAACAGACTCATAAGAGCATAACTCCAGAAGGAGTGAGGCAAGTTTGTTCTACACATCATCGATCGAACCATATTAAGTAGGGTTCGATTTCTCCTCTCGATCACGCCATTAAGTTGGGGTGTGCCAGGTGGAGTGGGTTGTGAAACTATTCCACGCTCCTTGAGATGGTTGATGAACTCTATGCTGAGATATTCACCACCTTGATCTGATCAAAGTGTCTTTGTCGTTTTACCGAGTTGGTTTTCCACTTCGTTTTGAAACTCTTTGAACTTTTTAAAAGTTTCATGCGTGTGTTTCATAAGATAGACATAAGCATATCGACTGTAATCGTCGATGAATGAAACGAAGTATCTTTCATGATTTCTAGACATAGTTCTGAAATGAGCCACATACATCAGTGTGCATGAGTCCTAGCAGATCCTTAGCTCGTTCACCAATGCCGATGAAGGATCCTTTAGTGAGTTTGCCAGCTAAGCAAGACTTGCAGTCTTCAAAGGAGTCCTATCCGGTGGATTTAAGTATCCCTTCGGATTGGAGCCTTTTCATGCAGGCCTTGCTTATGTGACCAAGTCTACAGTTCCATAGAAATGTATCATTAATGCTAGATTTGATACGTTTAGAAAGATTGTATATGTTATTATTTGTTTGAACATCAACCTCATAAATACCATTTCGAGGTTTAGCCTCAAAATAGAAAATATCATTTAAGTAAGCAAAAATAGAAATTCTATTAAAAACGTACTTAGAACCTTGTTCAAACAATAAAGAAAACTAAAATAATGTTTCTGGTTAAACCAGATGCAAACAAACAATTTTCAGGCTCCTGCAATACATTAACGATGTGATAAGCACATCCAATATCAAATACCCATGTGTCGCTAGAGACAGTAAAAGGTTCAATAATATAAATAGAAATACATGAAGAGTTGCCTTCACCATTAGCTCTCTTCGATCTCAGCTTAGCCAGATATTCAGGGCAATTACATTTCCAGTGCCCCATCTTGTTGCATTCAAAGCACTGACGCTCCTCAGGAGGGGGTGGTCTTGGTTTTGCAACTTGCTTGTTATTGTTGGTGGTGGGCTTGATAGAAACATTAACTTTCTTCTTGCCTTTGTTGTTATTTACCCTTCTCTTGGGTTTAGGCTTGGTAACACCACTAGATCTGACCATTAACACTTGATTAGTGTTGCTTTGAACATTCATCTCGGTTGTTTTTAACATACCATGAATCTCAGGAACAGTCTTGACCCATCCGTTCATATTGAAATTCATTACGAACTGGTTATAAGAGCTAGGGATAGAGTTCAAAATGAAGTCTGCTGCCATTTCGTCCTGCATGGGATAGCCAAGTTTGTTCATTTGGTCGATGTAGCCTTTCATCTTAACCACGTGAACGCTGACAGAGGTGCCTTCTTGCATACGGCAGTCTTTGAGCTTCTTTATAGTGTCATAGCACTCTTGGCATGCTTGTGTTTGAAACATGCCCTTAAGCTACTCTATCATGTCATATGAATCTATGTCTTCCATATTCTTCTGGAGATCGGAACACATAGTGGCTTGCATAAGGCATGCTACCTCAATGGCATCCTCGTTATGCTTATCCCAGACCCTACGAGCAGCGGCCGTGTTATTCTCGGGCTCGTCAGGAACGGGGCCTTCAATGACATAGAGCCTTTTAGACATCTTGAGAACTATTCTCAGATTGCGATACCAGTCGATGAAGTTGGTGTTATTCAGTTTTTCATTCTCAAGCAAAGACTTGAGAGAGAAGGAGGAGTTGGATTCTTTTTTAGTAGACATCTGTTAAATAAGCACATAAATGTTAATTAGTATTTTGGATGTAATAAATTCTTATATTAATGATCCATGACAAGAATAGAATAAGAATAGAGAATCTGGTTATATCAATTAGTAATAGCGGCTGTGGCACGCAACATTAGTAAGTGATTTAGGCAGACTGACAATAATTGCCAATTGTGGAAAAATGCACAATTCTCGAGTATGAGGCCGCTAAGACAACTCTTATCTATGCTTTGATACGTTTAGCCTCATCTATGCCCACTTTTGGTCTCCATACAGCTGGGCCATGTATAAGAGAGAAAAATAATAGTCGCCCTAGTATAGGTACATGTGGAAGGGACGGATGTGTCAACGAAACCCTTGCACCTTGAAGGGATAGACTACGCACCAAGTGAGGTGTTGTGGCTCCAAACACTGGTGTTTCGCATTATGCCCCCAAGTGTTCCTTATAGTATGAGGGCATAGACTAAAGATTTTAAATATTGGATTTAATTTTAGTGTTTTACCGAATAGCGTTAAACACAACGAATGATAAATCATACGTGTGTTGTAAAAGCCAGTTTTACTATATATTAGATCGTGATTAAACCTTTCATCTCTCAGGACACTTAATTTTAAATAACCTATTAAAACTAAGTTTGTCGCGATGTAATTAACCAATTAAAAGTTAATAGTTTAAAAGAACTATTAAGTTTTAAAATTAGTTTAAATTGCAAAACTCTATTGGTTATTATTTATTTAAAAAAAATAAACTATTTGTTTTAATATAAAATACACACAAGTTGTAAAAAAAAGTTTTAGAACTTGTTATTAATTTGATTGTGAAAATTTTGGTATTTGGTCGGTATGTTATAACAATTATAAGATTAAAAGCAACCACAATAGCAAAATCAAAAATATGTAAATCATATGGTCAAGAAAAATTTGTTTGATCTTGTTAGAGCCTTATAGCAAGACCAAACTAGGTCACGGGGTCACAACACACAAACAACCACAAGGATGGACTTCGTGCATGCGTCTAGCTGTTCCGCGTGACTCCCATTAAATCTAATAACCTGTCTTCAGTTTTTGTCTTCGGGTCTTTATTTTTACAATATTTATATAGAATACAAAAAAAATAAACCCTAAGCTATTACAACTTTGAGCCATCAAAGTGGGGCAAAACATAAAAGCTAACCTATTACAGCTTTGAGCCATCAAATGGGCAAAACCATAAAACCAAAAACAGAAAACAAACACAAGACAGTGTCGGGCCAGATTTACATATTTATCATAATCAAATAACCGGGCAATTCCTTTTGGTCAAGTTAAAATAAATAAAAACTTTGACCAAAATAAATAAATAAAATTGCCCTGAAAATAAATCTAGACCAGAAACTTTAAACAAGTTAAAGTTTGTGATCTATAACCGGTTAAAAGACCGGATCCATTTCGTATGTCGTAACCAAGGCTCTGGTACAACTGTTGGGTTTTTCGGTGGTGATCAGTTAGATTAGTTATCAAAAACGGCTGATAAATAATTATAGATTGATAATAATTATTAATACGCAGCGGAACGAAACCGATTCAACACAAAATAAAAAGCCGACAGGATCTGGGTTACAAAACATACGAATGGGGCGGAATAAGATTTAAATCTAACTACCAATGAGATAGATATACCTCGGCTAATGATTAATCGGTTGAGACACCAAGGTATAACGAATCGATGCTAGATCACGAACCGAAATGCGAGAACGGATGGCACCGGTGATCGCCGGACAAGGCGGCGGACTGTGACAGGGCTGGTGGCCGGAACTTTCAAAGGCAGGAGCAAGCTGCTTCGTAAATTTCCAAAGAAGAAAAAAACGATTTCTTTTGGTTGCTTCTTGATTTGGCGCCTGTAAACAAAATTGTAGGCTACAACATATATTAGATTATAATTATATAATACTTATAAACCCTACTAATTGTTTTTAGGCCCAAAGTCCAATATGAGATGCAAAAGCCCGAACCCGTTTTAATATTTTAATAAAAGATTAAAACAATAAATATATTTTATTATTTATAAACCTGTATAAATAATAAATCCCGTGTAACGAATATATATAAAATACATCGTCTCGCTAACAGATCGTAATTACCAGTTAAGTGGGTTAAGTGGATTTAAATGTTCGTTGCCCTAGGTGTAACTCTTACGGGTCACAACTCAGTTAACAGCGTTAAATAATTGGCACCGGACACATATATTTCCAACAGGTTTATATGTTGAAGGTTGAAGGATATGAATTGTTGATTCGTGAGGTGATTCGTGAGGCAAGAACGTGAACCATCTTTATTTCTCATCCAAATCTTTTAAGTGTGAAAAACATGAGATTGAACTTTTAAAAATGTTATGTTTTTCACAAAGGAGTTTAAATCAGCAATTGCATTGTGAAAAAGCAGAAATAGTCATCTAGATTAGGAAGAGTGCTCATCTTATGTACATCCCCTACCTCGATCTGTTAATGCTGAAGATAATCGTTGTTTGTAGAATTACAGCTGAAAGTATGTTCTAAAAATCCTTTAAGCTCACATCTGTCTTTGTGTTGTGTGATATCTAAAGTGTTTTTTTGTGAATTGCTTGATTGATTAATATTGCTAGATAAACTGGCTTTCTTTTAATTACACATGTTGACATTAAGTTACAACACTTGCAGAATGATGATATCTTTTACGGAACTTGAAGAAATTTTCGTACTATTGACCTCTTACAGAATGATTTGTTAATTTTGTTTCAACTTTAATAGTCCAGGTCTGTTTGTACTAAACAATTGAATAAGACAATTTTAAAACCTTTTTCTCCGTTACTGAGCTATATGGAACTAATAAACTTGATGTAAAGATGAATGAGTTGAGGAGTAGCATCTGTGAATACTGGTTTTGTTGTGTTCTAATCCGTTTTGATTTGGTTTCATATTTATTTGTTTCGATTGGGATCCTCTATGTGTTTCTTCTCACTTTTCTGTTTTGCGTAGGTTGGGCGAAGTTTGTTCCTATTGCTTCTTGGCCCTTCTGTTAAACTTTTTCTTCTCAATATGATTACAAAAATAATATATTTTTTAAAATGATCGGAACTTTTGAGTAAAGTGATTTTAAAGGTTTTATACATTGTTTAAAAAAGTTATGAATATTCAAAAAAAAAAAATGAGAGAAAATTAATTAGGTAGAATCCTTAAATATTAAAAAATAGTGAGAAAGATGTCTTTTTTTACTAAAATACCCTTTAAATAAAAGAAAATAATTAATGATGTAACTTTTCTTATCGGTTCATATTGGTTTTTTGGTTTATACATAAATGATCCTATCATATGTGTGTGTATATATATATACCTATATATATATATATATATATATTATATTGTTGAAAATGCAAGCAAATTAATCCATATAAATTGATTTCATATTATTTGGCTTACAGAAGAAAAAAAGAGCAAGTAAAAGCAACAACCTAAACATAATATATCATACCAACTTCAATCAAACTTATATGAGGAATATGCAGAGCAACCGCACGGCCCCTGCAATTTTTACGAAGAAAAGAATACCCAATATCAATGACTAGCTTCTTCAAGTACGAAGACGACCTGTAATGAGTGTGAAACTATATATATTTTAATAGAGATTTATCACACATTATTAGTTTTAAAAAGGGTTTTCACCAAAGACTAATCACGCACACATCGGGCAGTGTACCAGTCGGATAGCAATATAGTAAAGGTAAGAACCGGATATCAATCCGTGGACACGGTGGAATGCGATAATAAACCGGAACTAAAATCTAATCAAGTGAGGGTATAAAGATATTTTGAAGAGTTTTGTTTAATTAACTAACATGCAAATATATAAAAACTAAGCTAACTTCACAATTCAAACAATTAGGGAGAAAATATCACTTCGGTGTCGAATCCATCTAGAATACATCCAATACACTCATAGGAACATGGCAATCAAACGAAACATAAATTGACTAAACTCTTGTCAAAGATATCTAATCAAATGACTATTCGGAAAGCTAGCATGAATTATACAAACTAACCACCTAAAATCATACAATGAAGCTCACGTGTTTAACAATCATGTTAATGTTTATAAAGATTAAACTAGTTTCCGATTAAGGTACGCTAGTCCAACAACTAGTTGGAAAGATAATATGAACAACACACTACCCACCTCAAGTTGATTAAATTAGACAACAATATGCATTTCTTCAACATACAATGTTCATGTAAAGATTATATAAATTAGGAGAATGTGTCAACAATTCCTAGATAAACATAAAACTAAGCATGAAACATTCTAACAAACACTTTGTCTTTCCAAACATAAGCATAAGGATACACATACAAATATAATGATTCATAAACAAGACTTCATTCACCATTCCTAGTCAAAAGCCATAAACTAGTATAAATACATACACCAATTTATGAATATAAGCATAAACCATAAGTTTTCCAACATAATATGATATACACAAACACAAGTCTTGTAAACATCTCAAAACACTTGAATACATAATTTCATTGAAGAATAATCATACGGTTGTCATAACATTAACACAATAATTGCCAATAATCCATGAATGTTGTTAAATGTATCTAAACTTCATCTAAACCAAAGTGAACAAGAGTTTTAGCTCATCATGAGCACCAAAATTACAAATAAGCAGGGAAAAATAGTGTGAAACATGATATGAAAACAAGAATCAAACCACTCCTCCAAGCCTAGATGTTGTTGTTGATGTATGGTGATCCTCTTGATGTTGTATCCTCTCCAAGAATCTTGAAATATAGCTGGAACAAGAGAAATACGAGCTGGAACAGTAGACTTTCTCCCCTGGTTGCTTGATGTCTGAATGGGAGTTTAAGTTCTGTTTAAATAGAAAGTGGGAAGCACGACCGTGCCTAGAGAGAAGGCACGACCTTGCCAGGTACAAAGGCGCGGTCGTGTCTAGGTCTTAGCACGACCGCGTGACAGAGGGTTGACCGATCCGGAGCTTCCATTGGGTCTCTTGCTTCGAGGTGTCAGACTCACGGGTGTTCCCGCGACCGTGTGGAGGCAGGGCACGGTTGTGCCTTGCCTTTTGGCTTGGCGCGGTCGTGCCATGTACAGGGCGCGACCGTGCTTAGGGTTTGCAAGTTAGGCACGACCGTGTCAATTAGGGACACGACCGTGCCTTCATCACAGAAACCCTAAAAACTTCACTTTTTATCCTGGAATCTTCTTGTTTGTTCACAAGCTTCACAAAAACCTACAAAACAGGAAATGAAGCAAATAAGTGCCTAAACGTTGAATATAACCAAGAATTGATCGTTAAATGAGCGAAGTTTTGTGCCAAAAAGATGTGTAAATATTAACACATCAAACAACCCCACACTTGAACATTGCTTGTCCTCAAGCAAGAAATCAAAATGAAACAAAACTTCCAATGACACTATAGATCAAATCGGGAAAAACGTAAGCATTAATAAACTTATAAAGGTTTGAAAAGATTTTCAAGAAATGCAAAATTAACTAAATGAAACCCAATGAGCCCAATGACGTGATAACCGAATGAGCAAATGAATACGCCTATAAAATCATTGGCATGTAGCTTAATGCTCTCACAATGTTTACACACACTCGGGTATATATATGATCATACAAGTAATGGTGTATGTATAGAACACTCAAATGCCAAGACAATGAATCATGCATAAATCATAAGCTTGCTAAAAGATCAAATCTCTACCAACTAACATGAAATGAAGCACAAATCAAGAGGACTTTAAACGGGTTGTAACTTGGCAATGGTTAAGGGTAAGAAAATGGAATTTAAAAGTGGCTAAATGGCTAAAAACCCGGCGGTTATGCTAATTTAAAAACTAAAACACTTATAATATGAAAAATAAACTAACTAATACTTCCGTATATAGATATGAGCTAACAACCGAATTCTTTCCATCTTTGCTCACAAAATTGCTCTAATCGACTATATTTCACCTGATTTTTGTGATTTTTTTTTTTACTATTTCTTTTCTTTTGAAGGGAACTAAGTCAATATGCATCTTTCCTTAGCTAAAAACTTCTCAAGAATTTGAAGATTACAACAAAGTAAAAGCTATAAAATTAACATTAGCCGACCGGATTTCTAACACGGGTGAAAAATAGAATAAATAAGTAAAAAGGCTAATGAAGGTTTAATGGCGGTGTAATGTGGGTAATAAAAGAAAGAACATGGGATAGGCTCAACGTGGTTAACTAGTGGATGTGTTCGGATAAGGGAAAAACAAAGATAAAAGGCTAACAAAGTGGTTTATCCTAATGCCTCAATCATTTTTATGCAATATTTATGTTCATGATTTCGAAATGTATACTAAAAGCAAGTTCTAACAAGCATGAAACATCCGGCACACTCAAATCCGCAAAAACGAGAGCAAACAATGTCTAAAGCTATCAAGGCTCAAAAATAAACTCACGGAAACGGAAAGGAATGGGTGTAAGCACAAGGTTACATGCAATTCATTCGTTTAGCCCACTAAAACTCATGGTTATCACAAAAAAATTGGGTTTGACTCAATGGAATTTCTATCTCAATTGCTTTCGAAAAATCAAACCTCTATTATTTACTAAAAATTGTGAATGCTAAACGGTTAACTTTTAATTTAGTGCCAATAAAAAATATGAAGGAATATTTTGCAAAAAATGAATCGATAAAATGCTAAGAGGACAAACAATGCGCGAATACAATCCCACCCTACACTTAGAATTGTACATTGCCCTCAATGTACAAAAAAAAATAATGTAAAGCAAAGAATAAACACCCAACCCCACACTTAGAAACATACATTGCCCACAATGTATGCAAAAACATGCAAAGCAGAATGGAGTGTGAAGGGATAACTGAAACTTCCCTCGTGTCGATCATGGCACACGCAAAAATCCAACCCACAACAATGACGTTCCACGTAGTTCCATGTAGTTCCACAATTCCAAGATCTAATCAAGACTAACATCAAACACAGATCAGTAACATCAAGCCAAAATATAAACACAAATATATACAACAGTACATGGAAACAAAAGTACAAGAAAACAAAAGTACAGGGAAACAAAAGTACAACATAAACGCCGTAGCGCGATACAAGAGTTTGTACAATACAACAAAAGTACAACTCACAAAAATGATACCAAAAGAGTGGAGGGCACTACTCCTCCATCTCAAAATCCTCAAGAGCAAGGCCGGCACCCTCTGCTCCATCTCCTCCGGGTGGTGGTGACTGATGATGCGGTGGTGGTGATGGCTGATGCTGCGGTGATGGTGGTGGCTGATGCTGATTGGGCTGCTGCCCTGGCTGCATAAAGAATGGGAGGGGAACCACGTATGGTGCCCCGCCAGAAGCAGCAGCGGCGCACTGGACCTCATACTGCCAGGCCCAGTAGCGCATGAATAAATCATGGGAGACGGTCACCGGAGGTGGTGGTGGAGGCGGAGGAGGTGGAGGAGGAGGCGGAACAACTGGATCCTCGACATGATGCTCGTGGTGCTCCTGCTCCTACTGAGCTGCGTGTGCCTGATGCGCGGCGGCAATAGCCTCGGCCTCGGCCTGGACAACATCTGGATCGGGGCCCTGACGGTCTGGATCCCATACCCGTCCCCATCTGTCAACCAATCTAATCCCTCCTGTGCCTCGACGAGCTACGTGCATGTTGCGCAATGTCTGCACAGACATCACGACAGTCTCGGCCACAGGGGTCAGATCCCCTATCAAGTCATCAGTAAGCAGCTGGAAGTGTCGTGCCAGCTTGGTCACGAAGTGACCTCCACATATCGCGCAGGTGACGTCGCGCCCCGAACTGTTCACCAAGTACCCCGCGATAGAATGCGCGAGATTGCAGGCACGCGGGCGTACAAGGCAAAACAGATAAAACAACTCCTTCAAATTCACTACCGTCTCTCCCTGCCCTCGCCCAGATATGGAATAAACAATGCAGCGATGAAGAACACGGTGTAGCGGATCCCGAAGGCTCGAAGCCTTGGTCAGACTCGGATCGTAAATCCCAAAACCAAACTCATGCCAAAACTGGTCCTTATCCTCCTCAGTCGGGAACTCGGTGATACCCTAAGTGAATATCTCAGTCTGGAGCTCCTGTCTAGTGTACAATCCTAACAATCTCCCAAACCGGGCAACCGACATCACTCGCCACTCCCCACCTAACCTAAACCTAATCGTCTCGGGCTGCTCTAGGTCTAAGCAAGGATAATCGAACTCATATGTGGAGAAAAACTCCATCACAAGCTCTATATACTGGATAGCATGGAACCTGAACAAACGGCGCCAGGGGGCGGTGACAAGATCGTCCCATCGGTCCCTCTGACCAATGGCATCTATGGCGGCCGGCTCCAAACGACGAGCGGCTAAAATCCGGCCTCGGCGGGGCCACAGAACATCCAGACGAGCCTCGTACTCGTGCTCGTTGAGATCGAACTCCAAGTATGGGTGATCCCTGTTGCCTTCCATCTGCACGACAACAAAATTAAAATCACAGCAGTTATGAAGACGCTAAACTGAAGTTATGAAGTTTCTGACCTAATTATGAAGGGGCACGGTCGCGCTTGGGAAGGAGCACGACCGCGCCAAGGCCAAAAGCTGAGCCCACGGTCGCGCTGTGGCCGACCACGGGCGCAATATCTCGACAGACACGGTCGCGCCAGGTGAGAGGCACGACCGCGCTAAGGCCAAATTCAAGAGGCACGACCGCGCTCAACAGAGGCACAGCCGCGCCTGACCAAACCAAGCTTTCCTGGGATTTTAAAAGCCGAGCACGACCGCGCCAGGTCATGAGCGCGACCGTGCTCAACCCATTTTAGGGTTTTCCAGTTTCAAAATCCATCAATTTGACACGTTTTATGAAGGGGCTTTCATACAAAACCAACCCAGGAAGCAAGTAGGACCTAGTTCTACGTATTTAAAGCCTAAACATCTATAAATCGACAAAAATAAAAACGAAAAGGAGAAACTAGGTTTATAATCGCGATAATCGAGAGAAAAGGGGGCTCGGGGCGTACCTTAAATCGAAGAATTGAAGGGGTAGACCGGAAATGGTGACGGGAAGAAAATCGCCGAGGGGGAGGGGCAATCGTCTGCTGGGAGGTATGGGGGGGTGTGAATGGTCTGTCGTTTGAAAACTAATTTAAACCGACCCCCAATTACTGAGGCACGACCCCGCCAAGTGCTGAGGCACGACCGCGCCTAGGGTTAGAGGCACGATCGCGCCTGTAGGAAGGCACGACCGTGTCTCTTGCCCAGCAGACAAAAAACCCTGATTTTTTTATGCAGCTTGTACCAAAACCCGACTGCGATTCTTCCAAACTAAAATTTCTAAAAATTCAGAAGACATACCTGTGATATTCCAATCATCAACTCAAATCCGCTCGATCCAAACACGTTCCGAACACCTAAACTCAAAAATAAACGGTAAAATCCTTAAAAAAATGAAATTAAAAATAGGAGAATAAACATAGAAATAAAATCTAAGAAGTGTTACCAAAGATGATACCGAAACAGGCTAAGTTTATTAACGAGTCGTTAGCTAGACTCAAGCCCCCGAATTCATTTGTCCTTGGGGTGGAGGTTAACTACCTCCAATTCCGGGTCAACCGGTCCGTCGATATATGGCTTAAGACGATGACCGTTGACCTTGAAGATCCTCCCATCTTCATGCTCAATCTCGACGGTCCCATAAGGAAATACCTCCCTAATCGTGTAGGGACCCATCCATCGGGATTTCAACTTCCCGGGAAACAATCGCAACCTAGAGTTGTAAAGCAACACACGACCACCCACTCGGAATTCCTTCTTGTCCTTCAAGCGTCGGTCATGTAAACTCTTAGTGCGCTCCTTGTAGATCGTGGAGTTTGCATAGGCTTGATTCCTTAACTCATTAAGCTCATGACTCTGAGTGAACCGGTTCTCTCCCGCGCTCACCAAGTCAAGATTCACCGCCTTCAACGCCCAATAAGCCTTGTGCTCTAACTCCACCGGAAGATGGCACGCCTTCCCATAGATCAACCTAAATGGTGTGGTACCAATAGGCGTCTTATACGCAGTCCGGAAGGCCCAAAGTGCATCATCCAACCTATCCGACCAATCCTTACGGTTCTGACCAACCGTCTTCTCTAGAATCCGCTTTATCCCCCGGTTTGTAACCTCTACCTGTCCACTGGTCTGTGGATGGTAGGCTGTGGAGAATCTATGGTTCACACCATATCGTGATAGAGCCTTCTCCAACTGGGTGTTGCAGAAGTGGGTCCCACGGTCACTGATAAGGGCTTTGGGGGCACCAAAGCGAGAGAATAGCTTCTTCAGAAATTGAACAACCACCCTAGCATCATTAGTAGGGAAGGCTTGAGCCTCGGCCCACTTAGAAACGTAGTCAACAGCGACTAGGATATACCGGTTGCCACGAGAAGCTGGGAAAGGTCCCATAAAGTCAATACCCCAAACATCAAAAATCTCACAAATCTGGATGATGTTCTGGGGCATCTCATTCCTAGATGAGATGTTGCTTGCCCTCTGGAAAGCGTCACAAGCTCGGATCATCTCATGAGCATCCCGGAAGATGGTAGGCCAGAAGAAACCGGCGTCAAAGACCTTCTTCGCGGTCAAGGTAGCTCCATGGTGTCCACCTGTCGAGCCCTCGTGGCAGTGTCTAAGCACCTGACGTGCCTCATCTCCGAGCACACACCTGCGCACGATCTGATCAGCCCCGATTCGAAATAAATAGGGATCCTCCCAAAGATAGTGCTTCACATCCGCAAAGAACTTTCGCTTCTGCTGATGCGTTAAGCCCTTAATCACGATCCCACTAGCAAGAAAGTTTGCAAAATCAGCAAACCTGGGACACTCCTCATCCTGTGTCTGTATGTGCATGAGAAACTCGTGGGGAAAATTGTCATTTATGGATGACCCCACAAGTTCAGATGAAGCTGAGCACTCAAGACGGGACAAGTGGTCCGCTGCGACATTCTCCGCGCCCTTCTTATCACGGATCTCAATGTCGAACTCCTGAAGCAGCAAAACCCACCGGATCAGTCGGGGTTTGGCATCCTGTTTGCTGAACAGGTGCCGAAGAGCGGCATGGTCAGTGAATACAATGGTCTTTGATAGGACGAGATAAGACCGGAATTTATCGAAAGCGAAGACAACGGCTAGGAGCTCTTTCTCCGTCGTGGTGTAGTGCTCCTGTACGTCATTAAGCGTCTTGCTCGCATAATAAATCGGGTGAAACTGCTTCTCTCTCTTCTGTCCTAAGACCGCCCCAACAGCGAAGTCGCTCGCGTCACACATGATCTCAAATGGCAACTTCCAATCAGGAGCTACCATGATAGGGGCATTCACCAACTTCTCCTTCAACAAATTGAATGCACTAAGGCATTCGTCGGAGAATACGAACTGGGCTTCCTTCTCAAGAAGCTGGGTCATCGGTCGGGCAATCTTAGAAAAATCTTTAATAAAGCGTCTGTAAAAGCCCGCGTGACCAAGGAAGCTACGAATAGATTTCACGGAAGTCGGCGGGGGCAGCTTAGATATGGTATCAATCTTAGCTCTATCAACCTCAATCCCCGCCCGTGAAACCTTGTGCCCAAGCACAATGCCTTCCTTCACCATGAAGTGGCATTTCTCCCAGTTCAACACTAGATTGGCCTCCTTGCATCTGGCCAACATCCTCTCCAGATTCCCGAGGCAATGATCAAAGGAACTCCCAAACACAGAAAAGTCATCCATGAAAACCTCCATGGAGTCCTCAATCATATCATGGAAAATGGCCACCATGCAACGCTGGAAAGTGGCCGGAGCATTACACAATCCAAAGGGCATCCGCCGATAGGCAAATGTGCCACAGGGACATGTGAATGTCGTCTTCTCCTGATCCTCGGGAGCGATCGGGATCTGGAAGTAGCCAGAGAAGCCATCCAGGAAACAATAGAACATCTTCCCCGCTAATCTCTCCAACATCTGATCAATGAACGGGAGGGGGAAGTGATCCTTCCGAGTAGCATCATTGAGTTTGCGGTAATCGATGCAAACTCTCCAACCTGTGACTGTACGAGTAGGAATCAGCTCATTCCTCTCGTTGGTGATAACAGTCATGCCTCCCTTCTTAGGGACAACCTGAACCGGGCTAACCCAAGGCGAATCGGAGATGGGATAAATCAAACCTGCATCAAGTAACTTGATCACCTCCTTCTTCACCACCTCCTGCATGTTCGGGTTCAGCCTCCTCTGGTGCTGCACAGCGGGTCTGTAGTCATCCTCCATAAGGATCTTATGGGTACAGAAAGAGGGATTAATTCCCTTAATGTCCATAATCCTCCACGCAATAGCCTGCTTGTGCTGCTTCAGCACCTCCAATAGCCTCTCCTTCTCATCACTCGTCAAATCAGAGGCGATAATGACAGGTAATCGAGACTCACCATCTAAAAAGGCATACTCCAAATGACTCGGGAGCTCCTTAAGCTCAACAGGTGGTGGGTCCTCAACAGAAGGCCGCTCAATCGGCTCAGACTCTCTATCAACCATTGCGAAAACCGCTGAACACTGGGGAAACTCATAGCTCTCCTGGCTATGCCACTGCTCATCAAACTGATCCTCACCAATTGGATCAATCGTCTCCCCCCTACAATCTGGGTGTCCAGGGACTCCTCCTCAGCTGTGTCCTGGAGATGATCACTCACACAAGAATAGACAGTCTCAACAAAGTAGAGTGAATCATCCTAATTCTGGGTGTGTTGCATGGATCTCCCAACATCAAAGGTCACCTCCTCTTCATCCACCCTCAATGTAAGCCTTCCTGAATACACATCAATCAGGGCCTTAGCGGTGGCCAGGAACGGTCGACCTAGAATAATAGGGACATTCTTGTCCTTATCCATGTCCAGAATCACAAAGTCTACAGGAAACACAAAACGGTCAACCTTAACCAACATATTCTCCACTATCCCTCGCGGATACTTGACCGAACGATCGGCCAGCTGGATACTCATGCGTGTTGGTGCAGGTTCTCCCAACTCAAGCTTAGCAAAGACCGCATATGGCATGAGGTTAATGCTAGCACCAAGGTCATCTAAGGCGTTGCTAACCGACAAGCTACCTATCAAACAGGGGATGGTAAAACTCCCCGGATCTCGTCTCTTCTCCGGTAGCTTGTTCTGAATCACCGGCGAACATTCCTCATTCAGCGTCACCTGAGACAACTCCTCCAATTTCCTCTTATTCGTGAGGATATCCTTCAAAAATCTCGCATACTTAGGCATCTGAGCTAGAGCCTCCACAAATGGCAAGTTGATATGCAACTGCTTGAACAACCCTAGAAACTTACCATACTGCTCCTCCATCTTCTGTTTCTTCAATCTGCCTAGGTATGGAACGGCGGAAGTGTAATCTCTCACAGGCTCGCGAGGGCGTGATGTGCTCGCCGGTTTACCCCTCGGCGGTGTCTCATCCGGAATCTCAATCATAACCTCCTCCTCGGATGACTCATGCACAGGGACCTGCGGATCCGGTCATGTGCCTCTACCGCTCCTTGTAGTAATGGCCTTCACATGAGCCTTAGGATTGGGCTCAGTGTTGCTAGGCAGGCCACCTGGCGGTCTCTCAGAAAGAAGCTTCGCGATCTGCCCGACCTGGTTTTCTATGGTCTGGATCGAAGCTTTCTGATTCCTCAACTCAGTCTCATGCGTGTGAAAACGCTCCTCCATGTACCGGTTCTGCTTCTCTGCCAACTGATTCTGACTCTCTGAGTTGGCGAGTAGCCGTGCAACCATGTCCTCCAAACTGGATTTACCCTCAGGTGCGGGTGGTGGACCGCTGCTAGAACCTTGGCCTTGAAACTGGCCCTGCTGAGGTCGGAACTGGGAACTCTGTCCCTGAGACTGGTGAGACTGATGCTGGAATGGGGGGCGCTGAGTGAATCCGGGTGGTTGCTGGCTATTGTTGCCAGACTTCCAACTGAAATTCGGGTGATTCCTCCACCCCGGATTATATGTGTTGCTGTAGGGATTATTCTGGGGGCGATTCTGGTTGGACATGAAATCAACCTGCTCGTGGGCCCCCTGATCCCCAACCTGACAAGCATTCGTGGGATGCGCCCCACCACAAAACTCACACAAGGACTGGGCCTTGTGGACATGCATCTGATCAATCTTGGTGGAAAGTGCTTCCACCTGGGCAGCTAAAGAGGTAATTCCATCCACTTGATGGACACCCTGCTTCAGATTCCTCGCTCGGGAAGTATGCTGAGTGTAGCTCTTCGATGCTACCTTCTCTAGCAAGTCATACGCCTCCTGGGGTGTCTTCGTTCCAATGTCTCCACCCGCGTATGCATCAATCAGCTGCTTCCCGCTCATCTCTAGACCATTGTAGAAGGTCTCACACTGCTGCCACTTCAACAATCCATGGTGGGGAACCTTCCTCATCAGTTCCTTGAACCTCTCCCATGCCTCATAGATCGTCTCCCCGTCGTCCTGCTGGAAAGAAAGAATCCTAGCTCTCAACTTTGATGTTTTCTCCGGAGGGAAGTACTTTTCTAAGAATTTAGCAGCCATCTGGTCCCAAGTACTAATGGACCTAGGGGGAAGTGACAGTAACCAAGCCTTGGCTCGATCCCGTAAGGAAAACGGGAATAACCGGAGCCGAATAGCATCGTCGGTAGCGTCACGAATTTTGAAAGTGGTGCAAATCTCTAAGAAACCGGCCAAATGAGTATTAGGATCCTCGTGATCCTTGCCATCGAACTGACACATGTTCTGCACCATCTGTATAATGCTGGATTTGATCTCGAACTGATGTGCTCCAACCGTCGGCCTGTTGATGCTCGACTCCAAACCTTCAAGTGTTGGTTTGCCAAAATCCGAAAGCGTCCGACCCGCATCCTCATTCGCCATCTCCTCTACCTCGTCAACAACAACCTCGTCAAATTCGAGCAACCGGGCCACAAATCGGGAACGGGCTCGCAATCTCCGATGAAGATCACGCTCCGGCTCGGAAGACGGCTCAGGAACCCCCTCGACGGGAGTTGAGAACATACACGATCTGCACGACAAGTTAGATTTAAATACGCAAACCTAGGACACAGAAAACACAAGTTAGACAAAAATAAAAATAAAATAAAAAAAAATAAAAAAAAATTTGAAAATAAATAAAATAAAAATAAAAGAAATAAAATGGGATAACAACCAAGATATATATATATACAAATGAAGCTAAAAATAACAAGTAAAATGCGAAAAATATCTATACACACAAAATCGCAAATAACAACAAGAAAAACACGATATTCACAAAAATATATATACTAAATGACTAAAAATTAATTCCAATCGTTCTCGCAAAACCGTATCCCCGGCAACGGCGCCAAAAACTTGATGAGTGTGAAACTATATATATTTTAATAGAGATTTATCACACAGTATTAGTTTTAAAAAGGGTTTTCACCAAAGACTAATCACACACACATCGGGCAGTGTACCCGTCGGATAGCAATATAGTAAAGGTAAGAACCGGATATCAATCCGTGGACACGGTGGAATGCGATAATAAACCGGAACTAAAATCTAATCAAGTGAGGGTATAAAGATATTTTGAAGAGTTTTGTTTAATTAACTAACGTGCAAATATATAAAAACTAAGCTAACTTCACAATTCAAACAATTAGGGAGAAAATATCACTTCGGTGTCGAATCCATCTAGAATACATCCAATACACTCATAGGAACAGTTGAATAAGACATTGTTTAAAAAAGACAATTTTAAAACCTTTTTCTCCGTTACTGAGCTATATGGAACTAATAAACTTGATGTAAAGATGAATGAGTTGAGGAGTAGCATCTGTGAATACTGGTTTTGTTGTGTTCTAATCCGTTTTGATTTGGTTTCATATTTATTTGTTTCGATTGGGATCCTCTATGTGTTTCTTCTCACTTTTCTGTTTTGCGTAGGTTGGGCGAAGTTTGTTCCTATTGCTTCTTGGCCCTTCTGTTAAACTTTTTCTTCTCAATATGATTACAAAAATAATATATTTTTTAAAATGATCGGAACTTTTGAGTAAAGTGATTTTAAAGGTTTTATACATTGTTTAAAATAGTTATGAATATTCAAAAAAAAAAAAAATGAGAGAAAATTAATTAGGTAGAATCCTTAAATATTAAAAAATAGTGAGAAAGATGTCTTTTTTTACTAAAATACCCTTTAAATAAAAGAAAATAATTAATGATGTAACTTTTCTTATCGGTTCATATTGGTTTTTTGGTTTATACATAAATGATCCTATCATATGTGTGTGTATATATATATACCTATATATATATATATATATTATATTGTTGAAAATGCAAGCAAATTAATCCATATAAATTGATTTCATATTATTTGGCTTACAGAAGAAAAAAAGAGCAAGCAAAAGCAACAACCTAAACATAATATATCATACCAACTTCAATCAAACTTATATGAGGAATATGCAGAGCAACCGCACGGCCCCTGCAATTTTTACGAAGAAAAGAATACCCAATATCAATGACTAGCTTCTTCAAGTACGAAGACGACCTGTAATGAGTGTGAAACTATATATATTTTAATAGAGATTTATCACACAGTATTAGTTTTAAAAAGGGTTTTCACCAAAGACTAATCACACACACATCGGGCAGTGTACCCGTCGGATAGCAATATAGTAAAGGTAAGAACCGGATATCAATCCGTGGACACGGTGGAATGCGATAATAAACCGGAACTAAAATCTAATCAAGTGAGGGTATAAAGATATTTTGAAGAGTTTTGTTTAATTAACTAACGTGCAAATATATAAAAACTAAGCTAACTTCACAATTCAAACAATTAGGGAGAAAATATCACTTCGGTGTCGAATCCATCTAGAATACATCCAATACACTCATAGGAACATGGCAATCACACGAAACATAAATTGACTAAACTCTTGTCAAAGATATCTAATCAAATGACTATTCGGAAAGCTAGCATGAATTATACAAACTAACCACCTAAAATCATACAATGAAGCTCACGTGTTTAACAATCATGTTAATGTTTATAAAGATTAAACTAGTTTCCGATTAAGGTACGCTAGTCCAACAACTAGTTGGAAAGATAATATGAACAACACACTACCCACCTCAAGTTGATTAAATTAGACAACAATATGCATTTCTTCAACATACAATGTTCATGTAAAGATTATATAAATTAGGAGAATGTGTCAACAATTCCTAGATAAACATAAAACTAAGCATGAAACATTTTAACAAACACTTTGTCTTTCCAAACATAAGCATAAGGATACACATACAAATATAATGATTCATAAACAAGACTTCATTCACCATTCCTAGTCAAAAGCCATAAACTAGTATAAATACATACACCAATTTATGAATATAAGCATAAACCATAAGTTTTCCAACATAATATGATATACACAAACACAAGTCTTGTAAACATCTCAAAACACTTGAATACATAATTTCATTGAAGAATAATCATACGGTTGTCATAACATTAACACAATAATTGCCAATAATCCATGAATGTTGTTAAATGTATCTAAACTTCATCTAAACCAAAGTGAACAAGAGTTTTAGCTCATCATGAGCACCAAAATTACAAATAAGCAGGGAAAAATAGTGTGAAACATGATATGAAAACAAGAATCAAACCACTCCTCCAAGCCTAGATGTTGTTGTTGATGTATGGTGATCCTCTTGATGTTGTATCCTCTCCAAGAATCTTGAAATATAGCTGGAACAAGAGAAATACGAGCTGGAACAGTAGACTTTCTCCCCTGGTTGCTTGATGTCTGAATGGGAGTTTAAGTTCTGTTTAAATAGAAAGTGGGAAGCACGACCGTGCCTAGAGAGAAGGCACGACCTTGCCAGGTACAAAGGCGCGGTCGTGTCTAGGTCTTAGCACGACCGCGTGACAGAGGGTTGACCGATCCGGAGCTTCCATTGGGTCTCTTGCTTCGAGGTGTCAGACTCACGGGTGTTCCCGCGACCGTGTGGAGGCAGGGCACGGTTGTGCCTTGCCTTTTGGCTTGGCGCGGTCGTGCCATGTACAGGGCGCGACCGTGCTTAGGGTTTGCAAGTTAGGCACGACCGTGTCAATTAGGGACACGACCGTGCCTTCATCACAGAAACCCTAAAAACTTCACTTTTTATTCTGGAATCTTCTTGTTTGTTCACAAGCTTCACAAAAACCTACAAAACAGGAAATGAAGCAAATAAGTGCCTAAACGTTGAATATAACCAAGAATTGATCGTTAAATGAGCGAAGTTTTGTGCCAAAAAGATGTGTAAATATTAACACATCAACCTCCTCGCCTTAACGTATGAGTGTCCCATGATATAAGCAACTCCTGCTTCTTTAGCCTGTATCAGCTGCAAAAGCTCCTCTCGCACCACACCATCCATCACTGGACCCGTTGATGGCAGCTGGAACCTCACTTGCCGCCTTCTTACTTGTGGGTTTTCATCATCATACTCCGATCTTAAACGTTGCAGCATTAACGATTTGCTACTTTGTGTGGAGGAACCCGTCGAGTCCAGTTGGTCAGAGACGACCAAAGTAGCATTTGACCTGGGATTCATTTCATCAGAACCACCGTCAAAAGAAACACTACATGTTTGACTTTTTAGGCGGACTTTTAACTTCAATTTGAAGTCGATTTTGACCGTTTTGACTGTCAAAACTCAAAAGTAGATGTTATATGGGGTGTAAACGGTTTATTATTTATTAATTATTTACTTACTTTATTTATATAAATATATAATTATTTAATATTTATTTATAACTATGACTTCATATATATAACATAATATGTATTTGTTATATTTATATAAATAATAGGCTCGTTTAGGCTCATGACTCCAGCCGAGTTTGGTATAGGAAGCTCGCGTTCGTTTATTAAACGAACTTATTTTTAGGCTCAGCTCGATTCGAGCTTTAGCGAGCTGATCTTGAGTAGCAGGGCTCATAGAATATGAATGTATATACTTAATTAAAAAAAATGAGTAGAAAACTGGCCTGGTGCTTATGACCGCCATTCGACCATCAAAGGATGTGTTCTCAGAGGTGGAGAGCTGAGGTTCAACAGCTTCCATTTGTATGAACTCTGCAATGCTTTGAATGAGTTGATTCTCAAAGTTGCCATAGTCTCTTTGGATGTCTTTATAGCCGTATCTAACAATGCACCTATACATACGGTAAGATCTTGGGCAGATACGCCCAATAAGAAACCGTTCTTCAGGCAATACAAAAGGCACGGGGACGTGTTTCACGCAAACAAACACCAGAACATTGTGAAAAGCGGGCAAATTTGTAACAAAATGAGAAAATTGAAGGGACGCCAGTGGCCAGTTCCGAGTATATGAGGCCTATCCCAGGCACACGAACAATACCCAAACTGGGTCCCAGCCCAAGAAGCCATTTCAGTGAAACTTTATTGTGGAGGTCATGGTTGTACTTTTTATGGGTACCACAGTGTTGTAAAAATCGCGCCTAGGCGGCGCCTAGGCGCCGATTAATCGCTAGGCGCTAGGCTAAGGAGGAATTTTGGGCCTAGGCGGTCCTAGGCGGCCTAGGCGATCCTAGGCGGTCCTAGGCGGGCCTAGGCGGTCCTAGGCGGGCCTAGGCGGACCTAGGCGGCCAGATTCCGGCGAACATTCCGGTGAAAACCTGAAATTTCCGGCCAATTTCCGGCGAAAACCTGAACTTTCCGGCCAAATTCTGGCGAAAACCTTTGGTGTGGTTTAAAAATGAACATTTTTATGAAAATTACATATAAAAATGTGTGTATATAGATAAAAATGACCATTTTTATAAAAATTACATGTAAAAATGTGTGTATATATATAAAAAACTGAAATTTACATATAAAAATTCCAATCCGATTAATCCCGCCTAGGCCCCGATTAATCCCGCCTAGGCCTAGGCCCCACCCCACCGCCCGACTAGCGCCTAGCGATTTTTACAACACTGGGGTACCATAATGCCAAACATACATTACGACTATAAACACAAAGGCAAGTAAAAGAGACACCCAACCTCCTTGAGGAACTTTCATGATTGCAGCCGAGAGGTAGATACCTTCTATAACGCCAAAAACAAGGAAACCCGTGGCATAGACAATGTTTTTCTGCCACACAAAGCTTATAACGAGTGCCATGAGGAAAGTTGTGATGAACATAACCGTCATGCATGCAAGTCCTGCCAAAAAAACAATTTTACTATGACATTTATCCATAAAGACTATAAAAGGACTTGATTTGGGAATTTTCTCTCCACAATGAAACAGTTGATACAAACACCTGAATATTAGATTCGAGTATTTTCTTTATAATCATTAAACTAGAAACAAAGGGACAAAAAAAGTTACACATTACCCAGCCTACCCTATCAGCCCATTTTGCAGCATCTAGAATAAACTGTCTTTGGCTTCAAGGCTCAATCTCAAAGACAGACAAAGTTAATAAAAAATAGGGTATAGATCTAGTTTGGTTTTAACATCAGAAAACCACAAAATGAACTGAAGCAATCAGTTTGAATTTGTTTTCAATCAGAACCATACCACATACATAATGACATCAGCAAAGTAAACGGTACAAGCTGGTTCACGCTTATACCACAATGATATCATTAGAGGCGGGTGGTTGAAAAGATTGGGTAACAGGTTATTCTTAAGTACTTGTCGAAATGAGTTGGGTTGTGTTAACAACAACATTCTTTTGTCCATTTTTTTTTAATTTTATAAATAAATAATGTGTTAAATAATATAACAAAACTATATTAATTAAAATAAATAGTCTAATCTTTTTTAAATAAAAAGGATTTAGGAGATTAAAATTAAATGAATACACTTTAGGCGACTTTCGACTTGTTTGACCCATTTCCTTTATAGTTAATCCAATTTTACCCCTTTGACCCCTTAATCTTTATCAATAAAATTACAACCTGAAAAGGCCTGTTATAGTTTTCATGGGTTGGAATTGTCACCTCTAGATATCACATATCCACAAGTATATTTAGTCAAATGGGACAACCGTAATATGTAGACAAACAAAGATCTGATGTTACTTACCATATGCATGGCCAACTAGAGTAGTATCCTGGAATCCAACAGCAACCAAAAGAGTAAGAACCATGAGGATCCAGTTGATTTCTGGTATATAAATCTGGCCAAACATATGTTTCGATGTGTGGACAATTTTGACCCTGGGGAAACATCCAAGGGCATGGCATTGCTTCACAATTGAAAAGGTAGCTGAAATTATAGCTTGACTCCCCACAACAGATGCTAGAGTAGCTATAACAAAGACTGGCCAAAATACCGGTTCTGCAAGACAAGAAAGGATGCTTATAAGTTCAAATCAAACTAATCAGCAAATAATAGAGGTGACAACTGAGTTTCCGCCAATTCTTATTTCAAAAGAACAAGGGGGGAAGGGGGTGTCAGTTTGTGTTGAATTTTATTAACGATGGGTTAAACAGGTAAAAAAACATATATTAACTATAAAGGAAATGGGCTATAGTTAGTGAAAAGCGTATCAAAATGCTTACATAGTCTATACACTAGCCTAAATTGTTCTATTAAAGAAACCTTTGATTATTATTTTAACACTATAGTGTTTATAACCATATTTAATACATTAATTATTGATAAAAACTGCCTTTCAAAAAAAAAATTATTGATAAAAACTAAAAATTTGGACAAAGAACTGTTGGTGGGCCAACTCAAGTCGACCCGACCAATTTAACCCGTACTTAAAAACTACCTATTTTGACTTTTTACCCAAGCCGCATGTTTTGCAACCTCTAGTGAAGATACATGAAAGTCAAATTGTTAGGGCTAACCGGGTATAGATTTATAAAAACTGTCGGGAATAGAAGTGATGTTTTTGGACAGATAAGCAGCCTGGCCCATGTACTGTATGACCAAACACGGGTATACGACGGCGGCAAATGCAAGCTGCACAAATAGACAAGCATTAATTTCATGATTCGTAAAAAGTTAATAAACTACAAACCTAATGATAAGGTCCCAGCCCAGATCAACTGATTACAAAGACAAGAAATGGAGAACACTGGTATCAAAGAAAGAAAAGAAAAGATAGTTCCTACAACTTGAGAAGTAGGGATCTCCCAGTCGGTAAATGCCAAATCAAACTAGTATTAAGCATGAAAGGATTACAACCTAACACCCTATTTACAACAGAAGATATCCAATCCTAATATAAATAGGATTACTAATCTTTGTCGAAAATATATCCTAAGACCTGTCGGACAAGTAACTTGTTCCCCATGTTTATGGATGATTATACAATTTTATGATAAAAACATATATAATACTTTACATAACTTTCCTAGTTGTAATAATAATCTGAGTCCTATCATCTAACTGATAATTATGTTTCAAGGATTTTGGTTGTCAGATTAGTATTTGAAAGTTATTGAACTTATGGCATGTAAAGCACTAGCATAGAAAAATCCATTTTCCATGGAATATTTATAGCACAATTGGTGGACTTACTCTTATAGAGAAGGCAGTAAAGTGGCCAAGATCAGCAAACATAGCTTCAGTGCCTGAGCAAAGATGTAGATGGAAACCAAAAAAAATGAGATGAGTTGAAATTACATAAACAAATGTCATCATGTAACCACCAGAAAGGAAATATCATAGCATATCTTCATGTTCAATTGAAGGGGTATTTGGCTGGTGCATTTTGAAAGTGATTATGTGATGTTGAATAATCAGTTTTAATAGATCGGACCACAAAAAGTGTTTGTATGTGTTTATGATGTTTAAAGTTGTGATAAGAAGACAATTAGATGTTTGAGTGTTTCTGATTATTTAAGGAATTATTAAGTAATGTGACCAATAATAACGTATTATGAAGAAAAATACAATACGACATTTTTTAAATAGGTGAAGTCTCAAAATATGTTAAAAACTTAAAAGAACGGGTAAATAGGTAATTTTGTTTTACCCTCAGAAAATCAGATTTGTTGCATAAGATATTAAACTAATTATTTGGAAATAATCAGATAAAGAGAAGCAGAATTTGTTTATCCACATGTTGAAAACTGATTATTGCATATAATCAATTCCAAAATGCAAATCTCTCTCCCCCCCTCCCCCCTCCCCTCCTCTAATTTTGAATGAAGTAGTCACCTTACAATCTACTTTTTAAGTTTTAACACATAAAATGTTATACATTTATATTCAAATACCTGTTATAGAGAGAAGAACACCCCCAAGTGATAGCCAGCCAGCTCTACCAGTCTCTCTAAAGAACTTGATTATGTAATGTGGAGATAATGCATACACAATCTTTGGGTTCCAATGTATGATGTTATATAACCCAATGCAAAATATTGAAATCAACCATAAAATAACAATAGGAGCAAAGACAATTGCCACCCGTTGAGTACCAGTGTGTTGCAAAGCAAACAGGCCTATCAATATGACACAAGCCAACAATAGTACTGCCCCTGCAACATTTCACATTATATCTGATGAGATTGCAATGTTTCTGCTTTTGACAAATTTTCAAGCTTAAAGTACCAACTTCTTGTCATTATCACAAATTACTCATTTTATTGTTTTTGCTCTACAAGATCCCTATTAGTCAAACATTTTTATTAAAGCATGTGCTCTGGATTTGAGGATATATGCAGATTTTTCTATTCCAACTAAAATGAACAATTTTTTAAGAAGAAAGAATCGTGGGGAACTTAAACTCGAGAGGTAGTTACCATGAGTTAGCTCCAATCCCACACCTTGAACTTGAAGTCCTGATACTGCTGACATAACTGCAATAAGAAATACACCATGATAGTCAAACCTCTTTTCCCAACTGATGAATATCAAACACCATATACATCAATCTGTCTATCCCAAAATAGATGTGATAATTTCCTTTCCAGGGTGTCATAAAACAAATACAACATTTCCAGTTTCAGCAAAGTTAATAGTTAATATTTGCCCACTAGTATTTATTAGATATAGGTGGCCTTGATTTTCGTCCACAAGCATTTCTTTACTTTATCATCATTAAGGGGATTTTATAGATGGTTTATTATCAATCAGACCCTTCCCCTAAACTATATGCTTGATCAAGAGTTGCATTTATTATGGGATAGGAGACTATAAGCTCCTGCTATAAACATCTAGAAGTAATTGGACTCAAAGATATTAGTTGCATCAGCTTAACATGGGACAAACCTAAAACCATAATAGACTGTTGCTTTAAAATATTAATGAGTATTAATCTGTTAGCCCCTTGGTTTAAAAAAGCGCGAGACGAGGCGAGGCATTTCGGTCCCAAAATCCGAGGCGCCACGCCTCAGGCGCGAGGGCTTCACGTATGCGAGGCGCTAAAACTAAAAAAAATAATAAAAAATATATTATGCATATAACTCAAAGAAATAGTCAAAGAATAAGAAAATTGGAACTCAAATTGAAGTTCCTTTAACCATATAACTCAAAGAAAATCATAAAAGTGATCGAATTTGGGGTTACAGACCTGCAGATTTAGGCCCAAATTGGTTTAACATGAGGCTAATTAGAAGAAGTGGCCCATATTACAACAAAAAGTGATCGAATTTGGGGTCAGGTTAAGCCCAACTACAGATTTAAGCCCAAATTGGTTTAAATGATGGGCCAAGCCCAACTGATTTAAAGCCCAAAAACGTGAAAATACATGAAGCGGCGCCTCGCCTCGCCGCCTCGGCCCGCTTCTTGTATATCCAGCGCCTCACCCAAAGCGAGGTGTTCCTCCTAGCGCCTCACGCCTGAGGCGCCGCCTCACGGCGCTTTTTTAAACCAAGGTTAGCCCCAAATAAGATAATCCAGTTTCGATTAAAAAGAGTTGAAACTAGTGTTTTTAAAAATAAATTTAACATTAAGTTTATTACTTTCTTTATAGCCAAATTATTTTATCCCAACAACTTTTTTATGCTTAAATATAGTTAACATTTAATAAAAAAATAATTTTCGATAAACTGACTTAAGAAAATAACAATAAATCGAAGTTCAAAAGCACTGACCAGAAATTGCAGGAGTAATGACACCATCACCGATAACCATAGAAGCTCCTAATAATACAACAATAAGTAAAGCTGTGCGTAGTCTTTTATGTTTCTCCAAAAAACTCTTCAACAGCGAAGGTGAATTTGATGGAGGCTGTGAAGGACCATATTTGTAAGATGATAACTCCTCATCGGCTGCTTGTTGATTCGGAAGTAAACTAAACTTAGCATGCCTACAGAGTAGCGAATATAGAGCAATTGCTCCACCTGAAAAGTTTATATGTAGTAGTAACATAGACAACTCAGCATGTAAATTACAAGTAAAAGTGGATGGGCAGACCCAGCGTGTTAGGCAACGGGTCACAACCGGAACAGATTATTATTTAGTATGAGCCTCGTTGAGATGACAAGCAAGCATTTTTTTTGTCCATATTATGGTAGACTAAGTTTTCGAATGAATTCCCCACCCCCTTCTCAACCATATTTTTTTATTTGACCCGTTTGCAGTAATCACAACCCAAATCGGCCCATTCATAAGTAAATGGATCAAAATTGCCACATCTAGACTCTATTTTGGCTCACCTTCACCATTATCATCAGCACCCAAAACGATAAACACATATTTTAGCAAAGGGATCAGGGTTAAGGTCCAAAATATTAAGGAAAATGCCCCAAATATAACGTCTGGAGTTTGATAATCAGGCAGGTTGCCGGAAAATACACTTCTATAGACATAAAGAGGTGAAGTGCTCAAGTCTCCATATACCACGCCAAAGCTGTGATATGCCAACAATAAATTCCGTGATAGATTCAAGAAAAACTGCAACCCCAAAAATATGTCACGTCAAACCGTCAACTTTCACGAGAGGAACTCTAAATAAATCTGAATTATTAAAAACAGTAATAAGTGATTCAGAATGCTAAAGTCTATGAATTCTTATTTTCAATCTTTTTTATTCAGCTCTCAGGTGCTACTTCCATGATGATATTTATTTTATGGTAACTTTCTAGTCTAAAGATACTTACTAACTAATGGTATTGATTTAGATCCAAAAAATCCTACAACGTCAACATTTGTATAATAGACAAAATATTTCAATTCAATTATATGAAAAGTTAACATTGCAATATTTAGGGGTTGGAAGGAGTGGATAAATAGGACCTAGATATTTCAACATCCAAATATTTGCTTCTTACAAACACAAAATCTAAACTATTGATATATCATGCAGAGAAACTGCCATGTACAATATAACACAAAAATAGTCGTTCCCTTAGGATTCATCAATACAGTTGTTACGTGAGATTCTATTAGAACATGTTGCATATCATTTTTGAAGCTCCAAACATATATTAGTGAGTCCTCAAAACGCATGCATGGAAGTTTGAAACATGTTGGATGGGTTATGAACTAATAACCCAAAAGCCAACTAGTAGTAACCAATCAAAGGCCTTTACCCAAGTGCTACAAACAAAGTCCCTTGAACCGGTTGCTTGTCGCTAGGAGGGTGTATGAGTTTCTTCATAATTTAAAAAACGAAGAAAAAAGATAACCCAAAGCCGATATAGCATGTTGGAGTAGCTAAGTTTGAGAAGGAAACAAACATGTACTCCACAAAGATAGAAGTTTGGGGTGGTGATAATCACAATTCACACCATTGGTCACATTGTTATATGTGCACAATTATTACATTATTAAATGGATTTGAACCATTTATGTATAGTTTGTGTGCAAATGCAAGTAGTCAAGCGATGCAAGAAGAACATGATGAAATAGACAAATTACTAGGTCAAGATGCCAAAAACAGGAACAAGTCAAATCTGCAGCAGGGATGGTGTATAAGGATATTGGGCAGATTACCTCAAGACTCAAGATTCATAAGCACAAGATATATAGTGCCAAGTTTAAGAACCATAGAGTTGAATGAAATAAGATATATAACTTTCTGTTGATAAGTTGAACTATTTAGGAAAAACCAAAAAAGAAAAAAAAAACATTTATAGGAGATGGTGTTATAACCTGAGAACGGTTTCTGGAAGTTAAGGTGCCAGATTCTGGCTCCATCCGCTTCGGCCCTGCCTATTACAATAAAAGTGGGATCTTGAGATAAATCAAAATAGACCACAATGAAACTTGTGTTCCTAAACTCAAGTCAACCATAGAGTAAATCTCTAGTGGTTAATGCATGCCACAATAAATTAATAATCAATCAAGTCGCTCACAAATAATTAATAAGTGAAGTAATTATCCAGTGACCTAATGTAGACAAACATATCTAACAACTGCCATATATAAAATACGCATGATTCACCCGATAGAAAGCTTATTCAGTTATCATAGTAAGTTGTAAGCATTCTTATATATGTGCACTCCTCTCTTCAAAAAACATGTATTTCTTTTACATATGTTAACGTGTGACATATATATTAAAACATATATAAAGCTTATTTATAGCTATTTTTTTGGTAAATAATTCTAAAAACATATAAAAATTTCAATCCGATTAATCGCTAGTCGGTACCCCACCGCCCGACTAGCGCCTAGCGATTTTTACAACACTGCATAATCCTAGTAATGTTGAGAGTACCCTTGTGCATCTTTACACAGTACTACAGTAGTGGGCAAAAAAAGAGCCAGATCACATCCTATTCATTCGCCAATTCTTCTCCAATAAAGTTAAGATGACTCACAATCACATCAAAATAAGAATGCTATATATTATGGTCTAAAGCAAATATCATGAATTCTTATCTTGGTCCTTCAATGTGCATAGAGAGGTCAAAATCTTTCATAATGATAATACGAAATTTGAAGCATAATCAATGAATCTACTACTGAAACCTTTAGCTTCATTAGTTTTTGCAACCAATTGACGCTAATTATTAATTTAAACATAAACTAAGACACGTTCATAAACTATAAACATGATTCTCCATGGAGATCTCTAGTTAACCCCAAAAATAACCATGGATGGAATTACATCTATCGATAAACGCACACAAACAAATTACGACAGAATTAAACAGGATTAAAATTCCAATTAAATCACACACAAATTTGGAAATTAATGTATCAAAAAACTTGTTTTTGGTTGATTAAACTCGCAAATCAAATTTGATATTAGGTATAAATTTTTACTAAGAATGCCTACATATTTAAGTAAATAATGCAGTCGCGAGTGTGAGAGATGAACCTGGATTTATTGATGAGCAAGGCGAGGTACTGATTCTGGATTTCTGGCAAGACGAACAGATGAATTAAATATGATAAATAAAACAGAGAAGGCAGCGCGAGTGTGTGTGTGTGTGTGTGTGTGTGTGAGTGAGAGAGAGATAAGTGAACCTAATCCAGTGATGGAAAGAACGACCAGATCGAACCGAGGAAGGGGAAAGAACGGGAGGGGTAGCTTTTTGCGCTCGTGAGCCCAAGCTCTGGGCTTAGACATGACCACAACTTCTTTTTTTTTCAATGGCCGACGAATACTATAAGCCCGGTCATTCAGGTAATTTTTTGACGAAAGGCCACCCACGTTCGCTAACGCAGACAACGCTGGTGACCTGGCCCGTCCACCATTCCAGAGGAAACCCATCACCCGAATGCCCACTATGGTAAAACCCCTAATCTACCTGAGCATATTGCACCAAATGACTCTCGAACTCATGACCTCCACATTGGAAGGTCATGGGGTGCCTCCTCCCAAACCAATTGATATGAGGCTCATTGACGACATAACCACAACTTAAACGCATTAGTTTACCAAACATGTAATTCTGGATCATAAGGGCAGACGGGTCGGGGCGGGGAGGGGCGGGATGATGTAGGATCGACGGGAACACTAGCCCATCACTCTCGGCCCCGATATGGGTCTACTTCTGGAACCCATACCGCACAACAAACGACTCCGTGATTGATAAATATAGTCGTTAAACGGTTTTTTGACTGTTAAAATTAAATAATAATAATAATAATAATAATAATAATAATAATTAAACATCATCTTCTATAAATACCAACTCAAATGTTCATATTTTTCACATCAATCTCAAATTATTATCTCTTATTGTACGTTTGGTTGGCGAAATGTTTTTGAATGAATTAGAATTTGTCAAAAGCATTAGAATTAGAAGGAACTAAATTTGGAATTTGAATTCTTTAAAATGATTTGAAATTTAAGGGAATTGGAATTTCTCAACAAAGCATTTTGAGTCTTAGTTGTATCTTGTGTTTTCTATCGATATTTCTTTTATTCTTCTGTTTTAGTTCGAATTGAACTCTTAACTACAGTCGTGGTGTTCGAATCTTAAGAAGGAAGAAATATTTATTTAAAGTATTTTTGTAAGAAAGGCTTCTTTATTTCGGTCTCGTGATGGTTAAAGTGTAGTATTATTCTAACTAGTCACTAGATTGAGGGTCGAGGTTTGTAGCCCTTCCACTTTATTACTAAGAACATAGATTAGTTAATTTTTCGATCTTCATGAATGGTTTCGAGGTTGTTGTTTGTGCATCCGACTATCCAAAGAGCCATACGGCATTGGTGTCACACCCCGGCCGATGACAGATTATACGTCGGGGCTGGGCTGGCGCGGTTGTTCAAAAACACATGATCAACTATTAAATAAGTTTCAATATTTATTCAACCATATTAAATATCCATTACAAGGAAATAAGAAACATATAGTTCAAAAGAAATATAACATAATCAAAACTTGAATTTATTATAACCAGGTCCGTAGTCCTAAGTGATCAAGACTTGTCCTCAAACGGGTGCTCCTGAAACATGTTAACTAAATGTCAACAATAAGTAGTTGGTGAGTAACATAGGTTTTGACACCAGCAAAAGTTGAAAATGAATTACAATTCAATATGTCCAAATCAAATCTGATGAATAAATGTGAAAACATACAAGGTTCGAAGTGTATAATCAAGTCATGTAATATGAACAATGTATACACAATCCACCCGATTGTGTTATGTAAGGTACCAAAATGTATACACAAATCCGCCAAGATTTGTGTTAAGTAATGAACCGGATTCCCATATAAATGATTGATGTCGTCCAGACGGTCTATATAAAAACTAACAAAACCTAACCTAGACTCCTAAGTAATAATAGGAATACCTATGAACTAAACCGCACTGACAGGCAAGTGTACCTATCGAGTGTAGCACAACTTAATGGTAAACCGAGTTATCGAACGCTAGAGACACTATATAACAAAAAGGTTAACTAAGAATGCAGCAAATTAATGTCGACTTAACTATCAAGACAAGTACTAAGGTGAAATCAGAAGATAGGAAGAATACTACCAAGGTCGGAATCCTACTTGCAAAGCACAACTTCCACCTGTTCTGGAAACTATGATGGATCTGGGTTTCTAAAGATGACAACTAAAGACTACCTAGTGGATCCCTAATCACTCTCAGGGTGTCACCAACTAAGCTACCTAAAGTGTACTAAACTCACCAAATGGTTAGATCACCTCTCGGGTATTTCCAACAATGATAAAGTACCCACAGGACAGATTACCTCTCAGTCTCACTGTCTACAATACATTCGAAGAATGCACGGGGTAATCTCTGGATAACAACTATGATTCTAACTAGCAACAATCATTAAACACCTAATACTAACGTCCTCTCAGACTGTTAACACTTGGATGCCTAATGACAAAGACTAGACAACTAATTCTCACCTCTCGGGTATTGAACTAGGAAGAACACTCAACCTAACCAGCAATCAACACAACTCCTATGGTCACTATCTCTAGCAAACTATACACAATCACAAACCCTAAGATCTATGACATAGATACGCAGATCAAACTGGCAGACAACCACAATCAATGCATGGAATTGAAATCAATCATGCAATCAAATATAAGCATGCATATACATCATAATTAATAACCAAAGATCGCTTACAAAATCATTCATCCGTTCAAAATAACCAAAACCGGATAAAAATCAATACTTTAACATGTAATCATCATAAACCTAGGCAGTAATATAGTTTTAGCCAATAACCATGATCAAAAACATAAAACCAGAAGTTATAGTAATGAACATGATCTCAATCAGAACAATTAAACACACGAGAATCAAAACACATGAACCGAACGATTAACGTTTAACAAACCTGAGGTCCAAAGCTTCGATCTTTAGCTTCCACAGCCTTCTCTACTCCTAAATTTGCCCTTAGTACTGCTCCAGACGGCTAATATGCGAACTCCCAAACCTAATCTCAATCAAAAACTATTTAAATTCGATTTTATCTTTTTTCTCGGAATTTCCATCTCTTGCGTACCGCGAGAGATAAACCTTGGTTCCTCGCGTACCGCGAGATACAATTAGTCGAGGCCGGTATTGGATTTCCTCGCGTACCGTGAGATTTGGCCTTCTGGCCTTCGCGTACCGCGAGAGACTGGAATTTCACATTTTCTTCTTTTAATCCCCCAGCTTCATCCTCTTGCTCAGTATCTTCATGTATTCATTTATAATCCTCACGAGCATCTGTAGACAAGACAACGACTCAATAGTATACAAAAATGACTCAAAACGAATATAAAACCAATCAAAAGACACTTAAACAATAGGAATAAAGATGTGTGCTTTGCACTAAATCAAATATCCCCACACTTAACCTTTTTCGTCCTCGAAAAAGCTGCAAACGGAATCATAACTCATATCTACTTCATAAACACAATTACCAATTAGCAGAATATACTCACGCGTTAAAAAGCAATAATCAGTATTTCTGTCCGATTAATCCCAAGCACCAACTTTCAAGCCCCCGTTACGTATTCTAACATTACATTACCAGGCATATCAATCAATCTATGTGACTCACACTTAATAGTTACAGCTCTACCTAATCCCGTCTCACGGTCATGTTTAGGCACGGATCAAACCTTATAGATTTACCCTACCACGTTAAACTAAAATCTACAGGTTTCAGAAATCAGATGAAACATGAATGAATGGATGAAATATGAGCATTAATAAGCAAATTAAACTTCATCTAGAGGCGTTTCAACCAAGTCACTATCCCGGAAGGTAACACATAGACTAAGTCATATCAATGAAGCACATAAGAATCAACCCAGTGGTGTTTCAATCAGGCTGGAACCCGGCGTGTGACACATAGGCGAAACTTAGATTTCAATTAAATAAGCTCAAGAATTATGGACTATGGATGTTGGCGCCACCAACTCGGATTTATTCTCATAAAAAGAGAATGGTGTGCCAAAAATTTCAAAAACCTCTAATTTTTATCTTAACGTGGTACCTGTCACCCTATTTTGACAGTTTCAGTATTACTGATACCCTAAGATGAGTACCCACAAGATATCATGATTTTAAATCAATTAATTACTAAACAACACAAACATGATATTTAAGATTTACAAGCTGGCTGGGTCTACCAAAACATCACTAATTATACATGTTTTCAATTATTTAATCATTTAAACTCACAAGTAGATTAAGTTGTACTATTATTTTCCAAGTATATGCAGTTATTTCCAAGGACATTTTTTTCCAAATTTTTTTTAATTTTTTTTTGTATTTTTGAATTTTTATAAACAAGACAAACTAGCTAAACTAGACACTCACATCCCCACACTTGAAAGACACATTGTCCTCAATGTGAAGCAAGACACAACTAAAAATAAAAAAATGCAAAAATAAAAGGAATCGACTTAGCTGGTAATATAGCATGAATGGTCCAGCATTACTCTTCCACGTGTGCACTGTATAGCATTTCGGTCGCGGTTGCACAAACGATTGTCGGGTTGCCTTTACAAGATAGATAAGATGAGAATCAACCCCGCCGAGCGATCAAAACCTGCACAATAAAACTCACACAAGCCCGCAACATTAAACTGACACAAGTTACAGACTCAAAGTAAAAATTAAAGACTCGACTGACTCACTAAGACTCACTAAGAACTTAATGACTCAAGATAGATAGCGTGCAGAGAAATATACTCAATGTGTGGCAAACACATAGAAATGAAAGCCACAACAAGGTCGGTCATCGGTCACGAACGGTTTCAAGTTCTCCCATGGTCGTGGTGTGAATGGATGTTGAAGGTGTCAATAATGAATGATAATGAATGATGGATAACGGATGATATGTGGTATGATGACGGTGGTGATAATGGATGGTGGATATAGGATAGAGGTGTGAATGATAGTTGTGGTCGATGTGGGTGAATGGTTATTGAAAACCACGGGAAAACAAGGAAGAATGGTGAATACAGCATGGCCCCGCGTACCGCGAGAGAACCGACAGCACTCCTCGCGTACCGCGAGGAGGCAGAAATTAAGCCGGCCGATTGGTTTGTCCTTCGCGTACCACGAGAAGACTCCCCAAATGCTTCGCGTACCGCGGGGACTTGTTGGTAACATAAAGTTTTGAAATTTTTCTAACTTTTATACTTAGAAAATTTTTGATCATTTAAAACTTGTTTCACCCAAATTCCTTAAAACCCTATTCCAAGCATAAAAACACCTGTAAAAATACCTAAAACTTCATTCCTGATGATTTTCCTCACCAAATCAAGCACGGATCCCTGCAAAACATGACACAAACAAAACACATACCGAAAAACAAAAAAAAGGACACGGACTCAAACCAAGTAGTGCACACAAACTCTACATCCCGTGCATTTTCCCGAGACTCAGATAAACCTATCAGGAGGTTTCTTCTTGATCCTAACCGGTACCGCCTTCATCCTTCGTGGTCTACCGATCCTCCAATTCCTCAGCACATTCCTACCTCTATCAAACTCTAAATCTCTCTTATATTTAGCAATCAAGTCCTTCCACCACAGCTTAAACCTACCAGGTCCAAAGATAACCTGGTTCAAATAATTCAACATGATTTCACACCTAAACATCCCCACACTTGGGGTTTGCATTCTCCCTAAAGTAGATGAATCTTTCAAAGCACGATTTCTCTCACGGGGCGGCCTAGATTTAGGGGATGACTTGGCTTCTATCCCCTCTGAACAAAGAATAGGTAGAGGTTCAGGAATGAGATTTTCTATGGATGTGACCTCTAAACCTCTACCAGGATCTCCATGATCCTCCACAATCTCCACCACTGGTGCCTCACAAACTATCTGCTCCACTTATGCTAGTATGTCACCCAAACTGTAATCATCATTGCTAGCACTTAAGATTGAAGACCCTACTAATTTCTTTTCAAATTCAGCTAACCAATCCGGTGGGTCTTCCATCATTCCTCCTCCATCTCCATCAATAACATCCTCTACTAGATTAGAGTCTCGAAATTCACCTATGAAGGCATCAAGCATGCACACGGAGTGGCTATGCTCGCCAACATCCTTCACGGGTTTCATAGCATCAAATGTGATCGACTCATCCCCCACACGAAGTGTGAGTTTCCCATCAAAGACATCTATCATTGCTTTGGCGGTACGTAGGAACGGGCGTCCTAGGATGAGCGGGACTTTATCATCCACTTCCATCTCCAATATGACGAAATCCACGGGGAAGACAAATTTACCTACTTTCACTAACAGATTCTCCACAATTCCCCGTGGATACTTGACTGAGCGGTCAGCCAAGGAAATGCTCATGCACGTTGGCTGCGGTTCACCTAGATCTAGCTGCTTATAGATAGAATATGGTATCAGATTGATGCTAGCACCTAGATCAGCTAATGCGTGGTTCAACGGTAAACTGCCTAGCAGACACGGTATCGTGAAACGACCCGAATCCGGCAGCTTCTCAGGCAACTGGTTCTGAACCACCGCAGAACATTGCTCACTAAGTGAGACTTTAGAGATCCACTCCAGCTTCTTCTTGTTGGAAAGAAGATCTTTGAGGAACTTGCCATACTTTTGGCATATGCTAGAGGACCTCTATAAATAGGAGATTGACCTTGAGTTGTTTAAACATATCAAGGAATTGACCGTATTCCCTAGCGTGTTTATGTGGAAACAAACGATCTGGATAGGGAACACGACTCAAGTCAATCTCAGCGGACTTCATCTCCACCCCTTCTTCTTCTCCTCTGCCTTCTCGGTAGGCTTCTCCATAACTATCTCTTCCTCCACCGGTTCTTCCTCTTCTATAACTGGTGGGTTTTCATCCTCTTCTGCTCTCCTGCTCCTAGACGACATAACATTCGACTCAGACTCCTCTAGCATCCTAGCATCGATCTCAGCAAATCGAGCTCTCCGGTCTACCTTCTTCACTTCCTCTACCGAAGGTATGCCATACTCAGTGAGTGGGAGTCATCCTCTACAACCTATTTCTTCTCCACACTCCTAACTGAAACGACCATCACTGAAGAATTTGGGCCCGAAGATGGACCTCCTTGTCTACCCTTCAGGCTCTGAGCGATGTCTCCTACCGTGCGTTGTAAATCCTGGAATGCCGGCTGCTGATTCTTCAATAGAGTGTCGTGGCTATCCAGTCTTTGCCTCGTGTCCTTGTCTTGCTGGACTAAGTGGGCAAGCAGTTGTGTCTGATTCTCGAGCATCTCTTCGATCTTCCTTGTATTGACACTGCTTCCCGAGCTCGCTCCAACTTCTGCTCCTCCATACTGCTGCTGGCGACCATTAAACCCAGGCGGGTTATTTCCAGATTTCTATCCTGAGCCATAAGTATTGTTGTACCCTCGGTTCTGGTTCTGGTTGCTAGCAAAACTCACCTGCTTCTGATTATTGACGGGGCAATCCCTGGTGTCGTGGCCTCCCCTGCACACTTGACACCGCTGAGCACTGAGCTTCAGCTCCTTGATCTCGTTAGCTATTGAGGCGAGTGCAGCAGCCACGCTAGAATCAGGAGTGACCTGATGCACACCTCTAGGAGAAGAGGCGGGTGATCTAGCACTAGGAATGGAAGTCCTAGCAGATGGATGCTGCTGTTCAGCTTGAGCGAAGCTCTCGAAAATCTCCTCACACTCATAGGCTCGAGTCTATCCATGATATGGCCTCCCGCAGCTGTGTTGAACATTTGCTGCTTCTCGAAGGTGAGGCCATTATAGAACTTCTCCACTAGCGCCCAGTCGGAAAGACCGTGCTGATGACATCGGCTCAACAGCGTGTTAAACCGCTCCCAGGCCATGTGATAAGGCTCGTCAGGGTCCATCCGGAACGAATGGATTTGGTCCCAAAGGCGAGCGACCCTGGAAGGTGGATAGTACTTCTTGTAGAATTTGGCTTGAAGATCTTCCGATGTGGTGATAGAATTGTCGGGAAGGGTGTCAAGCCAAGTAGATGCATGACCAGAGAGCGAGAATGGGAACAGACGCAAGTATATAGCGTCCTTAGACATACCCGTGATATTGAATGTATCACATATCCATGCAAAGCGGGACAAATGTCCGGGTGCATCCTCATACTCAAGGCCATGAAATTGGGTGGCATGAGTGATCGTGCTCATGACATGTGACGGGATCTGCCATATATTGGTGTTAGGAATGGCAGGGCATGTGATCGAAGATCTCGCCCCGGTGACCCCGTCACTGGCCCTCTGGTGCACGGTACGTCTCGCTGGTGGGTCAGCGTCGCCCATGGTAGAAAATGGAATTGGGCTAGTAGAACGTACCTGGGATTTGCAAGGCTCTTTTGAACGCCCCCGAAAGACGCGGGTCCGCTCGTGTAGCTCTCGTTCGGTCTCTTGAAAAGCTGAATATGGTGGTGATCCCTGCGAACGAGTGTGGTGCATAAACTAACACAAGAACAAAAGAAAATAAACAAAGACTCAAAACAGAAAGACTCAATCCTATGTTAGACTCACAGATAGCACGTAGGACAAGCACACAAACGAGACTAAAAAACAAAACAAACCAAAAATCACTAAAAGAACTAGTCAAAGCTAATATTGCTATTGCCAAGTGTCCCCGGCAACGATGCCAAAAACATGATGTCGTCCAGACGGTCTACATAAAAACTAACAAAACCAAACCTAGACTCCTAAGTAATAATAGGAATACCTATGAACTAAACCGCACTAACATGCAAGTGTACCTATCGAGTGTAGCGCAACTTAATGGTAAACCTAGTTATCGAACCCTAGAGACACTATGTAATAAAACTAGACTCTGACTCGGACTAAAGATTTAACTGGTTTGGGGGGTTGACTACACTAAAGGTTAATTAAGAATGCAGCAAACTAATGTCGACTCAACTATCAAGACATATACTAAGGTGAAATCATAAGATGGGAAAAATACTACCTAGGTCGGAATCCTACTTATAAAGCAAAACTTCCACCAGTTCTGGAAACTATGATGGATCTGGGTTTCTAAAGATGACAACTAAAGACTACCTAGTGGATCCCTAATCACTCTCAGGGTGTCACCAACTAAGCTACCTATAGTGTACTAAACTCACCAGATGGTTAGATCACCTCTCGGGTATTTCCAACAATGATAAAGTACCCACAGGACAGATTACCTCTCAGTCTCACTGTGCACAATACATTCGAAGAATGCACGGAGTAATCTCTAGATAACAACTATGATTCTAACTAGCAACAATCATTAAACACCTAATACTAACATCCTCTCAGACTGTTAACACTCGGATGCCTAATGACGAAGACTAGACAACTAATTCTCACCTCTCGGGTATTGAACTAGGAAGAACACTCAACCTAACTAGCATTCAACACAACTCCTATGGTCACTATCTCTAGCAAACCATACACAATCACAAACCCTAAGATCTATGACATAGATACGCAGATCAAACTGGCAGACAACCATAATCAACACATGGAATTGAAATCAATCACGCAATCAGATATAAGCATGCATATACATCATAATTAATAACCAAAGATCACTTACAAAATCATTCATCCATTCAAAATAACCAAAACCGGATAAAAATCAATACTTTAACATGTAATCATCATAAAACTAGGCAGTAATATAGTTTTACCCAATAAACATGATCAAAAACATAAAACCAGAAGTAATAGTAATGAACATGATCTCAATCAGAACAATTAAACACACAAGAATAAAAAACCTGAACCGAACAATTAATGTTTAACAAACCCAAGGTCCAAAGCTTCGATCTTTAGCTTCCATAGCCTTCTCTACTCTTAAAATCGCCCTCAGGATTGCTTCAGACGGCTAATATGTGAACTCCCATGCCTAATCTCAATCAAAAACTATTTAAATTCGATTTTCTCTTTTTTCTTAGAATTTCCATCTCTCGCGTACCGCCATAGATAAACCTTGGTTCCTCGCGTACCACGAGATACAAATTAGTCGCGGCCGGTATTGGATTTTTTCGCGTACCGCGAGATTTGGCCTTCTGGTCTACGAGCACCGCGAGAGACTGGAATTTCACATTTTCTTCTTTTAATCCCCCGGCTTAATCCTCTTGCTCGGTATTTTCATATATTCTTTTATACTCCTCACAAGCATTTGTAGACAAGACAACGACTCAATAGTATACAAAAATGACTCAAAACGAATATAAATTCAATCAAAATACACTAAAACAATAGGAATAAAGATGTGTTCTTTGCACTACATCAATGATCATAAAAGATACTATCTTAGGCTTGCAAAACAAGTTAATGATTGTACTAAAACATGAACACATGTATCACCAAGTAGTTTAAGATATTAAGCACATAGACTTTGCATTAGAACTTAGTAATTGAATTGTACAAGTAATGTATTGTAGACATTTTCCACCCTGAGTATTTGTAAACAAAAGTAATGTAAAAAGGGGCTATGAAACTCACTTGTAATGAAGTCAGTAGGTTGTATGAATTGTAAATGAAAGATAGGCTTCGTGAGGATTTCTCACAATTAACCTACACAAGTAATTGTATTCTAGACTTAATGTACGTCTAATAAAAGTAAAGAATATTTGAGGTTTTAGGGATTATTAGAATTTGGAATCGGATTTGGGATTTGTACGAATTTTTAGGAATATATATGTTTATCACAAGTATTGAAATAATAATGATAAAGTAGTTTATAATTTCTAACTAATTATATAAGTATAGTATTTATAATAATAATACGTTTGAATTTATTTAAATAATTATTCTAAGAATAATTAATAAATAAACCGTGGATTAGAAAAAAGGTTTAAATAATTGTTTTATGTAAATAAAATAATTATTTAAATTACTTAAATAATTTATTTTACTTAAATGCTAAATAAAAGAGATATTAAATAAATGTTAATTTAAGTAAGCTTTAAATGAAATTAAATTAATTTGTACAATTATTTATCTAAAAATAATTATTTAAGTAATTCTATAAATTTTTAAATGTTTTAAATAATTATTCTTTGCCAAAATAATTATTTACATTTTTTGAGAAATGGATTAATAATGTTTAAAAAATTATTTAAAATTTGTTTTATAAACATTACTATTTTAACAAGATAATTAGATTTATTTAAATAAACCTTTTCTATATTGTTTATTTAAGAATCTTAATATTTATAATATGTTTATTTAAGAATCTTAATATAAATAAACCATTTCTATATTTTGTATTTAAGAATCTTAATATTTACACTCCCATTGTTGGCTTGAGCCTCGTTGACGTTCGCCTATTTGTTGGAGTGATATTGGTGAAGCACAAATCACTGGTCCCGAACTTATTCAGGAGACTTCTGACAAAATCATGTTAATCCGTAACAACCTTCAAGTAGCAAGGAGTCGGCAAAAGAGTTACGCCGACAAACGTCGAAAACCATTGGAATTTCAAATTGGCGACCTCGTTCTTCTCAAGGTATCCCATTGGAAAGGTGTGGTTCATTTTGGAAAGAAGGAAAAACTTGCACCTAGGTTTGTGGGTCCTTTTAAAATCATTGAAAGGATTGGGAAGGTAGCCTACAAACTTGAATTACCTGAAGAACTCAACAACGTATATCCAACGTTTCATGTCTCGAACTTGAAGAAATGCTTGGTGGACGAAAATATTCACATACCGCTTGACGAAGTTCACATTGATGAGACAATGCACTTCGTAGAGAAACCCGTGGAGATTATAGATCGAGAAGTTAAGCAACTCAAGTGAAGTCGTATCCCAATCGTCAAGGTTCGGTGGGAATCCAAACGTGGCCCAGAATTCACTTGGGAACGTGAGGATCAAATGAAAGCCAAATACCCACATCTCTTCTCTAGACCCTCCTCCCAATCAATTTCGGGATGAAATTTACTAAAGTAGGGGAGACTGTGACCTCCAGGATTTTTTGGTACTTGTATTTCCATCATTCTATGATTTGTACTTTCCTATACCAATGGAAGCTATCATATTTATCCACCTCATTACGTGAACATATCCATACATAAGTGCATCGTGTACAATTGTTTTGTTTCAAATATAACAAAGATTTATTTAAGGGATTATATAAATAATTGTTTAAAGTTCTGATATGCCCTAAATTATACATGTTTTCATGCACAATTATCCCCATATTAATCACAATTATAGACAAAATGATCTGAATTGATACTTAATCTATTTAATTGTGTTACAATAGGATAATTACCCTTGGTTTGTAAAAACATGAAGAAATCACTCAAAATCAAGGTGAAATCAGCATTAGGAAGCCAATCTCTGGTTCTCCTGAATAAGTTCGGGACCAGTGATTTGTGCTTCACCAATCTCACTCCAACAAATAGGCGAACGACACTTCCGACCATAAAGTGATTCGAAGGGAGCCATGTCAATGCTCGTATGATAGTTGTTATTATACGAGAACTCGACTAAAGGTAGAGGTAAACCCCAATTTCCTTTAAAGTCAATGACACCAGCTCTAAGCATATCCTCAAGGGTTTGAATCGTTCGTTTGGATTGACCATCAGTTTGCGGATGGTAAGCCGTATTAAGATTCAGTTGAGTACCCAAAGCGGATTGCAAGGATTGCAAGAAACGAGAAGTGAATCGTCCATCACGATCAGAAATAATGTTACGAGGTACACCATGACGACTAACCACTTCATCAATATAGATTCGAGCCAATTTCTTGACTCGATAGTCTTCACGAATGGGTAGAAAGTAAGCAGATTTAATTAAACGAGCAATGATTACCCAAATACTATCGTAACCACGAGACGTATACGGGAGCTTGGTTATAAAATCCATAGCAATACACTCCCATTTCCACACGGGAATCTCTGGTTGTTCAAGTAAACCAGACGAACGGTGGTGCTCGGCCTTAACTTTCAAACAAGTAAGGCACTTGGACACATATTGAGCAATGTTCTTTTTCATACCAGGCCACCAATACTGAGTACGAAGGTCGTTGTACATTTTATCCGCACCGGGATGTATAGAATAACGAGTCTTATGAGCCTCGTTCATGAGAAAAGTACGTAGATTGTCACAGTCCGGAATCCAGATACGATTCAGGAAATAAAGTAAACCATTGGGTTTGGTTTCAAGTTGGAGTTCAGCACCACATGCTATCTCATTGTACATGTTTCCTTCAGTGACCGAAAGGTGTTGTGCCTCAAGGATGCGTGTTTGAATGTCATTTTGGATTCTAACACTGTGGATCTTGATAGATTCTTTACGACTAAGAGCATCGGCTACGACATTTGCCTTACTAGGATGGTAACGAATGTTGCAGTCGTAGTCGTAGTCGTTTAGAAGTTTAACCCAACGCCTTTGCCTCATGTTGAGTTCTTTTTGATTGAAGATATGTTGAAGACTCTTATGGTCGGTGTAAACCACACACTTAGTACCACATAAGTAGTGTCTCCAAATTTTGAGAGCAAACACGACCGTACCCAACTCAAGGTTGTGCATCGTATAATTCTTCTCGTGGATTTTGAGTTGTTGAGATGCATAAGCAATCACTTTACCTCATTGCATGAGAACACAACCAAGGCCTAGATTGGAAGCGTCACAGTAAACAACAAAGTCATCGTTTCCGTCAGGAAGAGTCAAGATAGGGGCTTCACATAATTTTTGCTTTAGAGTTTGAAAAGCTTCCTCTTGTTTTGGTCCCCACTCGTATGGTTTGCCTTTATGTGTTAAGGTTGTGAGTGGCACCGCGATCTTTGAAAAGTTCGATATGAAGCGACGATAATAGCCCGCCAAGCCAAGAAACGAGCGGACCTCCGTAGGGGTTTTTGGAGCTTGCCAGTTCTTCACCGCCTCAATTTTTGCGGGATCCACGTGAATACCCTTCTTGTTGACTATATAGCCCAAGAACTGGACTTCCTTTAGCCAAAATTCATACTTGGATAACTTGGCATATAATTGTTCCTTCTTCAAGAGGTCCAAAACCAATCGCAAGTGTTCTTCGTGTTCCACTTTTGATTTTGAATAAATAAGAATGTCGTCAATGAATATGATCACGAATTTGTCCAAGTACGGTTTACACATGCGGTTCATAAGATCCATGAATACCGCGGGTGCATTGGTTAGACCAAAGGGCATAACCATGAACTCATAATGACCGTACCTTGTACGAAAAGCTGTTTTTGGAATATCGGATTCAAGGAATCGTAATTGGTGGTAACCAGAACGAAGATCGATTTTTGAGAAATAAGTCGAGCCTTGAAGTTGATCAAACAAATCATCAATTCTTGGAAGTGGATAACGGGTCTTCACAGTGAGCTTGTTGAGTTCCCTATAGTCGATACACATACGAAAAGAACCATCCTTCTTCTTGACAAATAAAACGGGTGCTCCTCAAGGAGAAACACTAGGACGAATGAATCCTTTGTCGGAAAGTTCTCGAAGTTGGCTTGAAAGTTCTTGCATTTCTGAGGGTGCAAGACGATAAGGTGACTTAGCCACAGGATTTACTCCTGGCGCTAGGTCGATACGGAATTCAACTTGATGTGCGGGTGGAAGACCGGGTAGGTCTCCGGGAAATACTTCCGGGAAGTCTTTGATCACGGGAATGTCTTCGAGACTTTTGTCCTTGTCTCTCCGCTCCACAATATGTGCCAAGAACGCCACACACTTCTTTCGTAAGTACTTTTGCGTGGTAGTACAAGACATAACCTTGAGCCCTTTAGATGGTTTCTCACCATAGACGTTCAAAATGTTGCCCGAGTCGAGAGGGATACGAATATACTTGTCAAAGCAAACAACTTCAGCATGATGCTTGGTTAGCCAATCCATGCCTACTATGATATCAAAACCTCCGAGAGCCATAGGAATAAGATTAATTGAGAAGTCATGGTCATTCAGGTTTAGGGTATAATCTCTAATGATGGTATCACAAGTACAAAATATCAATCCGCTACTATTAGATTGAAGGATTTATCTAACTTAGTTCGACTCATAGCAAGTTGTGGTTCAAATTTGAAAGTCACGAAACTCCTATCGGATCCGGTATCAAAGAGGATAGAAGCATATTAATGATTAATTGGATACGTACCGTTCACCACATCATTTTTGGCTTAAGCCTCGTTGACATTAACGCTGAAGGCACGTCCACGAGCTACGGGATTTGCATTCCCCTGGTTCACATTCCCCTTATACATGTTTCCTTGATTCATGTTGGCTTGATTGACAATGACCAACCTAGGACAACGGTTCCTGAAATGATTAGGGTCACCGCACTCGTAACATGCACGACCCTGGGTAATAGCAGCAGGAGAAATAGGTTGGTTGACTTGGTTAACTTGTTGAACAACATGACAGGTGTTAGCCACATGCCCATAACGTCCACAAGTGGTACATAGACGACATGGCACGTTAGTCGTATGGTGGTGCTTGCAGGTGTTGCACAAAGGTAGAGTTCCTACATAAGGCTTCTTGTTGGGGTTGTAAGCATTAGGGCTACTTAGGCTAAAAGTGCAGCAGGAGTGATTATAGCAAAGTTCCTGCCTTTCCTCTTCTTACCATTGAAAGAAGACTCAGCCTTGACTTTTTTGGTGGGTTCCGTAGTATTTTTCTTAATGGTTTTCTTTGCACCCCTTTTAGACAAGGTCCCTGTCTTAACATGGTTATCCGTCAATGTAGCAGCAAGACGGATTGCTTCCTCAAGTGTGGTTGGATTGATACCCAAGATGGTATCTTGGATTTGCATAGGTAGACCATTGATGTACATTTCAATGGACCTCGAAATAGGAGTGACCATGTGAGGCACGAGGAGGCTAAGTTCATGAAAGCGTGTGGTATAGGCAAGGCTTTCACCACTTTCCTGCTGGAGATCCCAGAACTCAGCTTCTAGCTTCTTAATCTCGTTACGAGGACAAAACTCATCAGTTATGAGTGTCTTAACCTCAGCCCAAGGTAGAGCCAATGCAACTTCCAAACCACGGTTACGCTTTCCCCCGTTCCACCAAGTGAGTGCTCTCTTTTGAAAGACACTAGTAGCTAAGTGAACCTTTAGGTTCTAGAGACAATCAGCATTGATAAAAGTATCCTCCATACTTTTGAACCATTGGAGAAGTTAAGTGGCTCCTTCATTCCCATAGTACTTGGTGGGGTTGCATGAGTTGAAATGTTTGAACGTGCACGGGGGATTTCTTGGAGTTGCATTCTGATTCAATTGGTTGACCATGGTTGGTAAAATTGCAGCCATTTGTTGGACAATCCTGGCAGTGCGGTTTTCCCTACGTTGACGATGATGAGGCATTCTACCATAGTAAGACACAAGAAAGAATGAATAGGAAATTCACATGATATGAATCATAAATAAGAGTTTGTAATAAAATCATGAGATATTTAATAAAACATTGGATGGCACCCACTTAGTTTACATCACCAAATGGGTACATTGACTTATCAAAAGTATTTTAAGTTCACCTAATGTCCGAGAAGTCGTGCTTTAGCCTATAAGCGGACACTCATCCCAAGAATTCCCAGGAAAGCACAACAGGTCCATCGGTTGATTTGGATTTATACGAAATGCTTTCCTAGACAGAATTTCCCAGAATACAGGCATCCACCCTTCCGGATTGCACAAGTTCTCATTCATTAGTTAGAATTCACATACTTTTGACGAGAATTTCTTTTTGGATTAAAATTTTAAGTCTAAGAGTGTGTTTCAAGTAATCCATGTAGTACCTTGAAGTTGTTGTTCATGTATTTACACCACGTAGATAGAAATAGGTAGATATAGATAGGTATAGGTAAGTGGATATGGTTCATGTAAGAATAGATGTAAGTATGTGTGTGTAAAGACTTAGGAATAGAATAAGAATAAAGTGGAGTTCCTAATAAAGGACACGAGTTAAACTCATGTTTTGGACTCCTAGGTTATAGATAACCTAATTCCCTATAACCATGGCTCTGATACCAATCTGTCACACCCCGGCCGACAGCGGATTATACGCCGAGGCTGACGCGGTTGTTCAAAAGCACATGATCAACTATGAAATGAGTTTCAATATTTATTACAAGGAAATAAGAAACATATAGTTCAAAAGAAACATAACATAATCAAAACTTGAATTTATTATAACTAGGTGATGTGTCGTTTTTGACATATAAAAATATAATATATTTTTATAATGGTTTTACGAGATCAGGTTTTAAATTTATAAAATGATAATTACTTTAACTTAAAAACGCACAATAGGCAAGTGTACCTATCGCAGCGTAATATAGTTTAGGTAATAACCAAGTATCGAACCAATGGACACGGTCGAGTTTCAATACTCAACTTTTGTTAGCGTTTAGCCGAATTAATTAGTGAGTGGGTTTTGTGTGCTTGTGAAGTGGAATAGTAAATGACAGAAAAGTAAATGACGGTAAAGTAAATAGCATAAAAGTAAAAATGTGCGTGAAGTGTGTAACAGAAATGTAACAAACAGAATAGTAAATAGTAGGAAAGTAAATATCTTGGAAATGATCAGGTTACGAAGAGTATTGCTTTGGGCTTCGAATCCGCTTGGTACGTGATAATGTTAAGTTGACTAATCCAGTGATATGACTACTACAAACTTGTGACCCGGGTCACCGCTAGAGCCTCGTCCTCACGACATTTGATTCACACATTAAAATCTTTAAATTAAAATGGTAGTGCCTCCTGATGCGTGTTTTATATGTAGATAAAAATATAAATATATATATCCTTGGCAACGGCACCAAAACTTGATGACGTAGTTTTAGTAATAAATATATTCTATTTGGAGCTACATAAAATCATGTTTTAAATTTATAAATTAAAATGATAATTACTTCAACTAAATACACACACAATAGGAAAGTGTACCTATCACAGCGTAGTAAAGTATGGGTAAGAACCAAGTATCGAACCATGGACACGGATCCCATACTCAACCCTCGTTATTGTCTGACTAGGATAATAAGTTGGAAAATGGGTTTTGTTTAAAAGGAAAATAAAAAGATAAGAATTGTAATTAGAAAGGTTATCTTGTTTAAGATGTTACTCTAGTTGTTATCCCTTGTTAATTAATGTTATACTTAAAGTAAGGTTGGTCATAGTTACTAGTACTAACCCTTTCGATAAGGGAGTTAGTGTTTCATAACGGAACAGTGGATACGGTCGGCCAGCTGTTCCTTAATGAATATAACGGACCCTAAATGGGGTCTCAAGTCCGTCGGTATCTCACAATTCATTATTCGGACTAAGATTATCCAATGACTGACGTACGTCATGTTTGTAACTACCTTTGGAAAGTCGGAATGCGCAACTCCCTCCAGAGCTACTTTATGAACGCTCGGACCTAACAAATTATGTTCTTAAATAGTTGTCTTTACTTATAATATTATTTTAAATAAATAAGACTTTCATTCTCAAGATCAAACCCCATGGCTCCCGCTAGAAGTCCTCTGCAAGAAGACACGAGAGAAGTAAAGAAACACCGACACAAACCGCTCGGTCTGGTTAGGGCTCAAACGGCCTGCTGAATACCCAAACCTCCAATCAACACATAATATTAAATCTATACTAACTGGCATGCTAGCACCAAGATTTGTATATAGACCGTACAAACATCGAATAAGCTTCCCAAACAAGAAGTCTTGCTTAAGTAACTCACAAGATTTAAGATTATTAGATTGGTTTAAAGATCACTTATTCTTGTATTTTTAAGATAAATCATAGTAAGGACTTTAAAAACATAACATACTAAAAATACTTCATTAATTAATTAAAGTTCAACCAACTCGAGCAACACAAGAGAACTAGCCATAAATGACCATACAAGTGACTCCACTAACCCTTAGATAATGTGTGGAAGTATTCCAACACCAAGGGAGAGTGGGTATAGGTTGTCTCTTGCTTGCTCGAACAAGAAGAATCGTTTCGTATTACAAGACTTAGAAATAGAAAATAAAAAAAGAAAAGCTAAAACGGACCAAAACCGAGGGAGTTCCGGCTCTAGCAGAGCTCTAGGGCCTTCCCAACCCATGGTAATGGACACCTAAAACACTAGAATGAGCTTTCTATTTATAGGCAAAGATTTTGGCAATGCTCGGCCGTGCATTGGATTGCACGGGCGAGCAAAGTACCCATTTCTTTCACGTGCGGAATCTGGCAGTACAGGGGAGTACAGGGATCCAGAATTGGGTTTGCACGACCGTGCAAGGCAATGCATGGCCGTGCATTGCCCTTGTCCGGTCCCTATTGACTTTTTGATCTTCTGGGTTGACTTCCTGTGTCCGGTTTCGTTCAATTGGCCCCCGAATGCTGATTTCACCTTGATTTTGAGTATTTTCTTCATGTTTTTGCATATCCGGGTCAATTATCCTATCGAAACACAAATTAGTGGATTAGGCATCAATTATTATCATATTGTCTATAATTGTGTTGATTTCGGGGATAATTATGCGTTCAAAACATGTATAATTTATGTCATATCACATCCCGTTAAGGACAACAGTTACCCTCAACCCTTCGAATCCGGGTTGGTTTAAGACATCGAACGTAAATTCTTTGTATTAAGGTTAAATAGGTGATTATATTTTGCACACCGGGAGGCGGTGTAACAATGGGACCACGTATAAAGACGTACCGTTCCCAACATGAGTTCACCAATTCTTGGTCGCATAAGAAGTTCGTAGAAAGACGTACGACCTTAATAATGTCGACCAAGCCTTGGGTTATCAATATCTTCTTGTATAAAGACGTACAAGTTTCAAAAGAAGATTGATTAAAAAGGTTTTACGATCTTACGCTTTAAAATCAAGAACACTCACTAATATAAAGACGGATTTAGACAATAATAAAAGCCCACCAAATGGTGGTTCTAAGGACGAATAATTAAAGACATAAACATACCACTAGATTAATACGTGAAACATTAACATGCACCAAACTTCATCTTCACCCTAGCAATACAAGAAGTTTAGCCATGAATGGCCATACTAGCTAGTGTAACGCTGAGTTTCGTAGGCTCCCCTATTGTGGAACAAGGAGGAAGAGCCCCTTTACTCACTACTACTACTACTCTAATACTACTAGAAATGAACTATTCTCTGTATCTTGAGGTATGGAATGGTGTACTGAGGTGTGTGAAACCAAGAACTCAAGCCCTCTATTTATAGGACTCAAAATGAGCAATGCACGGCCGTGCATTGGATTGTACGGGCGTGCAAACACCTCGGGAATCAAATAGGGTACAAAGGACAGTGTACCGGGGAGCAAGACATGGTTTGCATGGCCGTGCAATGCCCTGCCAGCTCCCCAGCTTGTCTTTTAGTTGCTTGTTGACTTCTTGTTGTCCAATTTTGACTTCTTGGGGGTCAAAGCTCGAGAATGATCTTCCCAAAGGCTTGATTTCTTGGTGTTTTTGACTGGTTTCATCTTGATTTATATTTAGAACACCGAATAACCTGCAATTATGAAATATTAAAGTTTAAGTATTTATTGCAAGGTTATTAATCAGTTAGTACCATAATATGGGGATTACTATGCATGCAAAACATGTATAATTTAGGACATATCATAATACCCCACACTTAGACTTTGCTTGTCCTCAAGCAACTCATGCATGATCAGATCCATAACTAAAAACTTTACAAGGGAAATGGAGCTCCAAGTAGTTGGAAACTCTGGGATAACTCTTGAGTAGATTATTCTATTTTTGTGTTTTTCTATGATGAAATCCATGACAAGCCTACTAGAACTTCAATTATGCATAAACTTTCACTCCTCATTATGTTCACTCAACTCTAGGGTTATATATGTATGGATAAGGTAAGTTTGAGTGAAACACTCAAGTTCGAATCGAATTATGCAATGGTCATAAGCTTGTATGCAAATCAAGTCTCCACCAATTAACTAAGTAGTATGCATGAATCAAGAGGACTTTAAAAGGGTTGTAATGTGGCTAAAATAAAAATAAAGGGTGAAAATGAAATTCTTTTTGGATTTTTAGGGATTTAAAGGGTTTGAAGGGCTGCAGCTGTCGTGAAACACACAGCTACGACTTCATGGCTTAAAATGGAAAATACTAGTAGGTCCCTCTATAATACTCAGATCATGAGGGTATAACTAACTCGAGGGCTCGTTTATAGTCAGATTGCCAAGACCAAGATCTTTAATCAATGCCAACTCTTCCCTCACTACGTAATACACGTTGCTACCTTTCTGTATGGTTCTTTCGGCTTGTAGCCTAACAGCTCCTACTTTGATCAGATGCGTATAAGTTTGATTCTTGCTACACTTTTCTTCGTGGCTCCAATTGCCACACTTCACACATTTTTCGTATCTTTTGGCTCTTCTTTTGGCGACACTTTTTGACAAGCCGCAAAATGGTGGCATTTGTTCTTGCTTGCGCCACCGTTTTCTTACATCACTAGTTGCTTTGAAAATCTTCTCTCGGAGTTCGGATGATAATTCAGGATTTGCGAAATGAATACAAGAAAGCAAAATTGAAATCAAAAGAATCCATATCTAGCTCTTTAAGGTCTAACCGGTAAAAGACCAACCCCACTCTTTCTTTTTTTTTTCTTTTCTTTTTGTATCAAGACAAATTCTTCAATAATTCTTTTTTTCTCAATTTCCTTGAAATAATATTTTCATAAATTTCTTGCAGATATTTTGGTTGTTTCTTCCTAATACATCCACCTTCTTGTATACTCCAATTCTTTTGAGTAAAACACATTATTTCCAAAATTGCCTCAATGGTAATAAACTTGAAATAACGACATAAGATAATTTTTTCATTTCGAAGACAGTTAGCCAAGAACCGGTGTTTACGAAAAGCTGGTCGGTTGATAAATGTGGGTAGTAGAAAAGAAAAGGCTAAGGCTCAAAGGGCTATCTAAGCGGATTATATTTTTGGGATTTTTGGGTTTAAGGATAATATATAGGGGTAATAAAGTTCTAGGTGCCTTAATCACTTTCATACTTCTACTAGTTCATGGTCTTGATATGTATCAGTCATACAAGTTCTAATTATGCATAAAATCAGATCGAAAAACACTCAATATACCAAACGAAAGAGCATACGAAAAATAATAATAATAATGCTCATGAAAAAGGCTCAGATTATTCTCACATGGAAACGGATGGAATAGGGTATAGTGATTTGTTATGCATAATATCCATTTGTTTCTACTTGCCATGTATTCATTTTATTTAATTATGTGCGAACTGAAAGAGGTTTAGATTTTAGGGTTTAAAATTTTTGAAAATTTTCCGGGTTTTACATAAGGTAGGGTTTTGTAATGTTTTAGTCAAATGGATAGAAAATCACGAGTTAAAATTTTACTTCTTCGAGGTTACAAGTAGTCCTGAATCTCTAATTCCCCACCCCACACTTAAAACTGTGCATTGCCCTCAATGTACAAATGCATGTAGTGGAATGCTATGCAGGAATTTAAATGCATGAAGTTTTAAGGGAAAAGAAACTTGTACTCCCACGTCAATTCGGTGTATAAACTAAGGCCAAAACTTATTGCCGCTGTTAGGCTGTGCCTATCAGCTGCTTGTCACCACGTTGCTTCAAAGACTTCATCGAATTTCAAAGAAATTTGATGTGGTTTTCGATTCCTCAGGTTGTAGAGATGGAGTGTGATTTCTCAAAGAAGTAGAGAGACTATCTAGTGATGCTATTCTACCTGACACATAAAGGAAAACATAAAAGCAGACAAGGAAAATAAAAGGTTGTAGTTAAGCTACTAAGGTCCTAGTATCAAGAAGGCATACATGGAGGCTGAAGTAATAGAAACTTAAACTTGGAAAACCAAACCTGAGGTCCATGCTTTCTGCCGCATGCATCAACTTCTCAATTTATTCATGATCATCGGGTTGCCTCCACGGAAGCACCATGTTTATTTAAGGGTCGTTGGCCAGACCCGTATGTGCTTCATGTCACACCCAACCGACGGCGGAAACGTCGGGGCGGGACATGGAGACTGTTCATGAGCACATGGTTGACTAAGTTGTAATATATTAAAACATCATATTTCAATTCATAATTCAAACAAACCAAATTCACAATACAAGAAATTGGAAATACATAACAAGTTTCATTTATTAAATTAACTAGGTCCACAACTTAAGTGAAGCAAACTTGATCAACTCAAATATTTGTACCTGAAACATGATAAAAACAAGGTCAACTAAAAAGTTGGTGAGCATACATAGGTTTTGACACAACAATAGATTTCAAATGTTTTATACAATTCATATAACACATGGTTCACTAGGCATTTATGGAGAACCTATAGTTAAGCTAATGCACAATCAAACCTTGTGACTGAAGGGCATAACACTCAATGTTATCCTAATGAAGGGCATAACAACAAATGTTATCCTAATGAAGGGCATAACAACAAGTGTTATCCTAGTGTAATGTCGGTAACACTCACCCTACCTGGGTGGGTTTGTCAGATACAATAGATTTATTAATGTTATCATACTAAAGAATTGTATATGTGTAATTGCATAGAAGTTTGTAAGAAAAATTGTATTTCACCCCAAAGTGCAAAAATGTAAAAAGGGGCTATGTAAAACCCACTTGTATAAATTGTGTAGATAACACGAGCAAATATGAAGCACACGTGATTCTCAAATCACTAGTTTAACCTATAGTGAAAAGTATGAACTTGGATCAATAATGCGTACAAAGTCTAAGGCAAAATCTCGGGTTCAATGGTTCTGTGTGTAGGGATTTGTACAAAGATGGGTTCATGCTATGTAAAAGATGTATGTATGTTGGTGTGTACTAAAATAATAGTTTAATGTAAAAAAGTGACTTAGGGTTTAAGTTTAAATGATTCAAATAAATAAATTCCTTTTTATTTATTAATGTGCCTTTAAATGTAACGTGATATAGTATTTATTAAAATAAATAAATCTATTTTATTTATTTATTTATAATAATATGTAAAAATGTAGGGTAAATATATATTAGTACGAATTAAAACCATAAATAAATTTGTCAATGTAAAAAGACAATAAATAAATTCATTTATTTATTTATTAAAGTAGTGTGTTCAAAAAAATAGAGGATGCAAATGTATTTATTAATACATATTGAAAAAAGTTTTATTTGTCTTATATATGGTTTAACTCTAAAATATATATATATAGAAAAACAATTGATTTAAAAACTTTGTTTCATGAGAATGTATTTTTTTTATAAAAATTCTTGACACAATATTCATATAATTAGGTAATTAAATACTTTGTTTAACAATTAAATAATTTTATTTAATATATATATATATATATATATATATTTTATGATTAAAATGAGATTTTAAACAACTAAATTTGTAAAAATAGTTGTTTTATGTTAAAAATTGTAAACTTTTGTTTTAATCTGATCTAAATAATGTTAAGTTTATAAAATAATTTTTATAGAAATTATTTGTTTATTAAAACCATTTTAAAAAAAGAAAGCAGCCCACCCGGTTAGAACCCGGGTGGCTGTTGTGTGTGGTTATCGTCCTAACCATTGGACCAAGGGGACTGATGCTGATACTAATCCGGTCCGTAAGGGTTTTGACATGAAATGGAAAGGGAACCGGGTCTGGTTTTGAGTCACGCGCAAAAAGGCCGGATGTGTGGGTTTCAAACCCACGCCACTTGGTCCGATGGAGCAAGGTCTTAACCAGTAGGACCAAGTGGTTTCGCTGGTTATGTATGAACCTTAAAAGATTAAATACAATACATGATTTGATGCTGGATTGATATTAGACTGAATACATGAGAGATTGATTAGGGAGTGATTTGCGGGGTTTAAGACGCGTCAATTGCCTGATTTGATGCTGGATTGATACGGTTTTGACTCTATGAAGTCAAATCCATTTGAATTCGAGTTTGCCCGCTCAATTAGTTGGATCAGGATGGTAATTGGGCCTGAGACTGGTCGATATTTGATCTAGTATCCAGAGCAAGTCCGTATCAGTCAGATTTGATCGAGTTAAGCATCCAATTCACAAGGATTTGGCCTGTTTGAATTTGAAAAGTCAAATTGGGTCAAAATTGGTCAAAGGTGGTGAATGGGGTCATCGTTGGAGTCAAGTGGGTCAATTTCCAAGGGTGAGGGTTCATGTTGAGAGTTCAAATGGTTGGGGGGGGGGGGGGTGGTTCAAGCTTGTTTATTTAAATTGCAAAAGTATATATGTACATATATAAATTGATTTTTGTTTAAAAACCCTAAAACTTTATAAGTTTTATAAACAAGCTTTTGAATGTAATAATATTTTACAATATCAACTTTTATTTATATATGTATGTGTATATATAACTATTGAATAAATTTGTAAGAGCTTTAAAACCCTTCAACTTGGTTTAAATTTTGATTAGTATGCGTGTATGTGATCATGTAGAAATCAAAATTGTATGGATAAAAACTTGAAATTGAACTATAACATAAGGTATGGAAATGAAATAATGTTTATTGCACTAGAACAAATACATGAAAATCAAGAAGGTTACACTTCATCAGTCTTTCTTCAGGTGGGGGCCATCAACTTCCCCCGTATCTCCTGTTCCTTCATTCAAGTCCTTCATTTTTGGTAGCTTATCAAAGTATTCATCGATCCAGTTAGTGTTGTCAAAATCCTTGCCAAGATCCAGTTTATTTCCTTTGTTGAGTTCTTTGGCTTTCTTCAGCTGGTAGTCCAGATTAGTATCGATGAATTGTGCAATTTCAAAGGAATCATTGGATAAGCACTCATTTACTCCGATGTTGTAGGTCACTGATTGTTTTCCGACATGAAGTGTCAAAATTCCTTCATTCATGTCAATGACGGCTCGGGCAGTAGCTAAAAATGGACGACCCAAAATCAAAGGTACGGAATAGTCGGGTCCCATTTCTAAAACCATGAAATCGGTAGGGAAGACAAACTTGTCGACTTTCACTAGTAAGTTCTCAATGACTCCTATAGGTGATTTGACTGATCCATCCACGAGTTCAATAGTTGCATTGACAGGTCATGGATTTCTAATTTTTAGTCTTTTAAACATGACATATGGCATTACATTCACACTTGCTCCTAGATCAGCGAGCGCGAAGGTTATCGGGAGTGGTCCGATAGAACATGGTAGAGAGAACTTTCCAGGATCTGAATGTTTTTACGGAAGACATCTCTCAATAAGAGCGACACAATGGTTGGTCCTCTTTACCGCCTCTTCCATGTTTCTTTTGTTTGTACGGAAATCCTTTAAGAAACGTCCATACTTAGGCATTTGTTGTATGATATCCAGGAAGGGAAGATTGACATGGATTTGACTTAATAGCTCAATGAATTTCTCATATTGTTCGTTAGGCTTCTGCTTCACTGACCTTCCTAGGTATAGTATGTGAGAATGAAACGCTCTCTTCGTCGGTACTTTTGGAGGAGTATCCACTGGAGTAGGAGGTGGTATTTCATTTGATTGTGATCCTTGGGTAGTTGTTCCTTTGACATGCGGACGAAGTGGTACTCCAGTGAATATTTCCCTCCTTGGTGATTGAACCTCTTCCTCTGGCATTGGTGGCTTTGGATAAACCTTGCTATTTCTAAGGGTGATAGCACTTTCATTTGCTTTTGGATTGGGTTCAGTATTACTCGGGAGACATCCTGGTTGTCTTTCGGATAGAAGTTTCGCAATTTGTCCTAATTGAGTCTCAATGGACTGAAGAGTTGCTTTCTGCGTCCTAAACTCAGCTTCGTGAAGACTAAATTTCTCCTCATATTGTTTGTGACAGGAATCCGCTAGAAGGGCTTGACTTTCAGTTATAGATATTAACTTAGTTACCGCGTCCTCCAAGCTTAACACGTTACTTGGCTTGTTAGTTCCTTGAAATTGTTGATGAGGCTGATAGTTTTGAGATTGTCTTTGTTGAAACTGTTGTTGTTGTCCGAAGCCAGATTGTCCCTGGTTGTTGTTATCCTTCCGGCTGAAGTTTGGAAGGTTCCTCCATCCAGGATTATAAGTATTACTACAGGGATTTTTTTGTAGGCGATTTGTCCTGATAAAGTCAACCTGCTCAGCATTAGTAGTGATACCTTTTACTTCTTCAGTAGCCTCAGTTGTTGCCTTGCTCTTGCTAAGCTGATTGAGTCGAGCTGTGAGGGCGTCTACTTGAGCAGAAAGTGAAGTGATAGTATCGACAGAGTGGACTCCTTGCCTAGCTCCCTGTTACTCCTTGGATTGTACCATTGATAGCTGTTCATGGCTATTTCCTCAATTAGGTTGTAAGCTTCTTGTGGTCTCTTGTTTCCAAAAATACCACCTGCAGTAGCGTCGAGTGTCTGACGAGCTTGATTGTGCAACCCATTGTAGAATGATGATGCTTGTAACCAAACTTCTAGCCCATGATGTAGACATTTCCTTAACATGTCCTTAAAACGTTCCCATGCCTCATATAGTGATTCACCATCCTCTTGGGTGAAAGTGGTAATATCATTTCTCAGTTTTGCAGTTTTTGCTGGAGGGAAGTATTTTGACAAGAATTTATGGGCTAGATTATCCCATGTAGTGATCGACCCGGTGGGAAAAGAGTTTACCCATGCCTTAGCTCGTTCCCTTAAGGAAAAGGGAAACATTCGGAGGCGAATTTCGTCATTCGAGACTCCGTTCAGTTTGAAAGTGTCACAAGTTTCGAGGAAATTTGCAATGTGGGCATGTGGATCTTCATCGGGTAATCCACAGAAAGTGCATGACGATTGGATCATGTGGATAACATGAGATTTAATCTCAAAGTTGTTAGCGTCAACCGTTAGCCTAGTGATACTAGACCCTAAAGCCTCAAGTGACGGTCTTGCGAAATCAGAAATAGTGCGGTTTTCAACTGCCATTCTTCTAGTATGGTTTTCTCGTATTCGGCGGTGAAAGAATCTTTCGGGCTTTGCTAAAGGTTGATATAAACAAATAGTGGAGCTATGGATCATACACTACCTGCAACAAAATGTAAAAGAAAAATAGATGGAAAATGATAAGGCTAATCCGTTAACTCGATTTTGTTTTTGAAATCATCGTGTCCCCGACAACGGCGCCAAAAACTTGATGTGTCGTTTTTTATATATAAAATAATAATATATTTTTATGATGGTTTTACGAGATCAGATTTTAAATTTATAAAATGATAATTACTTTAACTTAAAAACGCACAATAGGCAAGTGTACCTATCATAGTGTAATATAGTTTAGGTAAAAACCAAGCATCGAACCAATGGACACGGTCGAGTTCGAATACTTACTTTTGTTATCGTTTAGCCGAATTAATTAGTGAGTGGGCTTTGTGTGCTTGTGAAGTGGAATAGTAAATGACAGAAAAGTAAATGACGGTAAAGTAAATAGCATAAAAGTAAAAATGTGCTTGAAGTGTGTATCAAAAATGTAACGAACAAAATAGTAAATAGCAGGAAAGTAAATATCTTGGAAATGATCAGGTCACGAAAAGTATTGCTTTGCGCTTCGAATCCGCTTGGTATGTGATAATGTTAAGTTGACTAATCCAGTGATATGACTATTACAAACTTGTGACCCGAGTCACCGCTAGAGCCTCGTCCTCACGACATTTGATTCACGAATTAAAATCTTTAAATTAAAATGGTAGTGCCTCCCGTTAAGGACAACAGTTACCCTCAACCCTTCGAATGGTCATCTCCGGGTTGGTTTAAGATGTCGAACGTAAATGATTTGTATTAAGGTTAAATAGGTGATTATATTTTGCTCACTGGGAGGCGGTGTAACAATGGGACCAAGTATAAAGACGTACCGTTCCCAACATGAGTTCACCAATTCTTGGTCGCATAAGAAGTTCGTATAAAGACGTACTGTAAGGTCCGGATTCTCGAGGATCTTCAATCAACGGATTCAACGACGTGTTGAACCTGGTGGAAACAGACTCGACACGTGACTTGTTGGTATAATCAAAGAGGACGAGACACAATCAAATATCAAACGATTCATATATTGATTAAATACTGAAAAATACAATACAAGATCGTTCAACAACTCGTCTAAACTGTCTAACTCGTCCCACTCACTGACTGTCTCAGTCGTCCAACTTGTCTCACCCTCTGACTGTCTCAGTCGTCCAACCCGAATACTGTTACAAACACATCTATTTATATCCAAGACAAAAGTATTCGGTGGGCCTGGACCGCATACTTCAAGTATGCGGCCACATACTTCAAGTATGCTGCCGGGACCGCATACTTCAAGATTGCAACCGCATACTTCAAGTATGTTGCCGGGGCCGCATACTTCAAGTATGCTGCCGGATGAAGTATGCTGCCGGATGAAGTATGATGCTACATGAAGTATGCTGCTGCATGAAGTATGTTGCTGTATGAAGTATGCTGCTGGACGAAGTATGCTGCTGCATGAGTATGCTGCTGGACTCTTTCTTGCTTCTTCCAATCTTCGCCTTTCAAAGTTCTAAACAACTCGGTGATTCTTTGATGCGTCATCCTATTATATTTTTGGTCCTTACAACGCATACTTGAAGTATGCTGCCGGGACCGCATACTTCAAGTATGCAGCCGCATACTTCAAGTATGCTGCCGGGGCCGCATACTTCAAGTATGCTGCCGGATGAAGTATGCTGCTGCATGAAGTATGTTGCTGTATGAAGTATGCTGCTACATGAAGTATGCGGCTGCATGAAGTATGCTGCTGGACGAAGTATACTGCTGCATGAAGTATGTTGTTGGACTCTTTCTTGCTTCTTCTAATCTTCGCCTTTCGAACTTCTGAACAACTCGGTGATTCTTTGATGCGTCAGCCTATTATATTTTTGGTCCTTACAATCTCCCCCTAGGCTGATGCATTCAAAGGAGTCTTCAAAATTCAAAATCGACTGAATGATCACCACCACTTGCAATAACTTCCTTGCCAGACTATTCCCAAAACCTCTTGAATAATCAGCATCATTAAAATCATCATTATTTTGAGAATAGTTGTTAGGAGGAGGATTCCCAATAGCCTTTCTCTTTTGCAATATCACTTTATGATGTTTGTTGATCAGTACTTTCATTTTGTCACTTTCGGTTTCTCAAGGGTCAACATCTTCTTCTTCATTTTCTTCTTGGAAGATATTGTGCTTTTCGGCAGTGATGACACTTGGTGCAACAATGTTGATCTGTTCTTCATCATCCCTTGGATGAGGAATGTTAGCTTGTTGCTCCTGAAAGTTCACTTAAATACAAGTATGTGCAAAATGTAATTATGCTCAAACTTATAAAAACTTTGAAACTTTCCTCCATTTTATAAAACCTCTTTTTCACGATTATTGAATCAAACAAGAACGGTCAATTTTTGATGAAAAACGGAATAAACTCAAAAGTAAGATAAAAATAAAATGACTCAAACTAAGTTAAGTTAAAAACACAAAATCTTTTTGTTCTTTTGACAACATATGATACTTACTACAACACATTATTTTTGAGAGAAACTCTGTTATGGTATCTTATCATTCTAGAGCAGACCAAGGCATATTTTTTAGCCATTCATTTTCTTAGATAGGTCTCGGTGATTGCCAATATATAGTATCCTTATAAACTCAAACTTTTATACCTTAGTTGACAAGCAAGCAGTGAATACGTTTATCATGTTTTTTGGGTAATAGTTATTCATGCCTTAGTGGGACCCACACTCACATCTTAGAAACCTGTATTTATTATAATGTGAATTAGATGAGTTTTTTATGAACTGAATGGACCCCATAACTTATCGAATAAACCTTCCCTTCCTCGTGATCTTTTGAGCACCTAAGTAATAACTAAAAGAGCATAACTAGCACTGGTCAATGAACTATTCAGGAGATCTCTAACAAATGTGATAAAAAACATAGCACGACGGACTTACATGCCTTGATAAGAGATTCCTTCCCAATTGCATATTCTCAAAGAGAAAAATATTTACAAGTATACTTATATGTACGTATTTAGACATATCTTTTTGCAATTTTCCTACAGCACGACATTAACATTGCGTGTCTTTTTGCTCAAAATTCTGCTTTGCACTATAATTGAGTGTCTTTTCACCTATTGCATGCCAATGCATGTCTTTTATCTATATATAATATGTACAGACTTGTATCAAGTCAGCTCGCAACCCCTTTGTGAAGGGTCTCGATTTGTGCAATCCAGATATATTATGTTCATCCACAGTTCACCAATCTTTTGTTTAAGTGCTCGATTATTAACAAGAAATAATTATTCTACCAATCTATGAGATGTTTCCCACTATGACAATGATCATTATGTTTAAGTAAAACACTATCATGCTGTCTTTCCAGTTTTAGCAGAGCCTCTCAACATATCACACTAAGATCCTAATCTTTTCAACTACAGGCCTTACATATGATGATCCAACCTCTAAAATGATGTACTATCATTTCCCATTTGACAGAGTTCTCAATTTTCATAGTAATAAAATAAGACATAAACATGAAATCTTTTTGTATTTTTCTGGACTTAAAAATAGAAAGACTCAAAGATAAAATCTTTTAGGTAATATTTTGAATTTTCTCCCCTAAAACTCTTGCTTTTGTACGACTAATAAACAAAACAAAATTATATTCTAAGAAAGACAAAATAAATAAAAAATATTTTTGGTGACTGAACTTGTGACTTGTTAATCAAAGCAGAACATTTTGAAACAATAAACCAGAAAAATGAATCTGGTCAGATTAAAGGATTTTGTAAAAACATCTTAAACATAAGTGTCATCCTCAAAGCAAAGAGTACCATTAGTGACCGTACCTTTCATGCTGATCTTACCTCATTTATCTTATGCAAAGGAAACATACCCTCCGTCAAAGTGTTTGATATCATGTAGTAGAGAGATGTCCCGCATTATGTACCTGGAACAACCACTATCAACGCACCATATGTTGTTGACAGTCCTCCTTGGTTGTTCCTGCATGATTCAAGCAAGTTAGTTAGACAGAGGTACCCAAGCCATAGTGGTCCTGGGTACTCCAAAGCATCAATGTAAGATACTTCCTGTAAGCACGTATCCTTATTGTTCTCTAACAATGGTAATTCAACTGCTTTTGATTTAGTTTTCTAAATTGGTGTAGGTTTAACAAACTTTTTAGTTGCTTTAGGAGTACCAACTTTAGGTTTTTCTTCCTGTTTAAGTTTTTTACATTGGTTGTTTTCACGAAAAACCTTTTGTTTGTTCTTAGCAGCATTCCAATCACCATCAGAAGGCTTAACTTTGGGATGCTTATTCTTCTATGCCTTAGGTTTTTCAACCTTCATTGGCTTAGAATAACACTTTTTCCTTGGTGTAGCCCTCTGATTTTGCAAATAATAGGGCTCATGAGGATGATGTCTGCAATTTCTTGCAATGTGACCAGCTTTGCCACGTGTAACATGTCCGTTTCCTAGCACAAGGAGCATATCCTGATCGGTCGAAACATGATGATGACTGAAGATGTGACCTTTTCAAGTAACCTGTATTCTCAGTGTGCCCGTGACCTCTTCTATCATCTCTCCTAACAAACTCTCTATCATATTCTTTATGATTTCTCCTGATACAATCTCTCTCTTCTCTTCTAAATTTTTGTTCAAAAACTCTATGATGATTATCAAATTTTGAATAAAACTCATTCTTTGTAAACTTTTGAAGAGATTGTTTATGGTTCAATTGACTGACAGATGGTTTTGAGTTTCTTTGATTAACCTTTCTAGAATTTGTAACCTTGTTTTTGACAAAATCATGATTACTTTCTTTAAAGATATTTTCTTCTTTTTCAAACTCACCACCCTTCACAAACTTAATTTGATTCCCTTTTCCAAAAGTATCATCAGTTTTTCTAGGGACAAACTTTCTAACACTCTTAGGCTCTTTTTCCTTACTCTCTTCCTCATCATTGGTATCCCAATCTTCTACTAAACATTCTTCTGCACAAGGCTTAGAAACATTAGCAATATTCACACAGGGAGTCACGGGACTAGCAGTCGCAGGAGTTAACTACTTTGATGATGAAGGCTCACATCCCAGACCGTAAGCCTTCTCAACATTTTCAAGGTAGTCATTTAGTAAAGATGAAAATTTTTCATTAAATGGATGTTCCACAGCATGATAACCCACCACTGGATTCCCTTTCTTTCTAACTTGGACATCTAACATGTCATAAACAACTGATCGAGAATGGTCAATTTTCTCGATTGTTAGTTTAGTATTTGCTAATTGAGTCACAACATCATTTAATTTTAAGCTAAGGTCGTCTATCCATTTTAATGCATCACGATAAAGACATTCCTTATTGCTAAAGTCCAATTCAAGTTTTGAAAAATCATTTTTGCTTGCTTCAATTTTATCTTTGAAAATCTTTTCTGATCGTTTGTGTTCTGAGTTGGAATATCTAAGCTTTGTTATTTCTTGATTTAAGATATCGTTATCATGTTTGTAACGATTGATTTTCTCAATACAAACAGCAGAGCAAAGATCTTTGGTTACCTCAGTGTCGGTGACCTCAACCATGGAGGCATGATGTTGTTTCACTTCCAAATCTTGAACTTTATCACTCATGTCCTGCTGGCTCACAAGTGCCTTTGATTCACCCGAAGTAGATGTACTAGCTTTAACAATTTCAGAAACGTCCATTGAACTGATATGATTAAGGTGACACTGTTTATCATCCATATCATAAGAGTACAAAATAGAGATCAGCTCGCTCAAGGATGTCTGATACATATCATTGGTTATTTTAATGGTGGTGCAATTGAAGTTCCAGGTTATTGGTAAAGAGTTGAGTAGCCTTTTATTGATTTCTCCTTTTGTCAACTCTATTTCAGCACTCTTCATCTCCGTCATCAATTGCGTGAATCTATTGATTTGAGATTCCAAATTTTCACCCCGAACATGATTGAACATATTAAACTTTTGCTTCAGTATATCCTTTCTACTTTCACCCATGTAGTAAGTTCACGTAACAAAAAGTATTCGCACCCAATGACAAGTACTTTGAAAAATCGCAAACTTTGAAAAACCACGAACTTTCAAAACCGCAAACTTTGAAAAATCGCAAACTTTGAAAACCGCAAAATTTCAAGACCGTATACTTCAAATACCGCAAACTTGAGTGACCGCAAACTTTGAGTACCGTATACTTTAAATACTGCAAACTTTGAAAAACCGCAAACTTTCAAGACCGTATACTTCAAATACCGCAAACTTTCAAGACCGTATACTTCAATACCGCAAACTTTCAAGACCGTATACTTCAATACCGCAAACTTCGAATACCGTATACTTCAAATACCGCAAACTTCCAGATGAAGAAATTGACCGAAAACTTTGATTTTCAAGCCGAAAAATCAACTAATCAACCGTAAACTTCAACAAACGTGCTGAAGACTCAACGACGTTGTCATTTAAGAGTTTGACCCAACGGCGTTGTCGGATGTTCAACTCCTTCTGTTCGAAAATGTGCTGAAGACTCTTGTGATCGGTGTAAATGGTGCACTTGGTATCGTCCAAGTAATGTCTCCAGATTTTCAAAGCAAACACTACAGTTCCCAATTCTAGGTCATGGGTAGTGTAGTTTTTCTCATAACCTTCGATTGACGGGAAGCGTATGCGTTAACCTTTTCGCGTTGCATCAACACACAACCAAGACCTTGAATAGAGGCATTGCAATACACCACAAAATCATCCGTTCCCTCTGGAAGAGATAGGATTTGGTGCACTGTAGAGATAGCGTTTATCTTTTTGAGTTAAGGCTGTGAAGGGTTGGGCAATCTTGGAGAATCCTTCAATGAGACGATGGTAGTAGCCAGCCAATCCCAGAAATTGATTCACCTCTGTCGGCGTTGTAGGTGCTGCCCAATTCTTGATTGCTTCTACTTTAGCTGGGTTGACATGTATTCCTGTCTTGTTGACTACATGTTCTAAGAATTGTACTTCTCGAATCCAGAGTTCGCACGTGGAAAGTTTGGCATACAATTGCTCTTGTTTTAGTAATTTTGAAATCAAACGCAGGTGTTCCTCATGTTCATCCCTATTCTTGGAGTAGATGAGGATGTCATCGATGAAGACGATAACGAACTGATCTAGGTACGGTTTACACACACTGTTTATGAGGTCCATGAATACCGCGGGTGCATTGGTCAATCCGAAGGGCATGACCATGAATTCGTAGTGACCAAACCTAGTTCTTAATGCCGTCTTTAAGATGCCCTCATCTCAGACTCTCAGTTGATGATAACCGGATCTAAGATATATCTTGGAATAGAAGCTTGATCCATAGAGTTGATCAAACAAATCATCGATGCGGGGTAAAGGATAACGGTCCTTGTTGGTTACTTTATTAAGTTCACGGTAGTCGATGCACATGCGGAAGGTCCTGTCCTTCTTCTTGACAAATAGGACCGGAGCTCCCCATGGTGATGAGCTAGGTCTAATGAAACCTTTATCCAACAACTCTTGCAGTTGTGTGGATAGCTCTTGCAATTCAATGGGTGCAAGTCTACAGGGTGCCCGAGCAATAGGCGTTGCTCTGGGTGCTAGATCAATTTGGAATTTGACTTGACGATGCGGTGGAAGACCTGATAGATCTTCGGGAAATACCTATGGATAAACACGAATGATCGGGATGTGTCAATCTCCTTCTCCTCAGATGGATGCTCGGCGACGAGAGCCAAAATGGCAGTATGACCTTTACGTAGATGCTTTTGTGCTTTCACGAAAGATATGATGCCCACGACAGCATCACTCTTTTCGCCTTGGACAGAAAGGATTTCTTCACTCGGGAGAGGTAGGCGAACAATTTGCTCACGACAAATAATTTCGGCTTGGTTCTTAGATAACCAATCCATACCGACAATTACGTCAAAGTTATCGAGTGTGACTGGCATGAGGTCAATGTCAAGTTCACGACCAGCCAATTCAAGTTTACGACCCTTAAGAATGTGAGTTGCTTCAATTATCTGTCCATCAACTATTTCTATGGTGTACTTAGCTTCTAGTAGGGTTGGAGTACGACTGCTCCGGTAAGAAATTCGCAAGGTCACTGAAATAACTGGATATGCTGGGGCATAAATCAAATTAGACTAAGGATTAGTCATCGGATAAGGTAATAGAGTCAAAGGGAATTTATTGTTGGAGTGTAAGGAATAACGTGTTAGCTTGGAAGAATTCCCAACTCCCGCTTACATAGTTGGAGTCGATGGGTTTTGTCATGAGGTTCTACCAGAGTTTCAATCGAGTTGGTTTCTGTGATCATGTTTGGATGAGAGTCTTAATTTCACTAAGGCTTTTATATGAGTGATATAAAATAATGGGTTCTATGGATGATAGTTCAGTGTGTTCGTAAATACCTTCAACATGATAGTCGCGTCTATCAACTGTTGAACAGGTTTAATGATACTAGCTCGTCGTTGAGCGGGTTACAAGGACTTCTACTGACAGTGGAAGTTTAAGTTTGTAGATCACTGATTAGGACCATTTATCCACACACTAGGTTTCACCAGGACTTACATGCACCTCAAATTACTATTACGTGTGCACCCGTAATGATAATTTGCTTTGCATGCTCACCCTAGTTCTCCCTGTTATGAGTCCTAATGTCCTTTAGTTCGTATTCCTGAGTACAGAGTGTTGTTAGATATGATAAGTCACCGAGAAGCTTTAGTCATCAACCATAAGTTGATCAACTAGGACTCATATCAGGATGAGTAGTCGAGAATCATATGATCTGAGTATTCTCGAGTTGAAACACAATGCGAGAGTCCAATCCAACGGATTATAGATGAGAACATGTACATGAAACAACCATGTACATGAAATGAGACTTCGAGAAATGAAGCTAATTCATGAATACAAGTTATAAGAAGCAGCATAGTAGCCGCCCTTCCAACTGAGTCAGGAAAGGGTCTGAGTATGCAATGAGCAATGCGTTCTCAACTTTGTGGTCAATCTATCTTCAACAGAATATCAACCAAAGACGCGAGCCCGTGGCTCGGGAAAGTGATGACATCTACGTGCCAAAGGATCTTGCAATAATGCGTGCAACGGTCTGCCTTCACTCGGCGTATTGTTGCTAGTGGGTACATTAGGGACTTGCCTCCGACGATCCCAACTCCCAAAGAGATAAGTGCTAGTTGAGTGTCATCCATAACATGGACCTGTGAATGCCCACCAAACCCGACATGTGATGGTGGTGTAAGTGACTCCTCTGAAGGCTTCGTCTCGCTGCCCACGGACGGGAGTGGATGTTGTACTGATGACTTCCCGAGTGTCGCTACCGGGAATGATGATACAATGAGAATGACGTGTTCCTCGTTAGAAGAGGGTGATATGGATGTTGTCATCATACCTGCAATGCAATGTATGTATGGATACCATGTGTATCATGTATGAGTGTCTGTGTTGTGTAACTAATGTGTGTGGGTTATAGTCTAGTATGCAGTCCTAGTTCTCTATAACCAATGGCTCTGATACCAATCTGTCACACCCCCAAATTTCACTAATGGAGTTTTACCGTTTGGTGCGTGACAAACCAGGATCTCAGTCATTAGTTACATCAAACGACACTATATGGAACATAAATGTAATATCATAAAAGTTCAGAGTTAATGCGGAAGCGTTTTAAATAAGAAAATAAATGCGCAAAACCAATGCGCTAAAGTATAATAAGACCAGTAAATTGTTTTAAATGTTTGCATGAGGATGAAATGATAGTAGGACTCCATGCATGTCCTAAGTGTGCAACCTGTGCCTTAGCGACCTGAGAAACATGTAAGAAAAAGTGTCAACACAAGGTTGGTGAGTTCACAGGTTTGTATGTAAATAAACTGTTTGAGTGTTACTGGATCCACATACGTAAGTCACACCTATTGCTAGCTAGACAATTTACAAGTTACTCTAAGCGTTCGCAACCGAAGCTGACTGTTTATGTTTGGGTGCCTTCCGCCATTGCTAACATCAACAAATGGCAAGTGTTAAGGACAATTTACACCCGTTAGACCTCCAATCTAGTTAGCGCGACTAACCCGGGTGGGGTTTGTCAAACCCAGTAGTACTACTCAAATTTCCTCGCTATACTCCATATATTAACGGTCCGAGTGTGTAAGGACTTTGCATGTTATGTTTGCACTTAGGTACACAAGTGGTAATGAAATACTATGTGATCCATGTCCGTGTGTATGTCTCTCCCTGGCTGGGAGACAAGCAACGGATGCCTGTTTGTGAGTATGCATGTTTCTCCTCAACAGGAAAACAAGTAAAATAATGTTTGTGTGTACGCATGTTTCTCCCCAACGGGAAAACAAGTAAAATAATGTTTATGAGTATGCATGTTCCTCCTCAACAGGAAAACAAGTGAAATAATGTTTGTGTGTAAGCATGTTTCTCCCCCAATAGTAAAACAAGTAAAAAGGGGCCGTGAAACTCACCTGAGTCCGAGTAACGCGTAGTAATCAATACCGTACAAAGATTCAATAGAAACACAAGAGTCTGCTAGCAGACAATCTACCGACGTCCTAGAATACGATTCACAATTGTTAGGGACACATGGGATTTCGTGACGACGACACAGAACGTTTAATATCCTAAAACATATTTAGGATTAACGGATAGACAAACGTATCATCGGAAATCGGAGAATTCTAAGTTTAATAACAAAATAGATGCGGTACGTTTAAAAACGTTTCGCGATGCTTATAAACGTGGAGAAAATAATATATATAGACATTATTATTAGTTTGAGTTCCGGGTTGAAAATAATATAAATATATTATTTTATACGTAATCGAGGTTTGAAAATGCCCTATATATAAAATTTGACAATGTGGTAATTATAATGGTTTATAAAATCAAACTTGAGTCTACGGGTGGTTTCCGGGCTAAAACATTTTAATATATTAATATAATAAGGTAGGGATGGGTTTTATATTAAAAATAATTTTTTAAAAGTTTAATATACAAAAACAGGGGTGAGGAGACTCGAACCCGGGTCTCCTCCCCATCAACAAACTGCTCTAACCAACTTGGCTCGCTAAGGTTTCGCAACAAGATTCAGATTAAAATGGTTTTAACATTGATGGTGCCTGTGTTCTCCCCTCCCCATCGAACCGAATTCAAGACCGTCCCAATTCCAACCATTTTGATCACGATTGGTCTTATAACTATAGGGGTTTTGTAGAGCGATGTATGGCGATCCCTAGGATGTAATTAATTTCAAAATCATTGAGTTTAGATTGGTAATTTAGTCGATTGAAAAGCCGAACCCTAGATTATGAACATGGGATCGAATTGATTAAAATTGATAAGATTATAGGTTGAAATCATGGGGCTTTCAGTAAGTGATAGATTTCGAGTCTGCTAGTGTAGATCAATTGCATTGAGATCGGGTCTAGGATATAACTCGATTAAACCCGAAATCACATGAACCCTAGAATTCGTTCATGATTAATTCGGTGTTGTAAGCCCCAATTATCATAGGGCTTTCAATATATGGATGAAAACGAAGCTGTGGATACGTTTAATTACCAGAATGGACGCCGAATTGATGGAGATCGAGCAAATGGGTTTCCGAGTTCGACGGGTTTGGTCGCCGACGTCTTTGGCTGCTATTCCGACCAAAATAGCATGTGCAATTGCTTTTGAGAGGTGCGAATGAGGTGTGAATAGTGTTTGTTTGTGGAATGACAATCAAATTGATCGAATTGATATGTTTTGATACGGTTTTGACGGTTTCAACTTGAATACCCATAATTGGGTTTAATTGGAATCAATGCCGATGATTAAAGCCTAATTAATGTCGTTAATGGACTGATCAAGTATAATGGTTATGCATTGCAACGAATTTGAGTTGGGGTGTTCGAATTTTGGATCCAAGACTACGGGTTTGACTTTAAAAGTCAACCGAATTGGTTTGTTCTTGATTTTGACTTTGAGAGTCAATAAATTGAGTTTAGGGATTTGGCATGATCAGTCCCCGACGTTGGAGATTAGGAAAAGGCAGAATTTGTCCTTTGGATTTGATATTGAGTTAACTGGGTTAGGTTTTAACAGAAAACTTAACGGAAATTTCTAACAGAATTAACTGAAAAGTCCGGATTGTCACAACTTGTCTCACCCTCTGACTGTCTCAGTCGTCCAACCCGAATACTGTTACAAACACATCTATTTATAACCAAGGCAAAAGTATTCGGTGGGCCTGGACCGCATACTTCAAGTATGCGGCCGCATACTTCAAGTATGCTGCCGGGACCGCATACTACAAGTATGCAGCCGCATACTTCAAGTATGCTGCAAGGGCCGCATACTTCAAGTATGCTGCAGGATGAAGTATGCTACCGGATGAAGTATGCTGCTGCATGAAGTATGCTGCTGGACGAAGTATGCTGTTGCATGAAGTATGCTGCTGGACTCTTTCTTGCTTCTTCCAATCTTCGCCTTTCGAACTTCTGAACAACTCGGTGATTCTTTGATGCGACAGCCTATTATATTTTTGGTCCTTACACGTACGACCTTATTAATGTTGACCAAGCCTTAGCTTTTCAATCTCTGCTTATATAAAGACGTACAAGTTTCAAAAGAAGTTTGATTATAAAGGTTTTACGATATTACGCTTTCAAATCAAGAACACTCACAAATATAAAGACAGATTTAGACAATAATAAAAGCCCACCAAATGGTGGTTTTAAGGACGAATAATTAAAGACATAAACATACCACTAGATTAATACACCAAACATTAACATGCACCAAACTTCATCTTCACCCTAGCAATACAAGAAGTTTAGCCACGAATGGCCATACTAGCTAGCGTAACGCTGAGTTTCGTAGGCTCCCCTATTGTGGAACAAGGAGGAAGAGCCCCTCTACTCACTACTACTACTCCTCTAATACTACTAGAAATGAACTATTCTCTCTATCTTGAGGTATGGAATGGTGTATTGAGGTGTGTGAAACCAAGAACTTAAGCCCTCTATTTATAGGCCTCAAAATGAGCAACGCACGACCGTAGATTGGATTGTACGGGCGTGCAAACACCTCGGGAATCAAACATGGTACAAAGGACAGTGTATCGGGGCCTTGGGGAGCAAGACATGGTTTGCACGGCCGTGCATGGCATTGCACGACCGTGCAATGCCCTGCCAGCTCCCCAATTTGTCTTTTAGCTGCTTGTTGACTTCTTGTTGTCCAATTTTGACTTCTTGGGGTCAAAGCTCGGGAATGATCTTCCCAAAGGCTTGATTTCTTGGTGTTTTTGACTGGTTTCATCTTGATTTATATTTAGAACACAGAATAACCTGCAATTATGAAATATTAACGTTTTAAGTATCAATTGCAAGGTTATTAATCAATTAGTATCATAATATTGTGATTATTATGCATGCAAAACATGTATAATTTAGGACATATCACTAGGTCCATAGTCTTAAGTGATCAAGACTTGTCCTCAAACGGGTGCTCCTGAAACATGTTAAGTAAATGTCAACTACAAGTAGTTGGTGAGTAACATAGGTTTTGACACCAACAAAAGTTGAAAATGAGTTACAATTCAATATGTCCAAATCAAATTTGAGGCATAAATGTGAAAACATACAAAGTTCCAAATGTACAATCAAGCCATGTAATATGAACAATGTATACACAATCCACCTGATTATGTTATGTAAGGTACCAAAATGTATACACAAATCCACCAAGATTTGTGTTAAGTAATGAATCAGATTCCCATATAAATGATTATAAAAGGTAGTACCTTGCAACACGAGTTAATGATTGTATTAAAACATGAACACATGTATCACCAAATAGTTTAAGATATTAAGCACATAGACTTTGCATAAGAACATAGTAATTGGATTGTATAAGTAATGTATTGTAGACATGTTCCACCCCGAGTATTTGTAAACAAAAGTAATGTAAAAAGGGGCTATGAAACTCACTTGTAATGAAGTCAGTAGGTTGTATGAATTGTAAATAAAAGATAGGCTTTGTGAGGATTTCTCACAATTAACCTACACAAGTAATTGTATTCTAGACTTAATGCACTAATAAAAGTAAAGAATTTTTGAGGTTTTAGGGATTCTTAGAATTTGGAATTGGATATGGGATTTGTACAAATTTTTAAGAATATATATGTTTATCACAAGTATTGAAATAATAATGATAAAGTAGTTTATAATTTCTAATTAATTATATAAGTATAGTATTTGTAATAATAATAATACGTTTGAATTTATTTAAATAACTATTCTAAGAATAATTAATAAATAAATTGTGAATTAGAAAAAGGTTTAAATAATGGTTTTATGTAAATAAAATAATTATTTATTACTTAAATAATTTATTTTACTTAAATGCTAAATAAAAGAGATATTAAATAAATGTTAATTTAAGTAAGCTTTAAATGAAATTAAATGAATTTGTATAATTATTTATCTAAAAATAATTATTTAAGTAATTCTATAAATTTTTAAATGTTTTAAATAATTATTCTTTTTCAAAATAATTATTTACATGTTTTGAGAAATGGATTAATAATGTTTAAATAATTATTTAAAATTTGTTTTATGAACATTACTATTTTAACAACATAATTAGATTTATTTAAATAAACTATTTTTATATTGTTTATTTAAGAATCTTAATATTTATAATATTTTTTAATAAATTCAAATGAATAAAACATTATTTTATGTTTTCTGTTTTTATAAAGATTACTAAATATTCTTATTAGATTTATATGAATTTTTTAGAATTTAAAATATGTAATAAAATAACAATAATATGATTAAAACAAAAAAACGGGGTTTAGGCTCAAAACCGGCCACCACAGGACTCGAACCCGGGTGGGTTCTAAACACACACATGTGCAACCACTGGACCAGGGCATGATACCTTGATTGAAATAGGGTTGCTTAATTTAAATGTAACAGCCCCAAACCTCCATCTTCCCCAACCAACCCGAACGCAAACCCTAGCCCCCCAATGTCCTCAATTGGCCATCGATTCGCACCCGAAACCTTAGGGATTTTGATTGTGGGACTGAAACGAGTTCATTGGTACAAAAGTTACCTGAAATGGTTGGGCAAAGGAGGAGAACGACTGAGTGGACATGTTCGAGTTCTTCGACTGTTTGATTGTTCGATTGAGGTGAAGTTAATCGTGTTTGCGAGTTCAGGGAGTATGTACTGGATATCGCAAAGGTGTTGGACTCGCTTTATAGGTTTGATTTCATGCCAAACATATGAATCGATTAAACTCGTGATTACAACGGTTACGGTTTGATTTCTTGGTTAAAAAGCTCGATTGTAATTGAATTTGGTATTCAATATCATTAAGTCTTGGTCAATTAACGGTTTCGTATAATCTATTGGGGGTTAAATCATCCGAATTCGAACGATTGGAAAACGATTTGGAGTTTGGTTGACTTTTGTAAGTCAAAATAAATGAATTGTGGGGGGGGGGATAATCCGGATTTGCACTTTAGTCCCTGGTGTTTCATAAGTTTATCATTTCATGTGCAAACTTAGGTTTTAGTTAAACTAAAGTTTCAGAATTTGCAAAATAAACCTTGAAATTTTATAAAGATATAAAATTATTAAGTTTTATAAGTTTTTATAAGATCTAATAAATCTTTGTATTATAATTAAATATTATAAATATAAAGAGATGGGTTTTATAATTTACAAAGTTAGAAATAAATTTTATTTCTATTAAACCATTTTCTTTGAAATTAATAAAATAACTTTTATAAATCCTATTTTAATTAGAATTCATTTATAATTTAGTTTTTCTATAAGTTTATATATATAAATATATAGACTTAGTAATAACCTAACATTTATATATATGATTTATTTTTGAACTTTAAACAATTATTTATATAATCCCTTATATAAATATTTGTTATATTTGAAATGAAACAATTGTACACAATGCACTTATGTATGCATATGTTCATGTAATGAGGTGGATAAATATAATAGCTTCCAATGGAATAGGAAAGTACAAATCATAGAATGATGGAAATACAAGTACCGGACTAGTAAAATAAAGGCCGGAAAATCCTGGAGGTCATAATTGGTAACCCTAACTGGGAGCCAAGTCAACTGGATAATCTTAATCAGAATAATGACCCAAGAAAAAGACTAGCATTTGCAAGCATTCCAAATGGTCATTAAGGCAATATATTGACCAAGGAGTTATCCACCCCTATCACATCATTGATTTTCTAAAAATATCGATTTACTATTAAGTGGATTCCAGATATGCATTTGATCTGATTATCTCTCAAAAACTCGGCCTCGTTTTGTTGCCTTACTTGTTTTTACTTTTAAAAATTACTATCCTTTTTATTAGACTAAACAATAACAAAGATTGAATACAAAGAGATACTGTGTTCGTTGGTTTGATACTTGGTTCTTACCTAAACTATATAACGTTGTGATAGATGCACTTGCCTATTGTGCATAGTTAGTGAAAGTAATAATCATTTTATAAACTTTAAAATGAAACACCCTACTTATTCCTTCATTATATCAGAGTTTTATATTGCGGAAAATGGTCACAGTTTATCAAAACTTTGTCATTAAATGGCTAAGGTACAACTTTTATTATAATATTGTTTTACATAAGATGTTACATTTACATCATACTACATAGGGATTTTTCAACTCCGACCGCTCCGTCCACAGGAAGCTCTATTCCATGTGCTTCTTTTCTGCAGTGTTTGAAAAACATTTTTGAATTAGCTTACGCTAGTAAGTACAATGCATCGTTCATTTTATTAGGAACCCTTTAGGTTTTGATTATTGTTCAAGTTTCCCAGGCTCTTGGCGCCCCCGTGACCATCTCCGGACGTACCTCCGGTCACGTCATTCGTACATATTTATGGGTGTGCTAACCCCCTCATGACCATCTTCAGACGTACCTCCAGTCATAGTATTCATTTTATTCATGGGTGTGCTGACCCCCTCATGACCATCTTCAGACGTACCTCCGGTCATAGTATTGGCAAGGTCTTTATACTCGTCAGTATAGACCCCTTGCATTTGTTACGAAGACTAATTGCCACAAAGGCTCTTTCATTCTTTAGACCAGCCCCGTAGGCTTTTGATCTTTCTTTTTAGTTTTCTTCTTCTTTATTTTATTGATATCCACCTTATAGGCCGGCTATCTCTTTTTATGTTGGACCTTGAGTATCTTAGACTCACAGCCTCCCAAATGTATCAAGCATTGTTTTCATTTCACGTATATGCTTGGTTTATTTCCCAACCAGTCCTTACCTTAAAATTTTGTAATGGTTTCTCCATGAGATACTAAAAGGGTTTTATCACACCCCGCCAAGGCGGAATTACGGGATGTAACTGATATATCGCATTGAACACAAGTACAAGAGAAACTAAATGGAAGATTATGCATTACATCGAACCATACTACATGCTTCTAACGAAAGTACAAATACAAAACAAAATCTCTAAAACATTACAAAGTGTCTAAATGCCTGACTACAACCAAAGTACATAACCAAAACTAAAAACAATCATTATAATCCAAAAGCGAGCCCCCATAAAAAAAATCTCTTATTCAATTATGTTTACCTGAAAGCATGTTTCGAAAACAGGTCAACTATATAAATAGTTGGTGAGTTCGCAGGTTTTACGACTCTATAAAAAAAGTTTCTGATAAAAATCCAAAGTGATAAAAAATCCATTGATCGAGTACCAAGTGACCCTACAAGTCTGGTTGGCGCGACCAAACCATGAGCGGGGGTGTCAACCCAAGTAGTACTACCCAAAATTCCCAACGGCTACGCTCAGCTAATTGATTTTCCAAAATTGTGGACTTTAAGGCATTAAAAAAAATTAACTCATGTATCTATGTATCCTGTAACATGTGACTAAAAATAAATAAAAAACAACTTTCCCTCAAAAACAGTAAATAATAAGTAAAGTGGGGCCGCGAAACTCACCTGGACAATGCGGGCGAGTGATGCGACACAGTCGACAAAAACCGATAAAATCCGAGTCCTAACAGGGTCCTACTAGTCAAGTGGACACAAACGATGTATTTAGAACTCCTAAAGTTTGTGACCAACTCAACAAAACAAAAAAATGTCTACGTAATCCGTTGCATACCCAAAACCAGTGCATACGCGTACGAACTGTTAGAAATTGTAAAACCGGTTTTTATATAAATTCGTGACCTTAAAATCTTAAGTTTTAGAATTTAATAAAGAACATCACTAGTTATAAAGTCATATATAATAAAAATCTCAAGTCACGGTTTCATTTGATCAAAAACGCGGTTACGCGCGTAAAGTTCGGTTTACGGTTTGAAAATCCGATCAGTCCGAAATTAGGTTTTTAGTGTGATATTAGCACCTGATTTAAAATTATAAATTTATATTTTTAATGTGATCATAATTCTGTCTAAAATCTCCTAAAACTTTTTATAAAAACAATTTTATACAAAAATTTCCAAAAATAGTAACTTTTTATAACGCTTTAATGGACCAAAATTCCAAACCATACATAGAAATAAAGTTACTACTTGAAACTTTCACCAATTGATTATATACATAAATAAGAATTTCTGACCAATTTTCATAATTTTTCAGTATCCAGATTATTTATTATGAATATAACATTGTTAAAAATTAATAAATTCGGGAAAATAGTTAAACTTCTCAAAACTTCACCAAATTTTACCATATTAGTTTTAGGTCCATATGAGATTCCATTCAAAGTTTCAAGTCCAGAAGTTATCTAGAAGTATATGATCTCAAATTCATTTGTTTAAACTTTATAAATACTAAACAGTTACTTACACAACTCCTTTTTACGAAATTTGGACATGAGTCATATTTTATAATATAATAAAAAATGCCCAAATTCTAGAATTTTCTAATACACAGAGGTATTTTTTATAATTTTTATATATTAAATTTATAGGAATTTTAATAAATAATTCATAAAGAGTTTGACTACCAAAATTTTCAGATCTTTATTTTAAAATATAACCTACTGTTTAAAAATAATTTTGGTTGTTAGATCAACAATTTAAAAAAAAAATCCATCAAAAACAATTGTTGTATAAAATATATATATATATATATATATATATATATATATATATATATATATATATATATATATATAGACACACACACATATGGGAAAAGTGAATATGGTGCTGTTAAGTATGTAAGTTATATCCGAATCCAATCAAAACTACGTCGTTTTGGATAAAAGCTACCAGATTTTAATAAATTTCTCAATCTAAGTTCCGAAAATTCTTCATTCATATCTTTATCTTCGTCCTTTTGCGACAATGTTAAAATAAACCATTATACTTCAATAAACTATCGGACCAGTTCAAAATATTTAACCAAATATTTTAAAATTGAGTATCCATTTTTTTATCCATGAAGATGCTAACACAAGCTTCTCCGAGTGTTAAACCAATTTTTTTAATCAATGCAGCAAACCTTGCACACTCTATTTTCCCACTCTTAAATAAATAAATATATCACTAAACTATGGAAGGTTAAGTGCTAAATGGATTCACGAAAAAAAGAATGTGAAATGGTTACAGTCTATGCAACATTTGTTAAGATGATGACGCAAGTTTATTAGAAGACCGTAAAATAATCGAAGAATAAATGGTGAAACAAAAGGAAGGCAAATTATTGGAGAAAAAATAGTTAAACTAAATTTAATCAAAACAGCGTAGTTTTGATTGGTTTCGCATATAACTTACATGCCTAACAACATCATATTCACTTTCCTATATATATATATATATATATATATATATATATATATATATATATTAGTTCCATTACGTTAACCTTATAACTTAATAACCACTCAAAATACCAAATATCTCAATACTAAATATTTTTGAGTTCAATTCCCAACCAATGACTCATAAAACTATTCTAACATAAAATCAAAGCTTAACGGGTAAAGTTTATACCTTCCGTATAAATGGTTCTCGTACGCGGAACCTCCCGTATTTCACATGCAATACGAACCAAAACCACAATTAGGATCGTTTTTATCTCCCGAGCATTTCCACATGCTCAAAATCGACATGCAATGTCGTTTGGATGGACATGCAACCCGATCAATTTCCTGTTTTTGATCCTACAAATTGTTACAATCTGTTCATATTAAAAAATATTGCTCCAAATATCTTATCGGAATTTCCTTTGGTGAAAACATTCATAAATGTGTTTAGAAACTACTATCCAAAAATCGTCACGATCCAACGGTCGGATCTCCGGGGATCGACGATTCTTTGAGACCCAGTTTTTCGAATCCGAAAATCCGATCAGTCGCATTCGACGGTAAAAAAAGCATACCTAGAGAGGTCTGATAAAAAATCCCTCTGGTAGGGATTTGCATCTATGATTTAGGAATCTTCTGTCCAAAATTCATGCATTTTTAACGGTCGGATTTCCGGGGATCGTCCGATGTTTGAAACTGCTCATGCATAAAACTTTCTAGACAGATTTTAAAAACTCTTTTTAACGAACTTAAGCAAGGATTCAGGAAAATCGGAGCCTACCACAGTGTTTGTAGCATTAAGAAATGGTTTCAGGTGAAAAACGGGCTTCAGCCGCCACTGACCACCGCGTCGGACCACCGTTGACCGCCACGCACCACCGCCGGACCACCACTATTTCGCCGGAATCCTCTCCAGCCCTCTCCTCTCTCTCTATCTTTTTTTCTGAATTTGCACAAATGAGAAAGCGGGGGAAGATGTGGTATTTATAGCCCCCGTGGTCTCCGATCGATTGTCAGTTTTTCACTTAAATGAACCCGATAAAAAAATAGAGGTGTTATTTTACCCAAAAATAACTTATTATAATTTATTATTTTCCCTCGAGTTCTTGCGTCTCGTAAATATATATCTTCTCAGATTTAAATTAAAATTTTACGAAACCGCTCGAGTAGGGTGTTAACGCGTATAACCCAAACTTGATCAAAATTTTGACATTATAATACCCAAATAAACCTTGATATTATTTATCGTTCTCCAGCGAGTTCCTTTCGTTTAAAAGTATATTTCAACATAATAATAATACTATTATTATTATTATCATACGAACTCGTCGAACACAGGTGTTGACCGTAATAGTCGCGGTTGTCACATTCTCCCCCAGTTAACAGAATTTTGTCCAAAAATTCAACTTGTATAATAGTTGACAAGTTCTTTTTCGTAACTCGATTCATGTACAATCATCAAGGGAAATCTAGTTTCCTAGATTTAGCAGGGAGATTTGACAAATCGAGATCTAAGAATCACAGAGAGTAGGTTACACCTAGTCATGCTCAAAAGAAAATAGAATAACCATGAGAGAAAAATCTTTCGAATTCAAAAGAATCTATAGATCATTGTTTCACTGAATCAGTTAAAAGGTACACTGCTGGTGTTATTCAGAAGATTAAGAAATCCGCCATAGGATTGATATACACAGGTATGCAAAGTTGGTAGAAATCCATAATGATATTATGATACAAAATCCCGGTGATTCAGTGTCCTTTTATGAGCAAGGAAAAGTATCATTTTGTTTAATGCTATTAAGGAATACTATTATAAATAGTAACCATAAAATTATAGTATGAGAGGTGCTATTAAGATCCAAAGTGTCGGTAGTCTCACCACGACTCACTGGGAATAAAACGTGTCACAGTGATAACCAAAGCTATCGATTATGAAAGATGATCATATCACGTATTTAGAATACAGAGAGACAACACCTCATTAAAATGAAAGTTGTCGTCAATACGAACTTCCTCAGGTGGTATAATTACGGATTCGTCGGCTAAACACTTTTTGAGACTCAATATACGATAAGCATCATATATACCATTAAGCTCCTGAGGTAGTTTTAGTTTGTACACAACAAGACCAATCAAATGATTATTACCAAACTCAACACAACAAAATGGAGATCAGCATTTGCGTCAAAACAGAGCTTCCAATGGCGCTTATTTAATGCTAGTGTGATAACTGTTAGTGTAAGGAAATCTGACCAAAGGTAAAAGAGTATCCAAATTACCACCAAATTCTATCACACAAGCCCTAAGCATATCCTCCAAGGTCTGAATAGTTCTTTCAATTAGACCGTCTGGAAATAGGATAGCAAGCGGTGCTCATATCTAAGCGTGTTCTCAAAGCTTTCTGTAGTGTCTGCTAGAAATGTGATGTAAAGCGACAATCCCTATCGGAGATAAAGGAAACATGCACTCAATGCTTGTTACAATTTCACTACTATACAGTCGGGCTAGCTTTTCTATGATAAGTAGGAAATGTGCAGAGTTCATTAATTGGTTAACAATGTCGCAAAATGAATCATAGTTGCTCAATGTTCTAGGCAGGCCAAGTAACGAAATCTATTAAAATTTGTTCCTACATCCCTTTATGGAATCTCGGGTTGTTGTATCTACGTATTGTTAGTAATAGTAATTACTCATAAAGGTCAGTACATTGTTGCTTCATAAGGCGATACAATATGATTGGTGTGTATACCGTAAAAGTAGATACAAGGGAATTTTGAAAATCAACATAACAAAAGGAAGAGTGATGTTTAGTCATTAGAGAATGAACTAATAACGAGTAATCCAAGCTTAAAGCTTTATAAAGCAAGTATATAATGAGTACCAATATGATTGTACCAAACTCAAGTCGTGAAACCGAAGATTAACAAACATAGGAGATTATACTAGGATTCTGTCGACATAAATTTACTAAGAGTCAAATTTACTCAATCCTATCAAGTGTTATAGGAAATGAGTTATCATCAAAAATAGATGTCAGCGATGACCCGATGCTATGTAACCTCACCACAAATCATTAAGATTCGGTACTAACTCGCATGTTAATCTCAATATAATATAGCCATGTTTGGTGATTTTCAACTAAAGGTTCATATACATATTGTCAAAAGTTAGCAATGGGCTATATGAAAATCAAGTCACCACAAGATCTAGATAGAGAAAGTGACCAAAGATCCAGAATGATCTAATCAAGTAGATTAGTTAAAAGACTAGGTGCCAGTTCAATAGTTGGACATTGAATTGACTACCACCGGAAGTCGAATTTGGTTAACGGTCAGAAATGGAATTATGAAATTTTAACAAGAAGTCCATATAAAAAAGAGGGTCAACTCCACAAATCTAGTCGTCCAAATTTGATAGGATAACATTAGACTTCTACATCTTTCTTGATGTGTATTGAAATGATTCGGAAGTAATCCACTATTCATCTAGATGAGGAAATAAACAGTCACGTTGTGGAAATAATCTCATAAAAATAGTGTCTCCCGAAAATGATTATGAGCTTGCTAACCCATAAAATGGGTAGACTTTGATGTAATATCATTGTCAATTTAGCCTGGTGTTTGATTATCATAAAGTAAACATTAGAAAATAGGAGAGGATCAAGTAAAACTTCAGGAATTTACCAAATGTGAGGATGTCATGCTCATAGGTCCCTTAAAGATAATGCAATCCCAAGCGGATCTTCAAGAGAGCAGAGTCAACTATGATTCGTCCCTTGTTCCTCTTCCTGGTAGCGTACAGGTTTAATCGGTTAAGAATCGTAGAACACATAAATAAATTCAAAATTGCCCTCCTATGATTTTAGGACACATCTTTCAAATGATAAGGTTTTCAAATTTCAACTTAGGTCCTTCATTTCCCATTAAAGTAAGTGGAAATGGAACATATGGTTTTATAGTTTGTCCTTAGATCTCACGTTGAATAGGGTCGAATTGATTATCTGCCAATAAGTGGTAGTACAGTATGCCTGCAACTTTCTTGGCTTTCGAACGGTACCACTATGACTTACCATTTCGTATTTCACCTATACTGGTTATAGCCTTAAAATCCTTTGCATAAGGGTTTAAGCCATAAAGTTGATGGAATGAGTGTTTGAATGTCATAGATTCCTCAGGGCACGTGTTAAGAAATCATTTCTAAACAGTAGTTGCTCTAAGGCTTTCTAATTATAGGAGATTGAGAATAAGAGATGCGTATACGTCTCTACCTAGTTGGAAATCAGAAAGCCAATCAACAAAATGATCATTTGAGGGAGAGCAAGTACAAAAAGGATATGTGACTATCATATTCAGATCTATAGGGACAGTGTACGCAGAGTAACAAATAGGGATAATCACCATAAATAAACTTTGAATGATGACTAATAAAATTTTCGGTACACAAAGAATCATTCCAATATAAAGTTTCATTTTCTCCATCAAAATGGTATTCAATAAGACACCGAAGCACCAGGAGAAATCAAGATTTGCAAAACATACGTAGCAATGTTCATCAAAAAAGGCAATAGTTTCATACTAAGCCATAGTTATCCCAAAATAAAAAGTTTTTGTAAATCCAACCTAAAGAATCCTGAGCACAAGCCGCTCAATGACCATAGTAGAAATACAACATGATAGAAATAAACACGACAATGAACGTCGTAAAGATGGATCCTCCCAAGTAAACAAGTTTCTCAAGTCAGGTTTCCACAATATGAGTGTCGCGGTTAAGAGAATCCGGATTGAGTGTACCAAATTACCATAGTGAGTGCAGAGCACTTGCAATGGAATTTCAAGTAGGTGTGAAACTGAATTATTAAGAATATTTATCAAAGGTATAGTGAAAATGGCAAACCCCGAAATGAGGTTTTATACGAACGATCGTATAGAAAGGTTGTATTGCCCAAGAAAAAGAAGCTTAAATTGCTTTAAGGAATTTCTCCATCCTATTGTTACTCCATCGATGTTAGAGTGCGTTTGGATTATAAGATAAAATCTTAGATTATGCCGGGACCTTCGATGATAGTCGTACACTTTATGCAAGTGTCGAACGTTGTAAAGCCCCATATTGAATTTATGTGGCCAACAAAATCTCAAAGGATACAATTTAGCAACTAAAAAAATGGATAAGAGAAGATCTTCGTCGCTCAAGATTCACTAAGGAGTTGATTATATTAAATTTGAATTTCTCTTGTTCCTTCAGAAATGCGAGAATGTTACATGAAGATCTATTATGGGAGTCAGAAATGTTGAGGTCTGATTCACGCTAAACCGGGAATCAGTCACATGCATGGATAGACAAATAACAAAATTGAAATGAGAAAATATTTAGTTGGACCTCTAAGGTGAAGTAGTAATTTACAAATGGTTTCCACATGCAGTCCAAATACCGAGGTTAAATCAATTGAGAACAGATCTCTTCAGCGTCTAGGTTTAAATTGTCATGCAAAAGAAATATTAATAAGAGTTTTAAATCCATTAGTATTCAAAGATGAAGGAGACGATATAAATTCCCATGTCACCTGAGGTAGCCCATTGATGTCGCCCAGACGGTCTATATAAAAACTAACAAAACCTAACCTAGACTCCTACGTAATAAATGGAGTACATTCGACTAAACCGCACTGACAGGCAAGTGGACCTATTGAGTGTAGCACAGCTTAATGGTAAACCGAGTTATCGAACCCTAGAGACACTACTATAACTATACTAGACTCTAACTCGGACTAAAGATTGATTGATGGGGGGGGGTGACTACACTAAAGATTAACTACTAATGCAGCAAACAAGGTCGACTCAAGCTATCAAGATAAAGAACTAAGGAAATAGATACAGATGGGAAGAATACTATCTAGGTCGGAATCCTACCTGCAAAGCACAACTTCTACCAGTTCTGGAAACTATAATGGATCTGGGTTTCTAAGGAAACAACTCTAGACTACCTAGTGGATCCCTAATCACTCTCAGGGTGTCATCAACTAAGGAACCTAAAGATGTGATAACTCACCAGATAGTGGATTACCTTTTGGTCTCTCCAACAATTATAAAGTACCTGATAGAAAGATCACCTTTCAGTCTCACTGTCCACAATACATTAGAAGAATGCACAGGGTAATCTCAAGATAAGAACTATGACTCAGAATAGCAACAATCACTAGACACCTAATACCAACTTCCTTTTAGACAGCCGACACTCGGATTCCTAACAACGAAGACTAAATGACTATCTCTCACTTCTCAGGTATTGAGAAAGGGAGAACACTCAGATCTAAATAACATTCAATCACAACTCCTATGGCTACTATTTCTAGCAAACCACATAAACAATCACAAACCCTAAAGTCTATGACCTAAATACGCAAATCAAATTGGAAGACATCCACAATCAACGTACGGAATCATAATCAAACATAAATCAGATCTAAACATGCAATATTCATCACAATTATTATCAAGAAATTGTTTACAAAATCATTAAACCATTAATCGAATCCAAAACCAGTAAAAATCAAGACGTTAACAAAGTATTCATCATATAACCAAGGCATTATTAATTTTTTTAGCCTAGGATCATGCTCAAAACAACTAGAACAGAAGTACCAAACAAGAACATGGTTCAAACACATCAAACAAAGAATAAAAGTCAGAGCTTGAAACCGAAAACGCTAATATAAAAACCCGGAATCCAAAGTCTTCAACTTTCCTCTTCAATTAACCCCCTAAGCTCCAAAATCGCCTCTTTTCTCCCTCTGGATGGCAAACAATCAAACTCCTTACATAATGGCTATCAAATTCTATTTAATTCGAATTTAGGGTTTTTTCTCAGATTTTTAATCTCTCGTGTACCGTGAGACAATGGCATGGGTTCCTCGCGTACCGCAAGGAACAAATTAGCCGCGACAGATTCTGGAAGTCCTCGCATACCGCGAGACTCTCCTCTTTCTCTCTCGCGTACCGCGAGAGACCAATTTTTAACATTTTTGACTTTTGTTTCTTAGGCTTCATTCTCTTACTCGGTTTCTTCATGTATTCACTTGTAATCTTCACGAGCACCTCTAAACAAGACAAAGACTCAATAGTATACAAAGACGAATCAAAACAAATATAAAACTAAGCAAAAACGCACGAATACAATAAGAATAAAATTGTGTGCTTCGTACTACATCAAACATCCCCACACTTAACCATTTTTCATCCTCGAAAAAGTTGCAATGGAATCATAACTCAAATCTAATTTAAAAAACATCAATTACCAATTAGCAAAACATACTCACGGGTTAAAAAGCAACAATTAGTATTTCTGTCTGATTAAACCCAAGCACCAACTATCTAGCCCCCGTAATGTGTTCTAATTCCATTTTATACAACTATCAATCAACTTATGTGACTCACACTTAGAAGTTGCAGCTCTACCTAATCCCGTCTCACGGTCATGTTTAGGCACGGATCAAACCATATAGATTTACCCACCACGTTAAACTAAGATTTATTTGTTTAAGAAATTAGATGAAATATGGAATGAATGGATGACAATGAGCATTAATTCAAGCAAATGAACTTTCTTCTAGAGGCGTTTCAACCAAGTCACTATCCCGAAAGGTAACACATAGACTAAGTCATATCAATAAGCACATAAGAATCACTTAGGGGTGTTTTCTCCAAGTGGCCATCCCGGAGGGTAACACATAAGCAAACTCAGTATTCTAATCAATTAACTCATGAATTGTTGACATATGGATGCAGGCGCCACCAAACTTGGATTTATTCTCATAAAAAGAGAGTGGTGTGCCAAAAATTTCAAAAACAAATAGATATTATCTTAACGTGGTACCTATCACCCTATGTTGACAGTTTCAGTATTACCGACACCCTAAGATGAGTAACCACACGATTTCATGATTTAATTACATGATTAATCCTAAGTAACACTCACAGTCTATTTAAGCTATTCAAACTGGCTGGGTCTACCAAAACATCACTAATTAGACGCGTTTTCAATTATTTAATCATTTAAAACTCAACAAGTAGATCAAGTTGTACTATCATTTTCCATTTTTGACTGCAAAAATTTTACTTTCAAAGGACATTTTTTAAAATTTTTTAATTTTTTTTTTGTAATTTTGAATTTTTAGTCAAAACAAACTAGACACTTAGACTCTCACATCCCCACACTTGAAAGACACATTGTCCTCAATGTGAAGTAAGACACAATTAAAAATAAAAATGCAAAAATAAAAACAGGAAGCGACTTAGCTTGTAACGTATATGCAATATAGATGTCCAGCTTCCTTCAACCTTGCATGCACCGTATAGCATTTCGGTCGCAGTTGCACAAATTACTGTCGAGTTGCTCAATAAAATCATGATTAACTCCGTCCGAATGGAGATTGAGTACGAATGGAATGATTAAAACCTGCAAAATAGACTCACACAATACCTTTAACATCAAACTGACTCAAATTAAAAATAAAAGACTCGACGACTCACTAAAAGTTAAAGACTCAAGATAGATAGCAGAGAAACGTACTCGATGCGTGGCAAACACATAGACATGAATGCCACAGCAAGGTAGATCATCGGTCACGAACAATTTCAAGTTTCCGATGGTGGTGGTGGTCTGTGAATATGGATGATGATGAAAGGAAGTGATGGATGATGATAAATGGTGAATGTGGAAAACCATGGAAAAACAAGGAAGAAGGGCAATTGCAAGGGTACCACGCGTACCGCGAGAAAGAAAGTCCTGTCCCTCGCGTCCCGCGAGGAGATTAAATTTAGGCCGGCCATAAAGTTTATTCTTCGCGTACCGCGAGAGAACTTCCTAAAGGCGTCGCGTACCGCGATGGACCAGTGGTAACAGAAAGTTAACAGGGTTTTTATACTTAGAAAAAATTTTGCCTACTGAAATTTTTCACCCAAATTTCTTAAAAACCTGTTCCAACTATAAAAACATATAAAACATAACTGGAACTTCATTCCTGATGATTTTCCTCACCGAATCAAGCGCGAATCTCTGCAAAACATGAAACAAACAAAACACACACACCGAAAAACATAGAAAATGACACGGACTCAAACCAAAGAATGTATACAAACTCAACATCCCGGGCACTTGCCCGAGATTCAAACAAACCTATAAGGAGGCTTCTCTTTGATCCTAACCGGTACCGCCTTCATCCTCCACAGTCTACCGGTCCTCCAAATCCTCAACAAACAAATACTCCTATCAAACCTCAAACCTCTATTACATTTATCAATCACGTCCTTCCACCACAGCTTAAACCTACCAGGTCCAAAGATAACAAGGTTCAAGTATCCTAGGAAGTTTTCACTTCTAAACATCCCCACACATGGGGTTTTTTCATTCTCCCTAGATCACAAAACTCACTCAACTCTCGGAGTTTCTTACGGGGCGGCCTAGATTTAGGGGATGACTCGGCTTCTCTCCCCTCAGCATGAACAACAGTAAAGGTCAAAGGCTCAATGTGTGATATCCTTAAAGTTGTGGCCTCTAACCTCTCGCCCGGATCTTCGGGATCCTCTACACTCTCCACCAACTTCCCCACACTAGGGGTTTTACCTATGATCTTATCTAATTCTACCATCATCTCCAGCAGATCATCAGGCACATCCTCGTCACTGTATTCATCCGGCTCATCTAACAGCTTCTCCAACTCCAACGCCCATACACATATCTTTCCCAAGTTAGGGGCGGGTTCACCAACTTTTACCTCTGGATCAGAGTCCCGATGGTCACCTATAGGGCATCAATCATGCAAACTGAATCGATCTACTCAGTAGACTCCTTCACAGGTTTCATAGCATCGAATGTGATCATCTCGTCCCCCACACGAAGTGTGAGTTTCCCGTCTAAGACGTACGTCAATGCTTTGGCGGTACGTAGGAATAGGCGTCCTAGGATGAGTGGGACTCTATCATCCACTTATATATCTAAGATGACAAAATCCATGGGGATGATAAATTTGCCTATTTTCACTAGAAGATTCTCCACAATTCCCCGTGGATGCTTGACTGACGGTCAGCCAAGGATATGCTCATGCGTGTAGGCTGGGGTTCACATAGATCTAGCTGCTTGTAGATAGAGTATGGCATCAGATTGATGCTAGCACCTAGGTCAGCCAACGCGTACGGGATCATGAAACGACCCGAATCCCCCATTTTCTTCAACAGTTTGTTCTGAACAACTGCAGAACATTGGCCACAAAGTGAGACTTTAGAGACCTCCTCTAGCTTCTTATTGTTGGAAAGAAGATCTTTTAGGAAGTTGCTATACTTAGGCATGTGCTGGAGGACCTCTATGAAGGGGAGATTAACCTTGAGTTGTTTGAACATATCAAGGAAGTGATCGTATTCCCTAGCATGTTTATGTAGCAGCAAGCGCGCTGGATAGGGAACACGACTCAAGTCAATCTCGGGGGTCTTAATCTCACCCCACTCTTCTTCTCCTCTACCTGTTCAGCAGGCTTCTCCATCTCTATCTCCTCATCCACCAGTTCTTCTTCTATCGGTGAGCTCTCCTTCTCTTCTGCCCTTCTACTCCTTGTCGACACAACGTTCACTGAAGTCCCTGGTTTTGTCACCTCAACCGACTCGGGCTCTTCTAACATCCTAGCATCGATCTCAGCAAATCAAGCTCTCTAATATATCTTCTTCACCTCTTCAGGCGAAGGGATGCCATAGTCAACGATGTGGGAGGCTGTCTCCTCCTCTCCTCGACTCTTGATCGACACGGCCATCACTGAAGCATTGGGGCCTGAAGATGGACCTCCCTGTCTGTCCTTTAAGCTCTTCACTATGTCTCCTACCGTGCGTTGCAAGTCCTGAAATGCCGACTGCTGATTCTTCAATAAAGTGTCATGGGCATTAAGTCTTTGCTTAGCGTCCCGGTCCTGCTAGACAAAGTGGGCAAGCATCTGTGTCTGATTCTCTATTATCTCTTCAATCTTCCTTGTGTTGACACTGTTTCCAGAACTCGCTCCAACTTCTCCTCCTCCATACTGATTCTGGCAAACATTATACCAAGGCGGGTTGTTTCCAGATCTCAATCCCGAGCCATAAGGGTTATTGTAGTTGTTGTACCCTCGGTTCTGGTTCTGGTTGCCAGCAAAAATCACCTGCTCTTGATGATTGACGAGGCAATCTTTGGTGTCGTGGCCTCCCTTGCACACCGCACACCTTGAGCACTAAGCTTCAACCCCTTGATCTCATTAGCCATAGCTGCGAGTGCAGTAGCCACGCTAGTATCAGGAGTGACCTGATGCACACCTCTAGGAGAAGAGGCGGATGCTCTAGCGCTATGTTCCTTTCTGATAGGACAAAGACACACAATTAAGACTCAAAAAGAATTTTCAACATTTTTTGATGTCGCCCTACTATCGCCCATTTTTTGCGTACCGCGAGAGACCAATTTTCAACATTTTTGACTTTTGTTTCTTAGGCTTCATTCTCTTCCTCGGTTTCTTCATGTATTCACTTGTAATCTTCACGAGCACCTGTAAACAAGACAAAGACTCAATAGTATACAAAAACGACTCAAAACAAATATAAAAGTAAGCAAAAACACACGAATACAATATGAATAAAGATGTGTGCTTCGCACTACATCAAACACCCCCATACTTAACCATTTTTCGTCCTTGAAAAAGTTGCAATGGAATCATAACTAAGATCTAACTTAACAAACATCAATTACCAATTAGCAAACATACTCACGGGTTAAAAAGAAACAATTAGTATTTCTGTCCAATTAAACCCAAGCACCAACTATCTAGCCCCCGTAATGTGTTCTAATTCCATTTTATACAACGATCAATCAACTTATGTGACTCACACTTAATATTAACAACTCTACCTAATCCCGTCTCACGGTCATGTTTAGGCACGGATCAAACCATAAAGATTTACCCACCACGTTAAACTAAGATTTATTTGTATAAGAAATTAGATGAAATATGGAATGAATGGATGATAATGAGCATTAATTCAAGCAAATGAACTTTCGTCTAGAGGCGTTTCAACCAAGTCACTATCTCGGAAGGTAACACATAGACTAAGTCATATAAATAAGCACATAAGAATCACTTAGGGGTGTTTTCTCCAAGTGGTCATCCCGGAGGGTAACACATAAGCAAAACTCAGTATTATAATCATTTAACTCATGAATTGTAGACATATGGATGTGGGCGCCACCAAACTCGGATTTATTCTCATAAAAAGAGAGTGGTGCCAAAAATTTCAAAAACAAATAGATATTATCTTAACGTGGTACCTATCACCCTATGTTGACATCTTAACATGGTACCTATTTCCCTATGTTGACAGTTTCAGTATTACCGACACTCTAAGATGAGTACCCACACTATTTCATGATTTAATTACATGATTAATCCTAAGTAACACTCACAGTCTATTTAAGCTATTCAAGCTGGTTGGGTCTACCAAAACATCACTAATTAGACGCGTTTTCAATTATTTAATCATTTAAAACTCAACAAGTAGATCAGGTTGTACTATCATTTTCCATTTTTGATTGCAAAACTTTTACTTTCAAAGGACATTTTTCAAAAAATTTTAACTTTTTTTTTGTATTTTTGAATTTTTAGACAAAACAAACTAGACACTTAGACTCTCAAATCCCTACACTTGAAAGACACATTGTCCTCAATGTGAAGCAAGACACACCTAAAAATAAAAATGCAAAAATAAAAACAGGAAGCGACTTAGCTGGTAATGTATATGCAATATAGATCTCCAGCTTTCTTCATCCTCGCGTGCACCGTATAGCATTTTGGTCGCGGTTGCATAAATTACTTTCGAGTTGCTCAATAAAATCATGATCAACTCCGTCCGAATGGAGATGGAGTACGAATGGAATGATCAAAACCTGCAAAATAGGCTCACACAATACCCTCAACATCAAACTGACTCAAATTAAAAATAGAAAACTCGACGACTCACTAAAAATTATAGACTCAAGATAGATAGCACAGAAACGTACTCGTTGTGTGGCAAACACATAGACATGAATGCCACAGCAAGGTAGATCATCGGTCATGAACGGTTTCAAGTTTCCCATGGTGGTGGTGGTCGGTGAATATGGATGATGATGAATGGAAGTGATGGATGATGATAAATGGTGAATGTGGAAAACCATGGAAAAACAAGGAAGAAGGGCAATTCCAGGTGTACCCCGCGGACCGCGAGAAAGAAAGTCACGTCCCTCGCGTCCCGCGAGGAGATTAAATTTATGCCGGCCATAAAGTTTATTCTTCGCGTACCACGAGAGAACTTCCTAAAGGCGTCGCATATCGCGAGGGACCAGTGGTAACAGAAAGTTAACAGGGTTTTTATACTTAGAAAAAATTTTGCCCTCCAAAAAATTTTTCACCCAAATTTCTTAAAAACCTGTTCTAACTATAAAAAACATGTAAAACATAACTGGAACTTCATTCCTGATGATTTTCCTCACCGAATCAAGCGCGAATCTCTGCAAAACATGACACAAACAAAACACACACACCGAAAAACACAGAAAATGACACGGACTCAAACCAAAGAATGTATACAAACTCCACATCCCGGGCACTTGTCCGAGATTCAAACAAACCTATCAGGAGGCTTCTCTTTGATCCTAACCGGTACCGCCTTCATCCTCCACGGTCTACCGGTCCTCCAAATTCTCAACAAACAAATACTCCTATCAAACCTCAAACCTCTATTACATTTATCAATCACGTCCTTCCACCACAGCTTAAACCTACCAGGTCCAAAGATAACACGGTTCAAGTATCCTAGGAAGTTTTCACTTCTAAACATCCCCACACTTGGGGTTTTCACTCTCCCTAGATCACAAAACTCACTCAACTCTCGGAGTTTCTTACGGGGCGGCCTAGATTTAGGGGATGACTCGGCTTCTCTCCCCTCAGCATGAACAACAGTAAAGGTCAAAGGCTCAATGTGTGATATCCTTAAAGTTGTGATATCCATAAAGTTGTGGCCTCTAACCTCTCGCCGGATCTTCGGGATCCTCTACACTCTCCACCAACTTCCCCACACTTAGGGTTTTACCTATGATCTCATCTAATTCTACCATCATCTCCAGCAGATCATCAGGCACATCCTCGTCACCATATTCATCCGGCTCATCTAACAGCTTCTCCAACTCCAACGCCCATACACATATCTCTCCCAAGTTAGGGGCGGGTTCACCAACTTTTACCTCTGGATCAGAGTCCCGATGGTCACTTATGAGGGTATCAATCATGCAAACTGAATCGCTCTACTCAGTAGACCCCTTCACAGGTTTCATAGCATCGAATGTGATCATCTCATCCCCCACACGAAGTGTGAGTTTCCCGTCTAAGACATACGTCAATGCTTTGGCGGTACGTAGGAATGGGCGTCCTTGGATGAGTAGGACTCTATCATCCACTTCCATATCTAAGATGAGAAAATCCACGGGAAAGATAAATTTGCCTATTTTCACTAGAAGATTCTCCACAATTCCCCATAGATGCTTGACTGGACGGTCAGCCAAGGATATGCTCATGCGTGTAGGCTAGGGTTCACATAGATCTAGCTATTTGTAGATAGAGTATGGCATCAGATTGATGCTAGCACCTACGTCAGCCAACACGTACGGGACCGTGAATCGACCCGAATCCCCCATTTTCTTTGGCAGTTTGTTGTGAACCACTGCAGAACATTGCTCACTAAGTGAGACTTTAGAGACCTCCTCTAGCTTCTTATTGTTGGAAAGAAGATCTTTTAGGAAGTTGCCATACTTAGGCATGTGCTGGAGGACCTCCATGAAGGGGAGATTAACCTTGAGTTGTTTGAACATATCAAGGAAGTGACCGTATTCCCTAGCGTGTTTATGTAGCAACAAGTGCGCTGGATAGGGAACACGACTCAAGTCAATCTCGGGGGTCTTAACTCACCCCCACTCTTCTTCTCCTCTACCTGTTCAGCAGGCTTCTCCATCTCTATCTCCTCATCCACCAGTTCTTCTTCTTCTATCAGTGAGCTCTCCTTCTCTTCTGCCCTTCCACTCCTTGTCGACACAGCGTTCACTAAAGTCCCTGGTTTTGTCACCTCTACCGACTCGGGCTCTTCTAACATCTAGCATCGATCTCAGCAAATCAAGCTCTCTAATATATCTTCTTCACCTCTTCAGGCGAACGGATGCCATAGTCAACGCTGTGGGAGGCTGTCTCCTCCTCTCCTCGACTCCTGATCGACACGGCCATCACTGAAGCATTGGGGCCTGAAGATGGACCTCCCTATCTGTCCTTCAAGCTCTTCACGATGTCTCCTACCGTGCGTTGCAAGTCCTGAAATGCCGACTGCTGATTCTTCAATAAAGTGTCATGGGCATCCAGGCTTTGCTTAGCGTCCCTGTCCTGCTGGACTAAGTGGGCAAGCATCTGTGTCTGATTCTCTATTATCTCTTCAATCTTCCTTGTGTTGACACTGTTTCCCGAACTCGCTCCAGCTTCTCCTCCTTCATACTGATTCTGGCGACCATTATACCAAGGTGGGTTGTTTCCAGATCTCCATCCCGAGCCATAAGGGTTATTGTAGTTGTTGTACCCTCGGTTCTGGTTCTGGTTGCCAGCAAAAATCACATGCTCTTGATGATTGACAGGGCAATCTTTGGTGTTGTGGCCTCCCTTGCACACCACACACCGTTGAGCACTAAGCTTCAACTCCTTGATCTCAGTAGCCATAGCTGCGAGTGCAGTAGCCACTCTAGTAGCAGGAGTTACCTGATGCACACCTTTAGGAGAAGAGGCGGATGCCCTAGCGCTATGTTCCTTTCCGATAGGACAAAGACACACAATTAAGGACAAAGACACACAATTAAGACTCAAAAAGAATTTTCAACATTTTTTGATGTCGCCCTACTATCGCCCATTTTTTGCGTACCGCTAGAGACCAATTTTCAACATTTTTGACTTTTGTTTCTTAGGCTTCATTCTCTTCCTCGGTTTCTTCATGTATTCACTTGTAATCTTCACGAGCACCTGTAAACAAGACAAAGACTCAATAGTATACAAAAACGACTCAAAACAAATATAAAAGTAAGCAAAAACACACGAATACAATATGAATAAAGATGTGTGCTTCGCACTACATCAAACATCCCCATACTTAACCATTTTTCGTCCTCGAAAAAGTTGCAATGGAATCATAACTCAGATCTAACTTAACAAATATCAATTACCAATTAGCAAAACATACTCACGGGTTAAAAAGAAACAATTAGTTTTTCTGTCCGATTAAACCCAAGCACCAACTATCTAGCCCCCGTAATGTGTTCTAATTCCATTTTATACAACAATCAATCAACTTATGTGACTCACACTTAGAATTAACAACTCTACCTAATCCCGTCTCATGGTCATGTTTAGGCACGGATCAAACCATAAAGATTTACCCACCACGTTAAACTAAGATTTATTTGTTTAACAAATTAGATGAAATATGGAATGAATGGATGATAATGAGCATTAATTCAAGCAAATGAACTTTCGTCTAGACGTGTTTCAACCAAGTCACTATCCCGGAAGGTAACACATAGACTAAGTCATATCAATAAGCACATAAGAATCAATTAGGGGTGTTTTCTCCAAGTGGCCATCCAAGAGGGTAACACATAAGCAAAACTCAGTATTCTAATCAATTAACTCATGAATTATGGACATATGGATGCGGGCGCCACCAAACTCGGATTTATTCTCATAAAAAGAGAGTGGTGTGCCAAAAATTTCAAAAACAAATAGATATTATCTTAACGTGGTACCTATCACCCTATGTTGACAGTTTCAGTATTACCGATACCCTAATATGAGTACCCATACGATTTCATGATTTAATTACGTGATTAATCCTAAGTAACACCCAGAGTCTATTTAAGCTATTCAAGCCGGTTGGGTCTACCAAAAATCACTAATTAGACGCGTTTTCAATTATTTAATCATTTAAAACTCAACAAGTAGATCCAGTTATACTATCATTTTCCATTTTTGATTGCAAAACTCTTACTTTCAACGGACATTTTTCAAAATGTTTTAATTTTTTTTATATTTTTGAATTTTTGGACAAAAAAAAAACCTAGACACTTTGACTCTCAAATCCCCACACTTGAAAGACACATTGTCCTCAATGTGAAGCAAGACACAACTAAAAATAAAAATGCAAAAATAAAAACAGGAAGCGACTTAGCTGATAATGTATATGCAATATAGATGTCCAACTTCCTTCATCCTTGCGTGCACCGTATAGCATTTCCGTCGCGGTTGCACAATTTACTGTCGGGTTGCTAAATAAAATAATGATCAACTCCGTCCGAATGGAGATGGAGTACGGATGGAATGATCAAAACCTGCAAAATAGGCTCACACAATACCCTCAACATCAAACTGACTCAAATTAAAAATAAATGACTCGACGACTCACTAAAATTTATAGACTCAAGATAGATAGCACAAAAACGTACTCGATGCGTGGCAAACACATAGACATGAATGCCACAGCAAGGTAGATCATCGGTCATGAACGGTTTCAAGTTTCCCATGGTGGTGGTGGTCGGTGAATATGGATGATGATGAATGGAAGTGATGGATGATGATAAATGGTGAATGTGGAAAACCATGGAAAAACAAGGAACAAGGGCAATTCTAGGGGTACCCTGCGGACCGCGAGAAAGAAAGTCCCGTCCCTCGCGTCCGGCGAGGATATTAAATTTAGGCCGGCCATAAAGTTTATTCTTTGCGTACCGCGAGAGAACTTCCTAAAGGCATCACATACCACGAGGGACCGGTGGTAACAGAAAGTTAACAGGGTTTTTATACTTAGAAAAATTTTTGACCCCTGAAAAATTTTTCACCCAAATTTCTTAAAAACCGGTTCCAGCTATAAAAACATGTAAAACATACATGGAACTTCATTCCTGATGATTTTCCTCACCGAATCAAGCGCGAATCTCTGCAAAACAAGACATAAACAAAACACACACACCGAAAAACACAAAAAATGACACGGACTCAAACCAAAAAATGCATACAAACTCCACATCCCGGGCACTTGCCCGAGATTCAAACAAACCTATCAGGAGGCTTCTCTTTGATTATAACCGGTACCGCCTTAATCCTGCACGGTCTACCGGTCCTCCAAATCCTCAGCAAACAAATCTTCCTATCAAACCTCAAACCTCTATTACATTTAGCAATCACGTCCTTCCACCACAGCTTAAACCTACCAGGTCCAAAGATAACACGGTTCAAGTATCCTAGGAATTTGTCACTTCTAAACATCCCCACACTTGGGGTTTTCACTCTCCCTAGATCACAAAACTCACTCATCTCTCGGAGTTTCTTACGGGGCGGCCTAGATTTAGGGGATGACTTGGCTTCTCTCCCCTCAGCATGAACAATAGTAAAGGTCAAAGGCTCAATGTGTGATATCCCTAAAGGTGTGGTCTCTAACCTCTCTCCCGGATCTTCAGGATCCTCTACACTCTCCACCAACTTCCCCACACTTGGGGTTTTTCCTATGATCTCATCTAATTCTGCCATCATCTCCAACAGATCATCAGGCACATCCTCGTCACCGTATTCATCTGGCTCATCTAACAACTTCTCCAAATATCTCTCCCAAGTTAGGGGCGGGTTCACCAACTTTTACCTCTGGATCAGAGTCCCGATGGTCACTTATGAGGGCATCAATCATGAAAACTGAATCGCTCTGCTCAGTGGACCCCTTCACAGGTTTCATAGCATCGAATGTGATCATCTCATCCCCCACACGAAGTGTGAGTTTTCCGTCGAAGACATCGATCAATGCCTTGGCGGTACGTAGGAAGGGGCGTCCTAGGATGAGTGGGACTATATCATCCATTTCCATATGTAAGTTGATAAAATCCATGGGGAAGACAAATTTGCCTATTTTCATTAGAAGATTCTCCACAATTCCCCGTGGATGCTTGACTGAACGGTCAGCCAAGGATGTGCTCATGCGCGTAGGCTGCGGTTCACCTAGATCTAGCTGCTTGTAGATAAAGTATGGCATCAGATTGATGCTAGCACCTAGGTCAGCCAACGCATGGTTTAAGGGCAAACCGCCAAGCAGACACGGGATCGTGAAACGACCCGAATCCCCCATTTTCTCCGGCAGTTTGTTCTGAACCACTGCAGAACATTGCTCACTAAGTGAGACTTTAGAGACCTCCTCTAGCTTCTTCTTGTTGGAAAGAAGATCTTTTAGGAACTTGCCATACTTAGGCATGTGCTGGAGGACCTCTATGAAGGGGAGATTAACCTTGAGTTGTTTGAACATATCAAGAAAGTGACTGTATTCCCTAGCGTGTTTATGTGGCAGAAAACGCGCTGGATAGGGAACACGACTCAAGTCAATCTCGGGGGTCTTAATCTCACCCCACTCTTCTTCTCCTCTGCCTACTCAGCAGGCTTCTCCATCTCTATCTCCTCATCCACCGGTTCTTCTTCTTCTTCTTCTACCAATGGGCTCTCCTTCTCTTCTGCCCCTCTACTCCTCGTCGACACATCATTCACTAAAGTCCCTGGTTTCGTCACCTCAGCCGACTTGGGCTCCTCTAACATCCTAGCACCGATCTTAGCAAATCGAGCTCTCAAATCTATCTTCTTCACCTTTTCAGGCGAATGGATGCCATAGTCAACGCTGTGGGAGGCTGTCTCCTCCTCTCCTCGACTCCTGATCGACACGGCCATCACTGAAGTATTGGGGCCTGAAGATGGACCTCCCTGTCTGTTTTTCAAGCTCTTCGCGATGTCTCCTACCATGCATTGCAAGTCCTGAAATGCTGACTGCTGATTCTTCAATAAAGTGTCGTGGGCATCCAGTCTTTGCTTAGCGTCCCTGTCCTGCTGGACTAAGTGGGCAAGCATCCGTGTCTGATTCTCTATCATCTCTTCAATCTTCCTTGTGTTGACACTGCTTCCCGAACTCGCTCCAGCTTCTCCTCCTCCATACCAATTCTAGCGACCATTATACCCAGGCGGGTTGTTTCCAGATCTCCATCCCGAGCCATAAGGGTTATTGTAGTTTATCCATGATATGGCCTCCCGCTGTTGTGTTGAACATTTTCTACTTCTCAAAGGTGAGGCAATTATAGAACTTTACCACAATCTCCCAGTCGGAAAGACCATGTTGGGGACATCGGCTCAACAGTGTGTTGAACCTCTCCCGGGCCATGTGGTTATAGTACTTTTGGAAGAATTTAGCTTGCAGATCCTCGCATGTGGTGATAGAATTGTCGGGGAGGGTGTCAAGCCAAGTAGAAGCACTCCTAGAGAGCGAGAATGTGAAGAGACGCAAATAGATAGCGTCCTTAGAGACACCCGTGAAATTAAAGGTATCACATATCCGCGTGAAGCGGGACAGATGTCCGGGTGCATCCTCATCCTCAAAGCATGAAATTGAGTGGCATGAGCTATCATGCTCATGATATGTGATGGTGTTTGGAATAGCGGGGCGTGTGATCGAAGATCTCACCCTGGTGACCCCGTCACTGGCCCTCTGGCGCACGGTACGCCTCGCTGGTGGGCCAGCGTCGCCCATGATAGGAAATGGAATTGGGCTAGTATAATGTACCTGGGATTTGCACAGCTCTTTCAAATGTTCCCGGAAATCACGGGTGCGCTCGTGTAGCTCTTGTTCGGTGATGTACTAAAAAGTAGTTTAATAAAGGTAACTAAATTAACCTAATTCTAGACTCTAAGTAATACTCTAGACTCACTAAGACACACTAAACTACTAACCGTCAAGTGTACCGATCGACTCTAGTATAGCTAATGTAAGTCCGGATATCGAACCCACGAGACTCTATCGAATTACGTTAACGGCTCTATCTAGACTATGACTGACACTGACTGAACTAATTGTTTAATTGTTTGGGGGGGGGTTTCTAGAAATCCTAAAAATGCAATTAAATTAAACTAAATTAATTAACTAAATTAACAAATACGAATTAACTTGGAATTTTACTCAGATGGTGGAAACACTACCTAAACTGGAATCCTGATTGCTTTTAGTAATGATTTTATCTGGAAATTGTTTACTATGGAACCGGGATCATAAAGTTCTCAGGATATCTAAAGGACTCCTAACCCTTCTCAAAAGCACGCTATGATACCCTAAAGGATGTTTGGATTGCCGGTTATTAGACTCTCTTTCAAGACACCTAACGGATTTATGAAAGTACCCTTAGAGGCTTACTCCCTTTCGAGACCTAAACCAAGGATAGAGTTGTTTTCTCGATTAGACTTGCTAGACAATAGCCAAAAGGTTCACTCCTAACAAAGCTCCTACCTTTCAGTTTAATGACTTAGACCTAGCAATAATCTCGCACCTTTCAGCTATTGATGATTAGTAGAACACTTGATTTTATAAGATTACCAAATATTACTTCTAAGGTTTAATGGCCAATTTAACCCTAAAGATTGAAGATTTATTACGTGATATAGACACTCACCAAAATCTAAAACCTAGCAAGACTCTATTATGTGATAAAGACCGTCACCAAGAATCTCACGAAGCAATAAACAATATTCAAACAATATCAAATATGCAAACACATCTAATCAATAGAACAAATCACCTACAATTCATAAATAATCCATAAAATCCATAAATCCATAATAAAATCAGAACTTAAGACAATCATTCATCTAGTCTAGGTAGTACGATAAATTTAGCCAATCAAAGTCATTGAAAACATCAAGAATGAAGTATAATCAAGAACACAAAACATAGTTTAAAGAAAGAGACGAAAGTAAATGTGACACATCTGATTTTTTTTTTAATTTTCGGGACGAAAATTCTTTCAACTAAGGGATGATGTGGCAATCCGGACTTTTCGAGTTAACTCCGTTAGCACAACCTAGTTAGTCAAGTTATTTTATTTTTTTAAAATCAATTAACTCTGTTAGCGCAACTCAGTTAGTTCAGTTAGAATTCTTAGGGACCAAATCTGCCTTGTTTCTAATCCAAAAATCATGAAACCTCAGGGACTAATTCTGTAAATCTTCTAATTTTGATGTTGTTGACTTCCAAAAGTCAAACCGGTGCTCTTGAGCTTAATTCGCAAGTTATGATCGATTTCAGTTGGAATTGAAATCGATAATGCATGATTATGACTTAAACGCTCATCTTTAACACATTAAACGCAATCATTGATTCAAATTAAATCCAATAATGAGAATTCAAGTCCTAACCGTCGACTTCCGCTATGAACTCATCAAATTCGGCTAATGCTTGTATTATCTCCACAAATTTAACCCCTGCATACCTTAATCGATCCCTACCAAAACTGTCTCACGCGTAAATCCGATCATAAGTGGAACCAGACTCGTCGGAGACCAAGCCAACCGAAGCCGCGTACCAATTTGGTCGGGAACCACCAATTCGGTATCCATTCTGGTAATTGAACACACTCTCAGTCTCGTTTTAGTCTAGTGATTGAAAGCCCTATCGTTTTCAGGGCTCTCAACATCAAACCGATTATGAACCAGATTCTAGGGTTCATATGAATCTGGTTTAGTCGAAATCCATCTTAGACTCAATCTAAATACAATTAATTGGTATGGTTCGAATCGCAAACTGATTCTCTGTAATAGCCCTATGTTAATTCCATCAAGAAACATCGATTTGAACCCAATCAAACACCTAGGGTTCATATGGGGACGGGTTAATCGATCACTGTCTTAGAACCTGTTAAAATCCAATTAATTGATTCCAACAGGTTCGCAAACTGATCCTAATCAAAAGCCATATAATTCTATAAATTTATAATATCAGAATCATGCGAATCGATTTCTTGTTTTTGGTCTAGGGTTCATACGAAAATGATTTGGGGGTTTCGACCCTAAACCCAACCTCAATCAAATTAAAATACATCAACAGTTTCGAAATCCTTTATTCTCTAAAAGCCCTATGTTTTCAATGAATTCTAACATCAGAATTGCTCAAATCGATTTCATGACCTTGTTCTATGGTTCGGTTCTTGAATCCGGAATTAAACAAACATAAACTCGATAATCTTTCAATTAAACTTTATCACAAAATCTCTTACACCTGTTTTACAAAACCCCCTTGACTTTTTGACTGATCGTAATCGATTTGGGTGGAATCGGGAGTGGTTTTGGTCCGGATTCGCGTAAAGGGGAAGAACACCCGATAGCGCTTGATTAAAACCATTTGAATCTGAAACATGTTGCGATGACCCTAGCGGGCGGACTGGTTAAACACATGTGCAAACAGGGAGACCCGGGTTCGAGTCTCCCTCCCCCCTGTTTTGTTTTAATATTTGTTTTAAGTATTATTTGATTTAAAAACCTTTTTCCTATATTATTATGGTTATACATTAAGGTGTTTTAACCCGGAAAATAACACGTAGGTTCGGGTTTGATTTATGAAACTATTTTTATATTACTCCCACTTTTATAAATAATATATTTACGTTATTATCAAATAAAAATAATATGTTTATATTATTTTCAAACCGTAACTTCGTATAAAATAATATGTTATTATTATTTTCAACCCGTGACTAATCTTATTAAATAATATATATGTTTATATTATTTTGTATCGTTTTATACCTCGTGTGACGTTTCAAACCAATTAATAATATATTTGTTATATTATTTACTCACGTTATATACTCGATTAAAAATAATATATATTATTTTATCACCATAAATGATTATTTAGTTAATCTGTCGAGCCTAAAAATAATATATTAAATTATATTATTTTTCCTAACTTTTGTAAACGACTTTAACGTAAGAATGTATTCATTCATTTATTATTCGTTATTAACGTACGACACGTAACGCTTTTCCCTTAATGATTATATTATGAAATTTATATAATTCTGTAGACACGTTCGTCTACTCTTAAATCCTTAGAAAGCGTTAAGATGTTCTAACTTCCGTGTCGTCGTCACAAATCCCAATGTGTCCCTAACTTATGTGTTATAATTATAGGGCATACGTAAGCCGTGCAGGCTAACACTTGAGATTTTAAATCTCATACTTGTGTGATACTACCTACTACGCAACGCAGGTGAGTTTCACGGCCCCTTTTTACTATTTTTATTTGGGGGAGAAAACATGTCACAACTTTTTGGTTTATTGAAATTCATATGATATCACTGTTGAGGCTAAGCGTAACACACTATCATGAAAAGTCCTCACACACATCGGACCGTTAATATGGTATGAACGAGGTAATTTTGGTAGTACTACTAGGTTTGACAAACCCCACCCGTGTTTGTCGCGCTAACTCGATTGGAGGTCGAACGGGTGTTATATTGACCTTAACACATTAGTCAGAGTTGATAGACCTGGCTGGAGGCAAACAAACATACACACTGTCAGTTTCGGTTGCGAGCGCTTTAGTAAAACATGAATATAGGCATGCAACCTATTGATATGCATATTGAATGTACATAATCCGTAAACGCTTTACTTTAAATGATTGAAACCTGTGAACTCACCAACCTAGTGTTGACTCGTTTTCTTACATGTTTTCTCAGGTTGGCACTCAGGATCACGTTAAGTCATGCATGTGTCTTGGACTCCATTTGAAATAATTATCTACTGAATAATATTTATCTTTTGTTTGTAATTGGACTTGGGCGCGTTGTTTTGCGCATTTATTTTCGTTTAACGCTTCCGCATATACACTCTGAACCTTGAACTTTTATGTTATTACATTTCAAGTCCCATATAGTGTCGTTTGAAATAACTGATGTCTGAGATCCTGGTTTGTCACCTTCCAAAACGGTAAAACTCCGTTAGTGGAATTTGGGGGTGTGACAGTAAAGACACCCGAATGACAAAAACGTGACCCGGATGATTCTCCCGACTTCAATCCTTCAACCAGCGACCCCAAGAACTCAGAAATGCCTCAATCAATGCTCCAAAATCGCCCAGGGTTCTGTTCATTTGTAACTAGGGTTTAGGTTAAACACACTTAAGTATTTGTATGTTTCACTTAACAAATCCAAACCCAGCAGCTTCAAATCTGGCGACAACACTTTCTCACGGGGCGCGAGAAAGTCCTTCATGTTAGTCGCGGCCCGCGACCGTCTTATGACGTCAGCACATTTAACAGTCTCTCGCCTCCCGCGAGAGGCGTTACCTTTATTGTCGCTGCCCGCCAGAAGCCACTTTTCCAGCACTTTCAACGCGCTTCAGCTCTCGAGCACTCCAATACGTTCCAGGACTCGACTTTTTCATGTTTCAGCTTGTTTTCCTCACTTTTCAGCTATTTCTACGATTCAAGACCTGCAAAACGCAATTGGATTAGAAGTACACAAATTCTGACGAAAACCAAACTAACACTAACGAAATTATACAAACTGTACACGATAAAAGAATGTATTTTGCAATACATCAAATATCCCCACACTTACTCTTTTTTCATCCTCGAAAAAGAATCTATGCAAACGGAATCAGAGAGGAATAAATACTCGGATCAAAGTTATTTATACTTATTAAAAAATTCAAAACTTGTGTTAGCCGCGATTGCAAATATATTTGTCCCCTTAAACCCAAATCCGGTTCCAAGCCCTTATCATGCAATTTAAGTTCAAATTCGGTCAATCTACCTAGGGTCTCACACTAGAAACCACAGTCCACCTAATCCCACCTCAAGCTTATAGAACAAAAGGAAACGATCATTGGACCACTTCCTAACCGTTTTATACCAAAATCAAGGGAATTTGAAATCAAATATATATTTTTTTTTTTGAACTTAGACCTTGCTTCACCTAACCCAGAGGCTGTCTCAATCAGAGTCATCATCCCCGAGAGTGACAACGTGAGCGTCGGTAATTTTGCAATTTTGTTTCGACACATCCCAGAGGCATTCTAAGTCAGAGTCACCATCCCCAACGAAGATTACGTAGGCCTGCGCTACTTTTCTTAGTTTCTAGCTCATTTATTCTATTTTTTTTTATTTATTTATTTTTTTTATTAGAAATTCTAACAATTTTAGCTTATAACGGCATTCCTTATACTATTATTGGCGGTTGCAATTTCCCATTTTCCCTAGATGAGAACCCACTAGTAGACCGACAATTAAGGTATATTTACATCAAAGGAACCTAAAACCGAACCGGGCCTATTCACACATCATAAACTAGACACAAGCTCGACTATATTAATCTATATTATCATTATTTGAACCCGAACAAAAACCCTCTTTTCTATCATTTTCCGTTTTATTTTGCAAACTTCTTTATTCAAAAGACATTTTCAATTTTATTTTTTTATTTTATTTATTTATTTATTTATTTATTATTTTTTATTTAACCCGAACAAATAAACAAATAAATGACTCGACAACTAAGACTAACCAATTTATCCCATCCCCACACTTAAAGATTGCATTGTCCCTAATGCAAGAACGAGAATACGACTCAAACTAACCAACTAAAAATAAAAACTAAAAACGAAATAAAATATACAAAATATACAATTGGAAAGACTTAGCTGAATATGCGAGACTGTCAATGTGCCAGTCAATTCCACATATGCCCTCCAATCCGAACACGCTCAGCAAACAGTTCCTAACCCACACACGAACGGAAGCGGCATCACAACACCAACCTATTCAATCAACCAACCAAACCTCCCAAAATATAATACATAACCAAATTAAGTGCATTAGTTCAACTAACCAACCAACCCGATCCACCCAACCTGTTTAACAAATATTTAGAATATGAGTACAAACCAAAATATGAGGATGAAAACAACATAAAAGAAATAAAACAAATGATACTAAATCTGCTTCTGCTGCATCCTCTTCACCACCATGCTACTCATCATCATCCGACTCCTCACTCCCTTGCTCATAAATCCGATATGGTTCAACACCTTGCATGTTACTCAGTCCCGGCTGTGGCTGTCTCAAATAATGAGGAACTCCTAAACGCAATCCCTCCATCATGTAACGCATACCATCTTCCAACCTGTGTTGACCCTGCTCATGCACCCGTCTACTCTCCTCCATAACCTGTCGTACCCCGCCGAACTGTTCATCCACATAACCACGCAGATCCCCAAAACCCGTCTGCATGGAATCATATAAAGAATCTAACGTAAGTGGGTCAGGGCGTGGCTGTCGAAGCGGGTACTGTCTCTCCGGCATCTCCTGGCGAGTAGTCTGCCTCTGGTAACGAGTGGGGATACCCGACTGCATTGAAGCTGCAGCATCAGAACCGGGTGGAGGCTGAACCTGAGGGCCCGGACGAATGTCTGCCCACGCAACAGGATCGATATATGTCAAAATACCGGCTGACTGCAAATCCCAAACACTCATAAAACACGGCTGCGGGCCCTCTCTCATCCTATCCCTCGAGTACCTATCGAAAACCCCTAGGCTCTCGGCCAACCACGTCACATACGGACCACAGTAAATTCTTGCACCCGGACCACCTCTCCACGGTCTCCTCATCGACCAAGCAAAAATGGTAGCTAAATTAGCAGACCGACCTTCAACCATACACATTAGACAAAAGAGGCTAACCTGATTAACCTTATTGTCCCCCTGTCCTCTTCCAACTAATGTAGCTGCCAAAATCTTATGAATGAAACGGTAGACCGAATCAATGATATCGCTCGCAACCATATTGTTCGAGTAGGGTACTATCGAAATTGTGCTCCAGAACCTCGCTATCTCCTCCACTTGCACACTATTAGGATGTCTCCTCTTGAAAACACCCTGCAGACTGTTCCTAAACTCAGCTGACTGTACCTCCTCATCTGTATAAAACTGTGTAGCCACGGCGAATTGAGGAATAGTCATTTCATAGGGCCGCATACCCAAGGAGAAAAATACCGCCTCCCGCTCATTAAAATTTCCTTGCTTGTAATCAAAGGTGGAGTGAAACTCCAAGGTGATCTCCTTGTACTGTCTTGCATCACAATCCAATACCCTTCTAAACTTTTCACCTAACAGTTGCTCAACCCGAGCTCGAGCACCCAACCTATCCATCAGACTCCAGTCAATCCTCCTGTACGGTAGCAGATCTACCGTAATCAAAGTTGTTAATTTCTGCATCTCCCCCGAGTCCAACTCAAACTGTAGCAACGGGCTATCCCTTATCCTCGTGCTCTGTCCATGTGCGACCCCCGGTCCACTATACGATACTTGTCTATGGTAGACAATTGGTTGTGGTGGTTGTTCTATGGTTCCCCGGGGTCGAGCGGTTGGCCCTCTTTTCCGACCCGATCTGCTTGATGATCCTTCTCCTGACATTCTGCAAAACAAAACAGAGAAGATCATTAGTCACAAACTGTTTTTGGTATTTAAAAATTTTTAATTAATATTATTTTATTTTATTTTATTTATTTATTTATTTATTTTTTTTGAACTTAAAAAAATATGGAATAACCGTATAGCATTCCATTCGCGGTTGAAACCGAAAATAAAGTGAAACAAAATCGGGTTACCGTTTACAAAAGCATAAGTTATAAACAACTTCGCCCGAATGGAGATTGAGTACGGGCGAAGTGTTTTGTACCTGTACGTGCATATAAGTAAACCCAAGACCAAACTAGACCTAAGACTCGACTCAAAAATACAAGACTCAATGCACACTGCCTCCTCCCGGCACTTTAATTGTCCTCAATTAAATCCCAAGTGCCAAAACCAACTAACATTGAGTGTCAACCGAGATAAAGTTACAAGCTTTATAGTATCATTAGTGAAAACGGGTCAACATGATGTCAAAATCTCAGTTTCATCACATTTTTAACCAACCCGAATCCCCACACTCAATTTTAACCAAATCCTAGCCCATGGCTATCGCAAAACACACATAGAACAACCCAAACCGAGCCACCCGCAACCTGCATTATGCTAAACTACCCAAACCAAGCCACCCGCAACCTCAAACTTACCACTAAACAAACCAAACACAAGACTAATCTAGGACCCAACTCAAATCTATCACTAATCTAACTAAAAACTGAAATAGAAAAGCATAAAATACAATAAATTTGCAGGAAAACATACCTGAGAGTTGAAGTAGACAAGAAAAACTAGAACAATCCGGTTATGATCTTGAAACTTCCTTAAAGTCCGGTGTGAGTGGTGAAAGTGGTGATTTTTATGGTAGAAAAGTGGCTGATATCGTAGGTGAAGGGTGATGTTTGGTGGATTTCGGCGAAATGGAAGAAGAAGAAGTAGGTTAAAATGGCTGAAATTGGGGATTAAATGATTCACGCTGCAGATAGGGATTCTCACGGGCCGCGACAAGTATATATAATTCTCTCGCGACCCGCGACCGGTATAATGACATCAGCTCTAAAATCCACTAGCGGGTCGCGACCAGTATACTGATGTCTCTCGCGCCCCGCGAGTATACATTTTGCACAGAAAGTTTCGAAAGTTGGAAGGGTTTGTGCCTTAGAAAAATTTCAAGTATTCACCAAACCTCCCAAAACTCAACCCAAAAATTTTCTAACACTGGAACTTACCTGGAAACTCGTTTTCTCGCCAATCGTTGCATCTCCTCGGTAATGAATTCCTGCAAGTGAATTGAAACACAAAAACAAAGACCAAAACACTACCAAAAACAACCATTAACTACGAAAAATAATCGAAATAAATGAAAATACAAACGGTACAAACTCTACACTTGAGGCTTCCCTCAAAACTCTAACCGGTGGTGTTTGGAATGTCTTCGAGAGGAGTTACCTCCCTCTCGTTCTCGTCAATTGGGCCACCTAAATAGTGCTTCAACCTATGGCCGTTCACCTTCCATGACCCTCCACTAGCTTCATCGTATAACTCAACCGCACCATGCGGAAACACCTCTTTCACGACATAGGGTCCTGTCCACTTCGATTTCAACTTCCCGGGAAACAACTTAAACCTCGAATTGTAAAGGAGTACTTTATCACCGGCTTTAAACTCCTTCAACCCCTTAAGCTTCCTGTCGTGCAACGCCTTCGTTTTCTATTTGATACTCCAAGAACGCTCATACGCCGCATCTCTAAGTGCTTCTAACTCATGAATTTGGAAAAACCTTCTCCTAGCCGCTTGAGTGAGGTCGAGATTGACGGTCTTTAGAGCCCAAAGCGCTCGGTGCTCCAATTCAGCCGGGAGATGGCACGCTTTGCCATAGACAATCATGAATGGTGTGGTTCCTAAGGGTGTTTTGTAGGCGGTACGAAATGCCCACAACGCATCATCGAGTTTATCCGACCAATCCTTACGATTCTTCCCTACCGTTTTCTCTAGTATTCTCTTCACTCCCCGATTTGCATTCTTAACTTGACCGTTTGTTTGTGGATGGTACGCGGTAGACAAACGGTGAGTAACTCCATAATGCTCTAATGCCTTCTCCATTACGGCATTACAAAAATGCGTTCCTCGGTCACTAATAATGGCTTTGGGAATACCGAAACGAGTGAACAACTTTTTAAGGAATCTCACCACCGCTCGGGCATCGTTTGTAGGCAAAGCTTGAGCTTCAACCCACTTCGAAACGTAGTCTATTGCCACAAGGATGTACCTATTTCCACTAGAGGAGGGAAAAGGTCCCATGAAGTCAATGCCCCATACGTCAAAGATTTCAAGAACCTGAATAGGATTTTGGGGCATCTCATTCTTGGATGAGATATTGCCGGTACGTTGGCAAGCATCGCATGTCTTAACGAATTCTATAGCATCCTCAACTACCGTAGGCCAAAAGAAACCGCAATCAAAGACCTTTTGTGCCGTAGTGTGTGCACCATGATGACCACCCGTCAACCCCACATGCACATGCCTCAGAATATCTAGGCCCTCTTCCTTACGAACACACCTCCTAAGAATACGGTCACCTCCTATCCTAAAAAGGTAAGGATCATCCCATATGTACTTCCTCGTATCCCTAAACAACTTCCTCTTCTGTTGGGCATTCATATCCTTCATGACATACCCATTGGCAAGATAATTTGCTAAGTCACTAAACCAAGGTAAACCCTCTTTCTCTGCCGCTACGAAATCTATGGACTCGTGAGGGAATCTATCTCCTATTGCCTCCTCACGAATCTCCTCCCTACTCGGATCCTCTAATCGTGAAAGATGGTCCGCCGCTACGTTTTCTGCTCCTTTCTTATCCTTAATTTCTATGTCAAACTCGGAAAGAAGAAGAATCCAACGTATAAGACGAGGCTTAGCATCCTTCTTTTGGAAGAGATAACGCAAAGCTGCATGATCGGTGAACACTATGGTTTTTGAAAGCACGAGGTACGAACGAAACTTATCGAAAGCAAAGACGACGGCTAGGAGTTCCTTCTCGGTGGTGGTGTAGTTCTCTTACGTGTCGTTGAGGGTTTTACTCGCGTAATAGATCGGGTGAAAGTGGTTCTCCCGTCTTTGACCCAAGACCGCCCCGACCGCGTAATCGCTCGCGTCACACATGAGCTCAAATGGTAAGCTCCAATCGGGGGATACAAGGATGGGTGCACTCACTAGTTTCTCTTTAAGGAAGTCGAAGGCTTGAAGACACTCCTTGTCGAAGACAAAAGGGACATCTTTCTCAAGGAGTCGAGTCATGGGGCGAGTGATTTTGGAAAAATCCTTAATGAAACGCCTATAGAAACCCGCATGACCTAAGAAGCTACGAATCGATTTCACACTAGTCGGTGGAGGAAGCCTACTAATAGTATCTATTTTGGCTCTATCTACCTCTATACCGGACCTAGAAATCTTATGTCCTAAGACAATCCCCTCCGTAACCATGAAGTGACACTTCTCCCAATTAAGCATCAACTTCATCTCAACACACCTCTTCATCATCCTAGCTAGGTTACCTAAACAATGATCAAACGAATCGCCATAGACCGAGAAATCATCCATAAAGACCTCCATCGAACTCTCAACCATATCTTGAAAAATGGCGATCATACATCGTTGGAAAGTAGCCGGAGCGTTACATAATCCAAAAGGCATGCGTCGGTACGCATACGTGCCATATGGACATGTAAAGGTCGTCTTCTCTTGGTCCTCCGGCGCGATAGGAATTTGGAAGTAGCCGGAAAAACCATCAAGGAAACAATAAAATTGTTGCCCCGCGAGACGCTCCAGCATTTGGTCTACGAATGGGAGTGGGAAGTGGTCCTTCCGGGTAGCGTCATTGAGCTTACGGTAATCAATACATACACGCCAACCGGTTGCGAAGGGATGAGCTCGTTTTTCTCGTTAACGACAACAGTCATCCCCCCTTCTTGGGGACGACTTGGGTAGGACTCACCCAAGAAGAATCGGATATCGGGTAAATCAAACCGGCTTCCATCAACTTCAACACCTCCTTCCTAACTACTTCCTTCATGTTGGGGTTTAGGCGTCTTTGTGGTTGCACCACCGGTTTAAACTCATCCTCCATGAGAATCCGGTGAGTACAAAAAGTAGGGCTAATCCCCTTAATATCGGACAACCTCCAAGCTATAGCCTCCTTATGCTCTTTTAGCACCTCAATTAACTTCCCCTTCTCCTCCTCCGTCAATTTGGAAGAAATTATGACAGGCATACTAGAATTTTCTCCTAAGAAAGCGTACTCTAGATGTGACGGAAGGACCTTAAGCTCTAGGGGCGTAGTATCTACGGGTTTGCTCTCACTCTCGTCCCTAATCTCACATAGCTCTAAAGTTTCGGGAACCCAAGTCGGCTCTACTTCCTCACTCTCGTCATCCAACTCCTCGTTATCTACTCCCTCACTAACTAGATCGGCTCCACTAATGAAACCTATGCACTGATCAACGCACGATATGAAAGAATCTAAGAAGTAAACGGAGTGACACGGACCACTATAATCATCACTACTACTAGGGTGTTGCATAGCTCTATCTATCTCAAAGGTGATGATCTCATCTCCCGCACGAAGTGAAATCTTACCGTCAAAGACATCGATGATTGCCTTTGCGGTTCGGAGGAATGGACGGCCTAGTATGATCGGAACTCTCTCGTCGGCCTCCATGTCTAAAACCACGAAATCTACGGGGAACACGAATTTATCTACCTTAACGAGCAAATTCTCTATGATTCCACGAGGATATTTAACCGAACGGTCGGCCAAGGACAACGACATGCGAGTAGGAGTAAGCTCACCTAGACCTAATTTCTCATAAAGAGAGAATGGCATCAAGTTGATGCTCGCACCTAAATCGGCTAAAGCGTGAGCGGGAGTGATGGCACCCCCGAATAAGCACAGAATGGTGAATGTACCAGGGCCGGTTAGTTTCTCTGGTAGCTTATTCAAGACCACCGTGGAACAACCTCCGGTCAAAGGAATGTTCAAAAACTCACCAATCCTATCCTTACGCTTGAGAAGGTCCTTAAGGAATTTGGCGTATTTGGGCATGGACTGTAAGGCCTCGATGAACGGAAGATTGATCTTCAATTGCTTGAACATCTCAAGAAATTTCCCATATTCCTTAGCATATTTTTGGTTCTTAAGGCGGGCGGGGTATGTGACGCGTGAATGATCAACTAACGGAGACGGCTTAACGACTATTGGTTGCTTCGCTACCCTCTTTTCCACTTGAGGTTCCTCGGTGTGTGTGGTACTTGCTGGGTCTAGCCTAATGTGCACTTTACCGGGAGCCTCCATCTCTATCTCCTCATCTACGGGTTCCTCATCCTCTACCTCTACACTCTCGGGTATCATTACCTCTCCTAAGGTCCTACCACTACGGGTCGAGATTGCCTTCAATTGGCCGGAAGGGTTCGGCTTTGTGTTGCCCGAAAATTGACCGGGAGGTCGTTCTTGCAGTTGGCGTGCAATGTCCCCGACCTGCCTTTGAAGGTCCAAGAAATTAGAATGGTTATTCTTGAGGTATGTAGCATGTTCTTCTAAGGTTCGTTGGGTGGACTGGTCCTTAACTAGAATTTGGGATAACATAGCTTTAATCTCGTCTAGACCACTACCCAAATCTTGATTTTTTGAACCCTGATTATTTGACCCCCCACTATTGAACTGACCTCCTGTATTTGAACCTGACCCTGAACTACCAAACTGACCCTGCTGATTTGAACCCCCACTTGAATAGAAACCTGGCCCCCTGCTTTGATACTGGCCTGATGGGAAACCAGGGGGATTACCGGAAGAGCGGAAATTATTATTACTACGCCAGTTAGAGTTATTATTAAATGGGTTAGTGGGACCTCGGTTTTGACCTGCGATGTACTCGACCTGTTCTAGGGTAAGTGTTGGACATTCTACGGTATCATGACCTCCCCTACAAACCTCACACCTATCGACCTTTTTCTTAATTTCTAATAACTCTTTGGTGATATAATCAAGTTGAGATGCTACCTTGGAATCCGAGCCAACGTGGTTTACTCCTCGAGCGGCTGAGGAAGTACTAGTAACATGAATGGAAGTCCTGCTGGTAGCACAATGATCGATATCAGCATGAGCAAAACTCTCAAAGAGATCATTACAGTCGGCCACCGATTTCTTGCCCATGAGATGGCCTCCTGCAGAGGTGTCGAATCGGGCCTTACACTCGGGGGTGAGACCATTGTAGAATTTCTCTACAAGTGCCCAATCAGACAACCCGTGTTGGGAACAACGTGAGAGTAGGGTTTGAAACCTCTCCCAAGCTAAGTGATAAGGTTCGTCAGACTCCATCCGGAACGAATGGATCTGATCACAAAGGCGAGATGCCTTAGCAGGTGGAAAATACTTAGCTAGGAAGGCATCCCTAAGTCCAGCCCATGTGGTAAAAGTACCTGCCGGCTGCGAATCAAGCCAAGTGGCTGCGCGGCCAGCAAGTGAAAACGGGAAGACTTGGAGATAGCGGGCATCAAGGTTAACACCTTCGATGCCGAAGGTGTTGCAGAGGCGGGTGAGACGGTTGATGTGGGCGAGCGCATCCTCGTCATCACGACCGTGAAACTGACAAGAGTTGTTAATGACGGTCATGATGTAAGACGGGATTTGCCAAGACTTGTCATTGGTGATTTTGGGAAGGATGATGGGTGAGTTAGCGGTATAACCCGCGGTGGAGCGTTGGTGGACAGTTTGGTTGTTGTCCATTTGGAAATAGTGTGGCGGACTCGGAGGACGGGAAGTAGGTGGGGAGCTATGGGGTGAAGACCTCGGTGTGAAGTCAAAGCTTGGTGGTATTGATTGGGATGTAGAGTCAGAAAAGGCGAAAGATGAAGATGAAGGAGTACTAACCTTTAGAGAAAAAGACGAGAAGGAAGACTTGTCCGTAGGCGGCTTCGGCGGAGGTCCTTGTGAACGCGTACGGGGCATCCACTTCAAAACCGAAAACAAACAAGTAAGACGACTCTAAAAGATACTGACTAAATAAAAATAAATAATAAAAATAAAAAGACACTTAATTATTTAGACTCCTACGACTCAAACAAAGTAAATAGCACGTATGATGTCAATTAAGTCCAAACAAAGAAATTAACGCAATTGCCAGAGAGAGTCCCCGGCAACGGCGCCAAAAACTTGAAGTACTAAAAAGTAGTTTAATAAAGGTAACTAAATTAACCTAATTCTAGACTCTAAGTAATACTCTAGACTCACTAAGACACACTAAACTACTAACCGGCAAGTGTACCGATCGACTCTAGTATAGCTAATGTAAGTCCGGATATCGAACCCACGAGACTCTATCGAATTACGTTAACGGCTCTATCTAGACTATGACTGACACTGACTGAACTAATTGTTTAATTGTTTGGGGGGGGGGGGTTTCTAGAAATCCTAAAAATGCAATTAAATTAAACTAAATTAATTAACTAAATTAACAAATACGAATTAACTTGGACTTTTACTCAGATGGTGGAAACACTACCTAAACTGGAATCCTGATTGCTTTTAGTAATGATTTTATCTGGAAATTGTTTACTATGGAACCGGGATCATAAAGTTCTCACCTCTCAGGATATCTAAAGGACTCCTAACCCTTCTCAAAAGCACGCTATGATACCCTAAAGGTTGTTTGGATTGCCGGTTATTAGACTCTCTTTCAAGACACCTAACGGATTTATGAAAGTACCCTTAGAGGCTTACTCCCTTTCGAGACCTAAACCAAGGATAGAGTTGTTTTCTCGATTAGACTTGCTAGACAATAGCCAAAAGGTTCACTCCTAACAAAGCTCCTACCGTCCAGTTTAATGACTTAGACCTAGCAATAATCTCGCACCTTTCAGCTATTGATGATTAGTAGAACACTTGATTTTATAAGATTACCAAATATTACTTCTAAGGTTTAATGGCCAATTTAACCCTAAAGATTGAAGATTTATTACGTGATATAAACACTCACCAAAATCTAAAACCTAGCAAGACTCTATTATGTGATAAAGACCGTCACCAAGAATCTCACGAAGCAATAAACAATATTCAAACAATATCAAATATGCAAACACATCTAATCAATAGAACAAATCACCTACAATTCATAAATAATCCATAAAATCCATAAATCCATAATAAAATCAGAACTTAAGACAATCATTCATCTAGTCTAGGTAGTACGATAAATTTAGCCAATCAAAGTCATTGAAAACATCAAGAATGAAGTATAATCAAGAACACAAAACATAGTTTAAAGAAAGAGACGAAAGTAAAGACACCCGAATGACACAAACGTGACCCGGATGATTCTCCCGACTTCAATCCTTCAACCAGCGACCCCAAGAACTCAGAAATGCCTCAATCAATGCTCCAAAATCGCCCAGGGTTCTGTTCATTCGTAACTAGGGTTTAGGTTAAACACACTTAAGTGTTTATATGTTTCACTTAACAAATCCAAACCCAGCAGCTTCAAATCTGGCGACAACACTTTCTCACGGGGCGCGAGAAAGTCCTTCATGTTAGTCGCGGCCCGCGACCGTCTTATGACGTCAGCACATTTAACAGTCTCTCGCCTCCCGCGAGAGGCGTTACCTTTATTGTCGCGGCCCGCCAGAAGCCACTTTTCCAGCACTTTCAACGCGCTTCAGCTCTCGAGCACTCCAATACGTTCCAGGACTCGACTTTTTCATGTTTCAGCTTGTTTTCCTCACTTTTCAGCTATTTCTACGATTCAAGACCTGCAAAACGCAATTGGATTAGAAGTACGCAAATTCTGACGAAAACCAAACTAACACTAACGAAATTATACAAACTGTACACGATAAAAGAATGTATTTTGCAATACATCATTCGGGCTCTAAGGAAGTAGAATATGGTGGTGATCCCTACGAACGAGTGTGGTGCATAAATTGACACAAGAATAAAAGAAAAAAAATAAAGACTCAAGAGAGAAAGATTCGATCCTATATTAGACACTCAGATAGGACACACAAATAGCAGATAGGACAAAGACACACAATTAAGACTCAAAAACAAAACAAACCAAAAATCAAACAAAGAACTAGTCAAAGTTAATATTGCTATTGCCAAGTGCCCCCGGCAACGGCGCCAAAAAATTGATGTCGCCCAGACGGTCTATATAAAAACTAACAAAACCTAACCTAGACTCCTACGTAATAAATGGAGTACCTTCGACTAAACCGTACTGATAGGAAAGTGGACCTATCGAGTGTAGCACAGCTTAATGGTAAACCGAGTTATCGAACCTTAGAGACACTACTATAACTATACTAGACTCTAACTCAGACTAAAGATTGATTGATGGGGGGGGTGACTACACTAAAGATTAACTACTAATGCAGCTAACAAGGTCGACTCAAGCTATCAAGATAAAGAACTAAGGAAATAATCACAGATGGGAAGAATACTACCTAGGTCGGAATCCTACTTGCAAAGCACAACTTCTACCTGTTCTGGAAACTATAATGGATCGGGGTTTCTAAGGAAACAACTCTAGACTACTTAGTGGATCCCTAATCACTCTCAGGGTGTCACCAACTAAGGAACCTAAAGATGTAATAATTCACCAGATAGTGGATTACCTTTTGGTCTCTTCAACTAAGATAAAGTACCTGAAAGACAGATCACCTTTCAGTCTCACTGTCCACAATACATTCAAAGAATGCACGGGGTAATCTCAAGATAAGAACTATGACTCAGAATAGCAACAATCACTAGACACCTAATACCAACTTCCTCTCAGACAACTGACACTCGGATTCCTAACAACGAAGACTAAACGACTATCTCTCACTTCTCAGGTATTGAGACAGGATGAACACTCAGATCTAAATAAAATTCAATCACAACTCCTATGGCTACTATTACTAGCAAACCACAGAAACAATTACAAACCCTAAAGTCTATGACCTAAATACGCAAATCAAACTAGAAGACATCCATAATCAACGTATGGAATCATAATCAAACATAAATCAGATCTAAGCATGCAATATTCATCACAATTAATATCAAGAAATTGTTTACAAAATCATTAAACCATTAATCGAATAAAAAACGAGTAAAAATCAAGACTTTAACAAAGTATTCATCATATGACCCATGCATTATTAATTTTTTAGCCTAGGATCATGCTCAAAACAACTAGAACAGAAGTATCAAACAAGAACATGGTTCAAACACAGCAAACAAAGAATAAAAATCAAAGCTTGAAACCGAAAACCCTAATATAACAAACCCGGAATCCAAAGTCTTCAACTTTCCTCTTCAATTGACCCCCTAAGCTCCAAAATCACCTCTTTTCTCCCTCTGGACTGTAAACAATCGAACTCCTTGCATAATGGCTATTAAATTCTATTTAATTCGAATTTAGGGTTTTTTCTCGGAATTTTAGTCTCTCGCGTACTGCAAGACAATGGCATGGGTTCCTCGCGTACCGCGAGAAAAAAATTTGTCGCGACCGATTCTAGAAGTCCTTGCGTACCGCGAGAGACCAATTTTTAAAACTTTTGACTTTTGTTTCTTGGGCTTCATTCTCTTGCTCGGTTTCTTCATGTATTCACTTGTAATCTTCACGAGCACCTGTAAACAAGACAAACACTCAATAGTATACAAAAACGACTCAAAACAAATATAAAATTAAGCAAAAACGCACGAATACAATAGGAATAAAGATGTGTGCTTCGCACTACATCACCCATCGCACCATTTGATTTCTTTGGCTCAACCATAAGGTGACGATCGTTTCAATTAATATTCGAATGACTGGGAATCGGGGTTAGAAATACAGATAAATCATGAACATTAACTCGGACAGTAAGGCTCACTAGAGTTCTCATGCACTGCAAATTATGATTACGTGTGCACCCGTAATGATAATTTACTTTGCATGGTCCCTATAGTGTTTCCTCTATCTCAAGCTCTCAGCTAAAAAAAGTAACTGAAATGTTCATTGGATCACGTCATCGTGTTGCACTTTTGCGTAAAAGTGTGGATGTTCTATCTGATCACTTTTAATTATTTGTACCAATACTCATGGATCTGCAGACTAAGGTTGTTGCTGGATGGAGGTAATGGTAGAGGGGCACAACCAGCGTCCTCTAATAAAAGAAAAAGTGTGTGATGGAAGTTGGACACTAATAATAGGGCAAAGATCATCAAATCAGTGTAGAACAAATCATGCTACAAATTTATACGTATACATGGATCCATTGATCCAACAAAAAAGGTCTATGGGTCTCCTGACTTGTAGAGTTCTCTCTCGTTTAGTCCTTCTTCTTCACCTCAGGTTCCCTTTAGATTGAGCAATTCTGTCTGCCATATCTCATGGCGAAAGTTCTAGCCATCCAATCCAGTAGATCACGAAAGGAAGTATATACCGCACAGAGTGAAAACAATAGATGTCAACAAGAAAGCCGACTCCACAGCTGAAGTAGATGCAGGTGTGGTGCAGGTACAGTTACAGGTACAACCCATGGTAACACCAAGACCGGTGACTCGTGATTACTACCGTCATCACCCGAGTTCAACTCATAACTCGATCCTCCAGGCTTAATGTGTAACATTTCTGATTTCCTACCTATTTGAAATTTAATGTAACTCGTTTAAATTCCAATTCTAGTGCATTGGTTTAAGCTGTAAGTACCAAATATTAAATCTCAAAACAAATCCGCAAACCCTTTTTCGGGTATACATTTATATAAATTTTCAATCAAATACATACACACATAGGTGCATTTACTTAATTAACAAAGAAGTTCACGACTAATTTAACCCCAAAGCAATGGAACCCTAAACACTCAAAATTCTAACTTCTAAAAAAAACCCTAGTTTTGACTTTTTTATTTATTTGACTTTCAAAAGTCAAAAGAGCTAAATCCGGATCGATTCAAGACTGCCGTCGATGGATCAGTGTCGAATTGGACTCCTCGAGGGTTCACCAACAGAAATCGACCCAGTCTCGGCCTAAACAACAACCCAATTTGATCGATTTAGCGGGCAAGGTTCAAATTCAAACGAATTTGACCCCTGAAAGTCAAACCGTATCATTTTAAGTGTAATTCGTGTAAATAACGCGTATTCAATCCCATAAATCATGCTCCAGTCTACCTCGAGTGAACCTGGACTACTATCAGACACAATTCATTTCCAATTCAATGGAATAACGCGAAATCAGCCCTGCAAAAATGTTTCGGTCAAATTGAAATCAAATTGGTTAATTCGAATAAAATTAAACGAATTAAATCACACACCCTCACGCGTATACCACCACACAAACTCTCCCAACCTCTGGCGAACTGGTTTAAGCTGTAATTTATTTTCAAAACTTGTGCTCATGAACAGTCAACATTTCTGATTTCCTACCTATTTGAAATTTAATGTAACTCGTTTAAATTCCAATTCTAGTGAACTGGTTTAAGCTGTAAGTACCAAATATTAAATCTCAAAACAAATCCGTAAACCCTTTTTCGGGTATACATTTATATAAATTTTCAATCAAATACATACACACATAGGTGCATTTACTTAGTTAACAAAGAAGTTCACGACTAATTTAACCCCAAAGCAATGGAACCCTAAACACTCAAAATTCTAACTTCTAAAAAAAACCCTAATTTTGATTTTTTGATTTATTTGACTTTCAAAAGTCAAAAGAGCCAAATCCGGATCGATTCAAGACTGTCGTCGATGGATCAGTGTCGAATTGGACTCCTCGAGGGTTCACCAACAGAAATCGACCCAGTCTCGGCCTAAACAACAACCCAATTTGATCGATTTAGCGGGCAAGGTTCAAATTCAAACGAATTTGACCCTTGAAAGTCAAACCGTATCATTTTAAGTTTAATTCGTGTAAATAACTCGTATTCAATCCCAGAAATCATGCTCCAGTCGACCTCGTGTGAACCTGGACTACTATCAGACTCAATTCATTTCCAATTCAATGGAATAACGCGAAATCAGCCCCGCAAAAACGTTTCGGTCAAATTGAAATCAAATTGGTTAATTCGAATAAAATTAAACGAATTAAATCACACACCCTCACGCGTATACCACCACACAAACACTCCCAACCTATGGCGAACCCGCATTTCATCTCTGGAATCCTCTCGATCACAAAAAACAGTCGGAACCAACCTCGTAGCCGTCAGCACTTGTTGCCCAATCTCACGTGTAAGTTTTACATCATTAGGATCGTAATCAAACCCTGATTGATAGCCCTATATCAATTCATACTAACAATACAGATTCGAACAAATTTAAATTCTAGGGTTTTCCCTGTTCTTGGCGCTCATACTGATTTGGGCTTCGATCCGAAGTTGTGTTTTTAAAATTTTTGATATCTATATAATCCAGCGAAACCACCTGGTCCGGTCGGCAAGTCACTGCGCCGCCGAACCAGGTGGCGTAGGTTCGAAACCCACCAAACCAGCCTTTTTAAGCGAACCGTGAACATCAGACCCGGATACCTTTTCGTTGCGGGTTATCAGATATTCGAACGGGTCTTATACGTGAATAGCTCCCCTGGCCCAGCGGTATTCATGCAACACTCACACAGGATCCACCCGGGTTCGAACCGGGTGGCCTGTTTATATTTTTAAAATACCGTTTTTAAAACTCTAAAAATTTTAAAAAAAAATATTTGTATAAACTTTGAAATATTTATAACAGAATAAAAATAAGTTTTACAAATTTTGCATAAAAACCTATATTTTTATGAATTTATACATTTAATGATTAATTCAAAATAAGTAATTATTTTGGATAATTTATTTTCAAAACTTGGTACAATTTGAGCTTTATGCTTGAGTGCTAGGTGTGCTAACTTTTGTGAACAACTTATGTGTAATCATTAACTATTCAAGCCGATGGTTTACACTGATAGATCTATTGAGTCTGACAAACCCACCCAGGTAGGGTGATTGTTACCGACAACACAATTTGCATGCTAGTTACAAAGGTTTGATTGTACTTGGTTACCCAATAGCTGCTCTCCATAAATGCCTTATTTATCATGTTATGTAAGGATCTGTTTTACAATCTATATGCTAGTTATATACAAACCTGTGTTATACTCACCAACTTTTTAGTTGACTTTATTTTATTCATGTTTCAGGTACTAATGTGTGAGTTTGATCAAGATGTGCTACACATAGGCTTTGGACTTAGCTAATTTAAATAAAGAAGTCTATGTATTGCATTTATGTTTCTTTCTTGGATTTGGTTTCGTTTGAACGTTTGCAATGAAATTTAACGATTAATATATTTCAATTTAGTCAACCTTGTGCTCATGAACAGTCAACATGTCCCGCCCCGATGATTCCGCCATCAGTCGGGGTGTGACATAATGTGCTGAATCTCCGTCATCCTCGACTCGTAATCGTATTTGTGATATTCTACGGAGTGCTCCTTACTGGTAACCATGACCAAAAGCGACGGATATGGACTACCGCAAACATAACCGGAATCATCAAAAGAGTATGCGTAGTGCTGTGACGACGACATAATTATGACGAAGCAATGTGTAGTAGATGCAAAAGGTAGTATGCAATGCACACATAACTCCTAAGGTTCAATGCAATAAACTTAGAGTTATAGTGTAGGTCTAGTCTCGAGTAAACCTAATTCTCTATAACCAGTGCTCTGATTCCAAGTCTGTCACACCCCGCCAAGGTGGAATTACGGGATGTAACTGGTATATCGTATTGAACACAAGTACAAGAGAAACTAAATGGAAGATTGTGCATTACATCGAACCATACTACATGCTTCTAATGAAAGTACAAATACAAAACAAAATCTCTAAAACATTACAAAGTGTCTAAATGCCTGACTACAACCAAAGTACATAACCAAAACTAAAAACAATAATTATAATCCAAAAGGGAGCCCCCATAAAAAAAACCTCTTCTTCAATTCTGTTTACCTGAAAGCATGTTTCGAAAACGGGTCAACTATATAAATAGTTGGTGAGTTCACAGGTTTTGCGACTCTATAAAAAAAGTTTCTGATAAAAATCCAAAGTGATAAAAAATCCATTGATCGAGTACACATGTATTAGACAACATATAACCATGAGCCGCAATCAAAGCCTCGACGAAATAAAAATAAAGTACCCCATATGGAAGTCTAATGCATACAACCGACTAAAAATTGGCTAACTTTGCGCCCAAGTGACCCTACAAGTCTGGTTGGCGCGACCAAACCATGAGCGGGGGTGTCAACCCAAGTAGTACTACCCAAAATTCCCAACGGCTACTCTCTGTTAATTGATTGCCCAAAATTGGGGACTTTGAGACATTAAAAAAAAATTAACTCATGTATCTATGTATCCTGTAACATGTGACTAAAAATAAATAAAGAAACAGCTTTCGCCCAAAAACAGTAAACAGTAAGTAAAGTGGGGTCGCGAAACTCACCTGGACAATGCGGGCTAATGATGCGACACAGTAGACAAAACCAATAAAATTCGAGTCCTAACAGGGTCCTACTAGTCAAGTGGACACAAATGACGCATTTACGACTCCTAAAGGTTGTGACCAAGTCAACAAAATAAAAAGTGGCTACGTAATCGGTTGCATACCCAAAACTCGTGCATACGCGTACGAACTGTTATAAATTGTAAAACCGGCTTTTATATAAATTCGTGACCTTAAAACCTTAAGTTTTAGATTTTAATAAAGAACATCAGTAGTTATAAAGTCATATATAAGAAAATATCAAGTTACGGTTTCGTTTGATCAAAAACGCGGTTACGCGCGTAAAGTCCGGTTTACGGTTTGAAAATTTGATCCGTCCGAAATTAGGGTTTAGTATGATATTAGCACCCAATTTAAAAGTACAAATTTATATTTTTAATTTGATCATACTTCGGTCCAAAATCCGCTAAAACTTTTTATAAAAACAATTTTATACAAAAATTTCCAAAAATAGTAACTTTTTATAACGCTTTAATAGACCAAAATTCCAAAATAATACATAGACATAAATTTACCTATTGAAACTTTAACTAATTTATCATATACATAAATAAGAATTTCTGACCAATTTTCATAATTTTTCAATATCTATATTATTTATTATGAATATAACATTGTTAAAAATTAACAAATTCGGAAAAAAAGTTAAACTTGTCAAAACATCACCAAATGTTTATCAGATTAGTTCTAGGTCCATATGAGATTCCATTCAAAGTTTCAAGTCCAGAAATTGTTCAGAAGTATATGATCCCAAATTCATTTATTTAAACTTTATAAATACTAAACACCTACTTAAACAACTCCATTTTTTACAAAATTTGGTCGAGTGTCATATTTTATAATATAATAATAAATGTCCAAATTTCAGAATTTTCTAATATACAGATGTATTTTTCCCAATTTTGATGTATTAAACTTGTAGTAATTTTAATAAATAACCCATAAAGAGTTTGGTTGCCAAAATTTCCAGATTTTCATTTTAAAACACAGCCTACTGTTTAAAAATGATTTTGGGGGTTAGATCAATAATTTTTAAAAAAATCCATCAAAAATAATTGTTGTATATATATATATATATATATTAGTTCCATTACGTGAACGGGGGCTGGGTTTATAACCTAATAACAACTCAAAATACCAAATATCTCAATACTAAATATTTTCAAGTTCAATTCCCAACCAATGACTCATAAAACTATTCTAACAGAAAATCAAACCTTAACGGGTAAAGTTTATACCTTCCGTATAAATGGTTCGCGTACGCGGAACCTCCCGTATTTCACATGTAATACGAACCAAACCCACCATTAAGATTGTTTTTTTTCTCTCGAGCATTTCCACATACTCAAAATCGACATGCAATGTCGTTTGGATGGCCATGCAACCCGATCAATTTCCTGTTTTTGATCCTACAAACTGTTACAAACTGTTCGTATTGAAAAATATAGTTCCCAATATTTGATCGGAATTTCCGTCAGTGAAAACATTCATAAGTGTGTTTAGAAATTACTGTCCAAAAATCGTCACGATCCAACGGCCGAATCTCCGGGAATCGACGATTCTTTGAGACCCAGTTTTTCGAATCTGAAAATCCGATCAGTCGTATTCGAGGGTACAAAAAGCATACCTAGAGAACTCTGATAAAAAAATCCATCTGGTAGGGTGTTGCGTCTATGAGTTAGGAATCTTCTATCCAAAATTCATGTATTTTTAACGGTCGGATTTGCGGGGATCGTCCGATCTTTGAAATTGCGCATGCATTAAACTTTCTGGACAGATTTTAAAAACTCTTTTTAATGAACTTAAGCAAGGATTCAGGAAAATCTGACCTTACCATAGTGTTCGTAGCCTCGAGAAATGGTTCCAGGTGAAAAACGGGCTTTGGTCGCCTTCGACCGCCACCGATCACCGCGCCGGACCACTGTTGACCACCACGCACCACCGCCGGACCACCACTATTTCGTCGGAATCCTCTCCAGCCCTCTCCTCTCTCTCTCTCTCTCTAAATTTTTTCTGAATTTGCACAAATGAGAAAGTGGGGAAAGATGAGGTATTTATAGCCACCGTGGTCTCCGATAGCGTGTCGGTATTTCGCTTAAACGAACACGATAAAAAAATAGAGTGTTAACGCTTATAGACCCGAACTTGATCAAATTTTTTGACAATATAATACCTAAATAAACCTTGATATTATTTATCATTCTCCAACGAGTTACTTTCATTTTAAAGTATATTTCAACATAATAATAATAATATTATTATTATACGAACTCGTCAAACATAGGTGTTGACCGCAATAGTCGCGGTTGTCACAAGTTTATATATAGGAAGTACCGGCGGCGTATCCACCACCCCTTTAATACTTCGTGAGTACTCCGTTATTTCATTTTAGGGTTTAGACTCGTTCTATCGTAGTCATTCATACCGGTATGTATCATCATGCATTCACATATTCATATTCATCATGCATTCACATATTCATCTCATCATGTTTTGTAAACTAGGGTGATTATCTTTCCAGAGCAGTACCTCCAATATTCTGTTTGTCAGATAACTACATACTGGTCGGAAGATCGCCCGTTCGTTTATTGTATCTTCATTGATATCTTTTAGTCTACAACCCTAAACATTCATAATGGTTTCACCATGAAGTATCAAAAAGATTTATATATAGGAAGTACCAACGGCGTATCCACTACACCTTGGATACCTCGCGACTACTCCATTATTCCAGTTTAGTATTCAGACTAATCCCTTATTTCTTTTCTTTATTTCCTCATACCTTAGTTCCATATAGATAGCACATAGCACATAATCACAAAATTTACACAATCATTATCTAGGGTACGGGTCCAGTGTACTTACTTTATCCTCAGGTAGTTCCCTAAGTTCGTTTCTCGCTAAAATGTTTCTCCGTTCCTTGCTCGTAACTTTAACGCTCCATTCTCGTAACCACCTCGCTCGTAACCGTCGTACTATCGCTCCTCGGTATTTGTTTTTGTGTGTGTGTGTGTAATAATGGTGGTGGTTTGTGTGATGTTTCTCAAATGAACGGCCAAGTCCAACTATTTATAGGCTGATTTCTGCACCAGTGGCGGACCGCTAAGCTAGGTGGTAGCGGTCCGCTACCGCCCATAAGCCAGCTGTCCCGCGTATCGCCCTAGTAGCGGACCATTATGGTCCTGGGTAGAGGTCCGCTACCCTTTTCATTTTAGCGAGTCAGCTTATACGTGTCATTCCCTCGTTGCACGAGCCCAATTACGGCTGGCGGATCGTTACCCGCCTGGTGGCGGTCCGCCATAAGGCTGAGTCATCAGACACGCCATCGGCCACATGTCATTCTCTTATATTACTTTGTCCACACGTAGCTGACCGCTATGAAGCCCGGTAGCGGTCCGCTACCGGCTAAATTTTCCTATTTTCTTTATTTTTAGTCCCTTAACTTTGGGGTATTTACATTATAGCCCCTGGACTTTTATTTTCTTAAAAAGTGGGGTGTTACAATTCCTCCCCCTTAAATTAGGTTTCGTCGTCGAAACCTGTTAATTCTTAAATAGTTGAGGATAATTCTTTCTCATTTCATCCTCATTTTCCCAAGTTAACTCGGATACTTTTCTGTGCTTCCATTGCACCAACACTTGTTTAATTATTTTGTAACGTACCTGCTTTTCCTTAGTGTCTAGAATCTTGACGGGCTCTTCAATATAAGTTAGCTTATCGTCAACTTCTATTTCTTCCAATTGAATATGTGTAGTCACATCTGCTAAACATTTTCTTAAATAAGATACATGAAACGTGTTGTGTATCTTATTCAATTCTTCAGGTAGCTTCAGTTGATAAGTTACCTTTCTGACTCGTTTAATGATCCTAAAAGGACCAATGAATCGTGGACTTAGCTTGCCACGTTTCTTGAATCAGATCAGACCTTTCCGAGGAGATACTTTATCAAGACGTAATCTCCTTCTTGGAATTCTATTGGTTTACGTCTCTTATCTGCGTATGACTTCTGTCAATCTTGAGCAACTTTCAAACGTGCTTTGATTAAGTCAAGTTTTTCCGATGTGGTTTGAACAATTTCTTTGCTGCCCAACTCCTTCTGACCAACTTCTCCCCAACATACAGGAGTTCTACATCTTCTACCATATAGCATCTCATATGGTGGCATACAAATACTCGAATGGTATATGTTGTTGTATGAGAATTCTGCTAATGGCAGATGATTATCCCAACTTCCACCGAAATCGATTATACAAGCACGCAACATATCTTCGAGAGTTTGTATCGTCCTTTCACTTTGACCATCGGCCTGAGGATGATGTGTCGTGCTGATTAATAATCTAGTTCCCATCTCTTCATGGAACTTTTTCCAAAAACATGAAGTGAAACGAGTATCTAGATCAGAAACAATCGAGACTGGCATTCCACGTCTTGAAACAATCTCTTTAATGAACAGATCAACAAACTTTTCTAAAGAGTATGTCTCACATATTGCTAGGAAATGAGCACTCTTAATTAACCGATCTACAACCACTCAAATGATATCATAACCTCTAGCTGTTTTTGGTAGCTTGGTTATGAAATCCATAATGAGATGTTCCCACTTCCATTATGGGATTTCTAATGGTTGTAATCTCCCGTAAAGTTTATGATGTTCTGCTTTAACTTGAAGGCAAGTTATGCATTTAGCCACATATTTCATGATATGGAATTTCATTCCAGGCCAACAATAATCTTTGTGTAGATCTTGGTACATTTTTGTAGTACCCGGATGAATAGAATATCATGATTTATGAGCTTCATCGACAATCTTAAGTCTGAACTCACCTAATCATGGTATCCACATACGACCAAATCGAATCATGACTTTATACTCATTCTCTTCTAGAAATTTCTCCTGACCAGCCATCCTTTCTTACTTAACCTTCTCACCTTTTAATGCTTTGATTTATGCATTTCGAAGCTGGTTCATGAAATTAGGAGTTATCACTAACTTTTATGCTTTCACCCGAATAGGATGATGCTCTTCCTTACGGCTCAGAGCATTGATGTGCTCATAAATATATATAAATATTATGCAAAGTAAACCCTCGTTTTAGATATTTGATTAGTAAATTCATGTGAAACGTAGCTAATTTCTTTATAAATAGATTATACATGTTTTGATATATAATAAATTAGAAACAACAATATTTATATAAACTAAATAGAAGTGGGTAAATAATAATTAAACTTAAGTTATTAGAACTTTGATTGATAATTCATTTTCAAATTTGAAACAGGTCACGTGATGTACTAAAACAATTGAAAGAAAATATGGGTTGGAGTTCATGCAAAAGAAGAATTCAAAAAAAAAAGCAAATATTTAGTTGAGACTTATTGAACTCTCGTGGGTGAAAGCCCATTTTGAGAGCAAGTAGGTTCACGTAAGTGGGGAAGTCGGCGGCTGTTTCAAAAGGGATGAAAGAAATATATATTCTTTGATACGGCTGTTAAGAAGGGAGTTCGCACCGGGAAGAATTTTAACGATAAAAGAGAGTTTGGTTCAGCCGTAAAGTTTGAAGCTTTTAGGCGATTTTAGAGTGGAGAAGCCATAGAGGGTCAAGAATTGAAGCTACTGGAGCGTGGATCGATTGAATAACATCTTTTCGGTTTATGTTCTTCATCTTTTATTCTTTGATTAGTTTATCTTACATTATGATCTTGAATATTGAACCTTGTTTACTGTTTTTGATTACGATTGTTAGCTAGATCTATAAGCTACCTAGGTTAAAGATGATTACTTTGTGAAATTTTGGATTTTTATCGCTATTTAGTTATTGTTGATGGTTTAATACTTTTGTAAAGAATCTTTTGATAATCGGTTGATGTTTGTGTATGCTTGGATCAGATTTATATTTAGTTTTGAATTCCATATGTTACCTGTGAATGTCTTTCAGTTAGGGTTTCATATTAGATCATCGACTTCATATTATGATTGGTTTATGGTTTGTTGAATTCGCAATCCATAGGAATAGGAATTGTTTATCTGTTTGATCCTAGTGTTCTGCCTATCTAGATAGCTGAAAGGTGATAGATAGTCGGGTTATCTTTGGCATTAGGTGTCCAGGTGTAAAGGCTCTGAAAGGAGGTTTCCCATAGGGTTCTTAGTATCTTTGCTATCCCGTGTCAATCTGATTGTTCTTAGATTACCCCTTGCATTCCTTGAATGTATTGAGATAGTGAGACTGAAAGGTGATCTGTCTTTAGGGTACTTTAGTATTGTTGGAGAGACTGAAAGGTGATCTAACCACCTAGTGAGCGTCACACACCCCTTAGGGTTTCCTTCTAGGTCACACCTTGAGAATGATCAGGGATCCCATAGGTATTCTAAGGGTGTAGTATTTATAGATCCTGGTTCCATCATAGTTTCCTTAACCGAGAGAAATCCAAGATTCACAAGTAAGATTCTTAACTTGGGTAGTTCTTTTCCCATTCGTGAGTCCGTCTAAAGTCATTTGCTTGATAGTTGGTTGTCGTTAGTTACTTTGTTAGAATTAGAGTCACAGCACAAATTCCCCCCATTTAAATCAGTTAGTTAGTTGAGTTAGAGTCTAGATTAGTTGTCATTAGTGTCTCGTGGGTTCGATATCCGGACTTCATTTGACTTTGCTATATTGATCGGTACACTTGCCGGTTGTGTGGTCTAGTATTAGGTTGAGGCTAGATTTATAAATTTAAAGCTAGAGTGTCTAGGTTAGGTTTTATAGTTAGTTTTTATAGACCGTTCAACACACATCAAGTTTTTAGCGCCGTTGCCGGAGACACTTAGGCGATAGCGTATCTAACTTTGATTGAACTTAACTGATTATTTGGTGTTATTTTAGTTTTGAGTCGTAGAGCGTCTAGGGTCCGTGTCTTTTCTTTGTTTTTAGTGTGTCTCTTTGAATATTTGTTTATTTGCTTAGCTTAGTATTTTTCTTATTTATTTTTATATATATCTGGTGCCCGTGATCTTTTTGTTTGAGTGTCCTTTGCAGGGATTTATATGGAGCGTTATTACGGGAACAACTACCAAGGACGTTATTTTGCTCAAGGGGATCAATACGTGGACGTGTGGTGTGAGGTTTGTGGAGGTCCCCATTACACTTAGAGTTGCTCTAATTCATCGGGGTACTCCACAGACTACTATGGTAATCCTCATCCGCATCCACAGTCATATGAGAGTTCTGAACGAGAAGTAAGTCCGTCCTTGATTGAAAGCCACAACGCCCTATGCGAGACTTTTAATCAATGGATGGAGGAGAATGAAGAGAGAAAGAGAGCTCAAGCTGGGAAAACCCCATTATGGGAAGAGCTGCTTCAACAGTCCAATGACATGCTTGCTCAAATGGCGGAGAATAGGAGAATTGAGGAGGAACAAAGAAGGATCGATGAATAAGAGCATAGGGAACAAGAGGAGAAACTCCATAGAATAGAGGCACTTGAAGCTGAATATTAGGAGATGTGTACTGATTATCGAGGGGAGAATTCGTCTAGCAACACAAAGCTGACCAGGGATGAAGAAGATGATGTGTTTTTTGCTACCTCACGTAGTTCCACACAAGTCCCACATCCAGGTAAGTTTTCTGACACTATTGTCGATTGTGACGACCTTTGTTCACTAGATCCTATACAAGATTACATGTTTCATTATAACTCTTTACACCTGTCTTGTGAGATTGAGTCAGTGCAGGAAATACAGGTCGAAGAAAAACTCCAGGACAAGCAAAGGAAAGTGCATGAGATAATGAGCACTCAATGGACCTGTTTAAGTAAGGTCGAGTAGCTGTACTTCCTAGAAGAAAATGGTAAGCTTACGGACGAGCTAGCAATCCTGAGGCTAGCTAGAGAAATGAAGACTTTAACGAAAAAGGCATAAGTCAAAAGTGTACAACACTTTGTGCATGACCCACCTCCGGTTCCTACAACTGAGAATTACGGACTAGAGCCCATCGAGGATGGTTTCTTTAGTGACGATGAGATGGAGATAGGAGAGTCCTCGGATGACACTGTGGGTGATGGTCCAGGTAAGTTTTCAGAACCTGCCTTTATTCAGTATGAGTGACATCCCTGAGTCATTTAATTTTCCAGATGACGAGCTTGATTCTTCAAATATACTTGATACTTTACGCATGTTCGTTGAGAATTATGTGATGCAAGAACTAAAGAGCGAAGACGGGTGCATCGAAGAGGGTCTACCGGAGTTGGATGAGCAAGAGGCAGATCCCATCTTGGGAAAGTGAATTTGGAGACAAGTTGGGGGGCCTGCCGACTCATAGGGAAGAAGAGTTCGACCCACTTGGCGATCTGAAACTACTTGAAGATCTGTTGTATCAAGAGCCAAGTGTGGGGATGAAAGAAGAGGTGTAAGTGAGTGAGCTGGTGTCGGATCCACCACATTGCACCCGAGAGAGAGAAGCAAGAGCTCATGGAGGTCGTAAATGGTGGATCGGCACCCAAATCAGCACGACCATGGGACAGGGCACAGAGATGTATGGACCAGCATGTTTTGAGGGTCCGGGGATGGTCACATAAGGACTATAGGATGCAACATACTGGAGATGACCGATCACCTCATTACATGCCACGTATCAGGTTTGGTCCAGGTAAGTTTAAATATTGGTGGACCTACCCGTTTAGATTTTTCAAAACCCATTTAAGGTCTGCCATCAGAGTTTGTCAAATCGGTGGTAGACCAATTACACTAAACGGGCCGGACGGGGGCGGCATAAAGGAGAAGCCTCCTGATTAGGCTTGTTTCTCGGGTTAGAACCCCAGTGTATAGTTTGTATAAGTTTTGGTTTTATTTTGAGTCTGTTTAATGTTTTTTGGGTTGCTTGAGATTTATTTTGCAGGGATAGATCGCCCCGTCCGTACTCAATCTCCATTCGGGCGGGGTCGATTCAAATGTTATATTCATGTAAAGGGAACCCAACAGAGTCTGTGCAGCCGCGAATGGAATGCTATACGGTTGCACAAGTGGAAGAACGAAGCTGGACAAAATCATGCTATCATTACCAGCTAAGTCGTTTCCATTTCACTTTACTATTTTTATTTTTCATTGTTTCTTGGTTCACATTGAGGACAATGTGTCGTTTAAGTGTGGGGATGGGAAACGTCTTGAGTCTAGTTTAGTTAAGTTTGTTTTTCTTTTATAAAAAGTCAAAAATACAAAAAAATTAAATTTTTTTCAAAAATGTCCTTTGAATTAGAGTTTTGTGAACAGAATGGAAGATGATAGGTATAACTGGATCTGCTTTTGTGTGTTTAAATGAATAATGATAGAAAACACGTATAATCTATGATGTTTTGGTAGACCCAGCCGATTTGAAAGCTTAAATATCTTGTGCGTGTTGATTAGGTTAATTAATTGAATTAAATCATGAAATCTTGTGGGTATTCATCTTTGGGGTGTCGGTAATACTGAAACTGTCAACATATGGTGATAGGTACCACGTTAAGCTAGAATTTAGAGTCCTTTGAAATTATTTAGCATGCCACTCTCTTTTTATGAAAATAAATCCGAGTTTGGTGGCGCCCGCATCCGTAATTCCATATCATGAGTATAATTAATCTATTGAGAAGCTTGAGTTTTGACCTACGTGTTACCCTCCGGGATCGCAACTTGGTTGATACACCCATGGGTTGGGACTTAAGTGATCAATGTTTTGAATAAATAAGATTGATTTATGTGTTTCCCACGGGGATAGTGACTATGTGGATACGCCTCTAAGTTGATTTCTTATGTGCTTAATTGATAAACTGCAGCCTATGTGCTACATTCGGGGATGGTGACCTGGGAGATGCACCACTAGGTGAGGTTGATTCATATGCTTAATAATGCTCATTGACAATTCATTCCATTCTTTCATCTTAATTTCTAAAACTTGTGAATCTTAGTTTAACGTGGTGGGAGAAATCTATACGGTTTAACCCGTGCCTAAACATGACCATGAGACGGGATTAGGTGGATCTGTAGCTTCTGAGTGTGATACCCTAGATTGATTGATATGCTGTATAAAATGGAATTAGAACACAAATCAGGGGCTTAATAGTTGGTGGTTGAGTTTAGTCGGATAGAAATATCAATTGTTGCATTTTAACGCATGATTATATTTGTGCTAATGAATTTATGAGATTGTTAAAGCATGTTTTCTAGTTGTGATTCCATTGCAGATTTCTTTTTCGAGGATGAAAAAACTTTAAGTGTGAGGATATTTGATGTGCTCATAAATATATGTAAATATTATGCAAAGTAAACCCTCGTTTTAGATATTTTATTAGTAAATTCAAGTGAAACGATAGCTAATTTCTTTATAAATGGATTATACATGTTTTGATATATAATAAATTAGAAACAACAACATTTATATAAGCTAAATAGAAGTGGGTAAATAATAATTAAACTTAAGTTATTAGAACTTTGATTAATAATTCATTTGCAAATTTGAAACAGGTCACGTGATGTACTAAAACAATTGAAAGAAAATATGGGCTTGGAGTTCATGCAAAAGAAGAATTCAAAAAAAGCAAATATTTAGTTGAGACTTATTGGACTCACGTGGGTGAAAGCCCATTTTGAGAGCAAGTAGGTTCACGTAAGTGGTGAAGTCGGCGGCTGTTTCAAAAGGGACGAAAGAAATATATATTCTTTGATACGGTTATTAAGAAGGGAGTTCGCACCAGGAAGAATTTTAACGATAAAAGAGAGTTTGGTTCAGCCGTAAAGTTTGAAGCTTTTAGGCGATTTTAGAGTGGAGAAGCCATAGAGGGTCAAGAATTGAAGCTACTGGAGCGTGGATCGATTGAATAACATCTTTTCGGTTTATGTTCTTCATCTTTTATTCTTTGATTAGTTTATCTTACACTATGATCTTGAATATTGAACCTTGTTTACTGTTTTTGATTACGATTGTTGGCTAGATCTATAAGCTACCTAGGTTAAAGATGATTACTTTGTGAAATTTTGGATTTTTATCGCTATTTAGTTATTGTTGATGGTTTAATACTTTTGTAAAGAATATTTTGATAATCGGTTGATGTTTGTGTATGCTTGGATCAGATTTATATTTAGTTTTGAATTCCATATGTTACCTGTGAATGTCTTTCAGTTAGGGTTTCATATTAGATCATCGACTTCATATTATGATTGGTTTATGGTTTGTTGAATTCACAATCCATAGGAATAGGAATTGTGTATCTGTTTGATCCTAGTGTTCTGCCTATCTAGATAGCTGAAAGGTGATAGATAGTCGGGTTATCTTTGGTATTAGGTGTCTAGGTGTAAAGGCTCTGAAAGGAGGTTTCCCATAGGGTTCTTAATATCTTTGCTATCCCGTGTCAATTTGATTGTTCTTAGATTACCCCTTGCATTCCTTAAATGTATTGAGATAGTGAGACTGAAATGTGATCTGTCTTTAGGGTACTTTAGTATTGTTGGAGAGACTGAAAGGTGATCTAACCACCTAGTGAGCGTCACACACCCCTTAGGGTTTCCTTCTAGGTCACACCTTGAGAATGATCAGGGATCTCATAGGTATTCTGAGGGTGTAGTATTTATAGATCCTGGTTCCATCATAGTTTCCTTAACCGAGAGAAATCCAAGATTCACAAGTAAGATTCTTAACTTGGGTAGTGCTTTTCCCATTCGTGAGTCTGTCTAAATTCATTTGCTTGATAGTTGGTTGTCGTTAGTTACTTTGTTAGAATTAGAGTCACAGTACAAATTCCCCCCCATTTAAATCAGTTAGTTAGTTGAGTTAGAGTCTAGATTAGTTGTCATTAGTGTCTCGTGGGTTCGATATCCGGACTTCATTTGACTTTGCTATATTGATCGGTACACTTGCCGGTTGTGTGGTCTAGTATTAGGTTGAGTCTAGATTTATAAATTTAAAGCTAGAGTGTCTAGGGTAGGTTTTATAGTTAGTTTTTATAGACCGTCCAACACACATCAAGCATCTGCTACTACGTTAGCTTTTCTAGGATGATATAAGATTTCACAGTCATAATCCTTAACCAGTTCCAACCACCATCGTTGCCTCATATTTAAATCTTTTTGGTCAAAGAAATATTTGAGACTTTTGTGGTCTGTATAAATCATACACTTCGTTCCATACAGATAATGCCTCCAAATCTTTAATGCGAATACCAGCGCAGCTAATTCTAGATCATGGGTTGGGTAGTTTGCTTCATGTGTCTTTAGCTGTCGAGAGGCATAGGCTATCGTCTTTCCTCTTTGTATCAGAACACATCCTAACCCAAATTTTGAAGCATCTGAATATACCACAAAGTCTTCTACTCCTTCTGGCAATGCCAGGATTGGAGCTTGTGTTAATCTTTCTTTCAATGTCTTGAATGCCTTCTCCCAAGCCACATTCCATTCATATTTTGAATTCTTTCGAGTCAGTTTAGTTAACAGGGTGGCTATTCTGGAAAAGTCCTGGATGAACCTTCTATAATAGCCAGCTAATCCCAAGAAACTTCTAACTTCCGTTGGGTTCTTAGGTGGAGAGCATTTCATTACAGCCTCTACCTTTGCTGGGTCTACTCAGATGCCTTCCGCATTCACAACATGGCCTAAAAATTGAACTTCTCTTAACCAGAATGCACATTTTGAGAATTTGGCATACAATTTCTCCTTTTGTAAAGTAATAAGTACTTCACGACGGTGATGTGCATGTTGTTCTTCACTCTTTGAATAAATCAAGATATCATCAATGAAGACAATAACGAATTTGTCTAAAATTGGTCGGCATACTCTATTCATGAGGTCCATGAAGACTGCCGGAGCATTCGTTACTCCAAATGGCATCACCCCAAATTCACAGTGTCTATAATGAGTTCTGAGTGTTGTCTTAGGCACATCTTCTTCTCGCGCCTTGACTTGGTGATAACTGAATCTTAAGTCAATTTTAGAAAACCAACTAGATCCTTGTAACTGATCAAACAGATCATCAATTTTAGGTAATGATACCTATTCTTGATAGTTAGCTTGTTCAATTCACGGTAGTCTATACACATCCTCATACTACCATCTTTCTTCTTCACGAATAAAATTGGTGCACCCCAAGGGGATACACTTGGGCGTAAAAACCCCTTGTCTAACAATTCTTGCAACTGTGACATCAACTCCTTCATTTCTGTTGGTGCTAACCGGTATGGAGCCTTAGCTACTAGCTTAGCTTCAGGAATTAAATCGATTTTGAACTCGATCTCTCTTTCAGTTGGAGCACCTGGAAGATCGTCTGGAAATACTTTTGGGAATTCTTTTACCGCCGGAACTTGATCCAGTTCCCTCCCTTTCATTTTTACGTCAGCTACGTAGGCTAAGAAGGTTGGTGACCTTATCTCACATACGTACTTATATTGGCCATCATACATAACGTAATCTGGTTCCGTCATTCGCCAATGACACTAACTTCCTTTCCTGTAGGCGTCGTGAATTGCACGATCTTTTGGTTGCATATAATCGTTGCAGCATGCAAAGATAACCAGTCCATTCCAATGATCACGTCAAATTCTTGCATTGGCATCAGGATTAAGTCGACGACATATTATTCTTCTTCTATCAGTAGTCTGCAATCTTGACATATTTCAGTTATTACGCAGTTTCGATTACTCCCGATTTCAACCTCTAATGCCTTAGCCAACTTACTTCTATTGAAGTTTCTAGAGTTTTGCATATTTTAATGAAATAAAGGATCGACTAGCTCAAGTATCAAATAAAATACAAGCAGGTAGGGAATTCAAGAGGAATGTACCTGATACGATGTCAGGAACATCTTTTGCATCCTCTGTAGTTATCTGAAAAGCCCTACCCCTTGGCTTCAGAGCCTCGATCCTCTTAACTTCATTCTCTGCTACTCTAGACCCTTCTCCGGTTTTTTCCGTCTGAGATTTTAGCTCTGGACATTCCCTACTAAAGTGTCCTGGCTTATAACAGTTGTAGCATAATCTGGTCCCACTCATACACTGCAATATAGTGTGTCCAATCTTTCCACATTTGTTACAAGTGGAAGGTTTGAACCGGCACTCTCCCGGGTGCCTCTTTCCACAAGTTTTGCAATCATGTATACCTTTCCTTTGGGAGGAACTGCCTCCCGGCTTATTGAATTTAAACCTCTTAAGAGGCATATTAGAAGGATAACTCTCTCTTTTCCTCTTTTCGTCTCTTTCAGCCTGCCTCTTGAGCTCAACCTCTCACTCTCGAGCCCAATCGATCATTTCTTCCAAGTTCGCACACTTGGATGGATGGATAAACTCTCTAATTTTGGTTTTCAAAACAAGATGATATCTCGTCATCTACATTTCAGGGGTTGTTAACAGAGCTGGACATAACCTGGATTTGTCAAAGAAGATCCCCGTGATTTCATCTACAGACTCTGTTGTCTGACGGGGTTAAAGAAACTCCTCAGGGATTCTCTCAATTGCCGCTCGAGGGTAATAGTGTTTCAGGAAAAGATCATTGAACTCTTCCCATCTCATTTCTTTGATTCTATCTCTACCTTTCTCTCTCTTTACCACTCCCCACCAATCGTCAGCTCATTCTTTCAGTTGATTAGTAGCGAAGGTAACCTCATCGTCCTTCTCATAATGACATGTATCAAAAGCCGTTTCTATAGAAGCGATCCATCTTTGACTTTCTAAGGGATTAACAGCTCCCTTAAACTCTAAAGGATTGCACATCATGAACTCCTTGTACGTGCAACGAGTTGATTTCGTATCAACTTTTGGATTTCTTCCTTCTCCATTATGAATAGTCTCTTTATGACTTTCAAACCAGATTTCTAATGAGCTCTGCAGATCCGCTAGTAAGATCGGGAAGTTTACATCGGATGCCTTTCATACTTCTATTGCGATCTGTCTCTGGATATTCTCTGGGACTTGTTCAACCTCGTTCTCATCATGTAGTGGAGATGCGGCTCTCCCGTGGCTTCCTTCGTCACGTATCTCATCGTTTTGATGTGCAGCCATAGTTTGCTGATACATGAATTTCTATTAATCTCTCACTCGTTTACCCTAATTATAGTCTAGGGTTGTTATACTACAGGCCTCATCTTATCTAGGCATTCTATGTAAAGCTCATATTCATATATTTATACATATGCATATATATATATATATATATTCGTTCATGTATCTTTAATCATGCATATTCACATTCCCGGCTTACTATTTGCTGGTATAAGTTATCATATGATGTTTGCGATATCATAATGGTCTCATGCATTAACTCTCATACTTGCCAGGTATGAGGTAATGTATGTTACATATCATGATACTCCCAATTATCATATGGAGCTTATTCCATACAAAATTCAGCCCACGTATACTCACACATTTTTGTTTAAGCACTGGAATTTAACATACCTGCTTCCTTGGACGGCCTCAGATTGAATCCCTATTTATATCATGAGCACCTATGGTTTGAGTTTAAGTACCCTTCTGATACTTAAATCCCTCAAACCGTGCTCTGGTACCAACTTGAAACACCTTACTTATTCCTACATTATATGAGAGTTTTATATTGCGAAAAATGATCCTAGTTTATCAAAACCTTTTCATTAAATGGCTAAGGTATAACTTTTATTATAATATTGTTTTACATAAGATGTTACATTTACATCATACTACATAGGGATTTTTCAACTCCGACAACTCCGTTCACAGGAAGCTTTATTCCATGTGCTTCTTTCCTGCAGTGTTTGAAAAACATTTTTGAATTAACTTACACTAAGTAAGTACACTGCATCATTCATTTTATTATGAACACTTTTGGTTCTTATTATTATTCAAGTTTTCCAGGCTCTCGGCGTCCCCGTGACTATCTCCGGACGTACCTACGGTCACGTCATTCGTATATTTTTATGGGTGCGCTAACTCCCTCATGACAATATTCGGACGTACCTCCGGTCATAGTATTCATTTCATGCATGGGTGTGCTAACCCCCTCGTGACCATCTTTGGACGTACCTCCGGTCATAGTATTGGCAAGGTCCTTATACTATTCAGTATAAACCCCTTGCATTTGTCACGAAGACTAATTGCCACGAAGGCTCTTTCATTCTTTAGATTAGCCCCGTAGGCTTTTGATATTTCTTTTTAGTTTTCTTCTTCTTTATTTTATTGATATCCACCTTATAGGTCGGGTATCTCTTTTTATGTAGGACCTTGTATTATTTAGACTCACAGCCTCCCAAATGTATCAAGCATTGTTTTCACTTCACGTATATGCTTGATTAATTTACCTTAAAATTTTGTAACGGTTTCTTCACGAGGTACTAAAAGGGTTTATATATAGGAAGTACCAGCGGCATATCCACAACCCATTTAATACTCCGTGAGTACTCCGTTATTCCATTTTAGGGTTTAGACTCGTTCTATCATACAGGCATGTATCATCATGCATTCACGTATTCATATTCATCATGCATTGATATATTCATGCATTCATATCTTCATCTCATCATGTTTTGTAAACTAGGGTGATTATCTTTCCAGAGCAGTACCTCCAACAGAGATGTTCCCTGGAAAGAGTGACAGGTCCTGGAGGGATTTATACACCACTTTTTCCTTAGACAGAACATTCTATTTGTCAGATAACTACATATCGGCCTGAAGATTGCCCGTTCGTTTATTGTATCTTCATTGATGTCTTTTAGTCTATACCCCTAAACATTCATAATGGTTTCACCACGAAGTATCAAAGAGATTTATATGTAAGAAGTGCTAGCGACGTATCCACTACCCCCTTGGATACCTCGTGACTACTCCATTATTCCAGTTTAGTGTTTAGACTAATCTCATATTTCTTTACTTTATTTCCCCGTACCTTAGTTCCATATAGATAGCACGTAGCACATAATCACATAATTTACACAATCATTATCTAGGGTACGGGTCTAGTGTACTTACTTTATCCACGGGTAGTTCCCTAAGTTCGTTTCTCGCTAAAACGTTTCTCCGTTCCTTGCTCGTAACTTTAACGCTCCGTTCTCGTAACCACCTAGCTCGTAACCGTCGTACTATCGCTCCTCGGTATTTGTGTGTGTGTAATAATGGTGGTGGTTTGTGTGATGTTTCTCAAATGAACGGCTAAGTACAACTATTTATAGGCTGATTTCTGCACCGGTGGCGGACCGCTAAGCTAGGTGGTAGCGGTCCGCTACCGCTCATCAGCCAGCTGTCCTGCGTATCGCCCAAGTAGCGGACCGTTATGGTCCTGGGTAGCGGTCCGCTACCCCTCTCATTTTAGCGAGTCAGCTTATACGTGTCATTCCCTCGTAGCACGAGCCCAATTGCGGCTGGCGGACCGTTACCCGCCTGCTGGCGGTCCGCCATAGGGCTGAGTCATCAGACACGTCACCAGCCACGTGTCATTCTGTCATTATTACTTTGTCCATACATGGCGGACCGCTCTGAAGCCCGATAGTTTTCCGCTGCCAGCCGAATTTTTCTATTTTCTTTATTTTTAGTCCCTTAACTTTGGGGTATTTACATTATAGCCCCTGGACTTTTATTTTCTTAAAAAGTGGGGTATTACATAAAACTTGATAATCATATTACAAAATCTAAATAAAAAAATATATTACAAACACACCACATCAAACACTCTATATTTTAACTTTTCGTTTTACTTTGTCAAGCAGAAAGAATTCAAGGAACAACTAATTTCAAACCATCAGGTAAGTAAGCTAGTCCGGGTCACCAATGTTGAGAGGCAAGCTAAAATGAGTGTGTAAACTTTTCAAATTCTAAAGTTGTATGTCCGTAAAACATCATACGGACCGTACAACTGTTCAAATTCCCATCTTCCTAAAAGGGGGCAGACGGCCTCAAACGGTTCACACCCGACGACCATCTTGCCTCTTCTTTCATCTCTCTTGCACGTCCAGCGACCCATGCACCAAACTCTTCACCCTTCCTAGACCTTTAATCGCACCAGGTACGTATTTCACCTCGATCACTCTAAAATATATGATGTTTTGGTTGGAGTTCCACGAAACCGCAACCCTATGGTTGGTTGCGGTTGAAATTCGATAATAGGGGGACTATGGTAGAAAACTTGGGTTTAGGACAAATAATGGTTTTATGATTGTGTGGGGATGGACCATATTCCGAGGGCGTTTGCAACAGTTTGTGTAAATCGATCCCAAATTCTCATAAACTTGTCTCACCCAATACTCGATCTGCTAAAGAAACCAATCGATTTCTCATGGCTCGATATTTGTCACACGGCGGTTTCCCACGGGTGCGACGATCATGGATTGTAACATCAAAAACTCCTAACAATAGGACATGTGTCGGCTAAGAAACACGACACTAGAACGTAACCGGACGCAAAAACAGAAAGGCGGTTCGACCGAAAATTGCCCAAAACTTCGCATAAGCATATCACGGGCTAGAAAATGAGTTAAGGAAGCCATAATTTATGAAATTGGGGTGCCTCGGTGAGAAGAATTTGAAAATGAGGCTATAACGGACTCTCACCATGTGTAACAGTCCGTCACGAGCGTCATAATCCATAACGGACCGTCACGATCCGTGACGCCGCAAAATCATGAAAACTCACCGTTTTACGCCACATATCACTGACTTATCCAACCCTAAGGCCATGACGGACTGTCATGGGCTGTAACGGTCCATTATGTGGTCAGAAAGTGCTTGGAGACCAAGAAAACGGTGACGGTCCATTACTGGATCAGAATTTTGCTTATAAATTGATGTTTGAGGTAGTTCACTTGCAGCAACACACACACAAACACCATATATTACACACACACACACGCACGCTCTGGAGAGGATTAGAAGATTCGGTGCGACGCGTTTAAGTACGAGTATGGTACGCTGCGAGTGCGGTTCGGATCCGGAGAGTCGTTTAAGTGACGAACGAGCGTAGGAAACAACCTGAAACTAGCGTAAGTACACTGGACCCGTACGTTAGATAAATGTTCATACAAATTATGTGATTATGTGTTGTGCTATGTGTGGAACTAAGGTACGGGGTAATGGGGATTAGTCTAGACATTAAACCGGAATAATGGAGTAATCACGAGGTATCAAAAGGGTGGTGGATACGCCCCTGGTACTTCCTATATATAAATCTCTTTGACACTTCGTGGTGAAACAACTATGAACGTTTAGGGGTATAGACTAAAACACAATGATGAGAATACAATGATTTCATAATGGACGGGTAATCTTTCGACTAGTATGTAGTTATCTGACAAACAGAATGTTCTGTCTAAGGAAAGAGTGGTGTATAAATCCCTCCTGGACCCGTCATACTTTCCTGGGAACATTTCTGTTGGAGGTACTACTCTGAGAGGATAATCACCCTAGTCTACAAAAAGGTGATAAGTGTAAATGCATGATGAAAATGAATAAGGGAGAGCTTAATTCTAAATAAAGGAATATATGTGATGTATTATGTCACACCCCACCTCAGCCACCCCTTGGACGTGTGTGAGCATGATTGGTACTGTTTTGATTTCAGAGTTTTTATAAAACATAGCGGAAGTCTTTTTCACAAGGTTCGTTTCATCATAATCTCAACCTCGAGAGGTTGCTTTTGTAAATATCAAGACCCAATAAGAAAACAAAAGTCTTGTATTATATTTATAAACACAAGGATTTAAATATCCTTTTCATATTGATTACAAACAACGTTTGAAATCAATTACATTTCTTGTCTCTTATGGACAAGTTTCAAGCCACCGAAAATAGTACTATCCAAGTTTGATCAATCCCTTGGTCCTATCTCCGAAATTGTTATAAGGAAAGTACTAGCCGTAATCCGGGACTTTCACCTGAGACCCGTGTATCCCTTGCAAGTTTTACGTATACCTATGGCCTGAATGCTTTGTTCGTAGAAGAACGTTATGCATTATTCCCTTAACCTTTATTTGGCCAATTTCGTAAACGTAAATGTTTGACACAAGTTTTGAAAGAGACAAAAGTATTCACCTTTGTAGTAAGAAAATAACCGGGAATGAGCCTTTAAGTTGGAAATTATAAAGCTAGCTTCCTAACTTGGTTTCTCTAGCGTTTCTACACTTCCACTAGTGTTTCCTTCTTCAAACGAGCACTCACCACCCCCACACCACCAACACCACTACACCCACCACACCCCCACCACACCCCCACCACACCCCCACCACTGCCACCATCCACCACCGTAACCGCCACTGCGTCTCCTTTTTTCCAGTAGTGGTGATGAAGTTGTAGGGGGAGAGAAGCCGACAATACCTACATCTCCATTATTCCGGTGATAACTATATTGAGATGGTTCCCAGATGGTGGTTCAAAGCCGATCGTTTTCATACCTCCGCGTTAACAGATCTGGCGTTTCAACTCGATTTTTCGGTTACACCAACACGCCACAACGAACACTCAGCAGCCACTTTCGCCTTCTTTTCTTCTTCGATTTAAATAGCCGTCCTGCATGTTCGATGGAAACTATTAGAGTTGGGATGATCAATTAGAACCCTGCAGGTATGGAAAAGGGAAACAAAGTGCTAATTGAAAAGGGGAACCGAGTTGGGATAATCAATTAGAACCTAGCAGCCATCGTTCCTGCAATTCAAATACCACCATCCCTGTAATTGTTTTCGTTTATATATGTATATATAGTTTCAATTGACCAGGGAAATTCTCGATGATAGTGATTGTTAGGCCGGAAAAGGGGAACAGAGTGCTGCAGCCAGAAGTGGCGGTGGTGTTCTAGGTCACCGTGAATTGCGTGGAGGGTGGACCAACATATTATTAAGAGTAGTGGCGGTTGCGGTGGGGGGGTGTGGTGGGGGCAGTGGCGTTGGTGGTGCGGGGGGTGGCGGTTATGGGGGTGTGGTGGTGGTGGTGGGGAAGATGAAAGTGGAGGTGAAGGTTATTGTGATTTTAGGGTTTTATGAAGATGAAGATAGTGGTGGTGGGCCATAAGGGTATTTTTGTCTTTTCATCAAAAAACTTAACAGAAAATCAAACGGTATTAGCCATCTGACTTTAATTATAACAAAAATGAAACCACAATGACTAAAAAAGAGAAATTTAAACTATTGTACTAAAATAGAGAATTGGTACAAACCACACGGACTAAAACCGGAGTTTACTCTTTAAATTAATTAGGACCCCTAATTAATTATATAGTATTTATAAAATAATATGTTTGAACTTCTTTATATAATTATTCTAAGATGATTTAATAGAAAAATTATGAAATAGATAAAGATTTAAATATTAGTACGTTTTAGATTTATTTGTACAATTATTCTAACAATAATTAATAAATAAATTTTGAAATTGAAAAAGGTTTACATAATTTATTTTATGTAAATAAAATTACTTAAATAATCTCTTTTATTTAAATGATTCATGAAAGGGTTATTAAATAAATATGAGCTTTAAATGTAATTAATTAAACTTGTATAATTATTTGTCTAAAATAATTATTTAAATATAAAAAGTTTTAAATAATTATGCTTTGCTAAAATAATCATTTATAAGTTCAAAATAAATTTAATAATTCTTAAACAATAAATTATAGTTCGTTTAATAACATTACTATTTTATAACAAAAATAACATAATTAAATTTGTCTAAACAAATCATTTATATTGTTTATTTAAGAATTTATAAGTGTTTTAATATGTTTTTATTAAAATAAAATAGTTAAAACAATTATATTTTCTGTTTTTATAAAAAGGTTCTGATTATATTTAAAAGATTTATAAAAATAATTTCAAAATTTTAGACTATTAGTTTATGCATTAAATAATCAAAATGAATTAAACAGGAAAAAAAAGGGTTGGCCCGACTCGAACCCGGGTTTCCCTTGTGGAGTAACAAGTGCTTAACCAATAGACTGGGCTTGATACCTTGTTAAGAAGCCAACGGATTTTTCTTATAACAACCGGTCACAACCCACCATCTTCGTCCCCAAATGCGCAATCCCGAACCCTAGCCACTCAAATCGGCCGATTTAAGCAACGATTGATCAAGAAACCTTAGGGCTTTTGTTTTATGGATTATGAAGAGTAAGTAGACATGAGAATTACCTGAAATTCTAGCGTGACGTGAGAGAGCGGTGAGGTAACAGGTCCGATGTTTCTTCGAGTTCGATCAGGTCACAGGGGCGAAATGCGATTGAGATAAGAGTTTAGAACGTGTAAGGGAAGTGTCGCGCAGGTGTGCGACTGCTTATATGGGTCTAATCTTACCCAAATTGCACGAATTAATGTCGGCCTTGAATTTGGATGGTTACGGGACGATCCTTGGTTGAAAATCATTGAATTCGTTAAATTGGGTCATTATGTGTGATAAGAACAGTCGATTAAACGTCTATGTAGGATTAATTGGAGTTATAACACCCAAATCTTGAAGACTCAATTTCGTTCCTGTTTGAATTTCGAAAGTCAAAGACGACAGGGGGAAAATGTAAGTTTGGATTTTGCACAATGGTCCCTGAGGTTTCATGTGCAAATCTAGTTTTAAATATAATTTAGGTTTCGGAATTTAACAAATTGAACCCTGCACTTTAATAAGATGTAACATTATTAGATTTTTATAAAATCTAATATATTTAAATATTATATTAAATTATATAAACATAAAAATGTAATTTACAAAATATAAATAAGGTTATTTCTATTAAAAAAATCATTTTCTTTAAAATCACATTAACAAATCCTAATTTTATTTATAGAATAAGTTTATATAAATACATATATATATATATATATATAGATATGTATAGGCTTAGTGATAACCTAACATATGTTTATTTTTAAGCTTTAAAGAATTATTTAATATAATCAAAAAGCATGTATATATAATTACACGTTCATTTAAAGATAAATACGTGTATACGTATAAAGAAGTTGTAGATGCATGCTTTGAACTCAATGGTTTTTATATTATTATCGTTTATAAGTTATAGGTTTGATTTATTTAGTATGATCTAATATATATATATATATATATATATATATATATATATATATATATATATATATATATATATATATATATGATAAAGAAAAGAGGGATATGATTACATGGTTAAATCTCACATAGATAAATATCGTACATGTGTCATGTATAATAGAGAGATACTATGTAAATGCAAAGTTGAAAATCTAAATTAATACACTTTAAATTAATAATTGGTGTGGCACATTAAGTGGGACCAGCACAGGGCTTGAATGTAGTGTTTTTTTATTGTATAAAATAATTATATAAAAATAAAAATTTGGCCGGAAAAATCATGGATGTTACAGTATCCTCAAGTTGAGGGAATTTCATCTCGAAATTCAACCGTTGAAGACTACTGAATCATGAAAGAGATGTGAGTTTGGATTGATGATAAGGTTTAGGTCTGGTACTCAAGATCAGGAGAAAATTGCCTTAGGATAAGTTTGGATTTCAAGGATGAGATGCATCATTTGCAATGAGGGCGATGAGAATTTGATATTCAACACTTGTTTAGTATATAGCCTAGTATGTTTAAAACGTATCACTCGGTAAATATTTCACAGACATTGGTCATGGTCGAAATAATAGAAAACCCTACGTGACACGAACAACGCTACTACTGACAGTATGACAGGAACACTTATATATAGGAAATGCCAGCAGCGTATCCACCATGCCCTTATCATATCATCTTGGTTTCGTTACTATGTATCACGATAGATTTTATGTCATCACACACGAAATAATTCACTATGTTTTCCATGCGCTGACTTTTATAATTACGTGTGCACCCGTAATTACTCAAATCGTCGTATGTTCCGTATAAATCATCCCATTGTGTGTGGGTCAAGAGGGGACACAAGGAAACTTAGCTCGTAACTATTGTTTTCACGTATGAGTTGCTAACAAAACAACTGTGTCCATAGATAATGTAATCAACCAAAGAATATCAATGTAGCACAACCCCATGGTTGTCCTAGATAAAAGGCATAACCTTTCAGATTACCCATAAAGTTTATAGCTCCCTCGTGTTTGAACAAGAATACGTCAAACCCCGAGTAGTTTAAAGTTGTATAGCTTTCTTGTGTTTGAACAAGAATACATCAAACTCTGAGTAGCTCAAAGTTTATAGCTTTCAACTTTCATGAATAAAGTGAATAATCATGCCTTGTGTATAATGTGTCCAATCAATTGCAACAACGTAAACAATCTAGTTTTGTGTATAATGTAAGCACTCAAGTTTCATATATAATCTAGTGTTATGTATATTGTAAACAACCAAATCTCATGTATAATGTGATCAATCAAGTTTCATGTGTAATGTAAACAATTTAGTTTCATGTATATTGTGAATGTCCATAGGTAAATAATTGAATCGCATGAATAACGTAAACTATCGAATTTTGTAGGCGATCGAGTTTTGCGGACAAGCATGTTGCTTGGGGCTTCGTGTATAATGTAGGTAGTTGGGTTTTAAATTTTTAATCTTGTTAAGGTTTATATGGGTGGTTAACGCCTATGCGAAATGATTCATCTCCTTGAAGTGACTAGTAATCTCGTACACTTCCGAAGGTGTAAGATAATGAGAAAGTTTTGCAGGTATTTAAAATAATGTGTACATGAATAACTGATTTGTGCTTTTTGTTAAACAAGTAATTGAAATTTACTCTTGCTTGTAAATTAATAAATAAGTGAAAATAATAAGTTGAATAACTAGATATTTGGATAAATAAAAACCTTTTATTTATTTAATTATCATAAAGAGAATGTTTCAAAGGAAAATAACGGTTAAATTATTTAGTAATTAAGCCAAGATTTAAATAATAACTAGTTTAACGAAATAAAAAGTCGTAAGGAAATAATTACTCAAGTCATAATTAATTATTAATTAAGATAATGTTTTTATAAATCAAGTTGTATTAAGTTTCTTTACAAGGTGAAAGGGTTTATAAATAATTTAAATTCTAGATAATATCTACAAACCAAAGATTTGATAAATATTTTGTTTGGACAAAATAACTATGTTAATTAAATCACTAAAATAATTAGTTTACAAAGAGGGTTTATGTATGTGTACTAATTTGCAATAAATAAGAGGATGGTGTTTAGATTGTATTCATTTGATAGCATAACCAAATAAATACTTTGACAAATCAAGTGATTCAAATTCATATATTTTCAAGAAACATGCTATAGTCTATAGGTAACCTCCCACCCTAGGAATTCCCAGGAAAGCATACGGATCCTTCAGTTGATTTGGATTTATATGAAATGCTTTCCTAGATAGGATATCCAGAGTACATGTGTCACCTTTCTAGATTGCACATGTCCTCTACTAATTAGCGGAATTTAAAACTTTGACGAGGTTTCAGAATTTTAACGGATGACGTTTGATGAAAATATGACAGATGTATTTCATACTAGCAATAGTAAATCAACGAGCAGTGGTACCTAAGTTGTAATATGAAACTTAACTTTGAATGATGAAATGTCAGATATTTATTTCAAGCTTAAAGTAGCGGTTTAAAACTAGAATTTAAAGACAAGAATAGAAAATCTGGCTAACGCCTCAGGTAGCTTTCCATCAGGAAGCAGATGAGCACCAAGATGAACATTGTTATGGTTACTCGTATAGAAAACCGTGCCTCAGCTCTAGCTATCTCCGTACGTGCATCAAATATTTCCCGATCTCCTTCCATCATGTCAATGTAGGCACCTAGATTCGCAATCAGGTCCTCCTGGTACCACACTTGACCCACAAGGCTATCTATTCATTGACCTAGCAGGTCGTGCCTTATCCCGTGCTCCATCCCTTGCCTCATAAACTCTATGGTCCTCACATATTGGTGAGTGGAATCAGCTGGGACTCCTATAGCACTGGTGGGTGCTATGGTATGTCTTGCTCCTGGGTTCGGGTTGTATGGGTCGGGTGCTAAGTAAGGGTCTCTCAGTGGGGATGGTAGCTGGTTGTGCCAATGAGGTGCTTGATACGGAACTCTTGATGGGGGTGGTTCAGATGCTCGGAGTCTCAGGCCGGTGCTCCTAAGCCAGTCTGCCATTATGTCAAACATGGACCTAGAGCTGGGGTGTCGGTGACTGATGGTCTGGTGATGGGGATCCGATGTCTTCCTCCTACTCGGACTCTGTCTCGGGATAGTATACCGGGGAGGGAGGAGGGTAGGAGTCCATGTCTAGCAGGAAAAGAAAAAGACTGTAAGTGATCATAAAATACTAAATGTTAAGTGCAGAAGTTTTCATGAGTTCAGAGTTTGACTAGTCATAATATCGAGTTTTTTTTTCTAATAGTATGTTAGAAGTAACAATTGACCTATAAGTAGGGTACCCACTAAGGAAATTCCCAGGAAAGAGGGGTGGGTCACAAGGGACACACTTAAGTACTCAGCCTTTCCTTAGTCAGAATTTCTTATGGGTCTAAACCCACTCTTTCAACCATCATGTACTAATAACACTATTGTTTGGGCCCATGGTCATGATAGGAATCATTATGGACTGCAGCATGCTTCCTTTTCTTTGAGGGTAAGTGGGCTTCTTTCAGTTTCTTATTAATGGGCATTAGGCCCAAGGGTTAAATTTTGTTCACAAATGATGATGTGACATAATGCTTAGTGTGATGGATGAGGGTGTATGAAGTCTTACATATGAATAAGTGTATGGTAAAGCTTAGGATGACATTTAGTGGAAACAAATAGGTAACACATAGACTAATCAAACGGCGTGGCAAATAAGGTATTACATGAATAGCAGTTTTGTAAATATGTAAGTTACCAAGTAACGTAGCACATAAAATAATAATATATGTTAGATCATGCAATGTAATACCTAGGATAACATGTAGGATAATCACACAAAGGGTATCCAACGGTTATATACTAGGTCATTGGTTTCTAATAACCTAGTTCCCTATAACCATGGCTCTAATACCAATCTGTCACACCCCAGCCGGCGGCGGATTATACGCCTGGGCTGACGCGGTTGTTCAAAAGCACATGATCAACTATTTAATAAGCTCCAATATTTATTCCATCATATTAAGTATTCATTACAAGGAAATAAGACATACATTGCACAAGAGAAACATAACATAATTAAAGTTTTGATTAAATTTTACTAAGTCCATAGTTCTATATGATCAAGACTTGTCCTCAAACGGGAGTACGTGAAACATGTTAAGTAAATGTCAACTACAAGTAGTTGGTGAGTAACATAGGTTTTGACACCAAACAAAAGTTGAAGAAAGTTTACAATTCAATATGTTCAAAGCATGAATGTGAAAACATACAAGGTTCCAAGCATACAATTAAGCCATGTTTATATGTATGCACAATCCCCCGAATTGCGTGAAGTTCCAAATGTATACACTAACCTGCCAAGGTTCGTGTTAAGTAATGAATCGGATTCGTGTATAAATGATCATGTTAGGTACTACCTTAGGCTTGCCACCAAGTTAATGATTGTACTAACATGAACACACGTAATGGTCAGCAAGAAGTTTAAGACATAAAGCATAAAGACCTTAGCATAAGAACAAAGGTATTGAATTGTGTATAAAATATAGTTGCAGACATGTTTCACCCCGAAAGTATAAAAAGGAAAAATGGGCTATGTAAACTCACCTGTAATGGAGCTAGTAATGATATGATTTGTTAAGGTCAGGTAGGCCTTGTGAGAAATCCTCACAAATAACCTACATAGATGATTGTGTTCTTAAGCTCAACGTATGTCTAATGGAAAGTATGAAATCTTGCGATTTTAGGGTTTCACAGGACTTGGGATGGGATTGCATAAGTTTGAAGGAATATATATATATATATATATATATATATATATATATATATATATTTGTAATGATAGGGTAATACTCATTTAAATTAATTAGGACCCCTAATTAATTATATAGTATTTATAAAATAACATGTTTGAACTTATTTATATAATTAATCTAAGATAATTTAATAGACAAATCATGGAATAGATAAAGGTTTAAATACTAGTACATTTTAGATTTATTTGTACAATTGTTCTAACAATAATTAATAAATAAATTATGAAATGGAAAAAGTTTACATAATTTATTTTATGTAAATAAAATTACTTAAATAATCTCTTTTATTTAAATGATTCATGAAAGGGTTATTAAATAAATATGAGCTTTAAATGTAATTAATTAAACTTGAATAATTATTTGTCTAAAATAATTATTTAAGTATAAAAAGTTTTAAATAATTATTCTTTGCTAAAATAATAATTTATAAGTTCAAAATGAATTTAATAATGCTTAACAATTAATTATAATTCGTTGAATAACATTACTATTTTATAACTAAAATAACATAATTAAATTTGTCTAAACAAATCATTTATATTATTTGTTTAAGAATTTATAAGTGTTTTAATATGTTTTTATTAAAATAAAATAGTTAAAACATTAAATTATATTTTCTATTTTTATAAAAAGGTTCTGATTATAATTAAAAGATTTATAAAAATAATTTCAAAATTTTAGACTATTAGTTTATGTATTAAATAATCAAAATGAATTAAACAGGAAAAAGAAAAGGGTAGGCCCGGCTCGAACACAGGTCTCCTTTGTGGAGTAACACGCACTTAACCAATAGACTGGGCATGATGCCTTTTTAAAGAGCCAGCGAAATTTTCTTATAACAACCGGTCCCAACCCACCATCTTCGTCCCCAAATGAGCAATCCCGAATCCTAGCCACTCAAATTGGCTGATTTAAGCAACGATTGATAAAGAAACCTTAGGGATTTTGTTTTATGGATTATGAAGAGTAATTAGACATGAGAATTACCTGAAATGGTTGCATGACGTGAGCGAACGGTGAGGTAACAGGTCCGACGTTTCTTCAAGTTCGATCAGGTCACAGGGGCGAAATGCGATTGAGATAAGAGTTTAGAACGTGTAAGGGAAGTGTCACGCAGGTGTGCGACTGCTTATATAGGTCTAATCTTACCCAAATCGCACGAATTGATGTCGGCCTTGAATTGGGACGGTTACGGGACGATCCTTCGTTGAAAATCATTGAATTCGTTAAATTGGGTCACTATGTGTGACCAGAACAGTCGATTAAACGTCTATGTAGGATTAATTGGAGTTATAACAACCAAATCAATGATCTTGAAGACTCAATTTCGTTCCTGTTTGACTTTCAGAAGTCAAAGACGACAAGGGGGAAGGTAAGTTTGGATTTTGCACAATGGTCCCTGAGGTTTCATGTGCAAATCTAGTTTTAAATAGAATATAGGTTTCAGAATTTAACAAATTGAACATTGCACTTTAATAAGATGTAACATTATTAGATTTTTATAGGTTTTTATAAAATCTAATATATTTAAATATTATATTAAATGTTATAAACATAAAAATGTAATTTACAAAATAGAAATAATTTTATTTCTATTAAAAAATCATTTTCTTTAAAATCACATTTATTAATCCTAATTTTATTTATAGAATAAGTTTGTATAAATACATACATAGGGAATGGATCATTTGACAACTCCTAAATATTTTGAGAACTCGCGAGAACTCATCAAAAATCAAATCAAAACCATATTTTTTGTTTTTACTATTTTTATTGTTAGAATACAACATAAAAATTTGAATTTATATATGTAAATTTACATGTCTTCATATATTAAAAAAATATACACTTGTGTAAGTTTACCACTTACACATGTGTAAGTGTTTACCATTTACACATGTATATAAATTTTTTTAAGGATAATTTAGAGAGAATTGATGAATTAATTGAAGAGATAAATCATTTTTATATTATATTTTAATAATAAAGACAGTGAAAAAAAAAATGGTTTTAATTGGTTTTTTGACGAGTTCTCACGAGTTCTCAAGTATTTATGCTTTCTCATTTGAACCTAACTCTACATATATATATATATATATATATATTATATATATATATATATAGATGTGTATAGGCTTAGTGATAACCTAACATATGTTTATTTTTGAGCTTTAAACAATTATTTAATATCATCAAAAAACATGTATATATAATTACATGTTCATTTAAAGATAAATACAAGTATACGTATAAAGAAGTTGTAGATGCATGCTTTGAACTCAAAGGTTTTTATATTATAATATTTTATAAGTTATAGGTTTGATTTATTTAGTATGATCGTGTGTATATATATATATATATATATGTGTGTGTGTGTGTGTGTGTGTATATATATATATACTTACATATATATGATAAAGAAAAGAGGGATATAATTACATGGTTAAATCTCACATGGATAAATATCATACATGTGTCATGTATAATAGAGAGATACTATGTAAATGCATAGCTGAAAATTCGAATTAATACACGTTAAAATAATAATTGGTGTGACACAATAAGTGGGACCAACACAGGGCTTGAATGTAGTGTTTTTTTATTGTATAAAATAATTAAATAAAAATAAAATATGGCCGAAAAAATCATGAATGTTACAGGCGGGTGGTGGTCTGCCACCACCCTAGATTGCGTCAGCCATAAATGTCATTCGCTGATTGGACCGTTCATAGTTTTGCGGCTAGCGGACCATTACCCAGGGCGTAGCGGTCCGCCACCTAGCTACGTGGCAGATTTCTATGGTTTTGCGACTGGCGGAGCGTTATCACCTGGCGTGGCGGTCCGCCACGGGTACACGTGTCATAATTCAAACCTATTAGTCATTGGACACGTGTCGTACGCAAATTATTTTCATAGGGAACACGTAGAGGAACCTTACCAATGATGGTGGCGGTCCGCCACCAACGCATTTCATGGTGGAGGACCTGCCTAGCAGACTTCTACCATTCAGCCACTCGTAGCGGACCGTTAGGGTTAACCTTAGCGGTCTGCTAGTGTTTAAATTTCAAAATTTTCATTTTTGAACCCTGGACTTAGGTACTTTAGATACACAAGTCCTTTAGGTTCTAACCTTGGCATTTCTCGGACATTTTCGCGGCATGTGTTACATCCTCCCCACCTTGTTTTAATCCCGTCCTTGAGATTACTTGAATAGGTGAGGATATTTCTTTTTCATTTCTGACTCCAGTTCCCACGTGTACTCAGGTCCATGTCTGGAGTTCCATTTCACTTTTACAATCATCAATTTCTTTCTTTTCAATTTCTTTTCCTGCCTGTCCTCGATTTACAAAGGTTGTTCCACAAATTTCAACTTTTCATTTACCTCTACATCTTGTAGGGGTATTACCAGAGTTTCATCTGCCAAACACTTGTGCAGATTTATACACATGGATTACATCGTGTATTCCATTCATTTCTTCTGGTAATTCGAGGTGATAGGCCACAGGCCCAACTCTTGTCAAGATTTTGAATGGTCCTACGAATTTAGGACTTAATTTCCCTTTCTTACCAAATATTACAACGCCTTTCCTTGGTGAAACTTTCAACAGAACGTTGTCACCGACGTTGAATTCTAACGAGTTTCTTCTTCTATTAGCATAACTCTTTTGATGATCTTGAGGTTCTTTCAATCTATTTCTTATTTGAATCACTTTATCAGTTGTTTCCTCGACTATTTTAGGTCCAGACAACTGATTCTCTCCTATTTCAGACCAACAGATTGGAGTTCGACATTTACGACCGTATAAGGCTTCAAAAGGAGCGGCATGTATACTCGTATGATAACTATTGTTATAGGATAATTCCATCAGAGGTAAGTGGTCATCCCAACTTTCTCTAAGATCAATCACACAAGCCCTTAATGTGAGATCCTATGATCGGCTCAGATTCAAGCTATAAAACTAATAACCAGATGTAGAATGGCGGAAACAATCTACAACAATCTCGAGATCAAACACCGGCTAATCGGATCACAAACAATGTAATAAACGCCATACGAACACAATATGATGATCAATAAACGCTTCTTGATTGATTAATTGCTGATTACAATTGATAACTATGAGAGAATACACCAAATCAGACTAAACACTTGAAAAGCTCTGAATGAATACAATGGCAAAAGCTAATTACAACTTCAAACATACAACTTTATATAAGCAAAAGTTTTCGTCCGAAAATTTATCGTCCGAAAACGTTTTCGATCGAAATAGTTTTCGTCCGAAAACTATTGACTTGAACAAAATAGCTAAGAATGAATTTGTTTCAATGGACTACTAGGTTACAACAATTTCCCCCTAGTCCATTGATAACCAACCATTTAATCCTTGTCAGCTGTCGGTTTTGGCTTCAACTTTAACCTGCTTCGATTTCAGATCTTGCAATCTTTTCTTGATAATCTTTGCTTCAGCTCACATAGAGAGACATCTTGCAACCACACGTGATGTAGTGCAAAGCACACATGTTTATTCCATTGTATTCGTGCGTTTTTATATAATTTCGCATTCGTTTTTAGTCGTTTTAGTTTGTATTTGAGTGTTTGTTGTATTTCCAGGTGCTCGTATGATTTTTATAAAGTGAAACCACGAAGGAATTGAGCACGAGAAGGAGTCCCAAAGAAAAGAATGAAAAATGTTGGAAATTCATGCCTTCATGGTACGCGAAGAGAGAGAAGGATATTCTTGCGGTACGCGAGGAACTCCAGAACCGGCCCCGACTAATTAGACCCTCGCGGTACGCGAAGGGCCAGGCTATTTACTTCGCGGTACGCGAGGGCCTGGAAAATCCGTAAAAAGCCATTGTTTGTTATTAAGTTGAATTGTATTGCCATAGTGCGAGGAAGTTCGATATTCAATCGTCAGAGCTTAATTCTTGGGCGATTTTGAGTTAGAGAAGGACTTTGAAGCTAAAGATTGAAGCTTTGGACCTCGGGTTTGTTAGACGTTAATCATTTGATTTATGTTTTTGATTCTCGTGTGTTTAAATACTTTGATTGCAACTATGTTTCTGCGTTTTACTTCTATTTTGATGCTTTTGAGTATGGTTGTTGGCTGAACAATTGATACTACCTAGGTCTATGATGAATACTTAGTAAAGTTTAGATTTTTATTTGGTTTACGGATTCGTCTGGTGGTTTGATGATATTGTAACGATTTTAGTTCAATTATTATGATGTGTTTGCATGCTTTAATCTGAGTTATAATTTGTTACAGTTCCATATGCTGCTTGTGAATGTCTTTCAGTTTGAGTAGCGTATCTAGATCTTAGACTGTGTGTTTATGATTGTTTGATGTTTTGCTAGATGTAGTATTCCATAGGAACGGTGATTAAGAGTAGTGATGTGTTAGTATTTACACATCTTTTTGGCACAAAACTCCGCTTATTTAACGATCAATTCTTGGTTATATTCAATGTTTAGACACTTATTTGCTTCATTTCCTGTTTTGTAGGTTTTTGTGAAGCTTGGTGAACAAACAAGAAGATTCCAGGATAAAAAGAGAAGTTTTAGGGTTTCTGTGATGGAGGCATGGTCGTGCCCCTATTTGGCACGGTCGTGCCAAGCCTGCAAACCCTAGGCACGGTCGCGCCCACATCTTGCACGACCGCGCCAAGCCAAAAATCCAAGGCACAACCGTGCCTTGGCCCCCCACGGTCGCGTGTCACCCCGTGAGTCTGCTCCTCGAAGAAAGAGAGCCAATGAAAGAAGCAGATCGGTCAACACATCTGTCACACGACCGCGCCAAAAGGTGGCACGGTCGTGCCCCATGCTCAGGCACGGTCGTGCCCAGCACCCTGGCACGGTCGTGCCTCCTTGTTCTATAAATATCAGAAGTTTTCCACAGTTCAAAGTTTGGAGAGCTGGAGAGTTAGAGCCTTGAGCACTGTTTTGTGCTCCAAATTTCCTTGTTTCTAGCCACATTTCAAGCTTCTAGGAAGGACTACAACATCAAGAGGATCATCATACATCATCATCATCATCATCATCTAGCTTGGGGAAGTTAGTTTGATTCTTGGCATTTCTTTATGAGTCTTGTAACTTTTCCTTGCTTTGTTCTTGTTCTTATGCTCACCATGAGATAACTCTTGATATCACTTTGGTTTAGATGAAGTTTAGTAACGTTTGACATTTATGGATTTTTGGCATAGTTTATGTTAATGTTATAACAATGGCATGATTATTCTTCAATGATATTGTGTATTTTGGAATTGATATTGTTTGCAAGACTTGTATATGTGTAGGCTTTGTATGTTGGAAGACACATGGTTTATGCATGTATTCATTGATTAGTGTATATATGTATGCTAGTTTATGACTTTTGACTAGGAATGGTGGATGAAGTCTTGTTTATGGTTGAAAACTCTTGAATGTGCATCCTTGTGCTTGTGTTTGGAAAGACAAAGTGCGTGTTACGGTGTGTCATATTTAGTATTATGTTTATCTAGGACTTGCTGACGCAATCTTCTAATTTATGTAATCTTGATATGAACATTGTATGTTGAGGAAGTGCATGTTATTGTTTTCTTTAATCAACTTGAGGTGGGCTATGTGTTAATTCGTGTAATCTTTCCAACTAGTTGTTGAGTTAGCCAACCTTGACAGGAAGCTAGTTCAATCTTTATTAAACATTGACGTATTCATAGCACGTGAGCTTCATTGTATGATTTTAGGTGGTTAGTTTGTATAATTCATTCTAGCTTTCCGAATAGTCATTTGATTAGACGTCTTTGACAAGAATTTAGTCAACATATGTTTCGTGTATTTGCCATGTATCCATAGTTGTTGTTGGGTGTTTACTAAATGGATTCGAGACCGAAGTGATATTCCATCCTTGATTGTTTGACTTGTGTTCTTAGTTTAGTTTTATATTCTTACATATTAGTTTAATTAAAAATCAACTTAAACATCTTTTACCCATACTTGATTGAATTTTAGTCTCGGTTTATTATCGCATTCCACCGTGTCCACGGATTGATATCCGGTTCTTACCTTTACTATATTGCTATCCGACGGGTACACTGCCCGATGTGTGTGTGATTAGTCTTTGGTAAAAACCCTTTTTAAAACTCATATTGTGTGAAAAATACTTATAAAAATATATATATAGTTTACACCCATCAAGTAGATTAGATCTGAGTGTTCTTCTTATCTCGATACCCGAAAGGTAAGTGAAACTAGAACACAATCGGGGGCTTGAAAGTTGGTGGTTGGGTTTAGTCGGATAGAAATACCGATTATTGCTTTTTAACGTGTGAGTAGATTGAGCTAAAGAAAGAATAAGATGTTTAAGTTGTTTTCCAGTTATGATTCGATTACAGACTTTTTCGAGGATGAAAAAAGTTTAAGTGTGGGCATGTTAGATATAGTGCAATGCACACATCTTTATTCCATTGTATTTGTGCGTTTTTATATAGTTTCGTATTCGTTTTTAGTCGTTTTAGTTTGTATTTGAGTCTTTGTTGTGTTTCCAGGTGCTCGTATGAATTATAAAGTGAAATCATGAAGGAATCGAGCACGAGAAGGAGTCCCAAAGAAAAGAATGAAAAAAGTTGGAAATTCATGCCTTCGTGGTACACGAAGAGGGAAAATGATATTCTCGCGGTACTCGAGGAACTCCAGAACTGGCCCCGACTAATTTGGCCCTCGCGGTACGTAAAGGGCCAGGCTATTTACTTCGCGGTACGCGAGGGCCTGGAAAATCTGCAAAAAGCCCTAGTTTGTTATTAAGTCGAATTGTAATGCCATAATGCGAGGAAGTTCGATATTCAGCCGTCAGAGCTTAATTCTTGGGCCATTTTGAGGTTAGAGAAGGAGTTTGAAGCTAAAGATTGAAGCTTTGGACCTTGGGTTTGTTAGACGTTAATCGTTTGATTTATGTTTTCGATTCTCGTGTGTTTAAATACTTTGATTGCACCTATGTTTCTTTGTTTTACGTCTGTTTTAATGCTTTTGAGTATGGTTGTTGGCTGAACAATTGATACTGCCTAGGTCTATGAGGAATACCTAGTAAAGTTTGGATTTTTATTCGGTTTATGGATTCGTCTGATGGTTTGATGATATTGTAACGATCTTAGTTCAGTTATTATGATGTGTTTGCATGCTTTAATCTGAGTTATAATTGGTTACAGTTCCATATGCTGCTTGTGAATGTCTTTTAGTTTGAGTAGTGTATCTAGATCATAGACTGTGTGTTTGTGATTGTTTGATGGCTTGCTTGATGTAGTATGCCATAGGAACGGTGATTAAGAGTAGATTAGATCTGAGTGTTCTTCTTATCTCGATACCCGAAAGGTGAGAGGTAGTCGGTTAGTATTCGTTGTTAGGATTCTAAGTGTAAACTATCTGGGAGGAAGTTGCCTTAGGTTCTTAGTAATTGTTTCTAGTCCACGTCGTAGTGTTTTGTTCTGAGATTACCCCGTGCATCCTTGATGTATTGTGGACAGTGAGACCGAGAGGTGATCTGTCTTGTGGGTACAATATTGTCATTGGAGAGACTAAAAGGTAATCCGACTATCTGGTGAGCGTTGTGCATCTTTAGAGTTTCCTTTTGGTGACACCTTGAGAGTGATTAGGGATCCACTAGGTGGTCTAGAGCTGTTATCCTTAGATACCCAGATCCATCATTTTTTCCATAACCGGTAGAAGTTTGCGCCTTGCAAGTAGGATTCCGACCTCGGTAGTGTTCTTCTCATCTTTGATATTCCCGATTCTTTGCTTGATTGTTAGAGTAGTCCGTCTGTTTTCGTTATTTTTAATCAGTAGTTTATAGAAAACCCCCCAAACCAATATTCTTAGTTCTAGTCAGAGTCTAGTTTACTTATTTAGTGTCTCTAGGGTTCGATAATCCGGTTTACCATTAAGCTGTGCTACACTCGATAGGTTCACTTGCCTGTCAGTGTGGTTTAGTTCATAGGTATTCTAGAGTATTTCTTAGGAGTCTAGATTAGGATTTTATTATAGTTTTTATAGACCGTCTGGGCGACATCAACACGCGTATACAACTTCGTTTAAGTCTTGATTAAAGCTCCCATATCACATTGATGGTATTGTAGTGTAAAATCTTTAAATCTTCATCTGACAAGCTAAACAACTCCATAGGATCAAAGATTCTAACTTCTGGAAGATCTCATTGTAATATATCAGCTTTGTGAGTTAGACTTTCATAGTACCAACGATCAAAATCCTTTATGAAGCTCTCTTTTCTTGTTGGAATGTACACAGTCGATACTGTCTTAGCCGGTCGCACCACATACTTATACTTTCTATTTCCAGTCTGTCTGTCTCTCTTCTTCATCTTAACATACTTCGAAACTTGAGGTTGAAAGCTTGTAAATCTATCTTGACTACATTGTTCTCGAAGGAATATCTCAAAGTTATTTGCATACCGATCATTTGTAAGATTGATTAAGTCAATGACTTAAATCACGAACATCCCACCTTGGTAAACTCTTCAGCTTATGACTTGATTCAAAGTATTGAATATCACCCTCAACCCTCTTAATAACAAACATCCTCTTCTCATGATCATACTTCCATCCAAGTATCTGTCCAGTCAGTGCTTTCTTTGGACTTCTTATCTTTTGAGTAATTCTTTCAACAGTAGAAGGTTTCTCATTTTTCTTCCACCACAAACTCTTGTCAATAACATTCTGCTTTGGTATAGAGTCAGTTTGAGCTTCATCCTTTTCACTATCTTCAGTAGGAATATCAAATATATTTCTTTCATCAACAACATTATCCATCTTGCCAATAACTGACCCATCTCCTTCAACATAAGTTTGCTTTTGTTTGTACTCATACTTAGTGTATTCTTTGTCAGTTGACCTTCATCATCTGACTCTGGTTCATTCAATCCAGCATCCATGTTACCAGCACCATCACTACTATGATCGTCATCCGAAGGTTTGTCATAATCTTTCTTTACATTAGTGACTATAACTTCTTCGTCTTCCTCTTCCTCATTCTCCTTCTTTTCATTTTCTTTATCTTGATATTAATCTCCAAACCTTCACCTTGATAGTTAAAAAGTGCATCAACATCAAGATCATCTTCTGATCCAAATAAACTTGCTTCGATAACTGGAGATTGTATTTGTTGATGAGATAGAACATTTGATGGACCTTCTTGATTAACAACTGTTTGTGCTTCAGTTGGTTTGGGTTAAGGTTCTACTTGAGTTTGTTGAGGTTGAAATCCAATATGTTTAATCAAGTCTTGCACTAAACTTTGCAATTGATTTATTTGTATATGTTGTTGATCCAATAGTTCTTGTTTTCTATGATCACGTGCTTTCAATTCTCTTATCTCTTTTGCACTAACAGCTTCTTGACTTTGTAAATTTTCAATTTGAGTCTTCAACAAACTAACTATATTTGATGTCTCTTGAGTTGCAAAGCTAGCAAACTCTTCACCAATCAAATTAAATTCTCTCGAAGCTTTGAATTTTGTAGGTTCTGGTTTCTCTATAACTTTTCCTTTGCCTTTGCCTTTGCCACTGTCTCTCTTTACCATTGTCTTTAATCTCTTCTTCTCAAGACTCTTGAATATGATACCTTTAAATGGAGGAGATCTAGAAGGCTCATTCTGTTCGGGTTCTGGTTCCTTTCTCTTGTTTGGCGTTTCTATTGCAGTTGCTTCAGGAGTATTAACATCTTGTTTATTCTGTACTTGTTCTGGTTCAATAACATTCTCATTCACTTCAGCATTAGCCTTTTCATTATCACCGTGTTCAACTCTTTCAGTAACAACTGGTTCTATAATTTCAGATTGTACATTCTCCATATTAGTTTCTTGTACTTGATCAACTTGAACATTAACTGGTTGATCTATAACCTACTCTGGATTCACTGGACCTGCACCATCATCACCACTATCATCATCTTCACCATCATCATTGTCATTTTCTTAAACTCCCCTACTTAGCAAACCATCTATCTCGTCACCAATTCTAAAATCCGGATCAGGATTATCACTTAGCATATTCGGGAATAACAGTGTAACTTGTCCACTAAACTTGTTCTTCTATCTGATAGAATTCATGCTGCTAAAACTAGATTCTGACATGTGCTCCAAAGGTAATTCAACTCCATCGTGTGGTAAACCAGGAAGTAATGAGTTGATGATCATCTGTATAAACCTTGGATACAACAAGAACTTGTGATTTTGTCATGGCCCCACAAAGTTATTGATCATAGCTTCAAAGATTATTCTTGAAAAGTTAAAACGTCTATAGTAGCCAGACACACCAACGCTCTACTGAAAAATTCTCCAATCTGATCAAATCCTCCAGTTCTCGGACCTAGGCAATGTATAAACACTTGCCTAGCAAATTCTTTGTAACTTGTCTCCTTGGGAACTCTCCTTCATAACCCATGCTTAAAATAATTCCAGACACCCTTGTATAACTCATTTTATAAGGAAACTCTACAGTGTCTCTAAAATTAAGAACTTCCATAATCACTTGCTCATTTATCTTGATCTTCTTTCCACCAACAGTACTTTCAATCTAAATCTCTTTTTCTACGTGCTTGTAAACCACATTCTTCCAAAATTCACGTACTTGAGAATTATGAACTTTGATGTGCGTAGAAATTGCAGTTGAAATTCTTGACTTCATCAAAAAATTCACAATCTCCTCATATCCCCTCGATTTCCTACTTGTAGCTGTCAAAAACGGACATATATTATGTCTAGCATCAAACTTAAGAGGATTCGTATATTATGTGGGGCACAGATCCCACCAATTCCACCCTTGCCAGATCTTCTATTCCCTAATCAACCATAAAATCCGCCATAAAACCATCAACCGAGACCACAACAACTACCACCCCAATAACCTCCACAAAATCAACCGCCATTACCACGACCAGCACCACTATTCCGTAACCACCAATACCCACCTAGAAATATAACCCAAGCCACTCAGAGTATGATGATGATGAGTTGTTGTCACCGGGACGCAGTCATCATCCAGAGCATGGTTCTCAGCAAGAGAATTGGGAAGATGAAAAATGGTATGGTCCACAGCATCAGGAGGCATTCCCTCCCAGAAATCAGAGGTATGATAGAGTTGATGGATGGGTACAACCACCAGTTCAAGAAGAAGATGACTATCGCTATGGTGGAGGATATGGGGGTCGACAAGGGAATTATCAGGGTAATCTGAGAAATGTGGGACGAGAAGACCGTTTCTAACCACAACCAGACAAGCAAAGAAATATGAGAGGTGATCCCCCTAGGGATAGGGACCGGGAAAGATGTAACTATGGGTACCAACCACCTAATCAAGTGATGGGTAGTCATTTTCGCCCAACCATTGCTGTGAACTATTCCCCAGTCATACCACTAGTTTTTAGGGGAAGAGCCTTTGAGATCCGACCAGGTTGTTTGGGAATCCTGCCCGAGTTCTATGGAAGGGCTACTGAAGAACCATACCACCACCTATCTGAATACGAAGCTACATGTGGTACTATTGGTGGGCAAGGGTTCTCACCTGAAGAAGTAAAATTGGTACTCTTCCAGTTCTCTCTAAAAGACAAAGCCAAGCAATGGTTCCTTACCTTGCCAGCAGGAAGCATTGCCACTTGGGCAGAGATGCAGCAACAATTCTTGGATGAATATTACCCACCACACAAAATGAATGCAACTCGCATAGCTATAAGGGAAATTCAACAGCATCCCGGTGAACCATTTTATGAAACTTTCAAGAGATTCAAGGAATTGTTGAGGTTGTGCCCGCATCACGGTATTTAGAAGTGGGAGCTAATTCAAAAGTTTTATGATGGGTTGTCACCAGAAGATGTGAGAGATGTGACCTCCAATAGCAATGGCACATTCCTTGCTAATCACGAGGATGAAGACCGGGAAATTCTAGAGAAACTGATTTTCACATCCAAGAGGCAAGCGCATGCACGCAGAAGAGCAAAAACAGGATCTGCAACAGCCAAGTCAGTGGACTATGATACCAACAAGCGGTTAGAAGCCATAGAAGTTCAAATGGTAAGACTTGGAAGACCGAGAGGTAAAGAAGTAGCAAATGTGTCACAAACATATCCGGTTTGTGATGGATGTGATGAGTTAGGCCACACCTTGGCAAACTGTCCAAGGGAGTTGGGAAAGGCTGAAGAAGTGAATCAACTTGGTGGCGAGCGGATGCAACAAGATATGAACGTGACCCATTATCATCCCGACTCAGAAATCACCCTAACCTCAGGTATGGTAGTGCTTCTAATCAATTGAACCCTAACTTTCAAGGTGTTACTCTGTAGGGTGGAGGTCAACCACAACAGCAACAGTACCAGAACCGACAACAAAGATACAATCAGGGCTATCAAAGAGGTCAAAATAATCAAGGTAATTATCAAAAGGGGAGTCAGCAAGGGTACTCAAGGAACTATCAACAACAAAATCAACATAGTGGAAATCAACAGGGGAGTCGGCAAGGTTACTCAAGGAACTATCAACAGCAAAATCAATAGAGTGGAACTGCAGGTAGTGACGAGTTGGGGGGCAATCAATTCAATGCCCTAATGGATGCGATAAAGGGGTTGAAGAAGGAAAATGAAGATGCATTCAAGGATTTAAGGATGGATAATGAGGTCTGGGATAAGACGGTGAATGCATTATCTAAGCAAGTAGGGCAGTTGGCAGAGGAGATGTCAAGACGTGACTTGGGCAAGGTACTAAGTAACACTCAGACCAACCCACAACACCAAGGGTCGGGATCAAGGAATACCCACGTCGGCCAGGTAAGTATCTTAAGGAGTGGTAAGTCTTATGATAATAAGGTTGGTCCTCCACAACCGCTAGTAGAAAGGTTGGTGGAGGATGTCGATGATGAAAGTGATGATGAACGGGTATTTATTGCATCTAAACCATAGAAACAAGTTACCTTTGAAAAACCTGAGAAAACCATCATTGCTAAAGAATCCACTAATGTCCGAGGGAAGGGTGTGGAGAATAATACCATCCCATTCCCGAGGGCGTTGGTTGATGTGTCGTTTTTAATATATAGAAATATAATATATTTTTACTATGGTTTTACGAGATCAAGTTTTAAATTTAAAAAATGATAACTACTTTAACTTAAAAACGCACAATAGGAAAGTGTACCTATCACAGCGTAATATAGTTTAGGTAAGAACCAAATATCGAACCAATGGACGCAGTCGAGTTCCAATACTCAACTTTTGTTATCGTTTAGCGAGATTAATTAGTGAGTGGGTTTTGTGTGCTTGTGAAGCAGAATAGTAAATGACAGAAAAGTAAATAACAGTAAAGTAAATAGGATAAAAGTAAAACCGTGCATGAGGTGTGTAATAGGAATGTAAATAGCAGAATAGTAAATAGCAGGAAAGTAAATATCTTGGAAATGATCAGGTCACGAAAAGTATTCCTTTGGGCTTCGAATCAGCTTGGTACGTGATAATTTTAATTTGACTAATCCAGTGATATTACTACTACAAACTTGTGACATGGGTCACCGCTAGAGCCTCGTCCTCACGACATTTGATTCACGAACTAAAATCTTTAAATTAAAATGGTAGTGCCTCCCGTTAAGGACAACAGTTACCCTCAACCCTTCGAATGGTCATCTCCGGGTTGGTTTAATACATCGAACATAAATGCTTTGTATTAAGGTTAAATAGGTGATTATATTTTGCTCACCGGGAGGCGGTGTAACCTCCATGATTTTCCGGCCTTAATTTTTTTTTCTTTATTTATTCATTTTATTATGTACAATAATAAACATTTAAAGCCCCGTATTTATACAAACACATTATGTCATATTACTTACTATTTTACACATATATATCAAACTACACACTCCGTTTTTATTACAATATATAAATGAAACATTGAGTTTTAGCCATCTAACCATATTTTTTTTATCAAGTATATATATATGTATGTATTTATTTGTGAACATATGTATATATATTTGGTGTAGTAATTAAACCAAAATTTAACTTCAAAATGTTAATCATAAAACACACCCTTTTATGTATGTGTATATATATATATACTTGCATTTATTTCTAAATATATATATAATCGATTAGATTGAATAAACCATTTATGCAATTTATAATTTTATAAAAATTGAATTCGTTTCCTTTATAAAACATTTACAAATAAACATTTAATGTTTAAGTTTTATAAATTACTATAAAATGATTCTAAAACAAATAAAAAGGATCTTAAATTTACTTAAAATGCACTTGAACCCCCTCTACACACTCTTGAACCATCCCAACATGTTTGAAACCTTCCCATTTGAACCATTTCCTTCCAATTGAACCCTGGAACTACTCAATCTCAATTTTGACCTTAGAAAAGTCAAACCACCTCAAACCATTCATAATTCCTTGAAAAATCGAGACTTTATCCTCCTAAATCGTTATCAACGTGTTTTGCGAACGTATGGACCTCGTAATCAATCTAATTGATTGAAAAGTCGGTACCTTGTAGCCATATTTGGGAGTTACGACTTTTGGGTTAAAAACCCATGAATGACATTCAATTTCCGCAAGCCCTTAACGGTTACAAGTTTGCACATGATTATCTCGTCCTAAATGTGAATCCTAACATCATTATAATCGAGATTGAACCAAAACCTGCCCCTTTTTGCACCTCTCGAGTCGCGTTCCAGCCAAACAACCCGAGCTCTTCAATCGACCAAATCAAGTGCTACTCCAGGTATTACTGAACTAATCCCTATGCGTATTGACCTTCTAAACTGAAGCCCTATGATTCCGGTTGCGAATTTGAGTTTGAATTGGGGACTAGGGTTTCAAATTCGTGGGTTTGGGGAAGAAGGCGACCTGGGGCTTTTGTTTACATGTAAAACGAGCTCCTCCTTTAACAAGTCATTAGCCCTAGATCTATCTGTTAAAGACATTCCCTTCCCCAGCTATGGTCGCGGGTTCAATACCTGTTCCTCCCCCATTTTTATCATTTTTATGTTAATTCCTTGTTTAACACACACCATTTTGCAAACATAAATTATCATTTCATATTATGACTAATAAACACACCCGGTTATGGATTCTCACAAGAAATATAACTATCAAAATTTCTTTTAAAAAGAAAGGCACACATATTTTTATGTTTAAACGTTCAAAGGAACGTAACGATTATTACAAATATTATATGAGCGTAATTATTATTATATATTTTGTTTATTTCGTGGTCACATATATATATTTTCACTTAAACCGTTATAACATGTGATTTATAACACATAATAAAATTGATATTATTTATTTTAGTACATCATAAATTCCTAAATAAATAATGTACATAATTTGTTTGGACAAATTAATTGTGTTAATTTATAAAATAATAATATTTATTATTATTAAATATATAAGCATTATTAGGTTCTTTTAAACTTAAAAATAATTATTTTGGTAAGATAATTATTTAAAACATATTAAACCTATAAAAATACTTAAATAATTATTTTAAATGAATAATTATACAAGTTTCATTAATTTCATGTAAAGCCTATTTATTCAACAACCCTTTTATAATATATTTAAACAAAAGATCATTCTATTTACATAAAGCAAATTATTTAGAACTTTTTCATTCTGTGATTTATTTATTAGTTATTTTTAGTAAATATAAATGTGCTATCATTTAAACCTTTCTTTTTCTTATTTCATATATTATTTATTTATAATAATTGGCTCAATTATATAAATAAATTCAAACATATCATATTACTAATTAGAAGTTATAATTAATTCTAATTAATATTAACTTATCATCGTAAACATATGTAATTTTCTACAGAACTTCTACGAACCTCACATCTAACCCCAAATCCCTAGAAACTCAAATAAATGTAGAATTGTTTATTCTCATTGTGTCTAGAATGCAAATGTATCCGTGTAGGTTGATTGTGAGAAACACTCACGAGGCCTATCCATCCTTAACAATTCATTCCATTACTAGCTTCGTTACATGTGAGTTTACATAGCCCCTTTTTACTGTTTTACTTTTGGGGTGAAACATGTTATCAACTTTATCTATTTAACCAAATTCAATATCTATGTTCTTGTGCTTGATCTTTATGCTTTATATTTGAACTACTTGGTGACCATTGCATGTGTTTCATGCCAGTACATTCATTAACTTGCAGCCCAAGCCTAAGGTAGTACCTAACATGATCATTTATATAGGAAACTGAAACTATAACTTACCACAAGACCTTGGCGGGTTTTGTTGGGTATCAACTATAACTTGGAGTATCCTCTTGCTCCCTTTTTTAAAAACGGGAATCAGTGGGATTGCGTATCTAGTTTTCTATTATCAAGCTTGAATCGTACGCTTGGAACCTTGTATGTTTTAACATATATGCTTTAGACATGCTTTGAACATATTGAATTGTAAACCTATACTAACTCTTTTGGTGTCAAAACCTATGTTACTCACCAACTACTTGTAGTTGACATTTACTCACATGTTTCAGGTGCACCAGTTTGAGGACACTACTTGATCACTTAGGACTTTGGACCTAGATTTATTAAAGATTAAATTCAACTTACATCATGTTTTGAACTCTTTGTTTTTCATTTCTATTTGTAACGGATGCTTTAATTATGATGAAATAATATTATCATTTGTTAATAGATGATCATGTGCTTATGAACAACCGTGTCAGCCCCAGCGTATAATCCGCCGCCGGCCGGGGTGTGACAGATTGGTATCAGAGCCACGGTTATAGGGAATTAGGTTATTAGACACACATGACCTAGACTATAACCTAGGAGTCCCCAAACATGAGTTTAACTCATGTCTTTTATTAGGAACTCTACTTTATACTCATTTACACACATACTTACCTACATCTATCTATTTCTGTTTACATGATACAATTACATGAACTACAACATTCCAAGGACTTCATGGAATTATTTGAAACTATATGGATTACTTGAAACATATTTCTAGACTATAGCCTATAACCTTAGGATACCCTTATGTAAATATCTTACATATTATCTGGTGTATTACATTGCATGATACAATACAAATTTTCTTATATACTATATTACTTGATAACCTTTACGTTCACAGAAACTGCTACTCCTGTAATACCTCATTTGTTACACTATTTGAACTGTTTGCACAATATCTATTTGATATCACTAAATGATATCTTAAGTTTTGACATACATTAAAATTTTCAAATCCCGTCAAAGTTTTGGGTTCTGAAAATTAGTAGAGAACATGTGCAATCCGGAAGGGTGAATGCCTGTACTTTGGGTCTTCTTTCTAGGAAAGCATTTCATATAAATCCAAATCAACCGAAGGATCCGTATGCTTTCCTGGGAATTCCCGAAGTGAGTGCTCACCTATAGGCTAAAGCATGTCTTCCTGAAAGTATAAGGACTTGAATCACTTTGATTTGTCATAGCATCCATTTAGTTATATGCCGGATGAATGCAATCTAAACATCATTCGCTTAATTATTATAATTCAGTACACAAGTCTAAACCTTCTATTTTATCCTTACACTTAATCATATTTAAGTCAACTATACCCCTTCATCCTGATGCCCTGAAAATTTTATCACCTTTATTATCATTTGCAAAGGATTTAAACCCTTAGATTTTACCATCTAAGGAAAGGAAGTTGCTTGAATAGATGAAGCACACATCTGGAGCCACATGACACAACCCCTAATGATTCTCACCATATCCATGAGTTCAAATAATTGCAATGGTACATGATGGCCGGAAGAGTGGGTGTAAGTCCATTAAAGATTCTGACTAAGGAAAGACTGAGTACTTCAGTGTGTCCCTTATGACCCACCTCTCTTTCATAGGAATCCTTTTCGTGGGTACACTACTTATAGGTCAAGTGTTACTCCTGATATATTCTTATAAGAACTCGATGTTATGATTAGTTGAATTTTTCAACTCATGAATACCTTTATACTTAACAACTTACCATTACACCTACGACCTTTTCGTGCTAGACATGGCCTTTTTCCCTCTTCACTCCCCTGAGAATCATCCCGAAGCAGAGTCAACACAAGAGGAAGACTTTGGGTCCCCATCACCAGATAACCAATCACCGGTATGACTAGCTGCCAGATCCATGTTTGACTGCAGAGCAGATTGGCTTAGGAACAGACTTGAGACCCCGAGCAGCTGAATCACCTCTGGGAGACCCTTATTTAACACCTAACCTATACCATTCAGATACACGAGCAGGACAAGACAAGGAACCTACCAGTGCCTTAGGAGTTCCACCTGATACCGCTCACTTATATGTAAGGACCGTAGAGTTTCTGAGGCAAGGAGTGAAGACCAGGGAATACTTGATGCACATACGGAAATAACTAGGTCTGACGCCCGGTTTGCATTACGAATAACTACAACGATGTTCTTCTGGTTACTCGTCTACTTCCTGGTGGAACGCTATCTGAGATGTTAGCCGGATACCCTATTTCGCGTCTTCTTAAAAAACTTAAATTGAAAACCATATCTTCTACCCAAATATAAATGTTATTTATCCAATTAAAAGGTTTTTATTTATCCAATTATCCATCCGCTCAAATTATTATTCCACTTATTTATTAATTTACAAACAAGAGTACAAATTTCAATTACCTGTTTATTTACAAACAAAAAGCACAAATTAGATATTCATGTACACATTATGCGGATTACCCTGCAAAACCTTCTCATCACCTTGCACCTTCGTGAATATATGAACTTACTAGTCACTTCAAAGATTTCGCGTAGGCATTAACCACCCATATAAACCTCAACAAAAATTGAAAACTTAAAACCCAACTACCTACATGATACATGAATGTCAAGCAACATGCTTGGCTGCAAAACCCGATAACCTACGAAATTTGATAGCTTACGTTACTCATGAGAGTCGATTACTTACATATGAACGTTCACATTATACGTGAATACTAATTTGCTTACATCATACATGAAACTTAATTAGTCACATTATACACGAAACTTGGTTGTTTGCAATATGCATGATACTATATTGTTCACATCACACTTGAAACTTACTCGTTTGAAATATACATGATACTAGCTTATTCACATGATACAGATACTTGTTTGTTTACAATATACATGATTGATCACGTTATAGACGGAACTTGATTACTTGTAACATGCTAGATTGTTCACACGATACGTGATACTTGGTTATTTACAATATGCATAGCACTATATTATTTACGCTATACATGAAACTTGAGTGCCTACATTACACACGAAACTAGACTATTTACATTGTTTGCAATTAATTGCCCACTATATACATGATACATGATCGTTCACTTTATCCATGAAACTTGAAAGCTATAAACTCTTAGCTACTCGGGGTTTGACGTATTCTTGTTCAAACACGAGAAAGCTATAAACTTTGAGTTACTCAGGGTTTGACGTATTCTTGTTCAAACACGAGAGAGCTATAAACTTTATGGATAACCTGGAGGGTATGCCACCTACTTAGGGCACCCATGTATGGGGTGGTGCCACCTTGTTAGTCTTTACTCCCTGATTGACTTTACCATCTAGACACACAATTACTCATTAGCAACTCATATATGAAAACAATAATAAACTAAATGTTTTGGGTGTTTCCTCCACCTCTATACCCACACACAATAGAATGATCTATACGGACCATACGACGATTTGAGTAATTACGGGTGCACACGTAATTATAAAAATCAGCGCATGGAAAACATAGTAAATTCTTTCGTGTGTGATGACATAAAACCTATGGTGATATAAAGTAACGAAAATAATGGGATATGATAAGGGCATAATGGATATACCGCTGGTATATTATATATATATACATATATATATATAAGTGCTCCTGTCGTATTGTCAGAAATAACGTTGTCTGTATCACGTAGGGTTTCCTATTACTTTGACCAATAGTTGTGAAATCCTTATCTAGTGGCAATACCTGAAGATCTTAGATTATATCCTAAACAAGGTTAGATCTTAAAATTTTCATCATCCTCATTACAAGTGATGCATACCATCATTTGAGTCAAAAATTATTCTAGGGCTATTTTCTCCTAATTCTCTTCAAACTAAATCCACTACCACCATTCACGCTTGAATCAATGACCTGACCTTGAATATCAGACCGGAACCTTGTCATCAGTTATACTCCTCAAACCGACAACCAAAGCTCGTTGAAAATCCAAACCCACATCTTTGTCGTGATTCAGTAGCCTCCATCAGTTGAATTTCGGGACGAAATTCCCTAAACTTGGGGATACTGTAACCTCCATGATTTTTCGGCCTTAATTTTTTTTCTTTATTTATTCATTTTATTATGTACAATAATAAACATTTAAAGCCCCGTATTTATACAAACACATTATGTCATATTACTTACTATTTTACACATATATATCAAACTACACCCTCCGTTTTTATTACAATATATAAATGAAACATTGAGTTTTAGCCATCTAACCATATTTTTTTTTATCAAGTATATATATATGTATGTATTTATTTGTGAACATATGTATATATATTTGGTGTAGTAATTAAACCAAAATTTAACTTCAAAATGTTAATCATGAAAACACACCCTTTTATGTATGTGTATATGTATATACTTGCATTTATTTCTAAATATATATATAATCGATTAGATTGAATAAACCATTTATGCAATTTATAATTTTATAAAAATTGAATTCGTTTCCTTTATAAAACATTTACAAATAAACATTTAATGTTTAAGTTTTATAAATTACTATAAAATGATTCTAAAACAAATAAAAAGGATCTTAAATTTACTTAAAATGCACTTGAACCCCCTCTAAACACTCTTGAACCATCCCAACATGTTTGAAACCTTCCCATTTGAACCATCTCCTTCCAATTGAACCCTGGAACTACTCAATCTCAATTTTGACCTTAGAAAAGTCAAACCACCTCAAACCATTCATAATTCTTGAAAAATCGAGACTTTATCCTCCTAAATCGTTATCAACGTGTTTTGCGAACGTATGGACCTCGTAATCAATCTAATTGATTGAAAAGTCGGTACCTTGTAGCCATATTTGGGAGTTACGACTTTTGGGTTAAAAACCCATGAATGACATTCAATTTCCGCAAGCCCTTAACGGTTACAAGTTTGCACATGATTATCTCGTCCTAAATGTGAATCCTAACATCATTATAATCGAGATTGAACCAAAACCTGCCCCTTTTTGCACCTCTCGAGTTGCGTTCCAGCCAAACAACCCGAGCTCTTCAATCGGCCAAATCAAGTGCTACTCCAGGTATTACTGAACTAATCCCTATGCGTATTGACCTTCTAAACTGAAGCCCTATGATTCCGGTTGCGAATTTGAGTTTGAATTGGGGACTAGGGTTTCAAATTCGTGGGTTTGGGGAAGAAGGCGACCTGGGGCTTTTGTTTACATGTAAAACGAGCTCCTCCTTTAACAAGTCATTAGCCCTAGATCTATCTGTTAAAGACATTCCCTTCCCCAGCTATGGTCGCGGGTTCAATACCTGTTCCTCCCCCATTTTTATCATTTTTATGTTAATTCCTTGTTTAACACACACCATTTTGCAAACATAAATTATCATTTCATATTATGACTAATAAACACACCCGGTTATGGATTCTCACAAGAAATATAACTATCAAAATTTCTTTTAAAAAGAAAGGCACACATATTTTTATGTTTAAACGTTCAAAGGAACGTAACGATTATTACAAATATTATATTAGCGTAATTATTATTATATATTTTGTTTATTTCGTGGTCACATATATATATTTTCACTTAAACCGTTATAACATGTGATTTATAACACATAATAAAATTGATATTATTTATTTTAGTACATCATAAATTCCTAAATAAATAATGTACATAATTTGTTTGGACAAATTAATTGTGTTAATTTATAAAATAATAATATTTATTATTATTAAATATATAAGCATTATTAGGTTCTTTTAAACTTAAAAATAATTATTTTGGTAAGATAATTATTTAAAACGTATTAAACCTATAAAAATACTTAAATAATTATATGGGAAACTGAAACTATAACTTACCACAAGACCTTGACGGGTTTTGTTGGGTATCAACTATAACTTGGAGTATCCGCTTGCTCCCTTTTTTAAAAACGGCAATCAGTGGGATTGCGTATCTAGTTTTCTATTATCAGGCTTGAATCATACGCTTGGAACCTTGTATGTTTTAACATATATGCTTTAGACATGCTTTGAACATATTGAATTGTAAACCTATACTAACTCTTTTGGTGTCAAAACCTATGTTACTCACCAACTACTTGTAGTTGACATTTACTCACATGTTTCAGGTGCACCAGTTTGAGGACACTACTTGATCACTTAGGACTTTGGACCTAGATTTATTAAAGATTAAATTCAACTTACGTCATGTTTTGAACTCTTTGTTTTTCATTACTATTTGTAACGAATGCTTTAATTATGATGAAATAATATTATCATTTGTTAATAGATGATCATGTGCTTATGAACAACCGTGTCAGCCCCAGCGTATAATCCGCCGCCGGCCGGGGTGTGACAGGCGGTGTAACAATGGGACCAAGTATAAAGACATACCGTTCCCAACATGAGTTCACCAATTCTCGGTCGCATAAGAAGTTCGTATAAAGACGTACGACCTTAATACTGTTGACCAAGCCTTGGCTTATCAATCTCTGCTTGTATAAAGACGTACAAGTTTCAAAAGAAGTTTGATTAAAAAGGTTTTAAGATCTTCCGCTTTAAAATCAAGAACACTCACAAATATAAAGACGGATTTTGACAATAATAAAATCCCACCAAGTGGTGGTTTTAAGGACGAATACTTAAAGACATAAACATACCACTAGATTAATACGTCAAACATTAACATGCACCAAACATCATCTTCACCCTAGCAATACAAAGAGTTTAGCCACGAATGGCCATACTAACTAGCATAACGCTGAGTTTCGTAGGCTCCCTAATTGCGAAACAAGGAGGAAGAGCCCCTCTACTCTCTACTCTCTACTCTAACTATGAAATAAGCTCTCTCTGGTGTGTTCTTGTGGTATGGATGGGTGTTTTGAGGTGTGTGGAATGAAGAACCCAAGCCATCTATTTATAGGCCTCAAAATGAGCAATGCATGGCCGTGCATTGGATTGCACGGGCATGCAAACACCTCGGGAATCAAACAGGGTACAAGGGACAGTGTACTAGACCCTTGGAGAGCAAGTTGGGCATTGCACGGTCATGCAATGGGATGCACGGCCGTGCATCCCATTCTTGCCTCCTGTTTTGTCTTTTAGCTGCTTGTGTTGACTTCCTTTGACCTGGTTTGGACTTCTTGGGGGTCAATGCTTCGGATTGGTCCTCAAAAAGCTTGATTTCTTCATGTTTTAAGCTGTTTTTTGCCCTGCTTATCTTGGGACACCGAATAACCTGCAATTGTGAAATATTAGCGCATTAAGTATCATTTGCAAGACTTTTGTTTCATTAATACCATAATATAGGGATTATTATGCATGCAAAACATGTATAATTTAGGACATATCATAATACCCCACACTTAGATGTTGCTAGTCCTCAAGCAAACTCATGCATGATCAGACCCATAACTAAAACTTTTACATAGGGTAATGGAGCCCCAAGTAGATGGAAACTTCGGGATAACTCTTGAGTTGCTTATTCTATTTTTGTGTTTTTCTATGATCGGATCCATGACAAGCCTACTAGAGCTTCAATTATGCATAAACTTTCACTACTCACAATGTTCACTCAACTCTAGGGTTATATATGTATGGATAATGTAGGTTTAGTGGAACACTCAAGTTCGAATCAATTATGCAATGGTCATAAGGTTGTATGCAGATCAAGTCGCCACCAACTAACTAAGTAGTATGCATGAATTAGGAGGACTTTAAAAGGGTTGTAATGTGGCTAAAATAAAAATAAAGGGTGAAAATGAAAATCATTTTAGATTTTTAGGGGTTTAAAGGGTTTGAAGGGCTGCAGATGTCGTGAAACACACAACTACAGCTTCATGGATTAAAATGGAAAATACTAGCAGGCCCCTCTACAGTACTCAGATCATGAGGGTATAACTAATATGAGGGCCCGCTTATGGTCAGATTTCCAAGACTAAGATCTCTTATCATTCTCAACTCTTTCCTCACTGCGTATTACACATTACTGCATTTCATTATGGATCTTTCGGCATGCAGGCTAACAGCTCCTACTTTGATCAAATGCTTATACTCATGCTAGGAATGAGTTTGATTCTTGCTACACTTTCCATCGTGGCTCCAGTTTCCACACTTCACACATTTTCGTATCTTTTGGCTCTTCTTTTGGCGGCACTTTTTGACAAGCCGCAGAATGGTGGCAGTTGTCTTTCTTGCGCCGCCGTTTTCTTACATCACCACTTGCTTTGAAAACTTTCTCTCAGAGTTCGGGCGGTAATTCAGGCTTTGCGAAATGAAGGCAGAAAAGCAAATTAAAATCAAAAGAATGCATATCCAGTTCTTTAAGGTCTAGTCGGTAAAAGACCCACTTCTTTCTTTTTTTTTTCTTTTCTTCTTTTTTTCTATTTTTTTCTTTTCTTTTTGTATCAAGACAAATTCTTCAATAACTTTTTTTTCTCAATTTCCTTGAAATAATATTTACATTAATTCCTTTCACATAGTTTGCCTTTTTCTTCCTAATACATCCATCTTCTTGTATATTCCAATTCCTTTGAGTGAAACAGATTCTTTCCAAATTTTCTTAATGGTAATGAACTTGAAATAACGACATAAGATAATTTTTCCACTTTGAAGACATTCAGCCAATAACCGGTGTTTACGAAAAGCTGGTTGGTTGATAAATGTGGCTAGTAGAAAAGAAAAGGCTAAGGCTCAGAGGGCTATCTAGACAGATTATATTTTTGGGATTTTTGGGTTTAAGGATAATATATAGGGGTAATAAAGTCCTAGGTGCCTCAATCACTTTCATACTTCTACTAGTTTATGGTCTTGATATGTATCAGTCACACAAGTTCTAATTATGCATAAAATCCGATTGAAAAACACTCAATATACCAAACGAAAGAGCATGCGAAAAATAATGATAATAATGCTCGTGAAAAGGCTCAGATTATTCTCACATGGAAAAGGCTCAGATTATTCTCACATGGAAACGGATGCGAAAAATATTGATAATAATGCTTTCAGGTTACAAGTAGTCCTGGATCTCTAATTCCCCACCCCTACACTTAAAACTGTGCATTGCCCTCAATGTACAAATGCATGTAATGGAATGCTATGCAGGAATTTAAATGCATGAAGTTTTAAGGGAAAATAAACTGGTACTCCCTCGGTCAATTCGGTGTAAAACCTAAGGCCAAAACTTATTGCTGCTGTCAGGCTGTGCCTATCAGCTGCTTTTCAACACTTTGCTATAAAGACTTCATCTAATTTCAAAGATATTTGATGTGGTTTCCGATTCCTCAAGTTGTGGAGATGGAGTGTGATTCCTCAAAGAAGTAGAGAGACTATCTAGTGATGTTATTCTACCTGACACACAAAGGATAACATAAAAGAAGACAAGGAAAATAAAAGGTAGTAGTTAAGCTACTAAGGTCCTAGTATAGAAGAGGCATACCTGGGGGGCTGAAGTAATAGAATCTTAAACTTAGAAAACCAAACTTGAGGTCCATGCTTTCTTCCGTATGCACCAACTTCTCAATTTATTCATGATCATCGGGTTGCCTCATGGAAGTGCCACGTTTATTTAGTGGTCGTTGGCCAGACCCGTGCGTGCTTCATCAGTCTTTCTTCAGGTGAGGGCCATTGACTTCCCCCGTATCTCCTGTTCCTTGGCTCAAGTCCTTCCTTTTTGGTAGCTGATCAAAGTATTCAACGATCCAGTTAGTGTTGTCAAAATCCTTGCCAAGATCCAGTTTCTTTCTTTTGTTGAGTTCTTTGGCTTTCTTCAGCTGCTAGTCCAGATTAGTATCGATGAATTGTTCAATTTCAAAGGGATCATTAGATAAGCAGTCATTTCCTCCGATGTTGTAGGTCACTGATTGTTTTCCGACACGAAGTGTCTAAATTCCTTCATTCATGTCAACGACGGCTCGGGCAGTAGCTTAAAATGGACGACCCAAAATCAAAGGTATGGAATAGTCGGCTCCCATTTCTAAAACCATGAAATCGGCAGGGAAGACAAACTTGCCGACTTTTACTAGTAAGTTCTCAATGACTCCTATAGGTGATTTGACTGATCCATCCGCGAGTTCAATAGTTGCATTGACAGGTCATGGATTTCCAATTTTTAGTCTTTTAAACATGACATATTGCATTACATTCACACTTTCTCCTAGATCAGCGAGCGCGAAGGTTATCGGGAGTGGTCTGATATAACATGGTAGAGAGAACTTTCCAGGATCTGAAAGCTTCTTTGGAAGACATCTCTCAATAAGAGCGACACAATGGTTGGTCCTCTTTACCGCCTCTTCCATATTTCTGTTGTTTGTAAGGAAATCCTTTAAGAAACGTCCATATTTAGGCATTTGTTGTATGATATCCAGGAAGGGAAGATTGACACGGATTTGGCTTAGCAGTTTGATGAATTTCTCATATTGTTCATCAGTTTTCTACTTTACTAACCTTCCTAGGTAGTGTATGTGAGAATGGAACGTTCTTTTTGTTGGAACTTGTTGGGTATAATTTTGAGACTGATGCTGTCAATCGAAATTACAGTATCGAAACTACTAGTTTTGGTTGAACATTTGTTCAATCGAAACTAGGTAGTTTCGATACCTGTTTTTTAGGCCCATTTGGCGGTGGCTTGGAAAACAAGGCATATGTGCTTGGCCTCCTATATAAATATCAGATTATCTCATAGGAGGAGTGTGTGTCTGTAGAGGGAATCACCACCCCAGGGGGAGCTCACCCTTGGGTGACTAATTGTAGAGTGTGTGAGGAGCTTTTTATTTTTCATATCAATCAAAGAATCATACGTTTTATGCTCCAATTATCTGTTCTTTTCACTTTTATATATTTATGTTCGTGTATGTGATTCCCGCACCCGTCTCTACCTTTTTCTGATTCGAGAGTGATACCGGATCAAGGGATTCTGCCTCTTGATTCGGGCTGTTTGATGGATTTCTCCACAGATCTGTGTTTACAGGTTTGCTAAGGACCTACAAGTGGTATCAGAGCCATGGTGGCTCTTTATTGCTCTCGAATATTCTCCAATATCAAGAAAAACCCGCCATTGAGACGTTAAACATGAAGAAATCGATGTGTAGCAGGTTCGTGACTGCTGTTCTACATTCACAATGTCAAAAACTGAAGATGTAAGGCTTTCTAAAGCATTTTTTAGACCTGGATTGGGGGTATCGAAGTAGCTGAAGGATGAAGATGTTCTATCGAAACTAGTTGGAGGCTGAAGATTTTGGTCGAAACTAGGTGGCGGCTGAACATGTTCTATCGAAACTACTGATGAAGCCCTAAATCAGAAGTAGAAAACATCGAAACTAGGCTGTCAAAACTAGGCCATCGAAACTAGAGGTTATCGAAACTACTAGTTTCGGTTGAAGAATCTCCCTATCGAAACTTCTTGTTTCTGTACTGTCTCTACCGAAACTAGCCTTGTTTCGACTGAAGAATAGCCTATCGAATCTACAGGCAGAACTATCCAAGTACTCTCCAGGATATTAAAAAAATTGTATTTTGGAGAATTTCTTGGATAAATTTTTTCACAGGATATTGCATAGATGGAGGGGAGTTTTGGCTGAAAACTTGGAGACAACATTTTTGGTTTTTCAAAAATTTATTCGGCAACATACAGATGTTCTGCCTGAGCCAGCCGTAATTTCTCTATTTAAAGTTCAAGTTTGAGCAGTGGGTAGCAAAGTCAAGCATATTTGCGACGAACTGGATCATTGGTTGTTGATTACATGGTTATTCGATCCCTTATCTTTTGCCTAGAAATAGGAGGTTCTACACTTCAGGGGGAGAATCACCACGAAAGGCTTTGGATTATCGGCAGAGTTATGAAGATGCAAGACAAAGTGAGCCTCCGCTTAAAATTGACATTTTTTTAGCGGAGGAGAAGGCACAAGTTGATCAAGTGTTCGAGAATGTCAAGAATCTTTGTAGAAAGATGGTTATTTACTGCTAAATACTTGGGATTCAAACCTTTATCAATTGTCTACAAGATAGGAGGGTCTACACTTAAGGGGGAGAATCACAACAAAAGGCATTGGATGATCAGTCAATCTATGAAGACGAAAGACAGAGTCGGACAAGAATTGATAGCATCAGTCTAGCGGGAGATTGTTGGGTATAATTTTGAGACTGATGCTGTCAATCGAAATTACAGTATCGAAACTACTAGTTTCGGTTGAACTTTTGTTCAATCGAAACTACTAGTTTCGGTTAAACATTTGTTCAATCAAAACTAGGTAGTTTCGATACCTTTTTTTCAGGCCCATTTGACGGTGGCTTGGAAAACAAGGCGTATGTGCTTGGCCTTCTATATAAATATCATATTATCTCATAGGAGGAGTGTGTGTCTGTAGAGGGAATCACCACCCTAGGGGGAGCTCACCCTAGGGTGAGACTAATTGTAGAGTGTGTGAGGAGCTTTTTATTTTTCATATCAATCAAATAATCATACATTTTATGCTCCAATTATCTGTTCTTTTCACTTTTATATATTTATGTTCGTGTAGGTGATTCCCGCACCCGTCTCTACTTGTTTCTGATTCGAGAGTGATACCGGATCAAGGGATTCCGCTTCTTGATTTAGGCTGTTTTATGGATTTCTCCGCAGATCTGTGTTTACAGGTCTGCTCATGACCTACATGTGGCCTCTTGTTTCCAAAAATACCACCTGTAGTAGCGTCAAGTGTCTGACGAGCTTGATTGTGCAACCCATTGTAGAATGATGATTCTTGTAACTAAACCTCTACCCCATTATGTGGAAATTTCCTCAACATGTCCTTAAAACTTTACCATGCCTCATATAGTGATTCACCATCTTCCTGGGTGAAAGTGGTGATATCATTTCTCAGTTTTGCAGTTTTCGCTGGCGGAAAGTATTTTGACAGAAATTTTTGAGCTAGAGCATCCCATGTAGTGATCGACCCGGTAGGAAGAGAGTTTAGTCATGCCTTAGCTCATTCCCTTAAGGATAAGGGAATCATTCGGAGGCGAATTGCGTCATTCGAAACTCCATTCAGTTTGAAAATGTCATAAATTTTGAGGAAATTTGCAATGTGGGCATGTGGATCTTCATCGGGTAATCCATGGAAAGTGCATGATGACTGGATCATGTGGATAACATGAGATTTGATCTCAAAGTTGTTAGTGTCAGCCGTTAGCCTTGTGATACTGGACCCCAAATCCTCTAGTGACGGTCTTGCGAAAATGAAGATAGTGCCGTTTTCTACGGCCATTCTTCTCGTACGGTTTTCTCGTATTCAGCGGTGAAAGAATCTTTCAAGCTCTGCTAAAGGATGATATAAACTAGTAGTGAAGCTATGTATTATACACTGCCTGCAACAAAATGTAAGAGAGAAACATATGAAAATGATAAGGCTTATCCGTTAACTTGAATTTTTCTTGAAATCACCGTGTCCCCCTTAAGGCTGATTTTGTAAAGAGTTTCTTGACATTAATTGTGATGAATATGCATGCTTAGATCTGATTTGTGTTTGATTTCAATTCCGTACGTTGATTGTGGATGTCTTCCAGCTTGATTTGCGTATCTAGGTCATAGATTTTAGGGTTTGTGATAGTTTATGTGGTTTGCTAGAAATAGTAGCCATAGGAGTTGTGATTGAGTATAGATTAGAACTGAGTGTGTATCCTGTCTCAATACTCGAGAAATGAGAGATAGTCGTTCAGTCTTCGTCATTAGGAATCCGAGTGTCAACTGACTGAGAGGAAGTTGGTATTAGGTGTCTAGTGATTGTTGCTATTCTGAGTCATAGTTCTTATCTTAAGATTACCCCGTGCATTATTCGAATGTATTGTGGACAGTGAGATTGAAAGGTGATCTGTCTTTTGGGTACTTTATCATTGTTGGAGAGACCGAAAGGTAATACACTATATGGTGAGTTACTACATCTTTAGGTTCCTTAGTTGGTGACACCCTAAGAGTGATTAGGAATCCACTAAGTAGTCTAGAGTTGTTTCCTTAGAAACCCAGATCCATCTTAGTTCCAGAACCGGTAGAAGTTGTGCTTTGCAAGTAGGATTCCGACCTAGGTAGTATTCTTCCCATCTCTGATTTCTTCCTTAGTCTTGATCTTGATAGCTTGAGTCGTTCTTAGTTTGCTACATTCTAAGTTAATCTTTAGTGTAGTCAAGCCCCCCAATCATCAATTTTTGGTCCGAGTCAGAGTCTAGTATTAGTATTCAGTGTCTCTAGGGTTCGATAACTCGGTTTACCATTAAGCTGTGCTACACTCGATTGGTATACTTGCCTGTCAGTGCAGTTTAGTTGAAGGTACTCCTTTTATTACTTAGGAGTCTAGTTAGGTTTTTATTCATTAGTTTTATAGACCGTCTGGGCGACATCAGTTACCCTCAACCCTTCGAATGGTCATCTTTGGGTTGGTTTAACACATCGAACGTAAATGCTTTGTATTAAGGTTAAATAGGTGATTATATTTTGCTCATCAGGAGGCGGTGTAACAATGGGACCAAGTATAAAGACGTATCGTTCCCAGCATGAGTTCACCAATTCTTGGTCGCATAAGAAGTTCGTATAAAGACGTACGACCTTAATACTGTTGACCAAGCCTTGGCTTATCAATCTCTGCTTGTATAAAGACGTACAAGTTTCAAAAAAAAGTTTTATTAAAAAGGTTTTACGATCTTCCGCTTTAAAATCAAGAACACTCACAAATATAAAGACGGAATTAGATAATAATAAAACCCACCAAGTGGTGGGTTTAAGGACGAATAATTAAAGACATAAACATACCACTAGATTAATACGCCAAACATTAACATGCACAAAACATCATCTTCACCCTAGCAATACAAAGAGTTTAGCCACGAATGGCCATACTAACCAGCATACGCTGAGTTTCGTAGGCTCCCCTATTGCGGAACAAGGAGGAAGAGCCCCTCTACTCTCTACTCTCTACTCTAACTACGAAATAAGCTCTCTCTGGTGTGTTATTGAGGTATGGATGGGTGTGTTGAGGTGTATGGAATGAAGAAACCAAGCTATCAATTTATAGGCCTCAAAATGAGCAACGCACGGGCGTGCAAATACCTCAAGAATCAAAAAGGGTACACGGGACAGTGTACTAGACCCTTGGAGAGCAAGTTGGGCATTGAACGATCGTGCAATGGGATGCACGGCAGTGCATCCCCTTCTTGCCTCCTGTTTTGTCTTTTAGATGCTTGTGTTGACTTTCTTTGACCAAGTTTGACTTCTTGGGGGTCAATGCTCGGCTTTGGTCCTCAAAAAGCTTGATTTCTTCATGTTTTAAGCTGGTTTTTGCTCTGCTTATCTTGGGACACCGAATAACTAGCAATTGTGAAATATTAACGCATTAAGTAGCATTTGCAAAGCTTTTGTTTGATTAATACCATAATATGGGGATTATTATGCATGCAAAACATGTATAATTTAGGACATATCATTGGTCGACCCATCCAAATTAAGTAAAGCTAATAAAAGGGGCCCACAACAAGATGAAATGTGGGAGGTTTTTAAACAGGTAAAATTTAATCTTCCTTTAATTGATGCCATCAAACAAGTGCTGGCACATGCTAAGTATTTGAAGGATTTGTGCACTCAAAATAGGAATCATAAAATGCCTAAGAAGCTTGACTTAACTGATAATGTCAGTGCTGTGTTGTCAGGAATTCTTCCACCTAAGCTCCAAGATCCAGGGGCGCCTTTGATCCAAATTCAAATATGTGATTTCAAAATTGATAAGGCACTTCTGGATTTGGGAGCTAGTGTTAGTATTTTTCCGGGAAGCTTGTATGACCAATATGATTTTAATCCTCTACAGAAAGTTGGCACCACCGTGGTGTTAGCATATTTGAATCTTAAGCTTCCTCGTGGAATACTGACCGATGTCATTGTAAAGGTGGAAGACTTCTATTACCAGTTCGAATTTATAGTGCTTGACTATGCAGCTCCTACTAAAGGGAACCAACCGAATGTCATTTTGGGAAGGCCATTTTTGAAAACTGCTCAATGTGTGATTAATTGCATGACAGACATGGTCGACATGGCTTTTGGTAATAGACGATTAAGGATGAATGTTTTTTTCCCGTACATCTAATGCTCTAATCAGTGATGAATGCTTTAGCGCAGATATCATTGATGAGTGTAATCCTTATGAATGTGAGGATGAACCTATGGAGTCATGTGTTTTGTGTCACAGGGAGGAAATTGAGCATGAGATTGAATTGAAAGCACAAGAGGAACAGTTAGAAGTGTGTGTCATTCGAGAAGGGAAACCTACATGGACATTACAAGTGGAAAATCTGCCTGATCACATCGACACCCACTTGAAACCATCATTAGAGTCACCACCTCAAGTGGAGCTGAAAGAACTGCCAAAGAACCTAAAGTATGCATTCGTTGGGGATAACAAAACATTGCCAGTTATCATTGCTTAAAATTTAACTGAGCCATAGGAAAAGGCATTGATGGAGGTGTTGGTTGCCCACAAGGTAGCCATTGGGTGGACAATAACGGATTTGAAGGGTATGTATTGACTACAGGAAGTTAAACTTAGCCACTTCCAAGGATCACTTTCCTTTGCCTTTTTATCGACCAAATCATTGAAACACTACCAGGTCAGAAATTTTACTGCTTTCTAGATGGTTATTCAGATTATAACCAAATTGCTATTCATCTTAAGGATCACCAGAAGACTACCTTTACCTGCCCATATGGCACATTTTCATTTAGGCGAATACCATTTGGGTTGTGTAATGCCCCATCCACCTTTCAAAAGTGCATGATGAGTATCTTTTAAGATATGATTGGGGACTCTCTGAAATCTTCATGGATGACTTTTCTATCTTTGGCCAATCTTTTTAAACTTGTCTAGATCAATTAACCAAAGTTTTGAAAAGATGTATCGATACAAATTTGGTTTTAAGCTGGGAAAAGAGTCACTTTATGGTACATGAAGGGATAGTTCTGGGACACATTGTGTCGAGTCGGGGGATGGAGGTAGATCGTGCTAAAATAAAAGTCATTTCAACGTTATCTCCCCTACAAATGTTAAATGGGTACGGTCATTTTTGGTTCATGCCGGGTTTTACAGGAGGTTTATCAAAGGGTTCAGCACAATCACTAAACCATTGTGCAACTTACTTTTAAAAAATGTCCCATTTGTTTTCAATGAAGAGTGCTTAAAATCATATAACATTTTCAAAGAGAAGTTAGTGGACACCCCGATCTTGCAAGCACCTGATTGGTCATTACCTTTTGAAATCATGTGTGACGCAAGTGACTTTGCGATCGGGGCGGTTTTGGGTCAAAGGGTGGATAAGAAACCAGTGGCAATTTACTATGCCAGCAAGATTTTGGATGGGGCACAATTGAATTATACTACTACTGAAAAAGAGTTACTTGCAGTTGTTTATACTCTTGATAAGTTCAGGTCCTACATCTGGAGGAGTAAAGTGATCGTGTACTCAGATCACAGTGCTATGAAGTATTTGATGGAGAAGAAGGATGCCAAGTTGTAGGATCGGTGAATACAAGATGGTTCTATTCTAGTTGAGATTGGCAGAAAAATCACAACTAAGAAGAATACTGATAAATGCAATTTGTATTAAGCTTCAAAGATTACAAGATTACAGAGAAAACACTTAAGAAAAAGCACACTTATACAATGACTCTAAGTACTACTTATATAGTAACTTAGAATCAAGACAGACCCTTGATTCTAAGGATCAGATCTAACACAAACCGTTGATCTTGTATTGAAGCTATTCTACATGTAACGACAATAAATACTACAAAAGTTATCTTTACTCAAACGTCTTCTTAGGCATCATTGCTTGAGTCCTTGGAAGAAGAGCGTCGTTGTCTTTTATTGTCTTGCACCAGTAGCATTCTTTCTGCGTGGTGTGTGTCAGTGTTGCAGTAGAAAGTTGTCAGTGGTATTGGTTGCTTTATCGAAGCCAGTCAGCTGCAACATTTGATCTTCAGAGGGAATGGCTATCAGCAGCAATGTTATTGATCAGCAGCAAGACACAACTGTCCATGGTTGCTGATGATTTGCTATCCGTAGCAGATAAGGCTATCCGTAGCAGATTTGTTTATCTGTAGCAAACTCTGAGGTCCACAGCAGTTGTACTTAGAGAACTTTATAGCCATCAATCTTTATTTCTACAAACTCCCCCTAGACTGATGCTACCAAAACTCTCTTACTGCTTTTGCTGCTGAAGCTTTTCCATGTTGCAGCCTATCCTTTCTACCTCATAGCCTCTTGGGTCCTGGCTGGGATTGTTTAGAGGAAGCTTAGATAGAGTCTTTATGTCTTTTCTTGGCATTTTGAATATGGCCTTGCTTGAACATATCATCTTCTGTCCTTTAACATCAATCAAGATAAACTCGTTGGTATCAGCCTTGAAGGACCAACTGGTGAACGGAGAATGGGATTGAAGAGGTTTGGCATCAATGATTACATCTTTACTAGGGTTGAAGTGATGTTTGATTGCTAGCAAAAGATGTCTCCCACCTTCATTCTCTGGCTTATGGGCTTCACCCAACTCTAATATTATTCTTAGATCTGAGTCTGGGAGTTGCAGTACCTCATCAACAGATTTATAGATAGATCTTTTCAGTTCTTCCTTTCCCCCGAAGACTTCAAACCGTTTGTCTTGAGTGTTATAGAACCAGACAACTATTTCTCTTGAGTCTTCTTGTGTGATGGTAGGTTTGGTTTTCTTCTTGGAAGGCTGCGAATGAGGAGGAGCTGGGTGGAGGGATTTAGACTTTGTGGGAAGAGAGGAATGAGGTCTAGGCTGGAGAGTGGAAGTATGGTGGGAGGAGGAAGTAGTGGATAAGGGAGAAGACTTGGGTTTCTTTGATTTATGTTCAGCAGTTTGAGTTATCACCCTTTTCTTGGAGCCTGTCTTCCCCAATCTTTCTTCCTCTTCCTTCTTGACTTTGGAGTACAAGGCTTGCAAGTTCATGAAACTCATGGGGCCTAGCCTTTTTCCACTTTCTCCTCTGGCCTTTAGGAAGTCAGTCATGACCTTCCTTTCTTCATGGGTCCTTATGTTTAATGCAATGGTCTTCTTGGCTTTTTGCTTGACTTTTTCTTCTTCTTCATCCCTTTTCTTATTTGCCAATTGACCTTGCTGACCCATGAAGGCTCTGTAGATTTCTTTATTTGAAATTTTCTCAAGGTAGTCTTCATCCTCACCTTGAGAAATCAGAGTCGCTATCCATTCTTCTCTCATTTCTTTGGCTAGTTCAGAATCAGTTATTCTGAACTTAGCCTCTTCCATTTTCTTCTTCTCCCTTTCTTCTTCTTCTTTATTAAACTGTTCCTGCAGCTAAAGAGCTAGGGCTTCATCTTCTTGTAATTGAGAAGCTGCAGGAAATCTGGCTTTGAGATCATCCAGCTGTTTAGCATATAGCTGGATTTGTTGTTCTCTGTAGAGCATGGCAGCTTTTCTTTCTTGAATTTTTCTTAGCTCTGCCATCTCCTCTTCATCTCTTCTTCTTCTTTCCTCCCTTTCCCTTTGCTCTTTCATCAGTCTCTCTTCCACCTCTTCATTCATTACTCCCTTCCCCTTGGCTTTGGTTGATGCCTCTACTTCAGCTTCATGGATCATAACAGCAGATGTTTTAGATACTGTTGGGATGTATGCTTCAGCTTCATTGGCAGTTGGGGGAGTGGATGGGGGAAGGTTTCTTGCTTCATCTTCTTCCCATTCGCACCCAGTTACTTCCTTCTAACTTTTCCTTACATCCTCCAACTCTGTTTTTCTAGATTCTGTTGTAGTGTTCAGAGTGGCGGTTGATGAGGAGAGAAAAGAGAAATCTGAGTCAGAGGAGTCATCTTCTACAAGGCGTCCCTCCTCTTCAAGAGGAGCTTTGATAGTCTTGATCATTGCTTGGCTCTCTAAGGAGTTGACATTGCAGATATGTGTTCTGAGCTCAAAACTGTTGTATAGGAAGTCTGAGTTGAGGAGTAGGATCTCATTGATGTGGTTGAAGAAGACAGATGATCCATCACTCAAAAAGAAGGTGAAGCCAGAGGGCCCAGTGCATGACCATCCTAGCACTGCCAGTCCCCTGACTATCTCATAGTGTATGAAGCTTCTCCTACAAACAGTGTCTTCGTCAGTTAAAGTATTGCTCCTGATCATGTCAAGTCTACTTGGAGCCAGTCTTTGTGCTGCTGCTGTAGAAGATTCTGCGCGGTCTTTAGGATATGCCACCCTGTTTGCTTCTTCTAATAGTGCTTCAAACCAGGGCAGATTTTCCTCCTTTAAGCTTTGGAACCTGTAGATTGCAAGTTTTGCTGAGAGATCTGAAGAGGTGTTGATACAGCTAGATAAATATAGTTCAAGCACTTGAAGAGGATTTAGTGCATCCCGGTTCAGCTCTTCTACTCCGCTGAACTCTTTCCCAATCCAGAATCTCTCAGATTGACCAACATACTCCCAAGCTAGTATGGAGTCAAAATCTAGCTTGTCTACAGTCAATGTGAATTTGGGGGCAGTGGTTAGACTTATTATGGCCGTTGCTTTAGGAAGAATGCTGACTGATGGAGGTGTGTCTTCATGGTGACTTGTATTTGTCAACACCTCATCACAGGCTCGAACAACCAACTTCCAATCCTCAGTGATTTCTTCCTCTTCATCTACTGAGTCTGGCAAGTCATGAACTTGAACAAAGGCAGGTTTGAATAAGGAACTTTGAAATGCAGCCTGCTCTTGTATCCAGTCCTCAAGGCTGTCAGCATCATATTCTACTATGACTATCTCCCCTTTTTTGGTTGCATCAGTGTAAAGGTTTGCATCTATTTGAGTTCCCACTGATACAAGGGAAGGAGTAGGCACAGTTGGGCATTGATGGGCTTCATGCATAGAGACTTGGTGCCTTAGTTTGGACACTTCAGCCTCTAGCATAGCCACCCTGGCCGTCAATTCCATATTTTTGAGTTTCAGACTGTCCTCATCCACAGTTGTGGAATCCTTGGAGCTGGATGGGGTCTTAGGCCTAGCCTATGCATCCCCATCACCCTGGTTTTCTTGGCACCTAGGATTCCTCTTAGTGAAGAGTGTTTCAAAGGAAACATCCTCACTGTGAGTTGCCGTGGTTAGGGTCTTAGTGATGTTATCACTGTCCTCCTGGTTAGTTGATGTACCAGGAGTAGTGATAACCCTTTTCACATTCACTCTATCAGTACTCCCAGAGCGAACCTTCTTAGGTGATGAACTTGGGTTAGGTGCACTAGCAGCCAAGTCAATCAATACCTCCGAGATAGTGGTTGTTTGAGAAGGTATATCATCTTGACAAGGTGCCTCTGCACTTAAGTTCAGAGAAGAAAAATAATGGAATGGCTCAGTGGGTTGTTCTATGGATCCGGGATGTGATCCTGATCGTAATAGAGAAGCTTCCAAGGAAGTCTCTCTAATGATTTGGCTATCCCTTTTGATATTCTCATCGGAATTTTGGGATTCTGAATGAGGGCTTTTAGGTTGGGATTGGGCCTTTGAGACAAGCAGAGAAGGAGTCTTCTTGCTCCTTTTTCTAGTATATTTTGCCACAACCGGGGCCCTTTGTTCCAGTTGAACGATAACATCCAAAACATGTGTAAGTAATTTATGTGCCTGTGCATCCTTAGTAGTATGCACAAGGGTTCGAACAGTGGAAGCAGATTGTTGTTTAGGATGTGAAGAGGAGGGTGTGGGATCAGTATCAGCTGGGATTGCTGAACTGTCACCCTGGGTACTTTGTATGTTCATCATTGTAGATAACAATGGAACATTGATCCCTGAGAACTTTTTGAAAACAGTTCTCACACTTTGAAAAATGTTATTTTTATGTCCCAGCATAAGATAGATTTTTTGCAGATTTTGAAAGATCTTTTAATTTGTTATTGAAAACCTCCTGCGAGAATCTTGGGTACATAAAAAATGATTGCTTTGCACCTTCTTGAAGGTTATATCTCAAACATTCAAAGATGAGATGTGCAATGTTGAAACCCTAGCCAGAAACCATACCATGAACAGCAGAGGCAAGTGCAGAGCTCACTTGATGCCATCCACTTCTCTTCTGGGATATGCATTGTAGAAGAGTGTAGCATAGAAACTTCCATGGAGGGCCCATCAGCGCCTTTTCGATTGTGTACTCGTTCTGATTTCCAGTGTACCCTATGATTACAAAGGTCCTCATGTATTCTTCCTTCGAGTATGAAATGGCGGCCCCCTCGTCTTGAAGCTTGAGATTTTTCGTAGAGTAGCTTCAGTGATGGTGATGTCTTTGCCATCTACCTTGGCTTGGATTTGGGGTATCCCCTGTTCGGTAGAGTAGACGACAGAGTTCCAGAAGTCCTCCATGTGAGGGATGTAAATGGTTGGGTTTACAGTGAGTGCATGGTGTATCTTTGATCGACAGAGAAAGTCGATCATGTCATTGAATCCCTCGGACTTCTTTCCTTTGATTAATTATGCCGTGAGGTTGTGATATGGAGAGAACTTATCATCGGGATGGTTTATGTCTACCTCTGCCATTTTGTTGGGTTTGGAGGGAAAGAGGAAGGGTTTTGAAGGGTGGTTAAGGATGGAAAGCTTTGAATGTTGTGGAGGCTTGAGAGTAGTGGGAGTTAGGGTGAAATTGAATGTGAAGAAATGGTGAAGAAATTTGATTTGTGTTATAACGGCAGAGGAGAGAAAAAGCAAAAATACTTGTACAGTACAACCTTGTTCACTTTTTACTGTTACAGCTGTAATACACTAAAGCAGTCATGGTAAAGACTGAAAGTAATTTATTTTTATTTTTTTACAGCGGGTAAATGTTAATTTGGACTTAGATTTACCCATCAGCAGCAAACTTGGTTGTTGTGGATGGTTAAGCCTATCCGCTGCAAGCTTGGTTGCTGTGGATGGTTAAGTCTGTCAGCAACAAACTCAATTGCTGCTGATGGATGCAATAATCCGCAGCAAGGATGTTGCTGCTGACAGCCTTAAAGCTATCTGCAGGAAACTTGTTCCTGCTGATAACTTAAAGCAGTCAGTGGCAAATTTTTTGCTGCTGATGATTAAACCTGTCAGCAGCGAAAAAAGTTGATGCTGACTTATAACTTTTATTTTCAACAAAGGACAAACACATTTACAAAACAAAATTTTAGAGACGGATTTTAATCAAAGTTCATCATACCAATAGATTCAACTAAATATCTAAATCTAGCTTCATCAAAAGGTTTTGTAAACAAATCAGCATATTCCTCATTGGTATGAACTTTGGTTAAAATAATTCTCTTTTTCTCAGCTTGATCTCTTATGAAGTGATACCTGATGTCAATGTGCTTTGTCATGGAGTGCTACACCAGATTGTTTGTGATTGATATAGCACTCATGTTGTCAATGTGAATGGGAGTTGCCATGAAAGTCATCCCATAATCCAGCATTTGGTTTTGTATCCAGATGACTTGTGCACAGCAACTTGAAGCTGCAATGTATTCTGCTTCTGCTGTAGAATTTGAGACACATGTTTGCTTCTTGCACTGCCATGAAATTAGTCTCCCTCCCAGAAACTGTCATCCCCCTGATGTGGACTTTTTGTCCAAGTTACATCCCCCATAATCACTTTCGGTGTATGTATACAGATTGAACTTATCATTTTTAGAGTACCATAGCCCAAGTCTTGGGGCTCCCTTTAGGTATCTAAAAATTCTCTTGACAGCTTGAAGATGTGAATTCTTTGGAGCTGCTTGGAATCTTGCACAGAGACATACTGCAAACATGATATCTGGCCTTGAGGTAGTGAGATACATGAGAGACCCTATCATTGCACAGTACTGATGTTGATCAGTGTCTTGACCATCTTTGTCTGGAGTCAGTTGATGGTGCACTTGCATAGGGGTTCTTACAGCAGAGCAGTCAGCCATTTTGAATCTTTCCAAAATGCTCTTGACATATTTGGATTGGCTGATGAAGATTCCATTTGGAACTTGTTTGACTTGAAGACCCAGAAAGAAATTTAGTTCACCCATTGAACTCATTTCAAACTTTGAGTGCATCAGTATCTCAAAGTCTTTGCACAACTTCTTCCTTGTTGATCCAAAGATGATATCATCAACATAGATTTGTACCAGTAAGATTTCTCCCCCTTCATCTTTGATAAACAAGGTCTAGTCAATGGCTCCTCTTCTGAAGTTGTTGCTTAGTAGATATCCAGACAAAGTTTCATACCAGGATCTTAGGGCTTGATGTAAGCCATACAGAGCTTTGTCTAGTTTGAACACTTAGTTAGGATGTGAGGGATCTACAAAGCCTGGAGGTTGTTTGACATATACTTCTTCACCAATCTTCCCATACAGAAAGGCAATCTTGACATCCATTTGATAGACCATGAAATTCTTTGATGCAGCATATGCCAGGAAGATTCTGATGGCCTCCAGCCTGGCAACAGGAGCAAAGACTTTATCATAGTCAATTCCCTCTTCCTGAGTGTAGCCTTGACCTACAAGTCTGGCTTTGTTCTTGACTAAAATGCCTCTCTTATCTTGCTTGTTCCTGAATACCCATCTTGTGCCAATGGCAGATTGACCAGGTGGAAGATCAACAAGTTTCCAGACATCCTGTCTTTTGAATTGCAGCAACTCTTCCTGCATTGCCTCAATCCAACTGCTGTGTTTCAAAGCTTCATCTATCTTCTTGGGTTCCACCTGAGATAGAAAACATGAAAACAAACATATATTGGCCTCATGAGATTTGCTTCTTGTTAGAACTCCTTGGTGAACTTGGCCAATAATATTTTCCAGAGGATGTTCCTTGTTGATTCTCTGTGCTGGTACCACCTCCAACTGTATCCCTTACTCAAGATTGCTTTGATTTTGATCAGGGATTTCTTCATTCATGGTGGAAGAGTCTTCAATATCAACAGCTACATCAGTATTATCAGCAATAGTATTTGCAGCATCTACAACATATACCGAAGAGTCTTGATTCAAATTTTCATTTTCAGACAGGCTGCTGCTGGTGACATTGGAGAGTATGGTTCCGGCTTCACTTGCTTCAATGGCTTCCATAACAGATGGAGGATCAATGGATGGTCTTTTCAGACTGATGGAAGATTTAGGAAAATCCAGTCTGTAGTCAGAGGAGAAAGATGAAGCTGGTGCTTGTGAAGAGGTAGATTCCATATTTGAGAAGATGAGAGGCTCAAATATTTGGGTGAATGAGTCTATATCAAAGAGCCAGTTTGGGCCTTTTCCCTGTTCACAGGCAATGTGTTCTATACATTCCACGTTGGCTGATTCTTCCACAATTCTTGTTCTTGAGTTGAATACTCTGTAGGCCTTGGATTGAGAGGAATAGCCCACAACATATCTTTCATCAGATTTGGCACCAAACTTAGGAAGAACCCATGTGTGATCAGAATTGTGCATGGACATCCAAAAGGTTTTCGAAATCCAATGTAGGGAACTCTTTGGAACCATAGTTCATAAGGTGTCTTGTTGAGAGGCTTGACTATGAGAACTCTATTTTGCACATAGCAGGTTGTGCTTACTGCTTCTGTCCAGAATGTGAGAGGCAGTTTTGAGTCAGCCAACATAGATCTTGCTGACTCAATTAGAGTTCTGTTTCTTCTTTCAGCAACTCCATTTTGTTGAGGAGTTCTTGGAGCACTGTATTGTCTTTCTATTCCCTTGCTTTCATAGAAACAGTTCAAGTGTGGTTCTTGAACTCTGTGCCATGATCACACCTTTTGATCTTTACCTTCTGATTGCTTTGATTCTCTATCCTAAGAATGTAAGATTTGAGAATCTCAGCAGTTTCATCTTTAGTTCTCAAGAAGTATACCCATGAGAATCTGGTGTAGTCATCAGTTATCACCAGACAGTATGACTTCTTACCCATTAATATAATATTTGTAGGACCAAAGAGATCCATATGCAGCATCTGTAGTGGAGTGTCATTTGTATTCAAGGTCTTGGGCTTGTGAGAACTCTTGTGTTGCTTCCCCTTCAAACAAGCAATGCAATGATCTTCTAGCTGGAATTCTTTGTCAGGAAGCCTTTTGACAAGATTATCCTTCACCAATTTGTTGATGGTTTTGATGTTAACATGGCTTAATCTCCTGTGGCAGAGAGCTGATTCATCAACTGAAGCTTTTGACAGAAAACAGGATACACTGCCGGATGGAGTGACCTCATTCATGTCAAGCACATAAAGATTTTCTTTTCTCTGAGCAGTTAATAAAATCTTTTCTAGAGGAGTTTTGGGTAAGCCAGGAGACAGTACAAAGCATTCTTTATCTGTGAAGAGCATCCAATGCTTTTGATCACAGACCTGGGAAACACTCATGAGATTGAAATCCAATTCTTTGACATAGTTTACCTTTTCAATACTCATTCTTTCATTAGACACATTTCCTTGTCCAGTAATAGATCCTCCTTTTGAGTCACTTCCAAAGGCAACATATCCTCCATTGAAATGTCTGAAGTTGGAAAGATGGATCTGTTGCCTGTCATGTGCCTTGAACAACCACTGTCTACAACCCAGGTGTTATTCTTGTGACATGGCTGTCCCTGCACATGAGAGAGATCTAGTTAGTGGGAGGAATCCAAGAGCTTGCATCCATGTAAAAAAGGGTTCTCGAATTATCAGTATCAGCATGTGTGCATTCAACGGAACCAATGGTGATTCTTGGAGGAATTTTGGCTTTCCAATGCTGAATTGGTGGTTTTCCAGCTCTCTTTGCTTTGTCAGCGGTAGATGTTGCAACTAAGGACTTTGGCTTATCAGCAGCAGATTTTGTTGATGCTGATGGTTTTACTTGAGCAGCAGGAATCTTGGTTCCTGCTGAAGACTTGTCTTTGGGTCGCTTGGGCTTTAATTGATCAGCAACATTTTTGTTGGCTGCTAATGGTTTAACTTGGGCAGCAGCAATCTTGGTTGCTGATGAAGGCTTTTCCTTTGGTTGCTTGAGTCTTACTTGATCAGCAGCAGTTTTGTTTGCTGCTGATGGTTTAATCTCCGAAGTATGCCTACCCTTCTTCATCTTACTGATAGGCTTTTGTTGAAAAGGAATTTGATGAAGAACCTGGTTGAGAGGATTAAACTTACAATTTACAGCAAAGTGGTCTGATTCACCACAAATGATGCAAGATTGTTGAGGTTTTGGCAGATGCTTTCTTGGTGAGGATAGAGGGTTTCTGAACTGAGTTGCTTTGGCTTCAAAGCTTTTTACCTTTTTGTTCTTATTTGTTTTCTCAAAAGCGTGTTGCTTTAGGTTTCTTTGTTGTTGAAGGTAATAGAAGCAGGTGCTAGCAGTATGATTGTATTTCCCACACAGAAAGCATGATTTAGCCAGTTTGTCCCTTTGAAAGTACACATAGTCCTTTCTTTTGAACAAGTCTTTGAAGTTCCAGGGGTGAGCTTTGTTGTGCTCAAAAGTGGCTTTTTCCAATGTCTTTTGAACATATGGAGCTCTCTCTCCAAGCGCATGACATATGTCAAACACCTTCCTTTGTTGGATTGATTTGGATTGAGGCTTTGAGTTGGTGGAGGTTGAAGACTGTCCCTTTTCAACAGTTAGCTTTCTTCCTTCTAGAGGATAGCTGATTCTGATTTGTTTGGTTGCTTGAGATACTGGTACTATTTTTGAAGGGATGAAAGGGCTTGGATTGTTGGCTTTAATAACTTCACAGGTAGGTGGTGATGAAACTTTATTGGTTTCAGTGGAGTTTGAGCATGTTGACTCAGACTCGGATGAAGTAGTGCATTCTTGCAATGGGGTTTCTTGGACAACAGGGTCAAGATTTTGGTTGGCCATGTCAAGGTTGGAAGGATTGAAACTTGGTTCATGAATGGCTACATAGTCAGCGAGTAGAGGAACAGCATTGTAGGGTTGTTCAGCTTGGAATCCAAGACCAGCAGTTACCTTTTCATGAATTTGATCATCCAAAAGTCTTTGCAGCTTTTTAGATGCAAACTCATATTTTTTCACCTGGACCTTTTGGTCTGCTAATTCGGCCCTTGTATCTTTTAACTTAACCAGAAGATCATCAATTTGAGTTTCAAGGTTTGTTTGTTCATGTTTTAATGATGAAATTTCTTTCTTTAAACAATCAATTTTTTCCTTGTAACCGTTTTCAACCTTTTTAAATTCAGATTTCATTTGGTGAAATTCTTCATTTTAATCTATGAGATTCTGGTTATGTTTCCTATATCCAATGACCTTATTAATACAAGCTTGAGTATACCTGAGGTGGTACCTCTGATGTGGTACCTCTGATGTGTCTGCCATGAGAGCTTGATTGTTGGCAAGAATATCCTCATACTGGAAGCTCCAGTCAAAGTCAGCAGTTCCAACAGCTGCACAAGTTGTAGTTTATGTAGGAGGAGTGGCCTGTTGTTGTTGTTGCTGTCTTGGCTGAGCTTGGTGAGCTTGTCTGGTATGAGCAGCAGCTGGTTTTGCCTTTGGTGCCTTGCATTCTCTAGCAAAATAACCAAGTTGGTTACAGTTGTAACACCTTAATTTGCTTTTGTCCAAGCCAACCCTGGTATTAGAGTTGTTGCTTGGAACGGGTCTTCCTGTTCTTGAGTAGAACCTTTTTGCTCTTAGAGAGAGCATGGTATAGGAGTGTTGTATATCCATTTCTTCTAGATCATCTGGATGAAAACATTCCAGATCTTCCTTGATAAAGGACATATTGCTTGAGTTTTCAGAGACAAAAGCAGCAGAGGTTGATGTTTGAGGTGGGGCTTCAAGAAAAAATGGTGAGTTGTTTGATTGAGAGGTTGGAGTTTGGGGATTAGTGACGATGGGAGGATAATAGTTGCTTGAATTACGACCTGAGTGGTCAGAGTGGAGGGCAGAAAAGGTGATGGTGGATGTTGAGGCTGTTTGGTAGCTTGAGCTTCTTAACTTGGCCTGAATCATCTCTAATTCATAGGTCTTTAGCAACTGGGTAAAGTGTCCAGCAACTGGGTAGAGACCTGATGAACTTCTTGAGAATATCTTCATTCTCCAGCTTCACTTTTGAGCACTGCAGCTCACCTACAAGATAGGTATATCGGCTATATAAAACAGTTAGAGACTCCCCTTCCTTCCAGATGAAGTTTTCATATTGCTGCTTCGGGATGTCTCTTCTGTTTTCTTTTACTTCCTCTGAACCAGCAAACATCTTCTCAAGAGCCTCCCATAGCTCCTTTGTAGTTTTGTATCCTCTGAAGTTGTGAAAAACTTCATTTGGTAAGCACATATGGATGGCTCCCAAGGCCTTGAAATCTACCTCCATTTTCTTGATGTCTTCATCAGAGTATTTGGAGGATTCTTTGGGAACTAGTGTACCTCCGGAATCAGCGGAGGCCACCATGGGTATGTATGGTCCATCTTTAATGGATTTCCACATCCCATATTCTTGATAGCAGAAGAAGCTTTCCATTCTGTTCTTCCACATATCATAGTCTTCACCAGACACCAGTCTTGGTGGTCTGCTGATGCTTCCAATGTCTTCAACTCCATTGTTTTGTGCCATTTTTTTTTGTGATAATGGGTGACTTTAGCAAAGGGATAGTTTTGAATAGAACCAGAGAATGATTAAACAAGTGTGAGTTTGTTTAATCTGTGAGACAAAGCTCTGATACCACCTGTAGGTACTCTTGTTGCAAGAATTCAACCTTGAAATCCGAAACAAGAAAGGAATCGAGAATGTGGTGGCAGATCACCTGTCAAGGGTAATACTGAAGACGATTGTACTGATGGAATCGGGGAAACATTTCCAGATGAGAAGTTGTTACATAATTCTACTACTCCATGGTATGCTAACATTGTTAATTATTTGGCTACAAGTAAAATCCCGTAGCACTGGGCAAAGAAAAAGAAACAACAATTTTTGGCTCAGGTGAAGCAATACATTTGGGATGAACCAGATCTCTTCAAGGTCGGTGCGGATCAGATGATTCAGAGATGTGTGCCCGAGATTGAAATTCAGTGTTTGTTGGAACATGCTCATTCTTACGCATGTGGGGGACACTTCAGTGGATAGAAAACGGGCCATCGAGTCCTGACATGTGGGTTCTTAGGGCCCACAATCTTTAGAGATTGAGTTTGTAAAGAGTTATGTCAGATGTCAGTAGATGGGAGGCATCACAAAGCGCAATGAGATGTCATTGCAACCAATTCTTGTTGTCAATATATTTGATGTCTGCGGGATAGATTTTATGGGACCAACTCTTTTAGCAATTGCTATATCTTGGTGGCGGTCGATTATGTGTCAAAATGGGTCGAAGCAATCGCCACCAAGACTAATGATCATGTTGTTGTGTGCAAGTTTGTCCAAACCAATATTTTTGCAAGATTTGGAATCCCTCGTGTGATCATAAGTGATGGGGGGTCCCACTTTAAGAACTTTAATTTTTGAAAATTGCTTAAGCGGTATGGTGTGGATCACCGCATTACCACACCATTTCGTCCACATACAAGTGGATAGGTGGAAGTGTCAAATAGACAGATAAAAGAAATTTTACAAACAATGGTGGAGCCTGATTGTAAAGACTGGTCAAACAAACTTAACGATGCTTTATGGGCTTACCGAACACCGTTTAATATGCCGATTGGCGCTACCCCTTACCGGTTGGTTAACGGGAAGGGTTGTCACTTACCCGTGGAGATCGCCCATCATGTTTTATGGGTAGTTAAAGAGACTAACCTTGATTATGATAATACAGGGAAAGAATGGAAGTTGCAGTTGTGTGAGTTGAAGGAATTGAGAGATGAGGCCTACGAATGTGCTTCTGCCTACAAGGACAGAATGAAGAAAGTACACGACGCAAAGCTGAAGAAGAAAACATTCGAGGTGGGGCAAAAGGTATGGTTGTACAATTCCCGCTTAAAACTCTTCTCAGGGAAACTGAAACGCAAGTTGATGGGCCCATATTTGATCACATGGGTCGGTGAGTTTGATGACATCGAGATTGAGGATTTCGACGATCACCTCAGGCAGGTAGTAAACGGTCATAGGTTGAAACCCTACTTGGAAGAAGAGGACTTGAATGGTAAAAATAAAGAGTTTGTTAGTTTGATAGCATGTATCTCAGATGATGAAGCAACCCCGTGAAAGTCAGGTACTCCGTCTGGCTGAAGACGTAAAACTTAGCGCTACTCGGGAGGCAACCCGGGCTTTGTTATTTCATTTAGGGTGTGTTTCAGAAATTCATATCACCATGTGTTCCGTCCAAATTCTTTGCTAAAGAAGCCAATGTCAATAACTTTCCCGCACAAACCATTTCGTCGGGAACACTTGGCAAAGACAGATTGGAAATATGAGCTCACTGATAGGACTCACATCCTAAGAGACAAAAAGGGACACAGGTTTTTAGAAGCTCTAAGGGAAGACATCCCCTTGTAGCAGATGTTTGAAGAAGAAGAGGTTGAAGAACTAGCGGGGTTTCAAGGAGGTGTAGGTTTTGGATATGGCGGAGCAGAGTATGATTGGGAAAGGGGCATCAGGCAGGCCACTGTCCTGCACCGGCCAAATGAGTGGGTGAATTGGCCAAGTAGAGATCAGCAAATGTGGGATAGGCAGTCCCGAGAGATGGAGGAAAATAGGCGGTATCGGCAGACCATGTTATGGGCCCGAGAGCAGAAGATAAACGACATGTACCGACATGAGGAAGAGGTACGCCACTATCATGATTATCACCATGGCGTGCCTTATTCCCAGCACCCACAGCCCACCAACTGGGAGTCCCTGCCATCGTACCAGGCTGACCAACCTTACCAGAGATAACTGGAGAGTCACCATTCTCAATGGGTCAACCCATACCATGAACATGCGGCACCAGATCAGAGCTCCAGTAGTGCAGGACAAGGAGGGTCTTTTAATTTTAGCTCTATGCTTCAGGGGTTGTGCAGGCCTGTGTTTGGTGATCCGCTTCCACAGGTATTGTATGATGCAAATGCCAGCTCTCGCTGGCCTTATACTGAGCAGGAATCGAAAGAAGAGGAAGATGACAGTGACAGTCCGTAAGCTGTTATTGTGCACTCGTTGATCGAGTGTTGTGCTCACTGATCAGGTCGATGTGCTTGGTCTTTATCTATCTTACTTGTTTTTTTTTGTTACTTGTTGAACATGTTCTTTTTCCGTGTCTTGGGGTAAGGGGTGTAATGCTTGTTTGGTATAAAAAGGGGGTGTTGTGTATCTTGTGCTTTAGGTTGCCTGATGTTACCTCTACATTGAGGAAAATGTGCCTCAAGTGTGGGGATGTGAGGAAAAGCTGGTGAGTGAGTGAATAAGTGAAAAGTTAAAAGGCAAGAAAAAGTTTAAAGGCCAGAAAGTTTGAAATTTTTTTTTTTTTTGAAAAATTGAAGCTTTCTTAATAATCAGATTTTCAATGTAAATCACCAACTTTTTACCTGCCAGAACACAGTTTGAGATCCTTAGTCATGGTCTTACTCTTTAAGTTGCATGATAAAGTAGCCTAGCAAGCGTTTACAGAAATTTGTAGTAGTATCTAATCGGGGGTAACATTCTAGACGGTGGACTTACATGCATGCTTTCACATAGGTAACCCGATATCCACTGTTTTGTGATGATTTGAGCCTTGTTTTAAGCTGTAGAACATAATTAGGAATGATTGCTCATATTCTGTTTTTGTGTGTTTACCATAATGTTGCATCCTTTTATAACTTGCTTACATATACATGTCAAGACCATGAACCAAGATTTTGCACAAAGATGATTAAGGCACTAGGTTTAGCCCTTTTTGTTTAGCCTTTTCTTTTGTTTTCCCTACCCGATACATTATCCCTTAGAACCCACTTTGAGTCTGAGCCAGTCGTTTGTTAAACCCATAACATAAGCCCAAAACCCTGTATAGCCTTTTTATTTTTAACCCGGTGAACTGGTATTCAATTAGTTTAAAGTTTGTGCAAGTGCAGAAATAAAAAAAAGAAAAAAAATTATAATTAAAAAAAATGTTGAGAAAAATACAAAAATATAGTGAGTGGGTCAAATTGTTGATGCACTTTCCTGTGACAACACTCTGGATAGAGTCTTAGTTTGTATTTCTAATGTCTGTAATTTGTCTTTGTATGTAAGAGTCGTTATGTAATAGTTTATTGAGTTGTATTTACTTTTACATAATGTATGTTGCATTTCTCCTAAGTGTTTTGCGCACTTACATGTGCGCAGGAGAAAGCTCCTGCGTACTTAGCAAGTACGCAGGAAGACCCATGCGTACTTGCTAAGTACGCAAGAGCATTTGGTCCTGCGCACTTGCTAAGTGCGCATGCATCAGGTCTGTATAAATAGGTTTGGTTCACAAAGGATAAGTACACAGAACTCATATCTTAGACGAACTCAGTTTGTTAAGTACGCAATTTGTGATCTCTCTGTAACCGTCGAGTGTTTATAATAGAAAGAGCTTTTATTGTGACTCTTGTGTTTGGTTTACTTTGTTTTAGTTAGACTCTCCGCCTAGTCACGGGTATTCCGCACCTGGTCCGACTAGTAGACCACTTGCATGCAACGATCCGACACCCACGATGGGACCTACAAGTGGTATCAGAGCCTTGCTCTTGAATTCGAGTGTTGTAAGTGAGTTTGGAGACGTTTTTACTGAGTTTTACAAGCAAAAAGAGGTATTTTTGTTGATTTTTGTGATAAAAAGGGGTAGCTCTTGAGCATTTTTTAGAAGCAAAAATCTCTCAAAAACCATTTTTTGTTGTGTATTTGAGTTATTTTGAGCATCAAAGGTTGGTTAGAAACAAGTTTCTGACCCTTTGGCTCATTTTCATTAATCATCAAACCAATTTTTACCATCTCCGGTGATTTTCCAGTCACCGGAAAAGGTTGGTGAGAGTTGCTGAAAAGGTATCCTGCGTACTTACCATTTTTGGCAAAAAGTACAGTTTTCTGCGTACTTACTAAATACGCAAGAGTTATCTCCTGCGTACTTACAAGTGCGCAAGACTGAACTTGTGCGAACTTAAGTTATATCCTACGTACTTAATCATTTCCTCCTGCGTACTTACAAGTACGCAAGAGCAAGTCTTAAATACGCAAGACTATTTCTCAAGTGCGCAAGGCCAATCCCAAGTGCGCAACTGTGTCTGATTTTTCTGAATTTTTACTAAGTGTTCACTATGTCGAACCTTCAGAATCTTGGAAACATGTTAAACTATGATAATGAGATCGGTACACCTCAGAAACCACCTAAGTTGCTAAACATAAACAATTATTCCAATTGGAAGGCACGTTTTGAGCACTACATTTCATATACCGACTCATCACTATGGATACCAATCCTTGAGGGATATAAGCATCCCACACACATCTATCTTGATGATGAATTGCCCAAGCCTATTTCTAAACTCGATGAGGAAGAAAAGAAAGCATATGATCGAGAGAAGAAGTGTCACACCCCGCCAGGGCGGAAACGCGAGGCGCGACTTTCACTGGTTTCCAAAGCATATGATTACCGCAAACACATACATGTAATTGGATACATAACTGAATTTAAAATATTTACATTACAAAATATCAATTTGAGTTTACAAATGTTTAATATTTCGCAAATATGACTCAAGACCATGAGTTATACAAGAGAAATCCTCCCAAAAGCCGTATCCACGTGCATGCATGTAACCTACATTGCTAACCTGATGACCACGTTCAATTTCCTGAAAACATACTTAAAACTGTCAACACGAGGTTGGTGAGTTCACAAGTTATTATAAAGAGTTATCATAAACCCAATGTTTAAATCTGATCTTTTTGCCGATCAAAACTCTTTGTTAAACCTGATCATTTTAACCTAATCAGTACTCTTTCGTTTAAACCTGATCACTTTAACCTGATCAGAATTCTTTACTTTAAACCTGATCACTTTACCCTGATCAGAACACTTTTGTGTAAAACCTGATCATTTTAACCTGATCAGAACTCTTTTGATAAACCTGATCACTTTACCCTGATCAGAACTCTTTTGTGTAAAACCTGATCATTTTAACCTGATCAGAACTCTTTTGATAAACCTGATCACTTTACCCTGATCAGAACTCTTTTGTGTAAAACCTGATCACTTTACGTTGATCAGAACTCTTTTGTGTAAAACCTGATCATTTTAACCTGATCAGAACCCTTTTGTGTAAAACCTGATCATTTTAACCTGATCAGAACTCTTTTGATAAACCTGATCATTTTACCCTGATCAGAACTCTTTTGTATGTATTACCAATGAATATGATTACTAATCCGATCTATTGACCCCATTTGTAAGCTTGCAAGGAATACAAAATAGTATGTAATGTACGAGACCGTAACCAAACCCCAACTTTCTGTGCCTCCCCTCGCCTTTCTGCGAGTAAGACAATATGCGGTCATTCGGCCATTTTGACCCCTGGTTAGCGCGACTAACCATGACCGGAGGCGTCACCCCCAATAGTACTATTCATATAATCCCGGGCTAAATCCATAGCTAATGGTTACTAATTTATTACGAGGACTTTAAGCGCTTTATTGTTCCCTCAATACATACATACGGTCAGATCATTAGTTCCATTCATTTATACACAAAAGTCTTTTACAAGTATGTTTCCACCCCAAATCATTTCAAAAACTTAGAAAAAGGGGATTAGTGAAACTCACCTCGACAGTATGAATGCTAGCAAAAATTTGAATGACGGCAGATTCGCCTATCCGTATCCTATTTACACAAGGATAACATACACGTTAAGACTACTCGTCTTAAACGCAATTTGTTCATTTGACTTAGCCGATCTGATTACTTTTGTTTTAATTATATTTTTAGTTTTTCCAACCTTGTTTTGTTATGAAAATAGTTCTGAGTTACTGCCTTAAGGGGCTGATGAACAGGTATCTAAGCTTTCTTAGTTTCGATTGAACAGAACAGATGTCGAAACTTCCTAGTTTCGACTGAGTGAAATAGGTATCGAAACTACCTAGTTTCGATTGGCAAGAATAGTATCGAAACTACCTAGTTTCGATTGTACACAGGTATCGAAACTTCCTAGTTTCGATTGAGTAAATAGATATCGAAACTCCTAGTTTCGATAGAACAACCGGTATCGAAACTCCTAGTTTCGATTGAATAACTGGTATCGAAACTCCTAGTTTCGATCAATAGGTATCGAAACTCCCAGTTTCGATTGACTAACAGGTATCGAAACTATAGTTTCGATATCTGCACTTTGATTTACAGAATTCACTCTGTATATTTTTATGTTCAAATCTTGAGTTTGACACAGTTTTCTTGTTATCTTACTTGCGTTTGAACGATTTGTATGTTTAGTTACGGTTTTAAAGAAAATAATATGGATGGTATCGAGTTTTTACCTCAAACCGAGAATGGCGATCTTTAGAGAAAAACAGAGAAGTAGTCTTGAATCTTTTGCTAAGCTTTCTTCAAGAACACTTGAAATTCTCCTTATGACACCGAATTGTGGTGATTTTCGCTTTAAAACTGGACTTCGATTTGAAAGAGAATTGGGAATTTTCCGTAAGAAAAGAGAAGGTTTGAAAGGGATGGTGAAGTTTCGACTGAAGAGGTATGGTTTTTCCTCTGAATTTGAGTGAAATAGGCAAGTGGGAGAATGGCTCCCTGACTCTCGGTCAAGAAAGTCAAGAAATAGGTTTAGGGGTTAATGATAACCAATTTTTTTAAATATTAATTTATTATGGTATTAGTATCAATTAGAGTTTTAAGGGGTAATTTAATTCAGTTTCGATTCTTCACGGTATTATAATTTTTAACCATTTTATGGCTCGTTGAAGAAAATATTAGAATATTGGCTCAACGTAAATTTTGTGTAATATATATATATATATATATATATATATATTCTGGTTATTTTATTTAACCATTTACGTTCGCATTAAGTCGGGTTATCCTGCTTACTTTTTCTAGTAACTCTTTACGGTTTACTAGACTTGGAACAAACTTCTTTGCTAGACTTCTTCACTTTACTTAGTCAAAATAAAATATCAGGAAATAATAATTATGAACGTGCGCTTATGAAATGTAGATATTGACCTGAAATGCTGGGTGTCACATTATCCCCATGTTACAGAGAATTTCGTCCCGAAATTCAGTTCTTGTCACTCTGACTTGATGTTTTTGTAAATAATGACGGGTACTTGGATTTCATTTTATCTTCCCGCTCCCACGTATACTCGGGGCCGCGCTTTGAATTCCAACGTACCTTGACCAGCTTAACACGGCTGCGCCTTGTTCTCTGAACCTTCTAATCTGTGACTTCCATAGGTTCCTCAATGAAGTGCAACTTGTCGTCTATGTGAATCTCATCAGGCGGTATTATTAATGTCTCGTCTGATAAACACTTCTTGAGATTTGATACATGGAACGTATCATGTACATTGCTTAGTTCTTGTGGCAACTTGAGCTTGTAAGCTACAGGGCCAACCCTAGCCAATATTTCAAATGGTCCAACGTACCTAGGGTTAAGCTTGCCACGGTTGTCAAATCTTGCAACTCCTTTCCAAGGTGAGACCTTTAACATGACTTTGTCTCCTACTTGAAATTCTAAAGGTCTTCGTCTGTTATCCGCGTAACTCTTTTGTCTGTCACGGGCGGCCTTCAGACGATCCTTGATTTTGAAAATCTTATCTGTGGTCTCTTGAATAACTTCAGGACCGGTTAAATGTTTGTCGCCAACCTCTGCCCAACATAGCGGTGAACGACATTTTCGACCATACAAAGCCTCAAACGGAGCGGCTTTGATGCTGGTGTGGTAACTGTTATTGTATGAAAACTCAGCTAGTGGCAAATGAGTATCCCAATTTCCACCGAAGTCAATTGCACACGCACGGAGCATATCCTCTAAGGTTTGAACGGTTCTTTCACTTTGACCATCTGTTTGTGGGTGATATGCCGTGCTCATGTCAAGACGTGTGCCCATGGCTTCTTGTAACGATTTCCAGATTCTAGACACGAATCTGCTGTCTCTATCAGAGATAATAGAAATTGGTACTCCATGCCTAGCCACAATTTCCTTGATATAAAGCTTTGCAAGTTTCTCGGTTTTATCCGTTTCTTTGATGGGTAGAAAATGAGCTGATTTCGTCAAAGGATCGACGATTACCCATATAGTGTCATACCCGCTCGACGTCTTGGGTAACTTTGTAATGAAATCCATGGAAATCTGTTCCCATTTCCATTGAGGTATCTCGGGTTGTTGTAACAATCCCGACGGTTTCTGATGTTCTGCTTTTACTTTTGAACATGTCAGGCATTTACCGACATAAATAGCAATTTCTCCTTTCATGTTTGGCCACCAGTAGAATTCTTTCAGATCCTTATACATTTTATCCGAACCTGGGTGAATGGAGTACCTGGACTTGTGGGCTTCGTCCATAACCAACTCCCGTATGTTACCAAAACATGGCACCCAAATTCTATTCATGAAGTATAAAGTGTCATCTGACTTTGGTTCCAACTGCTTTATCATTCCTCGTAAAGCTTCGTTCTGACTGTTTTCTTCTTTGATTGCTTCTTGTTGTGCCATCCGAATTTGAGTCGTGAGACTCGTATGAATTGTCAATTCTAGGGCACGAACACGGAGTGTTTTAACTTGTTCTTTACGACTTAAGGCATCTGCTACGACGTTTGCTTTGCCAGGGTGATACTTGATATCACAGTCGTAATCATTCAGTAGTTCTACCCAACGACGTTGCCTCATGTTAAGTTCTTTCTGATTAAAGATGTGCTGGAGACTCTTGTGGTCTGTAAAGATAGTACATTTTGTACCGTATAAGTAATGTCTCCAAATCTTGAGTGCAAACACAACTGCACCCAATTCCAAGTCGTGGGTCGTATAATTCTTTTCGTGCACTTTTAGTTGTCTGGATGCATATGCTATGACTTTTTCTTTCTGCATCAACACACATCCCAGACCTTGGTGTGATGCGTCACAGTACACAATGAAATTGTCAGTCCCTTCGGGAAGGGATAGGATTGGTGCACTGCAAAGTTTTTGCTTCAGCAATTGAAAAGATGATTCTTGTTTAACAGTCCAATCAAACTTTTTGTCTTTCTGGGTTAACGTGGTCAAAGGCAAGGCTATCTTTGAAAAATTCTCGATGAATCGCCTGTAATATCCTGCCAAACCCAGAAATTGACGCACCTCAGTCGGAGTTCTTGGTGCTTCCCAGTTTTTAATAGCTTCAATCTTGGATGGATCCACATGGATACCCTTCTTATTAATGACATGTCCGAGAAAGTGAACCTCTTGGATCCAAAACTCACACTTAGAGAATTTAGCATAAAGCTTCTCATTCCTGAGTAGTTCCAAGATTAATTTCAAATGATATTCATGTTCCTCCTTGGTTCGTGAATATATCAATATGTCATCGATAAACACAATCACGAATTTATCCAAGTACGGCTTGCACACGCGGTTCATGAGATCCATGAAAACAGCTGGTGCATTAGTCAAGCCAAATGGCATAACTAGGAATTCGTAGTGACCGTAACGAGTCCTAAAAGCCGTTTTTGGTATGTCTTCTTCCTGAATTTTCAGTTGATGATACCCTGATCGTAGATCAATTTTAGAATAGAAACTGGAACCTTGAAGTTGATCAAACAAATCGTCTATTCGAGGAAGAGGATACCGGTTTTTGATTGTTAGCTTGTTCAATTCCCGGTAATCAATGCACATTCTAAAGGTTCCATCCTTTTTCTTTACAAATAGGACCGGAGCTCCCCATGGTGAGAAACTCGGTCTTATGAAACCTTTGTCAAGTAATTCTTGTAGTTGGCTCGACAGTTCCTGCATCTCGGAAGGGGCTAGACGATACGGAGATCGTGCAACTGGTGCGGCTCCTGGTACTAGGTCGATCCGAAACTCGACTTGTCTTGATGGTGGTATTCCTGGTAAGTCTTCGGGAAATACTTCCGAATAATCTCTGACGATTGGTATGTCCTCAAGTCGACGTTCTTCGGGTTTCTTCTTGACGATGTGAGCCAGGAATGCACAATAACCCTTGCGTAGATACTTATAAGTTTTCATGCAGTTTATCGTTTTTAACATCGTTATACACCTTTCGCCTTGAATTGAAAGAATTTCTCCGCTTGGTAGAGGAATACGTACAATCTTCTCGAAGCATACTATCTCGGCACGATTCTTGGTTAACCAATCCATACCAATAACAATATCAAAACTCCCTAATTCGACGGGTAGAAGGTTTATACTGAATGTACGGTTTTCTAAACATAAAGTACAACCCCTAAAGACCTCTCCGGTTTCTATTAATTTCCCATTTGCTAATTCAATTGTATAACGTTGATCTAGTTTGCTGGCCTTAATACCGAGTAAGGATTTAAAATCATTCGACACAAAGCTCATATCCGCACCCGAATCAAAAAGTACAGAGGCATAGTGATTATTTATCGGGAACGTACCAGTGACGATGTTCGGGTCCTGGCGTGCGTCCCTTGCACCCATCACAAATGCCCTCCCTGGTGCATGAGCGTTGTTCTGATTCTTCCACTTGGGAGAATCCTTCTTGAAGTGTTTTAGATCACCACATACAAAACATCCCGGTTTGTTTTTCCCTAATCGGTTGTTAGTTCGACAAGCTTGAGTGGTGTGACCAAATTTGTCGCATTTTCCACACTTGATGCAAACACCGGCATGATGATTTCCACACCTCTTACATCTCGGTAGGCCCCTATCATACTCCTTTCTTTCCACTGTGTTGGCTGCAAAAGCCTTCACAGTTCCTTGTTTCTTAAACTCTTGTTTTCCAGATTTGTTACTTGAATTTCCCATCCATTTTCTTTTATCCCCAGATCTACCTTCCTCATTCTCCTTCCTCACAAACAATTCATTACGTACTGCATCATCCTTTAGTTTGAATGCTAAAGTTATAGCACTCTTGGCATCTATTGGATTAGATGATGCTACCATGCTACGAATTTGAGGCGCAAGGCCCCACAGATACCTTTCAACACGCTTATGTTCTGGTGTGACCATATGCGGTACCAGAAGTGCCAATTCATTGAAGCGGTCGGTGTATCCCGCTACATCATCTCCTATCATCTGTAGGTTCCACATCTCAGTTTCAATCTTTTGCAATTCGTTCCGAGGACAGTATTCCTCAATCATCATGTTTTTCAAATCTTCCCAAGACAATTGGTACGCTGTCTCTCTCCCCAAAGTCTTCATTTGAGTATTCCACCAAGTTAAAGCTTTATCAGTGAGCGTGCAGGTAGAATACTTCACTACGCAATCAGCGGTGCATTCACTTATATCAATCACCGACTCCATATGTTCTATCCATCTCATTAGTCCTACTGCACCCTCGGTGCCATTAAAACTGCGGGGTTTGCAGGATAGGAAGGCCTTGTAGGTACACTTCCTATTTGGAGCATCTGCAGGATCACAAGTCATAACGTCATTAATTCGGATCATGACTATGTGTTATGGCTTATTTATTTATTTATTTTTTTTTTATTACCTCCGGAACCTCCGGAACCTCCTGCTGTACCGCTACCCCCTGCGGTACCGCTACCTCCTGCACCTCCTCCGCTATTTCGGTTTGCTTCATACTGCTCTATAGCTGCAGCTACTCGCTGTGCTATTAGTTGTTCCATGTTTGGGGAAATTGTCTCGTTGTTGTCACCAGTAGTGTTACGGGGTGTCCCACGCTTAGGTGCCATGACGTTCTTTCTAACATGTCAATTAAAAAGAAACAACATCATATATCAATAATGATAGATCATGACATAAGGATACCACAACATCAAACATGAACAACTATCATTACAACATAAACCATTACATACATAGTCAAAACATACATAGTACATTGTTCCCAAAAGACGAGGATACAAAAGAGATGGGTTCACATGACCTCATCAGTACTAGCGTTTTAAACTACATAATGTACTATGGGCACAACCCGCCCATAATAGGTTTAAAAGAAGAAGTGGGAGTACAACCCAATCATCATGGCAAGTCCCGCCATGACAAAGCTAGCTCTTGCCACAAATTCTGCAGCCAAAGTCCTCTCCTCCAGCGCCTCCACCATGTCTCGAACCGTGACAGTGAACTGCCAGTCCATGTCAGCTCTTAACTCTAGATAGTTTGTGGCACCTTGTATGTCTCGGGTGTGGTCTTCCAGAGTCTGAACTCGAGATCCAAGCCCTTGACGAAGTCGCGTGGCTGCATCCCCCTGTGCCCGGATGTCATCTAGGAGATCATCAAGACGCTCCTCATGCGTACGAACGCGAGCTACCAAGGTAGGCACAGTGAGCTCTATGGCTTCCCCAGTGTGGGGTAGGGGTGTTGGGGAGTTAGAAGACTCTCCAAGCTCAAAGGTAGATGGGATGCTCTCCATCTCCCTCCAACGTGCCAGGGTACGAGGCATCCAACGGATGGTTCCCACGGTAGGGAGGTAGCAGGGTCGTTGCCTCGGTGGTTCCTCATCGGTCTCCAAGTCTTTCGGGTCACGGGCTGCCAGGTTTCTCTTGCGCGGAAGTCGAACCTTCTTCCTAGCACTTTGCACCTTAACTGGTCCTCCGCTTTTCTTTCGGTAGACGATGGGCGGTTCTCCCAGAGCGACATTGGGTGGTGTCGAGCTGCGAACTTGTACTCGATTTTTAGGACGTGAGGCGGAAAGTTCCTCGTTGGATTCAGAGTCAGAGACGGGGTCAGAGTGTGAATGTGACGACATACTTGTGACTACAATATCCACATGACATGATGACTGGTTATGCAATGCTTATGCAATGAAAACATTTTAGTGAGTCATTCTAATTATAGACTAGGTTCCGTTTTAGACACCTAGTTCGCTATAATCAATGGCTCTGATACCAAGTTCTGTCACACCCCGCCAGGGCGGAAACACGAGGCGCGACTTTCACTGGTTTCCAAAGCATATGATTACCGCAAACACATACATGTAATTGGATACATAACTGAATTTAAAATATTTACATTACAAAATATCAATTTGAGTTTACAAATGTTTAATATTTCGCAAATATGACTCAAGACCATGAGTTATACAAGAGAAATCCTCCCAAAAGCCGTATCCACGTGCATGCATGTAACCTACATTGCTAACCTGATGACCACGTTCAATTTCCTGAAAACATACTTAAAACTGTCAACACGAGGTTGGTGAGTTCACAAGTTATTATAAAGAGTTATCATAAACCCAATGTTTAAATCTGATCTTTTTGCCGATCAAAACTCTTTGTTAAACCTGATCATTTTAACCTAATCAGTACTCTTTCGTTTAAACCTGATCACTTTAACCTGATCAGAATTCTTTACTTTAAACCTGATCACTTTACCCTGATCAGAACACTTTTGTGTAAAACCTGATCATTTTAACCTGATCAGAACTCTTTTGATAAACCTGATCACTTTACCCTGATCAGAACTCTTTTGTGTAAAACCTGATCATTTTAACCTGATCAGAACTCTTTTGATAAACCTGATCACTTTACCCTGATCAGAACTCTTTTGTGTAAAACCTGATCACTTTACCTTGATCAGAACTCTTTTGTGTAAAACCTGATCATTTTAACCTGATCAGAACCCTTTTGTGTAAAACCTGATCATTTTAACCTGATCAGAACTCTTTTGATAAACCTGATCATTTTACCCTGATCAGAACTCTTTTGTATGTATTACCAATGAATATGATTACTAATCCGATCTATTGACCCCATTTGTAAGCTTACAAGGAATACAAAATAGTATGTAATGTACGAGACCGTAACCAAACCCCAACTTTCTGTGCCTCCCCTCGCCTTTCTGCGAGTAAGACAATATGCGGTCATTCGGCCATTTTGACCCCTGGTTAGCGCGACTAACCATGACCGGAGGCGTCACCCCCAATAGTACTATTCATATAATCCCGGGCTAAATCCATAGCTAATGGTTACTAATTTATTACGAGGACTTTAAGCGCTTTATTGTTCCCTCAATACATACATACGGTCAGATCATTAGTTCCATTCATTTATACACAAAAGTCTTTTACAAGTATGTTTCCACCCCAAATCATTTCAAAAACTTAGAAAAAGGGGATTAGTGAAACTCACCTCGACAGTATGAATGCTAGCAAAAATTTGAATGACGGCAGATTCGCCTATCCGTATCCTATTTACACAAGGATAACATACACGTTAAGACTACTCGTCTTAAACGCAATTTGTTCATTTGACTTAGCCGATCTGATTACTTTTGTTTTAATTATCTTTTTAGTTTTTCCAACCTTGTTTTGTTATGAAAATAGTTCTGAGTTACTGCCTTAAGGGGCTGATGAACAGGTATCTAAGCTTTCTTAGTTTCGATTGAACAGAACAGATGTCGAAACTTCCTAGTTTCGACTGAGTGAAATAGGTATCGAAACTACCTAGTTTCGATTGGCAAGAATAGTATCGAAACTACCTAGTTTCGATTGTACACAGGTATCGAAACTTCCTAGTTTCGATTGAGTAAATAGATATCGAAACTCCTAGTTTCGATAGAACAACCGGTATCGAAACTCCTAGTTTCGATTGAATAACTGGTATCGAAACTCCTAGTTTCGATCAATAGGTATCGAAACTCCCAGTTTCGATTGACTAACAGGTATCGAAACTATAGTTTCGATATCTGCACTTTGATTTACAGAATTCACTCTGTATATTTTTATGTTCAAATCTTGAGTTTGACACAGTTTTCTTGTTATCTTACTTGCGTTTGAACGATTTGTATGTTTAGTTACGGTTTTAAAGCAAATAATATGGATGGTATCGAGTTTTTACCTCAAACCGAGAATGGCGATCTTTAGAGAAAAACAGAGAAGTAGTCTTGAATCTTTTGCTAAGCTTTCTTCAAGAACACTTGAAATTCTCCTTATGACACCGAATTATGGTGATTTTCGCTTTAAAACTGGACTTCGATTTGAAAGAGAATTGGGAATTTGCCGTAAGAAAAGAGAAGGTTTGAAAGGGATGGTGAAGTTTCGACTGAAGAGGTATGGTTTTTCCTCTGAATTTGAGTGAAATAGGCAAGTGGGAGAATGGCTCCCTGACTCTCGGTCAAGAAAGTCAAGAAATAGGTTTAGGGGTTAATGATAACCAATTTTTTTAAATATTAATTTATTATGGTATTAGTATCAATTAGAGTTTTAAGGGGTAATTTAATTCAGTTTCGATTCTTCACGGTATTATAATTTTTAACCATTTTATGGCTCGTTGAAGAAAATATTAGAATCTTGGCTCAACGTAAATTTTGTGTAATATATATATATATATATATATATATATATATATATATATATATATATATTTTTTTCTGGTTATTTTATTTAACCATTTACGTTCGCATTAAGTCGGGTTATCCTGCTTACTTTTTCTAGTAACTCTTTACGGTTTACTAGACTTGGAACAAACTTCTTTGCTAGACTTCTTGACTTTACTTAGTCAAAATAAAATATCAGGAAATAATAATTATGAACGTGCGCTTATGAAATGTGGATATTGACCTGAAATGCTGGGTGTCACAAGAAGGCACTTGGTTCGATTACTATGGCATTAACTCGGGAATTGTTCCACAGTTTCCGAGGGTATGACAATTCTAAGGATCTCTGGAAAGCCTTACAGAAGAGATTCGAAGGAAATAGTGACATCAAGAAGAGTAAGCGGGATCTTCTCAGGAAGCAGTATGAGTGCTTCAGATTCTTTGAGAGCGAATCTTTAGATGACCTCATCTCTAGATTCTATCATTTACAGACTGAGTTGAATGCTTTTGACCTCAAGTATCCAACTGAAGAGATGGTGGAAAAGTTTTTGGATGCTTTACCACCCAAATTTGAGATGTACACAACTCTGATGACGGAAAATCCTAAATTCTATGAGTTGACAGTAGAGGAAGCAATAGGAAAGATTCAAACTCATGAAATGAACTTGAAAAGAAAGGAGAGCTCTGGAAGACCCCAGATACAAGACCCTTCTATGTATCATGGGACAACTTCTACATCCAAGTCATTTGGCTCTGGAATTGCCCTCTTCACTGTAAATCCTACTAAAGAAGACCACTCAACTGGGTGTGGTGGTCATGCTTGCTATGCTTCAAGATCAGGGTTGGGGTCTCATCATCAAAATACCTCAAGAAATCCTCCTGCTACGTCTTCAGCTAACAACTCAGCTATAGCCAGAATAGCTGAAGATCATGTAGCTTTATTCTCATCTTGTATGCTTGCATATGAAAATTTCATAGGTGGCAAGCTTACTGATCCAGAGACGATTGAAGAAGATTTTAATCAAGTGGATCTTGATGACATGGAGGACATGGATATTCAATGGAATATGGCCATGCTTTTGAGGAGAGCCAAACGTTTCCTGAACAGAACAGGAAGAAAGTTTATTGGCGGGCATCCTAATGCCAAGGTCGGGTTTGACAAATCTAAGGCCAAATGCTACAAGTGTCTGAACTATGGACACTTTGCTCGTGAGTGTCAGAAAGACAGAGCACCTGCCTCTGGTTTTACCCGACCCAGCCAAGGAAACAGCCATGGCCAAAACAATCCAAACCACCACAATCAAAGCCAAGGTGGAACGTCCAATGCACTGGTAGCCCAACAGGACGAAAGCTTTGGCTGGGGTGTTCATCTGGAGGATGCCATCATCGCACAAACACAGGTTGGTCTCATGGCTGAGATCATGGAGATGATGGAAGCAGAGAGAAGGGAAAATGCTGCTACAGAGAAGGTAAAGGAAGCTGAAGAAAAGGAAGCTTCTGTAGCTGATGAAGAAGAATCAACCATAGCTGTTGCTCTCATGGCCATTGGAGAAGCAACAAGTTCACCGTCTGAGGTAGATTCTAATCCCTTTTCTGTTGTTTCATGTTCTAAGTGTCTAGGGCTAAAACTTGAAAACTCTAAGCTCCAAGACAAAATCGATCCCCTAAGTATGGCAGCTCTAAACTATAAAGAAAATGAAAAACGTTTTAAAGAGTCTATTGAAACATTGAAAAAGGAAAAACGTGAGTATTCTTTAAAAATGAGCGATCAACAGCTTCACTTAGATATTGCTTATAAGGGGTTAGAAAAACGAAACAATGAAATCAACAAACTGCAAAATGAGATCTTGCAGTTAAAATGCACTAATGAGAAGTTGAAAAAATCTCGCTTTGTGGTGGAACACTACGAATCTGTAGTGAGGAAAATGAATGGTCTAGGTCTTGGTACCAATGCCATTCCTCCACCCATCAGTGGGAAGTTTGCCAATGGCTTATTAGACATTGATCTCACTTGTCTAGATGAGTCCTCTGATAAGGATGATTCCCCTAAAAAGGATGAATCCTCAAGTAAGGCTAACTCCACATCTAGTGAGGAGTTTGTTAATGCTTCTGAAGATGGGTCGGTTAACTCTTGGCCTGAAGGAATAGTATCTGAGGAGTTGTTGACTGAACAGAAAGTCAAGAAAAACATTATACTAATGGTGATAATTGCATCTTAACTGAACCTGATGTCATTGAATCAAATGATAAACTTAAGGCAATGCTTTATGGGGGGTATAAAAACCTTAACCAAGTAAAGAAAGAGGCTTTTTTAGCTCACTTTGGGCTTGGTTACAAAGAAAATTTGGAAAAATACTATACTCCCAGAAATCAAATTGTTAAGGTTCAGACTGCTATTCAGAAACCAACTCCTCCTGCTCATAATGCTGAGTTATCTAAGGCCAGATCTAATGAGTCTTACAAGAGAACTTATGTAGACAAGAGGAACTGTTTTCACTGTCGCTTGGTTGGTCACATTTTTGTGAATTGTCCTTCTAAGAACCAAGGGAAACGGCCTGTTGTTTCACAACCAGCTGTTATCCCCAGGTCGCCACCAGTGAAACCATCTCCCAATCATCCAAAGCAAAATGTGGTTAAACCACCAGTCCAACCGATGGCAAAGCCAAAGATCAAATCTGAGGCCAAACCATCTGTTGCAAGAAAGGTAAAGCAACCTGCTGTACCTCGTGTGTCTACATCTGGTAGTACACGTACTGGTGAGAAATCTGTGGCTAGACTCTCTAAGCCACAGAGAAGAAGAAGGAATAAGAGGTTGAGAAAGCTGGAACAGCTGACTAAAGCTCAATCAGGTGAAGCTTCCACAAGTTCACCAGCTGTGGTTGATCCAAAGTCTCATGTTTTAGTTAAGAATCAAAAGAGATACTGGAACAAGAAAGTAAAAGGTTCTCAATCTCCTGTTCCCAATTCCTCCAAAGATTCACCAATTTTGAATAGTCATCATGACTGTGAGTTAAAGGAAGTAGTTTATTTTGAAAAGGATGGACGACCCAAGACCACAATGGCTTGGGTCTCCAAAACTAACTAATTCTTTTTGTGACTCGTGCAGGGACGTCCGAAGGGTACTATCTCTAACCGCTGGTATGTAGATAGTGGATGTTCCAGGCACATGACAGGAAACATGGCCCTGCTTCAAGACATTAAACCTTTCAGAGGCGGCTATGTGGCCTTTGCCGGAGAAAAAGGCGGCAGCATCACGTGTCAAGGCGTGGTTTCAAACGGTTGTGTCAGCTTAGACAACGTTAACTTCTGCGAGCAGCTGAAGCATAACCTGTTGAGTGTCTCCCAAATGTGTGATAAGGAGTACTCGGTGATGTTTGACAAGTCAGAATGCCTGATTCTCAAACCCGGTTTTGAGGTTCCCGAAGACTGGATTCTGATGAGAGCACCAAGAACGAATGACACATATCAGATCGATATGAGCGTGGAAACAACCACCTCATCAGTTGCTACTTGTATGCTTACAAAAGCGACAGAGCTTGACTCTATCTTGTGGCATAGGAAACTCGGACATATTTCGTATCGTAAAATGAATCATCTTGTCCGAAACGGTTTGGTAACCGAGGTTCCTAAGCTGAGATTTACCATTGCAGATGACTGTATGCCTTGTAAAAAGGGCAAACAGCAGCGGAAGTCTCACAAGCACAAGCTCCAAAACTCCATTGATACCCCTTTGGAGCTACTTCACATGGATCTGTTTGGCCCCATAAGTATCAGGAGTATTGGAGGTAAGTCGTTCTGTCTAGTAGTAACTGATGACTTCTCACGTTTTTCTTGGGTGCATTTTTTAGGTACTAAAGACGAGACTGTTGATATTCTTCAATACCTGATCCTGAGCTTGGAATCTCTTTGCAAGCTGAAAGTTAGAAGAATAAGGAGTGACAACGGAACTGAGTTCAAGAATAATTTGATGGAGCTTTTCTGTCTCAAGAAAGGGATTCGTCACGAATTCAGCGCGCCGTACACACCTCAACAGAATGGAGTTGCTGAACGGAAGAACAGAACACTGATTGAGACTGCAAGGACTATGCTGTCGGATGCAAAGCTTCCTTTTACTTTCTAGGCAGAAGCCGTTAATACAGCTTATCACGTCTTAAACAGGGTTCTGGTTGTGAAGAGGCACAACAAGACATGTTACGAGTTGATCAACAATCGACTTCCCAATCTTGATTACCTAGTTCCTTTTGGTAGTCCTTGTTCCTTGTTGCTACAGTACAAAGACCGCCAGTCTAAGTTTCATGCAAAAGCGGTGGAAGGCATCTTCTTAGGATACGTTGCCAACTCGCCTTGCAAGAGAGTGTACAACATAGGAACTCGTACTGTCGAGGAATGGTTTGAAGTGGATTGTAGTAAACACAGCATTCCACCTGAACCAACAGGTCCAACTTGGGGTTTTGATTATGATGCGCTATTCAAGTCATTCAATCTTCCTGATATATCTGCAGATGACGCTGCAAATGTTTATGATTTATTGGGTGGCGGCGATGACTCCAGCTTCTCTACTCGTGCTACTGTACCGAATGTAACTCCTGATTCCAATGCTGCATCTGCATCTGGAACTCATGACAGTGATAACAGTGAAGATGTTCTTGTCATTGGAGATGACGCTCCAGCTAATCCTAACACAACTGTAGGAAGTGAAGCTCCAGCTGATCCAACTAACATTGAATCTTCTTCCTCTGGAACACAGGAAATTGGGGAGTTAAGCACGAATCTTGATCCATAAATTCAGGAACCGATTGTACCGGAGACGAGAGTGCATAGGAATCATCCAATCGACAACATTATTGGTGATCTTTATGCCGGCGTTCAGACTCGTCATCGAACCATCACTGAGAACACCAGTCTTTACACAGAGATACTTGACACTGGTGTCATGGAAACATGTCTGCATGCTGCATTCGTGTCCCAGTTAGAGCCGAAGAATGTGAAGGAGGCTCTCCCTGACAACTGCTGGATTGAGGCGATGCAAGATGAATTGTCTCAATTCCAAAAGTTGCACGTGTGGGATTTGGTTGACTTGCCAAAAGGCTTTCAGCCAATTGGAACCAGATGGGTGTTCAAATGCAAGACGGATGATCGTCATGTAGTTGTGAAGAATAAAGAAAGATTGGTTGTTCATGGTTTTTATCCACAAGAGGGCTTGGATTACACAGAAGTATATGCCCCAGTTTCTAGAATTGAAGCCATTCGACTGGTCTTGGCTTATGCCACTTATGTCGGCTTCAAGGTCTATCAACTTGATGTGAAGAGTGCTTTCCTTTATGGTAAAGTTCATGAAGAAGTCCATATCACTAAGCCTCCCGGTTTTGAAGATCCGCATAATATCAATAAAGTGTATAAGCTCGACAAAGCACTTTATGGTCTTCATCAAGCACCGCGGGCATGGTATGAGACATTATCTAAGCATTTACTGTCTAATGGTTTCGACCGTGGACAGATTGACTCGACTCTCTTCATTAGGAAAGCAGGAGGTGACATTCTTCTTGTACAAGTATATGTCGACGACATCATTTTTGGGTCTACCAATAAAGGGATGTGTAGGGAATTTGAGCAGGTGATGAAGTCCAAATTTGAAATGAGTAATATGGGTGAATTGTTGTTCTTCCTGGGTCTGCAAGTCAGTCAAAGAGAGGATGGCATTTATCTACATCAAACTAAGTATGTGTAGGACATCTTGTCAAAATACAAGATGATTGATAGCAGTACTTATGGCACACCTATCCCAGTCAATCATGGTTTGCATCCTGACAAAGATGGAAAGGATGTGGACAGCAGGTTGTACCGTGGGATGATCGGATCACTTATGTATCTCACAGCTTCAAGACCCGATATAATGTTTGTTGTATGTTTGTGCTCAAGGTTTCAGTCTCAACCGAAGGAGTCACATATGATAGCCGTGAAAAGAATTTTCAGATACCTAAAAGGGAAACCCCGATTAGGTCTTTGGTACTCTAAGCAGCAGTCATTCGACTTCAAAGCCTACACTGATTCAGATTATAGCGGTTGTAACCTTGACAGAAAGTCAACTTCTGGTGGATGTCAATTCTTAGGAGACAGACTGGTCTCCTGGCAGTGTAAGAAGCAGTCAACTGTTTCTATCTCAACTTGTGAAGCAGAATACATTGCTGCAGCGAGCGGTTGTTCTCAGATACTGTGGATTCAGCAGCAGTTGAGAGACTACGGCTTAAACTTCACTGAAACTCCTCTATTCATTGACAACAATGCCACCATGTCCATCATAAATAACTCGGTGAAACATTCCAAAACTAAACATATAGAGATTCGCCATCATTTCATCCGTGATTGTGCTGAAAAGCATTAAATTGAACTTGTAAAAGTTCACACGGATGACAATCTTGCTGACCTTTTCACAAAGGCATTTGATCGATCCCGTTTTGAGCATCTTGTCAACTTGATAGGAATGTTCAATCCTGAGTGAAAACTAAGTTTTCTTAACTCAATTCAATTCATGGAAGTTAAATTTTTAATTCTTTTAAATTTTCTGTATAGTTCTTTTAGTTTTTAAAATATTTTACAAAAATAAAAAAAAAACAAAATAGAAAATGGAGAAAATTTCAAAGTTAACTTGAGAAAAGAGGAAATGATAGTACATCAGAAATGATCTAAACACCATAGACTGCTCATATGGGAAATGATTGCGTCATGTTTACTTAATTGTTTGAATTGTCAGTAGGCTGTATGCGTCTTTGAATCACTAGTAGTGTGGAAACTAAATCTAAATTACAACTGTGAATTGAACCCATGTTTGCAAGTGTGTGTGCGTAAAAGAATAGAAAAGATCATTATCAGATAAAGGATGTTAGATTTTGGCAATAATTTTCTTTTGAGATCAGTTTCGGGTTATGTCGTTAGCACAATTAATGCGGTTCATCTCACTGCCCATACTCACAAGTATGCAAGGAGAGATTGAATCAAGACATGTCTCTGCATTAACCGGTGAGCATGTTTTCACCCTTGAATCACTCCTGATTCATTGAAATCAAATCCAGATAAAAGTTGGATCTCCTTACCTGATAATCAAACAACATATCTATTATCCTGAATCATCATCCTGATATTCAAAGAAGAAAATCACATGAAACCAAGACAAATGAATCACTCGATTCTGAATCTTATGATTCCCGATAATCCTTATGGATTCTGCTTGATTTTTCCTGTGCTAATAGACGTAGCTTTATTCTGAAAATTATCATTGGGAAAATCTTAGATGCCTTGAGATATTGCAAGTAAGAATAGCATATCAGTGGGGTACACATTGTATATCTTATAAGTTATACCTTAATACACAAGAACATGATACAAAGATGCGTATAGTTTCAAATTTTATAATATTGTCAACTTGAATTACTTGTTTATGTGCTTATTACGTATGAATAAAGAGTAATCCATGACATGATCCCATATTCTTTGATGTTTATTTTGTATCGTTTTTGCTAAAAGATAGCCTGATATGATCCTCTGCTCGTGTCTTTGATCAAAAATAGTTTGTGTGAATACTTGTATATCTCTATCTAGAAAAGAACAAAAAGATTTTAAGTTTATGCATTGTTCAATTTTAATCAGAAAAAGCCAAAAATATTTTATGTTTAACCTTCATGAATTGTATTTGAATCCTCGTGCTTGAATATTTCTTATCTTGTTCGTTTGTTGATTTGAAAAAAAAATCTTCATAATTCTGAGTTGGAAATTTGCGCACTTAAGGGCTGTGCGTACTTGATAAGTTCGCACGAGGTAAACCTTGCATACTTAACAAGTACGCAAGAGTTAGTCTTGCGCACTTGTAAATGCGCAAGAGTTAAGTCCCGCGTACTTGTAAGTACGCAAGAGTTAACTCGTGCGCACTTAACAAGTACGCACGACCGATGAGTGATGGGTATAAAAACGACACTTAGAACTTTTTCTAAGTTTCACGCTTTCAAACCTAAGAGTTTCCCTCTGCATTTTTCTACTCCAAATCGATTGTGTCTAAACCATCTTTTTTTCCCGTCTATACATTCATCATCTCATTACATCGCATTAGTGAGAATTTAGACCGATTCCGTCCATAAAATCGTGTCAGTCGACCAATTTGTGACTTAGAAAACTTTAGGTTAGAATCTTGAATTTTTGGGAAAAATTTGGGGTTGTTTGGGTAACTTACTGTGTGTTTCATGAAAATATGAACCTTAATCGATTTTCTAATCACCCTTTGATCCTCGATTTGAGTCGTCCGTTGAAGTTTACTCGACAGTGGGTCGGCGATGGTGTTAGGTCAAAATTGGTGAAATGTTGGTAGTTTGTGGTGTTGATAATGGTCCCATAGGTTAGCATCCTTGATTCCGACCTAGTGGCGACCTAATCGACCCGTTTCTTTTGAACGACCGATCAACTTCTGAATTTTGTTCTTAAGTGTTGTTTACGCAAGAAGAAAAAGCTGCGCACTTGCTAAGTGCGCAGCACCAACACTTAGAAATTTTTCTAAGTCTGAAATTTTTGTTCAATGAGTAACTACTACACCATGTCATGTTTGTTTGTTTCCAATAACATACGTTGTTCTGATTATGTTTTCTGTGTGTCTCTGCAGACTATGGCTCGGGCATTCACTAACGAATTCAACTTGTTAGCGAATACTCAACCTGAGTGGAAAGGGGCAGCTTTGCAATATCGGGAGATCGTTGATTTTCTGAACCAATCAAGAATAAGTTATGCAATCTCAGCTGACCCAACAGTCTTAAGACCTTACTTGGAGCAATTCTGGGAGACGGCAGAGCATGACTGCACGGTATACCCTAATGTCATAAGGGCTACCGTTGATGGTCGGGCTATTGCTTTCTCTGAGGATACAATAAGAAGGGTCCTGCAATTCGGAGACCTCGCTACCGACCCGACGTCCTATCCAGATTACTATGTGGATGGGTGTTGGAGGCATAGAATGGGATATGTCGGAGCGAGGGACTATGCTTCTTAGAAGAAGATGTGGATATTGGATCAATGGCGGTATTTTGCCCATATCATGATCGTGTGCATCTCGTCAAGAAAAGCGGGGAAAGATGCCATGGGTCATGACCTTGCAGCAGCCATGGTGGGCTTGTCTCTTAATAGGGGCTACAACTTCTCTCTACATCTTCAAAGCAATCACTGATCAGATCAATACAGCAGAGAAGTTTAGGTTCCTATTGTACCCGAGGTTTGTGCAACTCTTGATTGATGATGCATTTCCAAACCTACGTGCTATCGGGGAGAGACTGCAAGTAAAACGGGTGGACAAGAGAGTATTTGCTCAGTTTCTAAAGCCAGGCAGTGTAGAACCTACCCCTGTGCATACTGAACTCTTTGGCCACCTACTTAATGAAGCATATGTCGCACCAGAAGATTGGAATTGGTATAGTCCCAATTCGGCACCAGAGATGAGTGATGATTCTAATGAACAACAAGAAGAAGAGAATGAAAGTGATGGAGGTGATGACGAAGGTGGTGATGGTGGTGCTGAGGAATCCGATTCAGAAGCAACATAATCAGATTCTTCTGATTCCGATGACGCACCATCCCAAGCACACCCGAGGAAGTCGGCACAGGTAACCCTGCCTGCGTCGTCTTCTAAAAGAAAGCGACAAAGCTCGAGCAGCGAATATGAGCCGACTTCTGACTCTGACGCTGCTCTACAAAGACAAAGGCAAGAGAGTGCCAACAAGAAAATGGGCGATAGGCAAGAAGTTGCTATCCCCAGGGTTGTAGAGATCCCGACTGTGCAGCAAGTACAACCTGCAGCTGACAGTCCAGAGTCAGAATCTACCCCACCAGCACAACAACTGTACAGAAGGAGGAGAAGGCCACTAGTACAAGGTAATGTGGCAGTCACGGCGGTCACAGAGGAGATTCCGGTGACGATGACCCTCCCTACTCCAACCGTCCAGGTGACGGTGACTACTCCACTTCTCACGGAGTCAGTCACCATCACCCCAACCATAACACCCACTCCCATAATTACATCCCCACACCCACCTCACACCACTGAGCCGTCAGGTCAACCCTTCAACTATGGTGATTTCTCACAAGGGTTTGACTTTGACACAATCTTCTCCTCCCCCATCCATAATGCTGAAGCCTCATCATCTAGGCATTCTGATCCGTATGATGCAAGGATCAATGTCTTAGAGACCCAAGTTGCTGAACTGTTGAAGACCATTCAAAAGTCAAAGGAGGAGTCTGATGCTCAACAAGCACAGATTAATTCCCTGGCCGATGAAGTTAGGATTCTCCACAGCCAGAGAACAGGGACAAATGAGCAACTGAAGAATGTTATGGTACAGAACGAGCTGCTGATGAAAACCAATGAAATGATTCTAGGCCACAGAACTTCACTTGAGCTAAGGATGGATTTACAGAGAAAAGAGCACGAAGCGATGGTCAAATTAGTTGAAGAACTGACCAAGAAGCTTGATGCTCAGGGGGAGAAAGGGAAAGAGAAAAAGAAAGAGAAGGAGAAAGAGAATGAAAATAAATCCACTGGTGCTGAGCCTTGTCATCCAGTCGACTTGACTAAGGATGATGATAAAGACAAGGATCCTAAAGCCGGTCCTAGTGGAGGTGAGCACCAAGCTTTGGCGATTGTGCCCATCTCTTCTATTCCAATGGCTGAGGGGGAGTCTGCTCAGCAAGAGGGTGGTGATACATCTGGTGGTGGTGGTGATAAAGGGAAGTCAGTGACTGGAGTACTTAAGGACTTATCTGATGATGAGATCCTATATCTAGAGCCTGACTACTCTAAAGAAGCACAGATCGATGCTCTTTTCAATCTAGAAGAAGGAGAGATCGACTCTGGTGATGACTGGAATGATGAAGATGAGGATGTGGTAATAGAGATTCCCAAGGGCAACGGGGAAGGAGAGTACGAGTTAGAGGATGGTGAGATCTTTGAAGTACCATCGCTCGAATCTCTCCTCGAAACAGGCTCAGTTGACATGGCAAGTAATGTTGAAGCTACAACTGAAGCCTTCCCAGTCGACCCTACACCTGTGGACCCTGAGGCACCAAAAGATAAAGACATGCCTTCTGCATCATCTAAGGGTCCAGCTCCCGTGTGGCAAAAGACGTCCATCACAGACAAGCACGGAGCTACAGGTATGATCTTGGCTGTTAGGTTCGAGGAGGACAAGCAGCTGTTCGCCATCAAAAGATCTGGGGGGTTCAATACTTGAAACCAACCAGTGAGGCGTTCAACTCTTTGCCCAAGTACGACCTTGTGAACCTCGTATACCGCGACCTGCTGAGTCACTCGAGTCATGCAGTAGCAATGGGTTTGTGGATAACACTATAGCGGGAAGCAGGATCAGGGAAATTTGAATACTTCAAGCCTCAAGTGCCCAGAAGAGTCAAGGATAAGCACGTTGTACATCCTGTGACTAAGAAGCACATAAAGAGATTGGTATATAAGCCAGTGCAATGTGAAACTAAGATTCCCCTAAGCAAGTTACCTCAGGATATTCTTGGTGACATGTGGTACTGGTACGTTGATCCAAAAACGGGTGAGGCTGTGGTTATGGGTAAGGGTAAGTCAGCAAGTGGAAACATGGTGCCAAAGGAAGTGATCAGGATATTTGATGAAGTCTGCTTCATCAACTTTTCTGTGAACGATCTGGAGGTACTAGCCGACAAGTACTGCATCCACACTGACGATTGGACAAAGCTTCTTTCTGCCAAATACGACAAGTTGATCAAGTTCTGCCTTGATTACAAAAGGAAGATGGAAGCTAAGGAGCCAGTGCTATGAAGACTGAAGATTGAAGACTGAAGACGATAAAGATCCCGAGTTGTTGTCAAGGGGGAGTTTGTTGATGCACTTTCCTGTGACAACACTCTCGATAGAGTCTTAGTTTGTATTTCTAATGTCTGTAATTTGTCTTTGTATGTAAGAGTCGTTATGTAATAGTTTATCGAGTTGTATTTACTTTTACATAATGTATGTTGCATTTCTCGTAAGTGTTTTGCGCACTTACATGTGCGCAGGAGAAAGCTCCTGCGTACTTAGCAAGTACGCAGGAAGACCCATGCGTACTTGCTAGGTACGCAAGAGCATTTGGTCCTGCGCACTTGCTAAGTGCGCAGGCATCAGGTCTGTATAAATAGGTTTGGTTCACAAAGGATAAGTACGCAGAACTCATATCTTAGACGAATTCAGTTTGTTAAATACGCAACTTGTGATCTCTCTGTAACCGTCGAGTGTTTATAATAGAAAGAGCTTTTATTGTGACTCTCGTGTTTGGTTTACTTTGTTTTAGTTAGACTCTCCGCCTAGTCACGGGTATTTCGCACCCGGTCCGACTAGTAGACCACTTGCATGCAACGATCCGACACACACGAAGGGACCTACACAAATCTTACCCAATTGTGTTAGTAGTTCATAGTCTTAGTAGAGAATAAAAGTTTCATTGTTAGCGGGTCAATTTTACCCAAGTTAGATAGTTGTTTTAGTTTGGTGTGATGTTAAACTTGCTTATTTGGATTCCAGTCACTTTAGCCACTTTTAAATATCCCCTTCCATACCCTAAACCCTAGCATGACACTACAACCCGTTTAAAGCCCTTATGATTTGTGTAAAGTTTTGTGTTAATTGGTGGAGATGTGATACTTGAGCAAGATTATGATAACGATGTTTCATTGATGGTCTGAGTGTGTAACTATAAACTGGCACATCTTTTGCCATACCAGATATTAAACCAAGTGGAGTGAACATTGTGAGGGGTGTGAATGCTTGTAGGTGGAAAACTTGAAGCGTGGTAGGCCCGGTTAGACATCTTGGTTTTAAATGCTATGTCATTTTACTTGCTAGGTGTAATTCTATTGACTGTGTTAAGTCTTACGAGTTGGGTATGACTTTGGATCTTGGTGAGGAATGGTTAGGGATGAGGGACGTGTTATTGTTAATGTTGATTGAACGTATCTGAGGCTTTGATTGGGGGCAACCAAAGAGCAAGTGTGGGAATGTGATGTAGGGGTGAATGTTTATGTTTTAATGTGTCTAATAATGCATAGTTGGTCATATTTGAATGTGGAACATAATGACTATTGATGTGTTTATCGTTTGTAGAAAAGTTGAGAAGTATACGATGCTAATACAACAGCTGCAAGTTTACAAGGAAGATAGAGATTGATCAAGTGACAAAGGAAACAAGAATTAAGGAGGAACCTAGGCTACGCCCTCCTCGGCGTTGCTTACGCTGGTCAGCGTTTCAAGATGGGCGTTTGTAGAGCATAGCTCAGAGGGAAGAGCGTAGACAAAATCCAAGCTGGAGCGTAGCTTACGCCCCTGTCGGCGTAGCTTACGCCCTCAAGAGAAATTATAGGAAAGTTGGGATTTTTGAGTTATATTCAAGATCAAACCCTAAAGCCGTCATTATTTGATCTTGGGAGCTTATTGGATGACCAAAGGGTGATTTTCAGCATTCGTGGAGCTTTCTAATTTTTTAGTTAATGTTTTGTAATTCTGAATTGAGTTTTGAAGGTACAATCATGTTTGTGTGTAGCTAAATCACTCGTGGTTGTTCCCGGGTGTAGGATTACTTTCGTTTTATGATTTTTCTGGGTTCATACTTTGTTGGATTAGATTTGTGATTCAATCGTATGATTAATCGCAGTCTTTTGTATTTCCTTTATTGATTAAACGGTTTGTTCATTGAGATTTGGTGTTGTCATCAGTTACTTGGTTTTCTAATCGTGAACCATTGATTGCATTAGGTTTTATGTTCTAAAATTTGTAGGGAATTAACTAGGGATTCATCTTGTGTCAATTATTCGGTTTTCTAATCGTAAATCAACACAATCAAATTTCCGGGTTTTTGTCTATTTATCAATTATTGGTATGTTACAATTCATGTCTATATGAAGTTCAACAAGTATTTACTAAGATTGTCATTAACGTGTGTGATCCAAACCCGGGAGCGATCCGTTTTCTCTTAATCACTTTCAATTCAACCAAAGTTTGTTGCTTAGCAATCGTTTTCCAAATCAGTTTTCCAAAGTTTAGTAGTGTCTGCATTTTTATTAAGTAATATTTAAATAGAATTCTCCACAAATTCCTTGTGGGTTCAACAACCTTACTTTCCATACAACAGTCTAAAGTAGCTAAGGATCAGTTTTTAATTATATTTTTGATTAGCCTTCGACAAGCGATCAAAATGTCTCTAATTTAACACCTTGTGTTCCGTCCAAGTGTGGGGAAGTCAAATAGACAGATAAAAGAAATTTTACAAAAAACGGTGAAGCCTAATTGTAAAGACTGGTCAAACAAACTTAACGATGCATTATGGGCTTATCGAATAGCGTTTAAGATGCCGATTGGCACTACCCCTTACCGGTTGGTTTACGGGAAGGGTTGTCTGTTACCTGTGGAGATCGCCCATCGTGCTTTATGGGTGGTTAAAGAGACTAACCTTGATTATGATAATGCAGGGAAAGAACGGAAGTTGCAGCTGTGTGAGTTGGGCGAATTGAGAGATGAGGCCTACGAATGTGCTTCTGCCTACAAGGACAGAATGAAGAAAGTGCACGATGCAAAGATGAGGATTTTGACGATCACCTCAGGCAGGTAGTAAACGGTCATAAGTTGAAACCCTACTTGGAAGCAGAGGACTTGAATGATAAAAATGAAGAGTCCGTTAGTTTGATAGCATGTATCTCAGATGATGAATCAAAGCCCGTGAAAGTCAGGTACTCCGTCTGGCTGGAGACGTAAAACTTAGCGCTACTCGGGAGGCAACCCGGGCTTTGTTATTTCATTTAGGGGTGTGTTTTAGACATTCATGTCACCCTGTGTTCCGTCCAAGTGTGGGAAGTTAGATATATTCCAGGTATGTTTTTTTTCTTTTTCGCGCAATGGGACAATCCACAGTTTGTTGGGGGGGTGATAGAAGCACACATACATATACCCTTTTTATCATTTTAGTAAGTTATTTTACCTTTATTTTACTTTAATTTTTTTTTCCTTTAAAAAAAAACTAAAATTTTCAAATTGGTCTCAGCATAGGCTACGCCCTCCTCGACATAGCTTACGCCCTCAAGTAAATCCAAACGCCCCCGGGCCTGTGAAACGCTCCCCAAACGCCCATAGCCAAACGCCCACCAGAGTAGGCTACGCCCTCCTCGGCGTAGCTTATGCCCTTGCCCTAAAATCACTGATTTGTCCTTCTCTCACCTACCCGACCCAAACAACTTCTTTATTTCACCCAATCCGGATTAAAACCCACCTACCACCCCTTTCCACCTTTATTAACCCACAATTCCATCTTCCACCCCAAGAACACCCAAAACCCTTTCCACCTTCATCCCACCATATCTCATCCAATTCTACACCAAATCACACGGGTTTTAGGTACTTGTTGAGTGGTCTTTCATGAGGAACTAGATCCTGGGGGTTGTTTTTCCAGATCTGCAGCTGTTCGGAGTTTGGGGGTAATCTAGGGTTTCAAAATTTTGGGGGTTTCTTCACGGTCAAAGTCCAAGGAGTCTAGTGTTTGTGTCTACACTTGAAAGGTATGTATTTTCCTCTTTAGGAGTCTTGATTTGCAGGTATGTTGGATGCTTTACACAAACTCTGGTTTGTCGTGGGTGTAGTTGAATGATAGTTGAGATGTCTCATGAATGTAACATATGTTGCTTAATTATACTTGACTTTGGTTTGTAGCATTTAACTGCTTTAAATTCTCTGTCACAGCCTAATCATGTGTCATATGCTGTTTTATGTAGTGTACAATGGGAAGGTCAGGAGATAAGAAAGGCAAAGGAAAGGAACCTGAAAGTTCCTCTAAGAGGCGAAGAGGCGTAGTTATTGAATCCTCTAGTGAGGAAGAGGAGGAAGCAGAACAAATGCAGGAAGACTCATCTAATGAGAGGAGACACAGGGGACAGTTTGGAAGAAAACAAAGAGGCTGTCAACATTCCCGTCACCAATGCAAACCTAGTTGTATCTGTCCAAGATTAGCAATCCAAAACAAGGGTTTAAGAGTTTGTTCCCCTGTGAGCGGCAAATCTATGAGCCGCACTTTGAGATGTTTGGAGTTGGTGAATGTTTCAAGCGATTGGGTTGGGAAGATAGTTTGGCATTCCATTATGCGGGGGTTGAAGAAGTGTATACGGAACAAATAGTACAATGGATGTCCACTTTACAGAAAATTGACGGCAATTACGGGGTGGAGTAAAGGGCACGGAAACTAAGAGAGCCTTTGGCTCTTGCTTTTGGCAACTAGGAATTACGGCAGAAAGAAAGCATCTTGTATGCAGTTTTGCATGCAAATCGAGGATTAGAATTTGGAGTTGATCAGTTTTAGATGGAGAATTATATGGTGACAGCATTTGATTCTGTGTTTATTATGATTGGCTAAATCACATGTGGCTTCTTCCGGGCGGATGGTTCGTATAGGTTTTATGTTTTATTCAGTTGTTTATATGATTGGATCTATTTAGTTTCTGACAATAACTTGATAGATTGATATATTGGTTGATTTAAACAGTTTATATATGTGTTTTGAGTTTTCGTTCTTCAGTTGTTGATAAAACCTAGAGCGGGTTGGGTGACTAACGGGGGGTAAACTTGGAACTTGTAAATTGGGTAGTTGAATTATACTGGTTTATGACAAAACTGGTCGTATAGGTTTGCTGACAACAACCAGTCTTCAATTACTGTTTTAACTGATTTTTCAACACTATGTCTATGTGGTGTCCAATTGAACAACTGATTTTTATGTTAAACCTAGAACCTAAAGTTTGGAGGAGGTTGAATTTTTATTTAATTTGAGTTTTAATTAAAATAATTTTCTAAACTATCACAATTTATTCTTTCCTCCAATTTCTCGTGGAGACGACTCGACTTTCCACTTACTATATTTTTTGACCAACCAAACGACATCAATCAACTAGTACCACAACCCGTGAAGATTACTCGAGAACTATCAAGTCATGAACTTGAACCCGTAAAGATTCCCGTGAACCATCAGCCGTGTACTTTTATGTGAAGCCTGATCTTGTTTCCCAAATTAGTCCCGAGAATTATGGGATTTCAAAGTTTGAACCCAACCGGAATTCCGATGAACACAAAGAACAGATCCGATGATCACAATCAACTATTGACGAAATCAACTCAAACTCTTTTCCAACATCAACAAAGACAATCAGCAAATCAATGAATCACAGAAGAAAAAGAAAAATTAGCACAAGCGTACCCGATTGGTAGCAAAAACAACCGAAAACTAAAAGAATACCTCAAATCTTGAATCCTTGATATATAAACCGAGCCTTGAATGACTCTAATGGCCCTGATACCAATTGTAAGTCCCAATATCTCGATGGATCTTCAAACACACGAACAAAATACTAACGATATCAAAGTCTCACACGTTATAGGCAGAATTTATACGTGTGGTGATTCAAGAAGAGGATTCAAAGAAGCACAATTGTATTATTAAACAAGAGTGATTACAGAGAAAAATATCAAAACCGCTAACCCTTAGACGGCTCTCCACAAGTCTAACACTAATAATGATGTGTATTTATCTATTTATACACAATAGAAAAGCCTATACGCAAACACAAGGTATATCGGCCCAATGGCTGGCCCAAGACCCACTACCGTGAACCCTAGTTCATGGTTTCAAAACCTAAATACACTTCTATTTGGTAACACCAACACGTATATTTATTTGATACGTCAGCCTCACATATATAAACCCAATAATTTGCGGTTATCACATTCTCACCTAGTTAAAAGAATTTCGTACCGAAATTCAACTGGTGTTGATATCGACCGCTACTTTCTTGAAAAGTTGAGGATATTTATGTTTCATGTGATCCTCTCGTTCCCATGTGAATTCAGGTCCAAGCTTAGAGTTTCATCGGACCTTCACAATAGGGATACGACTACGTCTAAGCTTCTTGATTTTATGATCCAATATCTCGACCGGTTTCTCGATAAAGTGAAGCTTCTCGTCGATATGGAAAGTATCATATATGTCGCTGAGCTCTTGAGGTAGTTTCAATTTGTACGCCACAGGATCGATTTTATCAATAATTTTATGCGGCCCAATATACCTCGGATTGAGTTTGCTCCTCTTTCCAAATCGAATCACGCCCTTCTAGGGTGAAACCTTTAAAAGCACCTTGTCGCCAATTTGAAATTCCATGGGCTTTCTCTGATGGTCGGCGTAGCTTTTCTATCTATCCCGTGTGGCTTTGATTCTAATATTCTATCTCGAATCTTAAAAATCTTATCCGTAGTTTCCGAAATAATCTCGGAGCCAGTCAAATGATTGTCACCAACTTCGGCCCAACAAAGTGGCGATCGACACATACGCACATACAAAGCTTCAAACGGTGCGCATTTGAGGCAAGTGTGATAACTGTTGTTATAAGAAAATTCGATTAACAGTAAATGGGTATCCCAATTACCACCAAAGTCTATCATACACGCCCTTAGCATATCCTCCATGGTCTGAATCGTCCATTCACTTTGACCGTCAGTCTGAGGATGGTAAGCTGTGCTCATATCCAAACGCGTTCCCAAAGCTCGTTTTAGTGTCTACTAAAATCGGGATGTAAAACGACTATCCTTATCCGAGAATATGGAAACGGGAACCTGGACACAATCTCACCAATGTACAAACGAGCTAACTTTTCCATCTTATAATATTCTAGGATGAGAACAAAATGTGCAGATTTCATCAACCGGTCAACAATGTCCCAAATTAATCATAACTGCTAAAAGTTTGCGGTAATTTAGTGACGGAATCCATAGAAATCTGCTCCCATTTCCACTGCGGAATCTCAGGTTGCTGTAAAAATCCTGATGGTTTCTGGTATTTCGCCTTGACTTTAGAACAAGTCAAGCACTTCCCGACATAATTTGCAATCTCTTTCTTCATACCGGGCCACCAATAAAATTCTTTCAAGTCTTTATACATCTTGTCGGCTCCGGGATGTACGGAATACCTTGACTTTTGGGCTTCGTTCAAAATCAATTCCCTCAAATTGTGAGAATCCGGAACCCACATCCGATCCAAATAGTAAAGCACTTCATCGGTTTCTATTCGAATTTCTTTTCAGCACCACGCAAAAGTTCGTTCTTCAAATTATTCCTCTATAGTGCCTCCTTCTGTGCCTCACGGATTTGAGCTTTCAAGCTCATTTGGATTGTTATTCCCAAGGCACGCACTCGAAGGGGTTTTATTCTTTCTTTTATACTCAAAGCATCTGCCACCACATTTGCTTTCCAAGGGTGATAACGGATCTCACAGTCGTAGTCGTTGAGTAATTCGACCCATCTCTGTTGTCTCATGTTTAACATCTTTTGATCGAATATGTGTTGGGGGATTTTATTTTTTATCGGTAAAAACGGTGCATTTAGTGCCATAAAGATAGTGCCTCAAAATTTTAAGTGAAAAAACAACGGCTCCCAACTCTAAGTCATGAGTTGTATAATAATTTTCGTGCACTTTCAATTGTCGGGATGCGTAAGTGATAACCTTGTCCTTTTGCAACAAAACACAACCAAGACCATGGTTTGATGCAGCACAATACACGACAAAGTCATCTGTCCATCCAGGAAGAGTTAAAATTGGAGCGTTACATAACTTCTGCTTTAACAACTGAAATGCTTCTTCCTGTTTGTCAGTTGTCACCCAATTCAAATTTCTTGTCCTTTTGGGTTAAAAGAGTTAAGGACTGAGCTATTTTCTAGAAGTTTTCAATAAATCGCCTATAATAACCCGTCAATCCCAGAAATTCTTGAATCTCTGTTACCGTCTTAGGCGCTTCCCACTTCTTAATCACCTCGATCTTGGCCGGATCCACATGTATGCCTTTCTCGTTAATCATGTGGGCAAGAAAGTGAACTTATCTAAGCTAAAACTCTCACTTAGAAAACTTGGCATATAGCTTCTCATTTCAAAGCAACTCCAAAATCAGCCTCAAGTGTTGCTCGTGCTCTTCCTTACTTTGCAAGTATATCAAGATGTCATCGATGAAAACTATCACGAATTTGTCAAAATAGGGTTTATATACCCTGTTCATAAGATCCATAAACATCATCGGAGCATTGGTTAGCCCGAAAGGCAAAACTAAAAACTCATATTGACCATACGGAGTCCTAAATGCAATCTTCGATATGACGTCCTCCGGGATCCTTAATTGAAGATAACCAGATCTGAGATCGATTTTCGAGAAATGAGTCGATTCCTGTAATTAGTCAAATAAATCATCGATCATCGGGATTGGATATCGATTCTTGAACGTTAGCTTATTCAACTCTGGGTAGTCGATACACATCCGGAATGATCCATCCTTCTTCTTCACGAATAGGACCGGAGCTCCCCAAGGAGAGAAACTCGGCCTAATAAATCCCTTCTCCAAAAGCTCCTATGGTTGGTTCGACAACTCTTGCAATTCAGACGGTGCCAAACGAAATGGGGATTTTGCAATGGGTGCGGCGCCGGTATCAAATCAATTCTGAACTCAACTTGCCGTGGAGGAGGTAATCCGGGCAAATCCTTGGGAAAGACTTCCAGATACTCGCGCACGATCGGGATATCCTAAATCTTTATCTCCTCCGATCTCTTCTCAACAACGTTAGCAAGAAATGTGAAACTCCCTTTCTTACTTCCAAGCCTTCATACATGAAATAATGTTCAAGCTCCTTTCGGGCTTATCACCTTGGACAATTAGGAATTCTCCGTTTAGAAGTGGAATTCGAACTATCTTTTCTACGCAAATAATTTTGGTTCGGTGTTTAGATAACGAATTCATGCCAATTACGACATCAAAACTATCAAGTTCTATCGGGATGAGGTCTACAATAAACCGGTGATTATCTAAGTTCATAGTGCAACCTCGGACAATATAACTAGCTTTTATAAACACGTCGTTAGTTAGTTCTATAGTGTAGGAATCGTGCAATTTTTGTGATTCTAGGCTAATCAATGATCTAAATTCAGTGGAACTAAAACTTCTATCAACCCCTGTATCAAACAGTATAGATGCATATAGATCATTGAAGAGAAACGTTGCCACACCCAGTCGAAGGTGGAAACACAGAGGTGAGACGAGAGCGGTGTATCGAACACTTAGGCGCAAGAGAATGCTAATAGGTACATTGCAAATTACATAAGAACCATTACTAGATACTAAAAATTAAAACGTGTCTTACGACAAAACAAATTCAAAAAACAAACTAAATGTCTAACATGCGAAAAGAACCCAAAGTATATAATCCAACCCAAAACAACAAGTTCTAATACAAAAGCGAGCCCCCATAAACCTCTTCTTCAATTCTATTTACCTGAAACCATGTTTTGAAAACGGGTCAACTATATAAATTGTTGGTGAGTTCGTAGGTTTTTGTGACTCTATAAAAAGTTTATAAAAATCCAAAGGATAGTACGCATGTATTAGACAACATATTACCATGAGCCATAATCAAAGCCTTGACAAAATAAAATAAAGTACCTCATACGGAAGTCTTATGCAAACAGCCGCTTAAAAATTGGCTAACTCTGCAGCCAGGTGACCCTACAAGTCTAGTTGGCGCGACCAACCACGGGCGGGGGTGTCAACCTGTTAGGACATAGTTTGTAATGACAAAAGCTTGTAATAGTTAGATCTTATGTCTTTATGTTTTTGTTATGTAAAAAGTCACTAAGTGTTTATTCAAGTTTACCTAGAGGCGAACTTAATAAGTTCGCTTAAGTCTATCTGAGGCGAACTTGTTAAGTTCGCTTAGTCTGTTAGAGGCGAACTTAATAAGTTCGCTTATAGCAGGTCATATGGTTATATATGTGTGTGTTTACAGAGTCAATCGATATGAATAGAACAGAGAATTATCGATTAGTCTGATTGAGTCTGTAAACACCATTGTGATTTGGAATACAATTGAGAATGTTATTTACATGATTGTCTACATTGTCTTTTATGCATATAAACGTTGATTCGTTGGATTTCGCACTCTGATTTAACGTCACGTCTTATCACGAGATCGATCCGTAGAAGTTCCATGAGGACCTACAAGTGGTATCAGAGCTATTGCTCGTGATTCTTGTTGATTCTAGACGGTTTTATATGCAAATTGACATGAAATTCGTTATTTTTGAGTTTTTCATTTCCATGGAGTTTTCAAGACTGATTCAGATCTAATTTAGTGTTTTTGAAGAGGATTTTGACGAAATTGATCCGATAGAAAGCTTCTAATTGACAAATTACACAATCCTACGGTCCAATTTTGATTAATTCCTTCAAATCAGTGATTAATGATGATTTCAGTCTATCTCTGGTTCGTGAAAGTGGTTTGAAGTGTTCTTGAGTTTGAATCTGTTGAAGCAAGCGAACCTGCTGATTTCTTGTGCAGGCGAACTTAGCAGGAGAACTTGTCAAGTTCGCTTCTCACTAGTTCGCTTCTCATTAAGTTCGCTTGGGTGTCTCAGAGGCGAACTTAGTATCTTCGCCTAAGGGTAAAGGAAGTTCAACACTTGGAAATTTTTCAGGAAAAATGGCAAATATGGTTCAAGTCACGAATATGTTCAATTATGACAATGAGATCGGTACATCTCAAAAACCTCCGAAGTTGTTGAATCTAGCTGATTATTCAAATTGGAAAGATCAGTTTGACCAGTTTGTATCTTTTACCGATACCAGTTTGTGGATTCCGATTTTGGAAGGTTATACGCATCCGACTTATTCTTGGATGGGACAGGATGATGTTCCAAAGCTGGTGTCAGCGTTAACTATTGAAGAGAAGCTACTGTTTGACAAGGAAAAGAAAGCGATGGCTAGTATTCGATGTCTCTTCCGAAGGAAATATATCACAGTTTTAAACAGTTCAAGTCTTCTCAACAACTGTGGGAAGCATTACAGAAAAGGTGTAAAGGAAGTTTGGATGTGAAGAAGAGTAGAAAGGAGCTATTAAAGAAGCAGTTCTTGGTCTTTAAGCATTTTCAAAATGAGTCCTTGGATGATCTTGCTACAAGATTCTATCATCTTCTTAGTGAACTGGCAAGTGCTTCTGTGATGTATGAGACTGAGAAAATCAATGATAAATTCTTGGAGGCTTTACCATCAAAATTTGATGTGTACACGGTTTTAATCAAAGAGAACATTAAGTATAAAACCATGTCTCTTGAAGAAGTTCTAGGGAAGATTCAGTCGCATGACATGAATATGAAGAAGAAAGAGACTAACTTGGAGCATATCCAGGATCCCTCAATGTATTTTGCCAAATCTACCGGTAAATCTGGTAATGGAGTGGCATTCTTTTCTGGTGATGCTCAATATTCTTCAAATGATCAGTGTTCTGGAGTTCCAATTCATTCTGGTCATTCAAGCCATTATGGATTTTCTGCGACTACAGCTTCTACTTCATCTGGATCTCATTTGAATCAGAAGGATGCTGATGATTATCTTGCTATGTTTTCTTCATTCATGGCATCATATGAGAATTTTATTGGAGGTAAAATACATGATCCTGAGGTTATAGAAGAAGATTTTAGACAGATTGACCCTGTTGATCTGGAAGAAATGAATATCCAATGGAATATGGCCATGTTGATGCGTCAAGCTAAAGATTTCTTAAAGAAAACTGGTAGAAAATATATTGGATCAAATAGTCGATCTCGCATGGGTTTTGATAAAAGCAAAGTTCGGTGTTACAACTGTCAAGAATATGGTCACTTTGCTTAGGAATGTGTGAAGCCAAAGGTCGAGTTTGATTCTCAAAAGAAGCAGCCTAATTTTCAGCATAATAGGAATCAGTCACATGGTTCATCTGGTAATACAAATCATGCATCTGCTTCATCGGCATTGGTTGCTCATAACGACGAAAACTATGACTGGGGCATTCATCTGGAAGACTTGGTGGGTGCTGTGAGTCAGGCTTTTGTAGCAGAAATTCATTTTGAAAAACCAGAGGAGTCGAATGATGATGAAAGTTCTAGTGATGATTCTTGTGATGGTGACAGTGTTCCAAGCGTTGATGAAGAAGTAGAACAAGTGCAGAATATAGATTCTTATGATGCATCAGGTGTTGCTAAGGAGGATATTGTTCTTACTCAAAATGCTTCTGATGGTGCTGATTCAGAAAATATTCCCATTGCCAAAGTATTCATGGCAGACATGTCTGATCCGTTTAAGGTAAAAGACTCTGTTTGTCATATTTACTGTTCTAACTGCATTTCTGTTAAAGATAAATTGCAAAAGGTCATGGATAATAACACAAACTTGATTTGTGACATGAAATCGATGCATACTGTTAATCAGAAACTGAAAGATAATGATAAATTGTGCATAGATAGAATTGAGTCTTTGAAAAGAGACTTAAATTCTCTGGGGTTGAAATATAAAGAGCAAGGTTATCATCTAGACATGGCTTATGCTGAGATAGAAAAACGTAATGAAATTGTTGCTCAAAAGAATAAAGAAATATCTGACAAAGAATCTGAATTGATCAAACTTCATAGAAAGATGGAAAAATTTGAAAATTCTTCAGTTGTTTTGGATCATTTTAACTCAAATGCTGATCCTACTAAGCGTGTTGCTGGAATTGGATTTATTCCTCCACCGTTTAATGCAAATTATGTGGTGGAACCTGAAATCATACATGAAGAGTAGATAGATCCAAAGACTGTGTTAAAGGTGAATCCGGTAACTGGGGAGGATATGGTGTATGAGTCTGATTCTGAAGATGAGGTGTTTGATGAGAAGAAGGTTGAAGGCATTCCAAAAGAGGTAAAAATTGATGACCCAAAAGTTGTTAAAACTGTTACCCGAGATAGATGCATTCTGACTGAACCTGAAGAGGTGAAAGTTGGTCCATCTAAGCTTTCTCCAATTTTACAGTCGAGTGGTTTTGTAGTAGCCGGTTATCAAAAAGTACATTCATCAAAGGTGCCAACATAGGCTTATGTTCCAAAGAAGCCAATAAACTGTTCTGGACATTCCTCTGAAACTTATACCTCTGATGGATCCTCACATTCAAAGAAAACTCCTTATTTCAGAAGTTATCAAGAAAGAAGAGTGTGTTTTCATTGCAACGAGGCTGGTCACATTCTGATCAATTATCCTTACAAGAACCAGGGTAAAATGAAGACTGTTCCTTCACAACCAAAAGTGGTGAAGATTCTGAAAAGAAAAGATGAGGGAAAGTCGTCTTCTACTTTGGAGAAAAAATTGTCTAGTCGATCTTTTGTTAAATCCTCTGGATTTAAACAACAGGATAAATTGAATGCTAAATATTTTGTATGCAAAGAGAAGCTTGAGATTCCTAATGTTGGAATTTCAAAAGATTCTCATCAGGAAGTTAAATTGTCTAGACCTCAAAGGAGAAGACGAAACAGAAAATTGAAGAAAATTTTGGAAACATCCGAATCTGACAATAATATATCAAATAATGTTTTTCAAAATAATAAAAATGAATCTTCTTTGAAAAAGTCTGATTGTCAAACTTCTGTTCCAAAAGTGAATGATAAGATTGATTGTAAAATACAAGAAGTTGTTTATTTTGATCAAACTGGACGACCCAAGACCACGATGGCTTGGGTTAATATTTCTAACTGATTCTTGTTGTTTATGTAGGGACAACCAAGGAGGACTATCAACAATACATGGTATGTGGATAGTGGTTGCTCTCGACATATGACAGGGAATGTTAGATTGCTTGAGGATGTAAAACAAATTGACGGAGGTTATGTCGCTTTTGCGGGTAATAAAGGCGGGTACATAACTGGACAGGGTACATAACTGGACAGGGTACATTAAAGAATGACAAAGTCAAATTTGAGAAGGTGAATTATGTTGAGCAGCTGGAACACAATCTTTTAAGTGTATCACAAGTTTGTGACAAGAAGTTTTCGTTCCATTTCAACGATGCTGAATGCTATATTTTGAAACCGGGCTTCGTGATTCCTGATGAATGGATTCTTATGAAGGCTCCGAGGAGAAATGACACGTATGTTCTTGACATGAGTGTCGCCACTACAACGGATTCAATTCCAACATGTTTACTCTCCAAGGCGTCAGAATCTGATTCAATATTGTGGCAGAGGAAGCTAGCTCACATTAACTATAGGAAGATGAACTACATTGTTAGGAATGATCTGGTTCTTGGGATTCCAAAGATGAAATTCTCAGTTCCTGATGATTGTATTCCTTGCAAGAAGGGGAAGCAAAGAAAGAAATCTCACAAATCTAAATCGACGAATTCTATCGTAACTCCTTTGGAGTTATTGCATATGGATTTGTTCGGTCCTATCAGTATCAGGAACATTGGTGGAAAATCATACTGCTTGGTAGTAACTGATGATTACTCAAGATTTTCATGGGTTAAGTTTCTTTCCTCTAAAGCTGAAACCACTGAGTTGATACAATACTTAATCTTGGGTTTGGAGAATTTATTCAATCTCAGAAGAATCAGGAGTTACAATGGTAGCGAATTTAAGAATAGCAAAATGGGCTTATTCTGTCTACAAAAAGGAATTCATCATGAATTCAGTGCGCCATATGTTCCTCAACAAAATGGTGTCGCTGAACGAAAGAACAGGGCTTTGGTCGAAACAGCTCGCACAATGCTTGCGGATTCTAAGCTTCCAGTCACCTTTTGGGCTGAAGTTATGAATACTGCGTGTCATGTTTTGAACAGGGTCTTGACCGTCGAGCGACATCACAAGACTTGCTATGAATTGCTGAATAATCGAAAGTCGGATCTGGATTATTTACTACCTTTTGGTAATCCTTGACCCTATTGAAAGTTCGAGATGTCCCAACAAAATTCAGTGCGAAGGCTATTGAAGGGATTTTTCTGGGGTATGTGGCGAATTCGACAACCAAGAGGGTTTATAACAAAGAGACGCGCCAAGTTGAAGAATGGTTCCATATTGACTGTTCAAATAGGTCTTTACCACAAATGGCGATTGGTCCGGATTGGGCATTTGATTATGAAAATTTATTCAAGTCTTTTCATTTACCTTCTGATATTTCTGTTGACGATGCTGCTGTTCTCTATGAGTCATGTCAGGATACACAGCACAATGGATTTCTACCAAATGCAGTTCTAAATTCATCGATTCCATCTACTTCTGCTCCCGATCCTAATGTTGCTTCTTGTTCAGGTCCACAAGATTCAGAGAGTGAGGAGGATAATGCTATTTTTCAAGATTCTTCTGCTGATCTGTTGTTGGGTGATGATCTATTACCTTCGACACAGGCTCAGGGGGAGATTCCTACAAATTTATACTCGGAAATTCCTATTAATCAAGATTATTCTTATCAATCTGAATCTATTCAAGTTGACGTGTTGCCGGTTCCAGAGGTTGCATCCATCAAGGAACTCAAAGATCATCCCGTGACGAATATAATTGGAAATTTACAAGATGGAGTGAAAACACGTTCTCTTGTTGACAATACTTGTTTGTATACATGTATTAAAGATTCTGGTGTTCTTGATGATTGCTCACATTCATGCTTTATTTTGCAGGTTGAACCCAAGAATGTTGAGATGGCTTTAAATGACAATAACTGGATAGAAGCTATGCAGGAAGAACTTTCTCAATTTGACAAACTTAAGGTTTGGAATCTTGTTGATCTTCCAAAGGGTGCGTATCCGGTAGGAACAAAATGGGTGTTTAAATGTAAGAAAGACGATCGAGGTGTCGTGGTACGCAACAAGGCAAGATTAGTTGTCCAGGGCTTCAATCAACAAGAAGGAATTGATTACACCGAGGTTTATGCGCCGGTTGTGAGGCTCGAAGCTATAAGGCTGTTTCTAGCTTTTGCTTCTTTTAAAGGTTTAAGGTGTTTCAATTAGATGTCAAAAGTGCCTTTTTATATGGAAAGATCAAGGAGGAAGTATATATTTGTCAGCCGCCGGGATTTGAAGATCCACTGCATCCGAATATGGTTTTCAAGCTTGATAAGGCCCTCTATGCTCTTCATCAGGCTCCTCGTGCGTGGTATGAAACATTATCCACACATCTTTTGGCAAATGACTTTGTTCGTGGAAAGATTGACTCGACCTTATTCATAAAGAAATCAGGGGGAGATTACCTACTGGTGCAGATTTATATGGACGATATTATTTTTGGCTCAACAAATGAAGGGTTATGTAAAGATTTTGAGGGTGTAATGAAGTCGAAGTTTGAAATGTCTGCTATGGGAGAGTTATCGTTTTTCTTAGGTTTGCAAGTAAATCAAAAGGAAGATGGTTTCTTTATTCATCAGTCCAAGTATGTCAAAGATATCTTGAGCCGGTTCAAGATACTCAAATTCCGGTCAATCATAAGTTGAATTCTGACCCGGATGGAAAAGATGTGGATTGTCGACTTTACAGAGCTATGATTGGATCCCTCATGTACTTAACAGCTTCAAGGCCAGATATAATGTTCGCCGTGTGCATCTGTTCCAGATTCCAGGCAAAGCCAAAAGAATCTCACTTAATTGCTGTGAAAAGAATCTTTCAATATTTGAAAGGAAAACAATGTTTGGGGCTATGGTATCCTCATGGTTCTAACTTTGATTTCAATGCTTATACTGATTCTGATTTTGGTGGTTGTTGTTTGGACAGGAAATCTACAACAGGCGGTTGCCAGTTTTTAGGTAATCGACTTGTGTCCTGGCAATGCAAAAAGCAAACCACAGTCTCGATTTCTACATGCGAAGCAGAATATATCGCTGCTGCGAGTTGTTGTTCACAGATCCTGTGGATACAACAGCAATTGAGAGATTACGGTTTGAATTTCACAGGAACCCCTATGCTTATCGATAATAATGCTACTATGTCCATAACTAATAATCCTGTTAAACATATTAAAACTAAGCATATAGAAATTCAATATCATTTTATTCATGATTGTGCAGAGAAAAGGTTGATTGAGCTGGTCAAGGTACACACTGACGATAATTTTGCTGATTTGTTTACCAAAGCATTTGATCGTATCATGTTTGAATTCCTAATTAAAATGATTGGTATGATCAATCCCGAATAAAAACTTTTCAAAATCAGAATTTCATGAAAAATTTTGTTTTTAATTTCTTTATTGCTTTATTACATTTCTGCATTTACATTTTCAGTCAAAAAGTTATTAATTTATAAAAAGTCAAAACAAATTGAAAAATATAAAATTTGACATCATTTGAGGTTAAGAGAAGAAATGATAGTACATCAGTGATTAATTCATTTCACATGACCTTAGTAGACCTTTGATATATGATTGATTAAACTGAGTTGATTTGATCTAAATTTCAAAGTCTGCATAAATGAGAAATGATAGTGTTGTGAATGCTCTATTCTTGATAATTTGTTTTCAAATTTGTGTATGAGTTTTGAAACTTAAATTGTCAATAGACTAAAAGCGCTTTGAAACTAATAGTAGTGTGAAAATTAAATATAATATGATTACATCTGTGATTTGAATCCATTATATGCCTGGATGTGTGTGTAAAAGATCACTATCAGATAAAGAATATATGGTTATAAAGAATTTCATTAGACCAATATCGAATTATATCTTTAGCACAAATTTATTTTAGTTCACTTCACTGCCCATGCCCCGAAAAACATGCAAGGTGTTGTTGAACTAAGATATGCTTTCAAAATCTGTTGAAACATATATTCGCCCTTGGATCAGTTAGATACATCATCTAGTCTGACTCCATTGAATTTTATCCAGATAATAGTTGGATCCTCATACCTGAATCTGTTGATTCTCACTATTCAGCCAATTCATTAGAATCTTCTGATTCTGAATCATCATGATTCTTATATCCTTTGGGATCTGATTCTATTCTTATGCTAAAAGAGATAATTTCATCTTGGAAATTGATCTAATCTTAACATAAACTGTATATGTCTTGAAGATAGTGCAATTTATATTTCTGTTTGGCATATATGTGGGGTACACGATGTTTTTCATCTAAATGGTACTAAATCACATGAATTTGGAGAATAAACGCTTATAGTTTCAAATTTTATAATATTGACAAATTTAATAATTCAAGCTTTATATTTCAAATTCGGTATAAATAAATGAGCATTTTATAACCTGATCTTATTTACTATGAAATTTATCGCGTATCATTTCAAATATTATTCAAATTGAATGAGTTTCAAAATGAAAAAGATGCGAAGTGCACAAGACTGAGTTGGATGGTTTCATATTATAGGTTACCCTTTGTTATTGCTAAAATGTGTGATGAATTAATTGGATACTGATATGATCTTCTTGCTCATGATGTTTAGTCAAAAATATGTGATTTCAGTTTATTCAGATAAAAATCCAAAAATATGTGTTTCCATTTGTACAGATAAAATCCAAAAATATGTGATTCGGTTTGTATAGATAAAACTCAAAAAGATTTTGATTTTTATTTTCCATGAAAATTCTAAACTTTTATTAAAATTGTTCGGGATTGGATCGGATACATGATGCTAACGAAAGTTCAAGACTTGAAAGGTTGAAGTTGGTAAAATTTTGTTCAAGGCAAAAGTGAATAGATATTATGTTCACCTATGTACAGTGAAGCGAACTTAATCTGTTTGTCTGTGGATGGTGAAGCGAACTTAGCATGTTCGTCGAAGGCTTGTTAAGCGAACTTAACAAGTTCGCCTAAATAAGCGAACTTAATGTGTTTAAGGCTTTTGGCCAAGCGAACTTGATAGTCATCGTTTTCATTTTTCAAGCGAACTTATCTGCAATTTCTTCAAAATTTTTAATCTGTGTTGTTAGGGTTGTTTGTTGATTCCATTATATTCAAAATTGAATTGCGATCATTTCAAAGGTAATTTTGTTGAATTTCATCCGTTCAATTGTGTGTATTTGGTGATTTTCTTCTCGGTTCACTTCGTAAATTTGAAAGAACGGTTTTTGACCTAATTTTGACTAGAAATATAAAATTGATCATTCTAATTGGTTGCTAAGTGATATTCGACTGATGTTCATTGCTTATTTCATGAGTTTAACTCGATTTGCTGATTTTTGAACTCCGGTGTTTGAATTTGAATCGTCACAAATTCAGGCGAACTTGTTCCAAGCGAACTTGTCCGAAGCGAACTTGTCCAGGCGAACTTAATAAGTTCGCCTCTTGCAAAACTAAGCGAACTTATTAAGTTCGCCTGGGGGTCAGAGAGTATTTGGACTTGTGATTTTTGAGTCTTAGAAATTTAAAAAAAAAAATTTGTTTAAATTTTTTTGTTTTGTTTGTTTGTGTTTGATATTTTTTACTAATGTGTTTTGTTGTCCGAATGTTTTCAGATGGCTCGACGTGTCGAATATAAGCATAATCAGGTGGCATTGTTAGATCCTAACATGTCAGAGGCAGTCAATTTTCAAGGAATAATCGGATTTCTAAATCGTTCGCGTCTTCATACTGCTTTATCTGCTGATCCTTAGATCAGTTTGGTATACATACATCAATTTTGGGATACAGTTCATCAGGATACGGACGTAGAACCTCATGTTCTTCGTGCCACTGTCAATAATACTGAAATTGCCATATCTGAAGAAACAATTCGTGCTGCTCTTGATTTAGGTGGTAATGCTGAAGACCCAATGTCATATCCTGGCACTCTTATTATGGGCTGTTTTCAAAGAATGGGTTATCGTGGGAGACAGAATGATACACAAGCACGTAAAGGTGGCTTAGTCGGTGAATGGAGATACTTCATGCATGTGATTATTCAATGCATCTCTCCTCGTAAAGCTGGAACCGATGGTTTAAAGATGGCTCTTCAAACTGCTATGGTGGCTTTAACGTTGAATAAGTGATTCAATTTTCCACTTTACTTCTATCGAGAGATGGTCATGCAGATTAATCCGGCTGAAGGTCAAGGATTTTTGATGTATCCTCGCTTTATTCAAATGATTCTAAATCATCTTATTCCGAATCTTCCACAACATCCTATAAGATTAACTTTGACTCCGATTTCAAAGCGTATCTTTACTGACTGCACGAAGGTGAAACAGCAGAATACCGCTTTGATACCAGTTAATACTCCTTTGTTTGGTCACTTAATTAATCCTGAGTATGTTGCACCACCTAATGACAACTGGTTTCATCCTGATGAAATTGCTCAAGCTTAAGGCTTAAATGTTCCACAACAACAACAGCAACCACAACAACAACAACAAGTTCCACAGCAACCGATACAACAACAAATTCCACAGCAACCGATATAACAACAAGTTCCACAAGTACAGGTTCCCGTACAACCACAAATTCCTATTCCTGAACAAGTTCCAGTTCCAATTCCACAAGCTAAGGTTGAAATACCTGTTCAAGAGGAGGTCGTTCATGCACATGAACATGATTTAGGAATGAACATGGATGATTTCGTTGATGACGCTGTGAACTCGCCCATTCATGAAGCTGAAGGGAATGTGGTGACTGATGATGAATCTAGTTCAAGCTCAAGTGATACGATATTACCTGTTAATGAAAGCACTGACTCTGATGAATCTAGGGATTTTTCCTCAGATCATTATGAAGGTTTAGCTGTTATTCCACTGGCTAATGCTGGAAAACACATTAAATCTCAAGTCAGACGACCAAGAAGAAAGTCTGTTTGGGATCCTCCTTCCGGTTCAGTACTTGGAAAAAGATCCTTGGTTGATGAGAGTACTGAGTCTGATAGTGACTTTAATCCAGATCCAAAGACTCAAAAGTTAATGTCTGCTTCAATTGCTGCTGCACAATCTTCGCAGGGAGTAGAGGATGCTAATTTTGTTGCTTCCTTGATTATTACTCCTCCAAGATCTAAAGATACATCTCCGGTAATAACTCCTGTTCCTCCAATCATTACTCCTACTGCAAGTCCTTCGATTCCACAATCGTCAGCTAGTCCGTCAAAGCCTTCTGATTCTGAAAGGATTACTATCCTTGAATCTCAAGTGCTTACACTTCAAGCTCAGGTGTATACTCTTGTGTCTACTGATTCACAACGGCAGCTGGTGATTCAGACTCAAGCTCAATAGATAGCTGACATGCAAGCATTGGTGTCTAAACTCGTTCAGCGTCTTGACACTCAGGGGGAGTTGAGGATACATGATACATGTCACACAGAGTCTATTCAAAGACGTGATGATGAAGACAATGATCCTGCTGGAAATGTTGAGGGTGATCGTCAATACACTGACGCTAATCCTATATCAAAGGTTCAGGGGGAGTCGACCTCACAATCACTTGAAGGAAACAAAGATACTTCTGGTGCTAATGACGTGAGAGATAGTAGAGATAGAGATAGAGAAAGATAAAGATAATGTTACTTATGAAGGCTGTGATGGTCTTAAAGTGCCGTATAACTTCATCCAGGATGATGTTATTCCTGAATTCACTTATGAAGGATTAACATATTCTATGGACTCTGTTGAAGACGTCACACTGCCTGAAGACACTGCTGATTCAAAGATGGATACTGATGATGAGAATATTCAATCCGATAAAGATGCTGAAACTAAAACTACTCACACTGAGTCTTCGAAGGTTAATGAAGATGTATAGAAATACAGGGATTACAAGAGAACAGTGGAGAGAAATTGTAAATAGTTGGATGAAGGTGCTACCCAAGTCTCCAGCACAACCTGCTCAGAAAGAGAAATATGTGAATAACGAGCGGTGTGTAGGAAGGGTCATAAGATGGTTTTATGATGGTGATACAAAATTATTTGCAATTAAAAGATCTAATGGTGTTCAATACTTAAAGCCGAGGATCAAATATTTCAATACCTTGCCAAGGTGTGAAATGAATGGTCTAGCTTCAAAGCCTCTTGTTAATAGATCGAAGAATGGTTTGGCTAATGTGATAGCAAACTTAATCAAGAGAGAAGGTAGTTCAGGAAAATATGAACGACTGAAACCACAAAAAGGAAAGAGAGTGAAGAACACAGATCAGAAGACTGGGAAGGTGACCTGGAGTTACAAGTATAAACCAGTACGTGCTGTACACAAGATACCATTGAAGAAGATTCCTCAAGACTTTCTTGGGAATATGAAATGGTGGTATGTCGATGTCAATACTGGTGAAGCAAGGATTGAAGATAAATACAATAAGGTCATTGTATGTTTCTATGATGCAATGAATCTTATAAATTTCTCAAAGAAAGATCAGAGGACGTTGCGAAAGAATGAAATAATGTTCACTGATGAATGGAAAGAACAAGGATTACAGTACAAGAGAGTTTTGGAGATATGCAGAAGATATGGAGTGCATGCTGGCAGCAGACTATCGGATAACTGGAAGAGTTCATCATGAAGACTGAATACTGTAGATCAAGCTATTGTCAAGGGGGAGTCTGTTAGGACATAGTTTGTAATGACAAAAGCTTGTAATAGTTAGATCTTATGTCTTTATGTTTTTGTTATGTAAAAAGTCACTAAGTGTTTATTCAAGTTTACCTAGAGGCGAACTTATTAAGTTCGCCTGGTCTATCAGAGGCGAACTTAATAAGTTCGCTTAAGTCTATCTGAGGCGAACTTGTTAAGTTCGCTTAGTCTGTTAGAGGCGAACTTAATAAGTTCGCTTATAGCAGGTCAGATGGTTATATATATGTGTGTTTACAGAGTCAGTCGATATGCATAGAACAGAGAATTATCGATTAGTCTGATTGAGTCTGTAAACACCATTTTGATTTGGAATACAATTGAGAATGTTATTTACATGATTGTCTACATTGTCTTTTATGCATATAAACGTTGATTCGTTGGATTCCGCACTCCGAGTTAACGTCACGTCTTATCACGAGATCGATCCGTAGAAGTGCCATGACCTACACAACCCAAGTAGTACTACCCAAAATTCCCAACGGCTACGCTCAGCTAATTGATTACCCAAAATTGGGTACTTTAATGCATAAAAAAAACTCACGTATTAATGTATACTATAACATGTGACTATAAATAAATAAAAAACATTCCCCCCCCCAAATAGTAAACAGTGAGTAAAGTGGGCCGCGAAACTCGTATGAACGATGCGGGCGAGTTATGAGACAGAATCGACAAATACAGACAAAATACCAAGTCCTAACCGGGTTCTACTAACCAAATGGACATAAAACAACATTTAGGACCCTAATATGTGTGACTAAGTCAACAAAGCAAAAGTGGCTATGCAACCTATTGCATACCGAAAAACCCGTGCATACGTGTACAAACCGCTTAAAGTTGTAAAACCGACTTTTATATAAATATGTGACTTCAAAACTTAAATTTTAAGTTTTTAATAAAGTACATCAGTAGTTGTAAACAAAGTTTATTAGATAAAATCTTAAGTGACGGTTTAATTCGTCAAAAAGTGTCGTTACGCTCGTAAAGTCCGGTTTACGGGTCAAAAGTCCGATTCCTCCGAAAATAGGTTTTTAGTGTGATCTTAGCATCCAAATTAAAGCCACCCCCTCCCTTGCGCTGCCATCGCCAGCCGAGAACCACCACCAGCCGAGAACCACCACCAGCCGTCGCCGCCGCCTGCGCCAGCCTCTATCGCTGGTGTCCTTTTGCGAAATTCGTGAGACGTTTTGTTGCAGGTTTTGTGAACTCACTAGCGAAACGCTCGTAGAACCAATGTGTCTTTCGTTTGGTTAATCATCTAAGGTATAATTGTTTTATCCGCTATGGTTAGTTTAATTTATTATTTATACGCGTGTAATTGGATCACTGGCGGGATCCCGGTTTAGAACCGTTAATTTGTAATAATCGCTTCCGCTCATTAAATACGATTTATTTATTTAAAAAGTTTAAATATTTTTTTAAAAAAGTTAAAACTAGTACAAGAATTCCCAACAGTGGTATCAGATCCATCTTTACGCGCGTTTAGACATAATATTATTTATTTTTCGATCTTATGTTTTATTTGTCAAAACTTTTGTTTGACAAAAAGATCATGCATTTTTCGTTTGGTTTGGTTGTGTTTGATAAATCGTGCTCTAGTGACCCGTGGTTGTGTTTGGTTGGTTTTATCTTTGCAATTTTTATGGGTTATTTGGAACCCGTTGTAATTGTTAGGTTTATTTATTTTTATTTATTCTTATTGTATTTGTAAATAAATTGTAAACCTAACGAGACGAAGATTTGAAGACCAAGGCGGACATAAACGGGACTAAAGATGGAGATCTTAGACTAAGTGGTAGATAGCAAGTTTATTTATTTATTTATTTTATCCCTTAGAGTAGTCCGGCTTCCGTTTAATGGCTCGAATGAAACCGGACAATATTTACTAGTTGCTCGATTTATATGTTTTATATATTTTGTGGCTGTGACATTATTTAGGATAATAATTAGACCGTAAATATTTTTTTATAAAACTTTTGACATAATCTTAAAACAACGAGATATTTAAATTGTTTAAATGATTTCTCGAAAATGTTATTAAATAAAAGTGTTTTTTATTTAAATGTAAAACATGTTTTAAATTTAATTGTTTTATTTAAAACCATTTTAAATTATATAAAGAGTTGATTAGTTTAAAATACGGTCCGCGATTAACGACCAATTTAGATTAAATACGGTATTTAAAATTGGACCGTGTCGAGTGTTGAAAGGCGTTTCACGAACTAAAATAGTAAAATCGGTTTACTAGAATTGCACGACCTGGATCATGCTCCTCCTCATCCAAAATGTTTTTGACCCTTAATCGCTAATTTAAAAACATTAAAGCAAATCCCAGATTAAAATCGATATTTTTGCGCCACTCTAAATTGTGATACTTCAACTGATCTATCCGAACCCCCTATGTTAGTGAATTACCTGCATCTGGCCCTACGGTTTTGGTTGAACGTACATCCACGATTCCTGAGTTACTTCGGCCGGCTCTACGGTTACAATTGAAGGACAAATATCACTTAAGTCGTTTAAGTGGGCGTAGTTGAGGGAAACGTATCCAAGCTTGACAATCCTCGCCATGCCCCTCAAACCGAGAATTGTGTGGTTGTCACAACTGGTAATCGTTACCTACCTTAAAGAGGAATGGAGATCATATGTTCTGAAAATTCCATTTCCCTTGAATCCACCCACTAGCGGCTCCAAAGTGCTTTGGAGATGACACGTTGAGGATTCAAATTAGGTTTCATTTGTGATGCTATCAACAATGTGTGACGAACTTCGTCGTGAGCTAGAATATTATCCTGCATATGATATGGCTTGCGAATTGAAGAAAAAGTTTCATCAAAATCGTAGTGAGAATTTTAAAGTGCTTAAGTCCTTATCACGTTGTATGGAAAGAGGAACAGGGATAAGCTCACATTTTTTCTAAAATGATAAGAGACATTGACAACCTAAAAGATCTTGGTTCCCCCATCAACCAAGATATCGCAATTGACTTCATCTTGATGTCTTTGCCGGTTGAGTACGAAGAGTTCGTAAGGCACTACAAGGAAAATGTACTTGGAGGCCTTATCTGAACTGCGAGGGTCGCTTATGGCTGCCGATATGACTATGGGATACATCAACAATCTGATCTCTAAACCAAGAAAGCGTGGTAAGAAGATAGTTGTTTTTCAAAGTGATGATGTTTGTCATTATTGTGGAGAAATTGGGCATTGGAAGAGTACCTGTCCATCATACCTTGCTAAGAAGACGAAAGCTTCAGAAGCATGCTCTTCAAGGATATTCATTATTGAGATCTTCTCTATGTCTAACAAATCTTGGGTGTTTGACACTGGCTGTGGTTTTCACATTTGTAATGATTTGCAGCGACTAAAGAAGGTTAGGAAACTGAAGCATATCGACTTGGAGCTCCATGTGGAAAATGGGCAAAAGGTCGCGGTGAAGGCTGTAGAAGAATATGTTCTTTTACTTTCTTCTGGTCTTGAACTTGTTTTGAACAATATTTATTTCATTCCTAGTTTAACTAGGAATATTGTTTCGGTCTCCGCTTTGCAAGAACAAGGTTTTACGTGTGCTTTTGATGGTGATTTCATTTCGGCATATTTAAATGATTTGTTTTATTTTCATGCAAAGCCTCATAATGGAATCTATGAGATAGAGGTCCATGATAACAACGTTTTATACAACATCTCATCCAAACATATGAAATTAGTCAATGATACGTATCTATGGCATTGTCGACTTGGACACATAAACAAAAACCGCATGAAGAAACTCCAGACCGCAGGAATTTTGAATTCCACAGGTCAAGAGTCTTTTGATTATTGTGAATCTTGTTTAATTGGCAAGTTAACCAAAGCCCCTTTTCACCAGTATTGGTCAAAGGGCCAAGGATCTGTTAGGACTCCTATATACTGATGTATGTGGTCCATTCAGAACAATGTCTAGAAGTGGAGAGAGATACTTCGTTACATTTACTGATAACTTCAACAGATATGGTTATGTTTATCTTATGAAGCATAAGCATGAAACGTTTGAAATGTTCAAACAATACCAAAACGAGGTACAAAATCAGCTTGGTAAAATGATTAAGATGCTTTAATCTGATCGAGGTGGTGAATATCTTAGTCAAGAGTTTGACGAACATCTTAAGAAATGTGGGATCATATCAACTCACTCCACTTGGAACACCACAACTTAATACTGTGTCTGAAAGGATAAATCGAACTCTATTAGATATGGTTCGGTCGATGATGTGTCGTACAAATCTTCCATACTCCTTCTCGAGTTTTGCTCTCGAAACTGCCACAAGAATCATAAATCTAGCCCCTACAAAGAAGGTGGTCAAAACGCCTTATGAGATATGGCATGGGGAGAAACCCAAAGTCTCCTACCTTAAGGTCTAGGATGTAACGCTTATGTTACCAGTGAATCTACGGATAAACTGAATCCCCGTGGCGATAAGGTCGTTTTCGTTGGATACCCTAAAACCATTGGTTACTACTTCTACAATGTGACACCCAACTATTTCAGGTTAACCCCGTTAACCTAAACTCCGTTATCCCACAACCACAAGGATCAAATCTGTCAATACTCAAACCTATACACATGAAACTTTAGGAACTAAAGCTGTAAATGCTTAAAACGTAATTCGTTGACTTTGGAAAGTCAAAATCGGATGTTCTTTATCCAAATTCACAACCATAACTCCCAAACCGTTCAAATTTGTGGCCATAATACACAGAATTAATGATATCGATCATCATTAAACAATTTCTAAGCGTTTAACATTGTTAATCATTGCGAATTTATCATAATAATGCTCCGTAAGCCGTAACCGTCGAAACCATCACTACAACTCCTAAATTCGATCATTTGAACTATCAATCTTGAAATTAAACACCCTGTGCACCTTATTTGCACCTCTCTGAAGCTTTTGCACACACCAATTACGCCGGAGACTAACCCGCCAAGTCGCGACTGACTTTTAGTCAATCTCCATCAATTCAGGTAATTGAACACACCCTCAGACTCGTTTCAACATCTAGAACAAAAGCCCTAACCTATTCAGGGCTTTTAACATTGAATTGAACTCGAACCAATCTATGGTTCATCGCATATACAGGTTAATCGAACTCTACCCTACACTCTGTCTCAATCAAATTAAACTACATGATTAGATTCGCAATCTCCTACTCACTGAAAGCCCTATAAATCCAACCATTAATCTTATCGAATTTAGTCAATTGGATTCGTGATTAAAATCTAGGGTTTCGGTGTTTCAAACAAGAAATTAACGATCCTAAATTTGGTATTTTTGCAATTAAACTCGTCAGTAGATTCGCAATTCATCAATGAGCAAAACCCCTAAACCTTTGTGATTAATCGCGATCGAATTCAGTGGATTTGAGGGTGGTTTTGGATCGGTTCGCGTATGGGGGAAGAACACAGGGGTGTTAAATGTTAAAACCAAACTGATCCGGGTCTTTAATGCGATACCCTAGCGGGCGGGACTAGTTAGAGCTTTGGGCTGTTGTGGGAGAGACCCGGGTTCGAGTCCCACAACCCAAATTTATTTTTGAGCAGCTTTTTAACCAATATTTTATACAAAAATCAATTCCTATATTTTCATGTTAAGACGATTTGTTACCAGAAAATGACCGTGTGCTCGGGATTAATTTTCAAATTCATTCTAAGTGTTAAATTTATAATATATTTATTTATATTATCACTTAAACAATTATTTCATTCACAAAAGCACACGAGTTACTAATTAGTATTATTATCTCGTGTCTAGTTGTGTTTCACATATATCACATCCGTACTAGATACCAAACTAGGGATTTACTAATCCCGATATCAAGATTTCCACTCGTTAATCATAAGTGTGTTTTAGAACTTCCGATCTTTTCGTATCGTCGTCACATACTACTACGTGATCCTAACAAACGTAATCATATTCTAGGGCATTCGTAGACTGTCCACTTGCATTATATTTGTGGTGTTATTTGCTGCACTCTACACATCTCAGGTGAGTTTCACGGCCCCTTTACTGTTTTTAAACTAGGGGAGAAAACCTGATGCAAACATTTGATTATTGTAGTTCTTATAAATCACTTGCTAAACTAAGCGTAACATTCTATCATGAAAGTCCTTACACATTGAACCGTTTAATATGGATTTAGCGAGGTAATATTTAGTAGTACTACTGGGCTTGACAAACCCCACCCGCGTTAGTCGCGCTAACTCGACTGGAGGTCGAACGGGTGTAATATTGAACTAACACATCACCACGGTTGATAGACATGGTGGAAGGCATAAAACACAAAACAGTCAGCTTCGGTTGCGAGCGCATTAGTAACTTGAACATAGGTTAGCTACCTATTGACATATATTGAATGTACAAGATGTTGCAAACATTATTATTAACTGAAACCTGTGAACTCACCAACCTAGCGTTGACACATTTTCTTAACATGTTTTCTCGGGTCGCTAAGGCACAAGTACACGATTAGGACATGCATGGGAGTCCTTTAATTATTGCAAACATTTAAACTATTTATTTAATTCTCAGCAACTTAGTTTTTGGGTGCGTTTGTTTTGCGCATTAAATACTTTACTTTCCGCTTCCGCATTTACTCTGAACATTTAATGATTTTATTAAATTCATATAGTGTCGTTTGATATGACTAATGACTGAGATCCTGATTTGTCACACGCCTCGCGGTAAAACCCCGCAGGTGGATTTTGAGGGTGTGACATACAATCTTGTTGAAAACCAGGTTTTCATTAAACGCAGAGCCACCTTCTTGGAGAAGTAACTTCTTGCGCGAGGGATTGACCATGTGGACCTGGATGAGATCCGAGAAGCACAAGTAACCGAACCCTAAACTGAATCTGCCGATCAACATGAGACTGTTGAAACTGAATCTGGAAATGTTCAAGATTCAACTGTGACACAAACCATCCGCAAAAGTACTAGGGATCGTCATGAACCCCTTCACGAGAATGACGACATCCTTATAGTTAATCAGGCTGAGCCCACTAGTTACAAGTCTACAATTTTAGATTCTGAATCTAAGAAATGGCTTGAAGCCATGGATGCCGAAATCTAATCCATGTATGAAAACCATGTATGGGACTTGGTTGATCTTCCTCCTGAGAGTCGGAATGTAGGAAGCAAGTGGATTTTCAAGAAGAAAATCGACATAGATGAAAACGTGCAAACCTTCAAAGCAAGCCTGGTAGCGAAAGGCTTTACTCAGACTCAAGGAATTGATTATGATGAAACCTTCTCGTCGGTAGCCATGCTTAAGTTAATTAGGATCTTACTTGCCATTGCAGCATATTATGACTACGAAATATGGCAAATGGACGTCAAAATCGTGTTCCTAAACGGACACCTTACTGAAGATGTCCATATGGTTCAACCGGAAGGTTTTGAAGATCCAAAGAATCCTAATAAGGTATGCAAGTTAAACAAATCCAGTTATGGATTAAAACAGGCGTCTACAAGCTGGAATCTTCGCTTTGACCAGGAAATCAAAGAGTTTGGTTTTGTCAAGAACGAAGATGAATCGTGTGTCTACAGGAAGGCAAGTGGGAGCTATATCACTTTTTCTAATTCTGTATGTAGATGACATACTACTCATTGGAAACGATGTTCCTATGCTTGAAGACGTAAAGTATTAGCAAGGTAAATGTTTCGCAATGAAAGATCATAGCGAAGCCACCTATATTCTAGGAATAAAGATCTATAGAGATAGATCAAAACGGCTTATAGGTTTAAGTCAAAGTACATATGTTGATAAGGTCATTCGACGCTTTTCAATGTAAGATTCTAAGAGAGGATCTTTGCCTATGGCACATGGAATCATACTGAACAATAAACAGTGCCATCAATCTGACGAGGAAAATAAGAAAATGGAAAGAGTTCCATATGCTTTTGCTATTTGTTCCATCATGTATGCCATGCTATGTACTAGACCAGACGTATCGTACACATTAAGCATGACTAGTAGATGTCAACAGAATCCAGGTGAGAGTCACTGAATAGCTGTAAAGAAAATCTTTAAATACTTGAGAAGGACTAAGGATATGTTCTTGATATATGAAGGACTGGAAGAAGAACTAGTTGTAAAATGTTACACTGATGCTAGCTTCCAGACTGATCGAGATGATTCTCGATCACACACAGGATTTGTGTTCGTTCTGAACGGTGGTGCTATCACTTGGAAAAGTATTAAGCAAAGTGTTGTTGCTCAATCCACCACCGAGTCAGAATACATTGCCACTTCGGAAGCTGCAAAGGAGGTTTCTTAGATGAAGAAGTTCATTGCTGATCCAGGGGTAATGCCTAGCATTCAGAAACCAATCGAGATATTATGTGACAACACTGGTGCCATTGCTCAAGCCAAGGAACCAAGGCCACACCACAACACGAAGCACATACTCAGGAGATTTCACTATATCAGAGATATACTAGAACTGGGAGACATCGTGTTAAAGAAAGTTCACACATATCAGAATCTAGCAGACACATTTACTAAGCCTATGCCTCATGCTAAACATGAGGAGCATGCTGACAAGATAGGTCTTAGATTTGCTATACAGTGTGTTTGATCTATAATTTAGTATTTGGTGCTTTCAAACAATATAGTTACATTGGTATTTTATTTTGATTTAATGGTTAAATGCATTATAAATATATGTTTCTATGTTCGATATTTTATACGTTTTAGGATCCTTGAATATTGTATTCTAAATGTCCGTAGTCGATCAGATTCATGGGAATCAATCTGAATGTAAGACTACTGTGAATTAGATGATTGGTTCATTTCGAATGAAAGTCCAAGTAGTTGGAGATCATGTTCACAAATATTCATTAGAGAATGAATATCGGGCGTAACTCATTTCAAATCTATCTTCATGGATCAAGGTCTTGAGAAGTTTTGAATATGGGACCTGAGGTACATATTTGAACTAACTTTGACTGAAGTTTGTTCTTTGACCATACCTAACATTGTTGCGTGAAAGGCATTAATAAGAGTATGATTAGGAATAAATATGAAGTTAAGTGGGAGTTGTAGTGACCGAGGGAATTATGTTCTCCTTTGATAAGGAGTTGGACATTCTGGTGCCCTCGTTAATTCAAACCGGTATAAAACACGTGGCCACGCTCAAACTAAGAGTAGTTTGTTTAGACCACTTTGAATTGGAAAACGACAACAAGAATTGGAAAACGAGAACAAGAATGGTTGAACAACATATGAGAAATGACTTGCATTCATGTCTCATGTTCAACGAATGCCCTAAACAGAAAGGATACATAGATATGTTTACCATGACTGTTGTACTCGGTAAAGTAAGGGTTACTTGAACATAAGGAAATAGTTGGCGATTGTAATATGTCATACCTTGCTAGGGGTAGTAAGATGCAGCTAGGCGTTCAACCCTGTCTACGTTGAACTGATTAATTGATGAATCGTCCAAGTGGGAGATTGTTGGATATGGGATGTCTGATCGTCAATTAAGTCAACGTTACTATCGAGGTACGATCCAAAAAGTTACACTTTGGGCAACGAGCAATTTGATAATAGTTAGTCATAATTATTATTGTTCACAAAACACGGTTTTATTAAACGGTGAAAAAATATTTAGAGAAATATTTATCGGCAAATTCGGTAATTGATTATTTAGAGAAATAATTATATACGGAGGAATTTAATGTTTAAGTGTTAAACATTAAAAGAGTTAATTTTACTGATTATTTATAATTAGTTAACTGCAAGGATTAAATGTAATTAATAGTTAATTACATGGGGATTAAATGTTAATACCCAGGGGGTGCGGGTTGTAAGTTAAGGCCTTATAAATAATCCTTAACTCTTAAACCCTAACACCTGATCTAGCCTCCATCTAGTTTGCGCAAGAAGAGAAAGCCACCATCCCCTCCCCTTGCGCTGCCATCGCCGAACGAGAACCACCACCTGCCGTCGCCGCCGCTTGCGCCAGCCACCGTCACCGGTGTTCTTCTGCGCAATTCGTGAGACGTTTTGTTGCAGGTTTTGCGAACTGTTACTAGCGAGGCCCTCGTTGAACCAATGTGTCTTTCGTTTGGTTAATCGTCTAAGGTATAATTGTTTTACCCGCTATGGTTGGTTTAATTTATTGTTTATATGCGTGTAATCGGATCAATGGCGGGATCCCGGTTTAGAACCGTTAATTTGTACTAATCGCTTCCGCTCATTAAATCTGATATATTTATTTAAAAAGTTTAAATATATTTTGTTTTGAAAGTTAAAACTAGTACAAGAATTCCCAACAAGTAGACCTTGTGAGAGTCTTGGTTAGGGCTTGGCAGGTTGTTGGGTATAATATTGAGACTGATGCTTTCAATCGAAACTACAGTATCGAAACTACGTAGTTTCGATACCTGTTTTTCAGTCCCGTTTGACGGTGGCTTGGAAAACAAGGCACATGAGGCCTCCTATATAGTAGAATACCTATTAGGAGTGAGTGTGTTTGTAGAGGAAATCACCACCCCAGGGAGAGCTCACCCTAGGGTGAGAATAATTGTTGAGTGTGTGAGGAGCTTCATTTTCATATCAATGAAAGATTCATACGTTTTATGCTCCAATTATTGTTCGTTCTCATTTTTATATATGTTTATTCGTGTATGTGATTCCCGCACCCGTCTCTACCACTTTTCTGATTCGAGAGTGATACCGGATCCAGAGATTCCGCCTCTTGATTCGGGCTGTTTGATGGATTTATCTGTAGATATGTGTTTACAGGTCTGCTCATGACCTACAAGTGGTATCAGATCCATGGTGGCTCTTTATTGCTCTCGAATATGCTCCAAAATCAAAGGAAAGCCCGCAATTGAGACGTTAAACATGAAGAAATTGATGTGTAGCAGGTTCGTGACTGCTGTTCTACATTCTCACTGTCAAAATCTGAAGATGTAAGGCTTTGTGAAGCACTTTTCAGACCTGGATTAGGAGTATCGATGTAGCTGAAGGTTGAAGATTTTCTGTCAAAACTAGGTAGAGGCTGGAGATTTTGGTCGAAACTAGGTGGCGGCTGAACATGTTCTATTGAAACTACTGTTGAAGCCCTAAATCAGAAGAAGAAATACATCGAAACTAGGCTGTCGAAACTAGGCTATCGAAACTACTAGTTTCGGTTGAAGAATTTCCTATAGAAACTACTAGTTTCGATTGAAGAATATCTCTATCGAAACTTCTTGTTTCGATGTTGTCTCTAACGAAACTAGCATTGTTTCGACTGAAGTGGAGCCTATTGAAACTACAGGACAGGCAAAACTACCCTAGTACTATCCAGGATATTAAGAAAAGTATTTTGGAGAAAACTTCTTGGATGAATTTTTTACAGGATATTGCATAGAAGGAGGGGAGTTTTGGCTGAAAACTTGGAGACAACTTTTTCGGGTTTTCAATAATTTCGTTTGTTCGGAAATATACATGATGTTCCGCCTGAGCCAGCCGTAATTCCTTTATTTAAAGTTCAAGATTGAGCAGTGGATAGAAAAGTCTAGCATATTTGTGACGAACGGGATCATTGGTTGTTGATTACATGGTGATTCGATCCCTTATCTTTTGCCTAGAAATAGGAGGTTCTACACTTCAGGGGGAGAATCACCACGAAAGGCTTTGGATTATCATCAGAGTTATGAAGATGCAAGACTAAGTGAGCCTCCGCTTAAAATTGACCTTTTTAGGGGGAGAGAAGGCACAAGTTGATCAAGTGTTCGTGAATGTAAAGAATCTTTGTAGAAAGATAGTTATTTACTGCTAAATACTTGGGATTCAAACCTTGAGATCGAGTGTGAGAGGTGCCTACAAGATAAGTAGGAGGGGCTACACTTGAGGGGGAGAATCACAACGAAAGGCATTGGATCATCAGTCAATCTACGAAGACGAAAGACAGAGTCGAACAAAGAACAATTGTTCAACCGAAACTAGGTAGTTTCGATACCTGTTTTTCAGGCCCGTTTGGCGGTGGCTTGGAAAACAAGGCACATGAGGCCTCCTATATATAGTAGAATACCTATTATGAGTGAGTGTGTCTGTAGAGGGAATCACCACCCTAGAAGGAGCTCACCCTGGGGTGAGACTAATTGTTGAGTATGTGAGGAGCTTCATTTTCATATCAATGAAAGATTCATACGTTTTATGCTCCAATTATTGTTCGTTTTCTTTTTTATATATGTTTGTTCGTGTATGTGATTCCCGTACCCGTCTCTACCACTTTTCTGATCTGAGAGTGATACCAGATCCAGAGATTCCGCTTCTTGATTTAGGATGTTTGATGGATTTATCCGCAGATCTGTGTTTACAGGTCTGCTCAGGACCTACACAGGTCTATGTGTAGGAGTCGGTGGGAATAACCGGCCTTCGTGTTGATACGTGTGGTAGATTACGAGTTAGTTGTGTAGGAAGCTCGATCCATGTCGGTGAGACTTACTGGGTTAGGGTTATGAGGTGAGCCTTGGGTTGTTGGATTCTTATGGGGAATGGTAAGTAACAGGGGTACCGATATGGTAATAAATGACAAACTGTTTTATAAAGGATCGGAAATTCCTGAGTCGGAAATAAATGATATTTGTGACGAGAATGTTTCTGTTTAAAATAAAATGTTATAACTCACTCAGCGTAGCTGACTTTGTATGTACATTATACTGTTTTGCGGGTGAGTTCCGTGGACGACGTATCTTGGCTTGGGAGCGGTGCTACTCGGAATCGTATGGTAAGGTGAAATGTAATAACTTTTTTAAATGATAAATACTATTTTGAGTTAAGACTTTCGCTAAACGTTTTCATAAGAATTAAGGGTTTTGAAAAGGAGACACTGTGATGAGAACCAACTGTAGGGTGTTCGGTTTGGGAGCCATACACATACGCGGGAGTATCACTTTCTATTATACAAGAACAAAAATAAGAGATATGTAAACATGTTTAAAAGATAAGAATATCTATAAATATAATTTTTTTATCCAATAAGATTAAGATCGAGAAAAAAATAAAGTTTTCAAAAAACATCCATTTTAGTAAATATATTTTAAATCATCCATTTTAATAAATAAGTTTTTTTTTTTGAACGGCAACACCTAAATATTCTAGGAAAATTGGGTTTTCCTGGGGCCAATGTTTTCAGAACCGGACCGGACAACGAACCGGACGTCTTAGAGGTTCACTGGTCGGACCGGATTCAAGAACCAGATGACGCAATAAATAATATAAATATTCATAAAAATATATAGAAAAATATAAAAAAAATTTCAAATACTACATATACAACCATTTAAACAATTTTGAGTCAAGGACGAGGGTTGTAGGTCTGTAGGAATTTTAATTCTTTCGAATCTTCAATTTTAATTTTGATTAGGGTTTTGGAGGATCTGTGGCAGCGTATAAGTTAAAAGGAAAGAGCCAAATTAGGTTAAAATTGTAAATAGAAGTAAGTAGGAGGACTATAGGATAAAAAAGATAAAAAAAATAGTAAAAAAAATTAAAAAAATAAACTACCCGGTTCGACCACCGGTTCGCGGTTCGCGGTTCGACCGCTGAATCGCTTGGACCGCCCGGTTCAACCAGCAAACAGTCTCAGAGCATGTAACCGGACCGGTGGAGGTCACGGTTCCCGGTCCGACCGGTCCGGTCTGGGTTTAAAAAATTGTCTGGGGCAACACCTAGAACATCCAGGGCAACCCACCCCAGGAGGAACCCCCAACTGGGTAAACCTCCTGACATGGCCATACACCCATTTTTTTTTGCTTTGGTCAGGATTCGAACCGAAAACCTCCACTATGAAAATTATTGGGGCTACCATTACACCAAATGGCCAATAGTATAAATAAGTTTTCTAACAACACTATTTTTTTTTTAAAAAAAAAAAACTCTATAAATGACAAAATGTGTCACTATGAAAACATAAACGTAATTTCTAAAAAGTTTGAGAATAAAACCGAAATATAACCTATCCCTGGGATGATGGTGTAATTATGTTAAAATAAATATTCCGAGGGCGTTTTAGAGCGAAAGACAATTTGTGTAAATCGATCCCAAATTCTCATACCCAAATCAATACTCGATCTGCAATCTTGGAATGATGTTGATGGTTGGCTCGATCTTGGTCCGTTATTAACCAGGGTAACTTCTTTTACATTTCATCTTAAGATCTCCGTTGTTTTTCATTGCATTGATTTGTCGTTATTTAGGTTTTATTCTCTTCATCACTTGTTGGCACCTGAGCATGTTTATTTGAATCTCATGAGAACTGAAATTATTCCAATCCATAATTGTAGGAGTCTATTTGAATTAATGTTGATAATCAGAAAGTAATTATGATTTTGATTTTCTAATTGTTTATGGTCAAACTAATCAGATTTTAATCAACTGATTCTAGTTTCAAATTGCACATTCAATCACCCATATAGTTAAATGGTTTAGGGATTAACTTGTTGGTACTGAAGTTTATTTATTATGCTATAAACAGATTAGATATAAAACCTAGCAATGTTTAGCAAGTTGTGATTTGTGAAGTCATATGCCTCTTAAATACGTCTTGCGGTCCAGGCCTTGATTATGCATGCTTGGTAATTGAATGCCTTTTATGGTGTAGTTTGACTTTGAAAAATAAGATAATTTTCTCCCATGTTACGAGTTGCAAATGATGATAAAGGAAGTTAATTATTGGAAGTTGAATGTGTCGTATCGAGGCCCTAGACGGGGGACTATACTTCCCATAATTGTGTCTAACATACGGACTTATGTTAAGGGAATCAATATTTGATTAGGTTCCAATTATGGATCTTTTGTCATCCATGATAGTTGATATGTGCTCGGTGGGGGTGTTTGGATGTGTAGTAAGAAATTGATCATCTTTTAGTGTGTGAATATTAAGATTCTTATTATGTTTATTTGAGGTTAAATAATCATTTTCATACCAGTCGTAACGAAACTCATTATTTAAGGAAAAAACAGAAAGTATTTTTTTTATCCCTCTTTTTTTCTTATTTTAAATACTTTTTTTTCTATCTTGTTTCAAACAACAGAAACATATCCAAACACTATAACTAAAAGCGTGTTATATCCTGCTCGTTATCTGATTTTGATTATTCATCAACATGTAACTAGTTTCACGATGCAGATCCATACATCCCCTAGGTAATATTAAATTGGTATTTAGTAGGTTGTCATGGTATTGATACTTTATTAGGAACCATAATGTGGGACACACCCAACACACACACACGCAGACATTGAACCTAAAGACATAATGCTTCGTTATGCATTAGGTTCCGATGACTTTGCCTGTTTGCCATTAGCCCACGACTACAAATATACTTATAAGAATAGTGAATCTTGGAATCAATATATAGATTTTCTTCCACTTTTTTTAAATCAATGCACGTAACATGTAAAGATCTAAAACTCAAAGTAAGCATTCTAGTGATGGTGTGTAAGCAGAAATATACTTATTCTAATCATGTGATATTACTCCCGTAGGTCTCAGTTATGGCATCACTAATTACCGAAAACTGTAATGTTCTATGTATGTGGCTAACAAAACACGTCCACCAAATGAACATAGATGAGATAGTAAATCTAGAATGACTTTTATGAAATCTTTTAGTACGACTTGATTTTAGATTTTAAGATACAAATGGAATTTCTTAAATCTTGATAACATGGAGATTTAGACCAAATTTACTAAAACCTTGAGCTTTAGATCTACAAGAATAAGTTTATATATTTAAATATTTTGGAATTTATACAGCCTAGAAATCATATCCATTGACTTTAGAAGTCAAACTTGTATTTGCTAAATCACAAAATTGAATATTTTCTTTTTTACGTATTTAGTACCATCTCTTTTGCTATTTCGATGCAGTTTACATATTTCCTCAAAAATTGTAAATATATTCAGTTGGATTGTGAATTTGGAAGTAGCTCGTTTGACATTCGAAGTCAAATGATGACATCTAACAGAGAAGGGTTCAGTTATCTTCCTTTAAACTATTTGTTATGAACAATACTTGCTTGTATTATGTAGAACTCTTTTTTTTCAGATAAATTGAAGATATTCATACTAATTTGGAGTTTAATAGTTGTTTGTTTGACATATAAAGTCAAAGCATTTTATCCAGTATAAACTTCCTTGCAGATGTTCCAACCTCCATTCGAAATGGAAAATGGTCATAATGTTATTAAAATGTCAACTGTGAATGATTTACAAATGATCCCATTTGACGATAATGACCCTGAAGTGATAGCTCGCCGTATAAAGAATAGAGAAAGACAACGCAGGTATAGGGCTAGGAAGCGTCAAGAGGCGGATTTAAAGAGAGCTAGCATGATCAATCACCCAATTCAACTACCAGTTGACCAAACACGAGTCAATGATACTCCAGTGAACGTCGTAACCCATGTCTCCAGTCAACAAGTTGACCTGACCAAAGTCAATGATACACCTGTGAACATCTTGACCCGTGTGTGTGGTGAAACAGTAGACCAAACCCATGTCAGTGATACTCCTGTGAACCTTGTGACCCGTGTCTACAGTCAAAGAAAGTGGAAAAAAGACGCCAGGACAGCACATTTATTAAAACAACAAAACGTTGCCAGTTGTACTACATCTGCAAGTATAGATCTTCAACCTTCTGGAAGTCAATCGAATGTAATTGTGGACACTAGAGAACACTCGAGTACCCCGAGTGGCAGGAACTGGAAGGCTGAAGCAAGAAACAAAAGGAACTGAGATTTTGTCTGGTAATTAGTCGAATTCAGAAAGAAATCCGTTTAACCTCCAAATGATTTCAAGAAATGAGGTGGGTTTATTTTTGTCTTTTTTTATTAACTTTTTGATGGTTTTGTGCAACTGTTGCATGTTATGAGAAAATTCCTTTTGGTGGTTCTTTTTTTGCGAAGTCCAGCGTAGTAAATGCAAGTTGGATGATCTTGGCAGCATCACTATCAAAGGAGTCATGGAGGCCAGGATTAAATAAAAACTTTGAAAGAAATATGTAACCAGAAGCAATCTCAAAAGCTAACATATATAGAACCTTCACTCTCATGTGAAATAACCAATTCTAAACGCGTTTGATAATTGAGTCGAGTTTTTTTTTCTTATTTCTGTGTGTTGTGTTGGATCTATTTATCTTTTGTTGATACAGCGTGCACATAACATAAAAGAGATTTGATGAGCATAGTGGTTTACAAAGAATGGACTAAAGAGTTTTGAAGAGATCATATATAAGTTAAGGTTGTACAATTGGAAAACGATACAATACACTGGAGGATTGCAAATCCATGTTCACGTGCATAGAATATTATGCAACTATGTCTTATTATATGTATTGAAACACATTGTAAAGCCTTTGTGATCATCATATTTTACCTATAATTGTGGTATCTTGGAAGATTGCGGTTTGCATTGATGCAAACCGAGTCCATTTCCCATTGAACAGAACCTGAAGTTGGGCAAGGCCGAGAGTGAACCAAAGGTCGATGCCGGACAGTACCGACGAATAGTTGGGAGGTTACTGTACTTACAAGCCACGAGACTGGATATTACCTACTCAGTAAATGTGTTGAGTCAGTTCGTTGCAGATCCAAGACAACCTCATATGGACGCCGTTCACACAGTTCTTCGATACTTAAAGGGGACACCAGGCCAAGGTGTGCTTTTCCTGGATGAAGGAGGTTGTACCCTTACAACCTATTGTGACTCTGACTGGTTGGAATGTCCCTACACCAGAAAATCTCAAATAGGATATTTGGTTCTTCTCGGTGGAGCCCCAGTTTCTTGGAAAAATAAGAAGCAATCAGTTGTTTCCCGTTCATCCGCTGAAGCAGAATACTGGTCCATGGCATCCATCGTCAGCGAAGTAATTTGGTTAAAATGGCTTCTAACCGAATTGGACATTCCCTCTACCAAACCTACTCCACTGTTTTGTGATAATCAGGCAGCCCGTCATATTGCCAACAACCCAGTTTTCCACGAACGAACCAAGCATTTTGAGATGAATTGCTATTTCGTTTGGGAAAGAGTTGAGTCACAACTATGAATATTGCCGATCTGCTCACAAAGGGATTAGGAACTCAACAGCTCAAACTCTTACTTGACAAGTTGAGCACTAGAGACTTACATTCTTTAACTTGAGAAGGAGTATTGGAATTCAAATATAACTAGGTTGTCATATAACTAGGTTGTCATTTAGGCTAACTTCCTTATTCTTGTTCTCCAATTTGTATTTATTATATGGTAAGGAAATCAGAGGTAACGGAGGGAGAATATTGACTAAATATTTGAATTCCAATAATATTATGCTAACACATTGTAAGCCTCTGTAACATATTTTACCTATTATTGTGGTATCAGGCTCAAATATATACATAGTGTGTTAATGTTATGGTGTGGTCAATCAACTTTAAGGGACAAAAAAACAATAAAACAAACTGCATTTGAGATTGTTTAATAAACTAAATATCATTTTGGTGAAGAACAAATCCAAAGAGTAAGAGATTCTTTCAAATTCGAATAAGAGTACACTTTAACATCACCCTATGCTAAAATACTAAGGGTAAAATTCATACAATAACAACCTACCTACTTACCTAGTTTGTCGGTCCATTTTGGTGTTGGTTTTAGAGCATCCGGTATACTCCAAGTGATTCACTCAAGTGAAAATAATCACACCCAATCACCTATGCCACCTCAACATTCACTTGGTTGTCTCCCCCACTTTTCCCGTGAATTTTCACGCAGCGATGGTGCCCATCAAGATCACGCCACAAGGGGGTGGTGTATCACTCAAGTGATGGTGCCACATGAGTGCCACCTAGGATCACGGGAGAGGATGATGAGGGTATGCCCCTTGCTCTTAGTAGGCAACTTTGTTAATTATGACCCGTTAAATCGATTAAATCACTCACATGTAATTTTTTTGGTATTTATCAGAAAAAATGTCATTAAAGAGAAATGTAACTAGACATTTGGGTCGTTTTGGAGTTGCACGTTTTCTATGTCCGATAGATGATGGTTCATGGTTTTGATTTAAACAACACAACAAACACATGCCGATTTGTGTTGTTGAGTATATGTTTCGAATTAAGATTTTAAATCAAAATTTGGATTTTCATACATGCTTTTATGATTCTTGGTTTCAATTTAAATAACGAACAAATTTGATTTAGGTGTTTTTGACACCATTAGAGTTTCCAAAGTAAAAAAACATATGTTTATGATTACTAGTGGAGTTTAACACATGTTTTTTATGGTTCATGTTTTTGTTTCTTTTTATCAGATTTCACGCCGACATGAAGGCATACGTGAAAGAGAGAAGGTGAGGAGAGAAAAGCTCATAGTCTGTGGACACGAACAGTCCATGGGAGAGGAAATGATTTTCTATAAGAGGGGAACAGAAAAAGATAGGGAGGTTCTTAGCGGTCCGTGAGGTTAGAAAATTCTGATATGGACGTCCTTTGACTTCTGGTCTAGTAGCTTTAACCAAAAACATGTTTCTTTATTTATGGACTCTGGTGGCCCCTATTTTTTTAGGGTAATATGCATATTAAGTATTAACATGTTTTTCTTTTTCTATTATTTATTTTTGACTTATTATTGTGGAAAGGGTTATCGAGGCGAGAATTAAACGTGAAACTCATGTTACAGTGAACCAATTTGGTTTTATGCCAAGGCGGTCTACTACGGAGGCGTTACATATCCTAAGGAGACTCATGGAAAAGTACAGGGAGAGGAAGCGGGATTTGCATCTTGAGAAGGCTTACGATAGTGTGCCTCGAAGAGTAATTTGGGATAGTCTAGAGAGAAGAGGGATTCCCATGAGGTATATCGACACAATTAGGGATATGCATGGTAGTGCTAAGACAAGCGTAAGGGGACCGATGAGGGATATCAACTTCTTCCCTGTAGAGGTGGGCCTCCACCAAGGATCTGTGTTAAGTCTATTTCTTTTTGCAGTAGTCTTAGAAGAGTTGTCGAAGTCGATTCAGGAGGACATTCCGTGGTGCATGCTTTTTGCAGATGATATCGTGTTGGTGGTGGAGAACAAACATGACCTAAATGAGAAGGTGGAGGGGTGGCAAGCAACTTTGGAAAGTAAAGGCTTACGCATTAGTCGGTCTAAAACCGAATACGTCCACTGTAACTTCAGTGGTGCCAGTGATGAGGAGGGCACACAAATAACTATTGAAGGTCAAGTTGTACCGAAGACAACTAAGTTCAAGTAATTAGGGTCGTTCATCCAGAGTGACGGGGAGATTGACAGCGATGTCGCTCATCGAGTTCAGGAACTAAGTTCAAGTGCTTAGGATCATTCATCCAGAGTAACGGAGAGATTGACAGTGATGTAGCTTATCGAGTTCAGGCATGGTGGTGTAAGTGGAGAGCAACCACTAGAGTTTTGTGCGACAAGAGGTTCCCATCTAGTTTAAAAAAGAAATTATATAGGGTTCCAGTTTAACCAGCCATGTTATACAGTATTGATTGATGGGCCATCAAGAAGACACAAGCGCGAAAGTTGGAGGTAACAGAGATGAGGATGCTGAGGTGGATGTGTGGGCACACAAAGTTAGACCGAATATGGATGAAGTTTTTAGGGTTAAATTAGGAGTGGCACGCATTTCGAATAAGATCAAGGAAGGGAGATTGAGATGGTTTGGGCACGTGAAGAGAAGACAGACGACGACACCAATACGAAGCATGGAAACCCACCCAGTGGAGGGGAGGAGGAGCAGATGGAGACCCAAAATAATATGGGATGAGCAGATTAGAGAACATTTGTTAGACTTGCACATCTCCGAGGACATGATCAGTGATAAGAGTTCCTAGATAAGACATATAAAGGTTACGGATTTTATAGGAGCGTTTAAATTAGTCTTAGATAAGTGCTCGTATCTTCGCCTACCCTTACCTTTTAGGTGTTGCCTTTCCCCTAGGTGTCAGTGAGAGCTTTTTTCTAAGTTGTTGTTGACCACCTCTCTTTCCTCTCTTCCCTCTTCTGCTCACCTCTGTCCTCCTTTACTTATTTCCTCCCCCCCCCCCCCTATACTTATGATATATGTTATATGTTTCTAGTAAACAAAAAAAAACTTTTTAGAGTTGGGGGTCTCGTTGGAAGCAACCTCTCTATCCCTTAGGATGGAGGTAAGGTTTGCCGCTGTCTCACCTTCCCCAGACCCTACAACACAGAATAAAGCAAGAAGCTGAACAACTTCGACGGTGGAAGGCATCCCGTGAAAAAGAATTGTTGCAGGCATGTATTTTCTTTCTTTCTTTTTTTCTAAACTCTGTTTATATGAGTAATTCTTGGTAATTTATATGAAACTGTTTGTCTATTTTTAATATATTAATGCAGTGAAACGTCCCAAACCCGGGTAGTCTCATAGTTGGTCCAAAACATGAAATACATAGTTCTTAAACTGGAAACCATAATCTATTACAGCGGAACTCTTTGTTCAAACATAACGAAATTCTCAAGGAATTAAAACTTTTAAACATGATTGTTCAATACTATCAAACTATCAGAAATGCCAGTTTTCGATGATTGAGTAGCTCTTCAGCCACGCCATCCAAGCTCTCACAGCTTCTTTGTACTATCCATCTTTAACTTGATGCGCATACTAAAAGTCAGTTATACTGAGTGAGTTCTATCTTTACTTTATTAACTGTAAATTATGTTTGTCATTTAATATAGCTTAATTATTAATATAAAATAAGCTTTCTGTATGTTACGTTTTAACAAAACATTCTTTGTAATTTCACAATTTATGAAATCTTTTCGTTTACTATTATTTGTTAAAAACCCTGTTTTATGAAACCAGTTACGTTGTCCCATTGTTCAATACTATCAAACTATCAGAAATGCCAGTTTTTGACGATTGAGTAGCTCTCTTCAGCCACGCCATCCAAGCTCTCACAGCTTCTTTGTACTATCCATATTTAACCTGATGTGCATATTAAAAGTCAGTTATACTGAGTGAGTTCTATCTTTACTTTATTAACTGTAAATTGTGTTTGTCATTTAATATAGCTTAATTATTAATATAAAATAAGCTTTCTGTATGTTACGTTTTAACAAAACATTCTTTGTAATTTCACAATTTATGAAATCTTTTCGTTTACTATTATTTGTTAAAAACCCTGTTTTAGGAAATCAGTTACGGTGTCCCACTCTGTCTCTGTCATTCTTTCTATCTCTGTAGTTTGTACTATCAACAAGTGAACTTGCACTTGTATGAAACTATCATAACATAACTAAACCATTGTCTAAGGACAAGGTTCCTCTGTGCTTGCACAAGACAAAACTCCTATGTGTTTGCACAAGACAAAACTATACTACTCTGTGCTGGTTATGAAAACAAGGCTCCTCTGTGCTTGTTACGAAAATAAGGTTCCTCTGTGTTTGTTACAAAAACAAGGCTCCTATGTGCTTGTTACGAAAACAAGGTTCCTCTATGCTTGTTACGAAAACAAGGCTCTTATGTGCTTGTTACGAAAACAAGGGTCCTCTGTGCTTGTTACGAAAACAAGGCTCCTCTGTGCTTGTTATGAAAACAAGGCTTCTTTGTGCTTGTTATGAAAACAAGGCTCCTTTGTGCTTGTTATGAAAACAAGGCTCCTTTGTGCTTACAAGACTTCTACTCTATGTACTTTCAATACTATAACATAACTATGCATTTACTCCATCTATCACATAAATATTCACATTATCACATAGTTGCAAACCATTTAGCACATATTATCACATAAATACATAACATGGCATCTATCACTATCATCCAGTACCGAAGTACTGTTATCACTATCACTTTTACTTTATCTCTGTATATCATTACTTTCTTAAAAACATTTATTTTAAAGACTGTATCTGTTTACTCTATCTCTGTTTCTCTTTACTCTTATAAAATGTGACGGTCTTTCTAAATCTTTCATTTAGTTCATATTCTCTGTTAAGTATATACATCAGCCCAAAAACATATGAAAATGGGCAATAGAAACTCACCCGATTTGCTGTTACTATTCCGACAATGAGGCTTTTAAGCTAGGTGGAGTGCTAAACGATCTGTATGAAATCAACAAGTGAAATCTATCAACTTTCTGTTAATGTTACCACGACTAGCGTCGCCAGACACTTAGTGTCGCCGGTGACAGTGTCGTTAGTGACAATGTCGCCAGGACTAGTATCGTCATAACTTTGGTTATGGACTTCAGTGTCGTTTATCTTACTGTCATCACTCATTAGTTTCGCCACCCATGAGTGTCGCCATCCGTATCAAGAATCCACGACTAGTGTCGCCTGGGGATTAGTGTCGCCATATTAGTGTTTTCCCAAGAACAATCATTAACTAGTCGTTGTTTTTTATCCAAGATCATAACTTTTTACGTCCAAATCGTTTGTTAATTCCCATGTAGCTAGATCCATGGTTTTCAGGCCTTATCATACGTAAAAACCCGACATTTATGGATTAAACCCCATTTTACTCTAAAAACCCATTTCAAACCAAAACAGAAGATTTGGATTGATTCTTACCGTGAAATGCTCTGAATCTTCGTGTTATTTTCTTCACAATCGATCTACAACAGGAATAGAAGCAAGATGGAGTTCACTTTCTCTAAACTCTCTCTCTAAACTCTCTCTTTTCTCTCGCTAGGGTTTGATGATGAAGATGAAGATGAAGAATGGAGGAGGTGGAGATGGCGGCTAGGGTTAATGGGGATTCCCTCTCTTTTGTTTTGGCCACTTAGCCCCTCGATCTTATTTCTTTTGACCCTAAACACAAAATAAAATGTCGGGGTTTTTTTTAGGATGCTACATGCAGCTGAAGAAGACGTAGAAATAAATAAGAAAGAGACAAATGCAACCTCTAAATCAACGCTAAAAAATGGATAGATTATAAAGTTTTCTTTATATATAAATAATAAAGTTGCAATGTCTCATCTATATAATAAATCACTTTTTAGGTTCTTCAAAGAAATACAGAAGAGGTTGCAATACCAAGAGGCTAAAAGAATTATTATAGGCCCGAAAGTCAACCTGTGACGACACAAGTTTGTTTTAGCATTAAAAAAAACTAAATCTTAATTTTCCGTAAATTTTTTTTCCTTTTAATTCCTTCAATTATTTTTTAATTAAACATAAAATAATTAACGTGATGAAATTGAGGTTTTAAAACCATAAAAATAAACAAAATGAAAATAAATATTTACAAATAAATAAAATATTAGATAATCCAAACAACTACAGATTTTTCCCTATCATCACTATCTATGATCAGCTCAGATGAATATCCATCACTCCTAATTTCCGAATCATCTTCTTTTGTTAGAGGCTCCTCTTCAACTCGAGGTGCTTCCTTCCATGAAGAAACTGTGATATTAGTTTGTGATCTTGCTTCTTGATGTCCGGTACTATGGGCATCGTTTGTGATCTTCTTACTTTTGAATGTTTATGGTATGTCATTAGTACTTTTAGTGTCAAACCTGGTATTTTTAGCAACATATAAATTTTGTTATTTTCAACTTGTAAATTCTTTTTTTTTCTTTTTGCAAGTTGGATAAATTTACCCATGTTCATTACTACCATGTATAGTACAAGTAAGCAATACACATTTGATCATACAACTAGGGTTGGTGGTCCAGTGATAGAGACAAAACCTTTTGAAACACTTATGTTTGGAAGTCTTGGTTCAAGTCCCAAATGAGTAAAAAAATTCGTTATTTAAAAAAAATAGACATTTGATCATCACTTGAACACAAATAGAAGAAAACATATTTCTAATTAGGAAGGACACCAAACTAATAAATTGAAATAGGAATATTAATCATAAAAATGATAAATCAAGTTTGAAATTACATTGGGTAAATATACTACCCAATATACTAAATATGTAACCGACGCTCAAATTATAGATAAAAGATTCTTTATTTTATGGTATAACAATTAAAGAAAATAATAATTAGTGTATAAAAGTTATTTGAGTATATAAACTAATGGAACAATATTTGGCTAAAGAAGTCGACATTTGCATTTAACTCATCCTTTGCCCTTTCAACCATTTTTAACTTTCCTATTACGATTTTGTTACTATCGCAATCTTAATCATTGAAATACTGTGATCAATGCTTAGAAATACTTAATACACTTATAATTAAAAATCCACTTTGTAGTGTGTGTATGTGTATGTGTGTATAGAGAGGGGGAGACTAGTTCCCTACAAAGTGGTTTTATCCGAGAAGCGTAGAAATCGATACACAACGACACGTGTACATGATAGCGAAGGGCGTTTGCGTCCATTTATACATGCGTGTTTTTGGCATACATTTCTGCATAGTATAAAATGGTATAACTGCACATTGTTAACGTGTAATCAGATTTCCATTCTAATCCTACACACATCAGCACGGTGTAAATTGTATTACCGCATAGTGTAAATGGTATAATTGCACCGTGTAAATATTATAACCGTACAGTTATATCACATAGTGTATTATACTTCTAAAATGTCATTTTAGAATATATATATATATATATAGGGGCCAGTTATCGTACAAAGTGGTTTTAGCGTACGAAGGCACCAGCATGCGACACTTGTTCAGTGGGCGAGGGGTAAATGTGTCTGCGTAATAATAACGCATCAACATTTGTGTAATGGCGTAATCACGTAATCACTCTCAAAACGTCAACATTTGTATAATCACGTAATCACGCATGTTGTATAATAACACATTTTCCATAATTTAATCACATAATCACGTAATCACTCTCAGCACGTCAACATTTAAAAAAAAGTCGATTTTAAAAAAAAAAAGTATAGCAAAAGTATACTCAAATTAAAGAGAATAAAATGCTCGATTTTATGGTGCAATTTTTTTTTAAAAATAATGTCGTATAAAAAAGTTATTCTCGTTTTAAAAAAATGGGGGAACTTGTAAAAAGTCAACAACTGTAAGCTATTCCAATTTTACCCTTTTCAGAATCTTTTTACGCTTAAAACAATCATTTTTTATCTTAACCATTGATTTTCTAGATCAACGATTCAAAATACTTTCTACGCTTCTCACCAAAAAATACTTTGTATTAAACCTTTCTGAATTTTACTTAATGGTTAAACATCTCGATCACTAACTTTTCTGAATAGCTCGCTAATGCCTTCTATCACACCACCTCCTTTTGTTGGTGTTCCCAGTCCAGTCCCGCGAAGTTAATTCCGGCGAACTTAAAGTAGTTAGCGAACTTATTTAGTTCGCTTCTGTTGCAACTGAGTTTAAGTTCGCTTCTTTTCTGTTAGGATTAGTTCGCTTAATCTGTCACTTTCATATTGTTACTAGCTTATTTTGTTAGGTTAGTTTGTTAGGTTCTTTCCTATTTATATATTCATTTGTACTCCTTTTACTCTTTGAGTGAGAATCAAGTTTTCACTTTCATATCAAACCGCATGGTATAAGAGCACAAAGGCTCTTCGATCATCTTCATCATTCCGATTCATCATCTTCATCTTTCGCATCAACGATTCTCATTCCATTTAATCACAGAAATGAATCCTTACATCTAATCCATGGCTTTGTGACCATCTTATCATTCTCTTCATCCTTTCATCAATTGTTATTGCAATTGCTTTCATTCGATTCAGTTTAATCGAATTTCACCTCATTCGGTCCTAATCGGATCGAATTTCACCTCATTCATTCCTAATCGGATTGAATTTCATCATAATCGATCTTCATTGGTCGATTTCACTCAGAATTGAATGATATTTGGTTCTGTTTCATCATTTTTTTGTCCCTGTTTTCAGTCATTTTCCGGCGAAGATGCTCCGGCGATTCTGATTCACGTAATCTTGCTCCAGTTCTTCGTTTTGGTTCACATTTCCTCTTTTTTCTCCTTAACAGTTCAATTTCAACTTAGAATTTGATTGATTTTTGGTTCTGTTTGTTCATATTTTTTTGTCTCTGTTTCTTCTTCATTTTCCGGCGAAGTTTTTCCGGCAACTTACATTCATGTGATTCTGCTCATGTTCTTCATTTTTTGGTTCATATTTTCTCATTTTTTTGCTCCATATCACCAACGAAGTTTGGTTTCGATTCCATATCATGATCAGTTCTCCAGTCCGGCGAAGTTCCGTTGGTGTTCATCCAGTTCCTCGTGTTCCAGTGATTAAGTTCTCAAGTTGGAGTTTCAACCACCTCCAACTTGCGCGGGGGGGGGGGGGTGTTGGTGTTCCCAGTCCAGTCCGACGAAGTTGATTCCGGTGAACTTAAAGTAGTCAGCGAACTTATTTAGTTCGCTTCTGTTGCAACTGAGTTTAAGTTCACTTCTTTTCTGTTAGGATTAGTTGGCTTAATATGTCACTTTCATATTGTTACTAGCTTAGTTTAGAGGTGCACAAAAGAACCGGAACCGGAACCGATCCGATGGATTATCCGAAACCGGATCCGACGAGAACCGGTTTTTTTAGAACCGGTCCGGATATTATTAGAACCGCCGGTTCCGGGACCGGTTCTGGGTTTTTTGACGGACCGGTTAAAAATCGGATAAAAATCGGATTTTTTGGAACCGGTTTTTTTCGGACATTTTGGAACCGGTTCTAGCCGTTGGGGTTAAAAAAAAACGGCTATATAGCCGTTTTATGGCCGTTTTTTGTTTTTTTTTTGTTTTTAAGGATTGAAATTTAGTATAAATAGGTATTGGGTGTATGTGTTAGTTCACCACAACATTCTAGCTCTCAAAACTCAAAAACGCTCTCAAAACGCAAAAAAAAACGCTCACTTTAAGCAAAAAAAAAAACGCTCTCATGGCTTCCGCTTCCGCAAGCACTCAAAATTCGGTTGGTGGTTCTACTAGCGATGTTACGGTTGTGTCAATACTTCCTTGCTCCCGAAACCAAGAAATATGGGCTTATTTCGATTTATGCGAAATGTCGAACGGCTCGCAAAAGGCTCGTTGCAAACGTTGTGGTAAACTTTTGGCTGCGGCGGGAAATAGCAGTTTGAGGAAACATATTGCTAGTCACGCAAGACACACTCAAGAAGGTGAAAATCAAACTCAAATTGGTAGGGATGGAGGAGTTTGGCAATACAATGTCGAAAGTGTTCGTGCGAGAATGGCACATTTCGTCATTCAAGAAGGCTTGCCTTTTGATCATTTTGATAATCCGCGCTTGACGAGGATGATACAAGAGACGCTTCAACCGAATTACACAAATGTAAGTCGTTCTACTTTGAGAAGAGATTGTTTAAAAATGTGGAAAAGAGCCAAAAAAGAATTAATTTTAGGTTTTGAAAAATTAAATACCGGCATTAACTTAACAACGGACGTTTGGTCCGCTCCACATGGTTTACCCGAATCGTACCTTTGCGTTACCGCACATTGGGTTCAACCGGAGTCGTGGCAAATGATGAAGCGTACGATTGCGTTTGATTATTTTGGATATCCACATACCGGTGAAAACTTATTTTATATTTTAGACTCGGTAATTCAAACTTATAAAATTCAACCGAAAATATTTTCAATATCTTTTGATAACGCTTCAAATAACACAAACGCGGTCGAAAAATTAAAAATAAAATATGAACCGCCTTGTAACGGTGTTTTTTTTCATAGTCGATGTGTTGCACACATCATTAACTTGGTTGTGCAAGACGGTCTAAACGTCCAAGAAATAAGAGACGTAAAAGAAAATTTTAAAGTGATGTTACGTGAAGTTTTTAGCACAAGCAAAAAAAGATATATAAACTATAGAAACTTGTACCAACAAACGGATTCCATCTTTTTAGGTCCGAATTGTGACGTACCTACTAGATGGAACTCGACTTGGAAAATGTTTGAATCGGCCTTAAGGCAAAGAATTACTTTAAAACATTTCCGTGATGAACTTGTACAAAAGAAACGTTGTTTACAAAAATTTGATAATATAAGTTGGGATATGATCGAGAAACTAACTAATTTGCTTGAGGTTTTTAAAAATGCAACTACATGTTTATCGAGAGTTTATTATCCCACGTCTTCGCTAATACTTCAACAATTATATTTACGCAAATATGGTGGAAGTGGTGATCCATCAAACATACGTGAATCAATGGGTTCGGGTTCAACTTCTAGTAGTTCAAGGAACCCGATGCTAAATTTATTTAACACTTTAAGAAACGAAAATACTAAACGAGCTCGTGGAACCACACCAAGTAGCGAGCTTGGGAGATATCAAGCAACCGACTTTATTTCTACTCTAAGATCCGAAGAGTTTGAAAACTTTGATATCTTGAGTTGGTGGCAAGGAAGGGAATCCCAATATCCCGTTCTAGCCGCAATGGCCCGTGACCTACTAACCGTCCAAGCTTCCACGGTAGCTTCGGAATCCGCTTTTTCTCTTAGTGGCAGGGTTTTATCAATTCGAAGAACGAGGCTTACACCGGAATCTATGGAGATGTGTATTTGCTTGAAGGACCATTTGGATGCCGCCGAACGTGTACAACATGTTGCAAAACTAGAAGGCGAGCTTGACGTTGAACAAGAAATACATGAATTCGAAGTAGAACATGGGGCGGCGACTCCACTTTCGGACGAAGAACAAGCTTACGATGAAGCCCAACGTATCTCAAGCGAAGAAGAATGAAAACCGATGTTACAAAGACTACGACGAAGAATATTCAAAACATAATAAATAATTAATGCTTTGTGATTCAATTATGTTTTTTGTATTTTTTTTGTACGAACTATTGTTAAATAACTTAAAAAAATCTACAAAATAAATAAAACATGTATTTTATAGTGTATCTTTGTTAATTTTTAAATTTTTTTTTTCCGGAACCGGTGGAACCGGTTTTTTTTATCCGGTCCGGTTCTAAATATCCGAACCGGTCCCAATAGGTTCCAAATCTCCACACCCGGAACCGGATCCAAACCGGAACCGGTTCTAATGGATCCGGTTATTGACCAACGTTGACGGAACCGGTCCGGATCCGAACCGGATCCGGTTCCAAAAAAAACCGATTTGTGCACCTCTAGCTTAGTTTGTTAGGTTCTTGCCTATTTATATCTTCATTCGTACTCTTTTACTCTTTGAATGAGAATAAGTTCACTTTCATATCAAACCACACATTTCCCTTGCTATTAAAAGTCACAAGCCTTCCTAAAATACATGCTGAAACTAGTTAGTTTACACTGATAATTTCTAAGTTTATCCACTGCAAAACATTCGTTTTGTAACCAAAATTCATTTGCAAATAACTTTGATAAGCAAACATGCCAATACTAATACCCATGTAAAGTACTATGGACATGCCACCTCATATCATGTATTTTTCATTGGAACACTGTTTTTGCCATATTAATATGTATGTTATTTTCAAAATGGTTAGTTTTTACTGTTCTAACTTGTTAAAAATCCAATTACTTTAATGTTACCTTTTTTTAATGTTAAGATTATATCCATCATTAGACATGTTTTTATTTACCAAATCTTATAAAACCAAAATCTGGGTGACCTTATTCCTCATATTAGGGAAAATGAGAATCAACCAAACCCAATAAAGCAAGCCAGTTAGTAAGCTAAGGTTTGAGATGCATATGTAAGCCTCATTGGTGGAAAACCCACCATCAAAATTACATATCTTCATTTTCAACTCCTTCAATATCTGTCCTGTATTCAGATTAAACAAAAAGATACCCACCCCCACCATATCTCTTTCAAGATCTTCATAAATGCCAACCAATGAAACATCTTTCATCTATGAAAAGAACAACCATCAAATGGAAAAAGTGTCCATTCCTTACCACCCCAACCCAACTAAAGAGAACAAAATTTAAGAAAGAGAGCATCTTTCTCCATCATCAACCAATTCAATTCTCGGGCATCACATCGAATACTCACCTGACACTGTAAACATGTCAGACGAAAGCAGCAGAAATGTTTTATGCGCGTTGGGACTTTCGAATCTGCTTTGCCTTGTAGACGGATGGATAAAGAATAGTCGGTTTCACATGTACTTTCCTGATGATTTCCATATTCTTCCTTCTAGAGAAATGACCATGACCGTAACATCATCATGGTACTTCCTACGGTCGCCTTGTGGGATGTCCAGCAACTCATGCAAATCCATCCCTATTCTCGTCATACAAGAAAAAAAAATCAATTTCATCATAAACACAAATAAAAGTTAGGGTCAAATATGATTACGAAACTTTCACTAATTTCAATAACATTATAAAATTTTGATTTAAAACGTTTTATGGATTAAAAATACGCCTTTTTGGCTATAAAACATAAGTGATCGTTTTTATTTGACCCGTTAGATATAAAATCATTTTTTTAGCAAATCTATTCTTAGATTGAAGGCGGAATCAACAATCTAAGATCAATACAAAGTAATTGGATCAAGAACACAAGAATAAACTCAACCGGCCGATTGTATTGATTAGTAAGTTCTGTTACAAAGTCGTTTTTATTTGACCCGTTAGCTATAAAACATAACACTAATCCAACCATTTATTGGTAAAGGGGTTGAAGCTGCCATTAGTACCAAAATAAGTAGAATTCAAATGCACTGAAAAGTCAAAAATTTGAAAGTTGGTCATTTTTTATATGACAGAAAAGTCAACATTCATGCTTTTGTTATATGAATAAATAATGAATGTGTCCAGGATAGTCAAAGTCAATACCAATCATCAATCATCAGATCTAGAACCAATAGTGGCCTTCATAATGAATATCTTAATCTATGAAATCTAAAGAAAGAAAAAGGTGTTAGCTGGTCAACCCAATCAATTAAACGGTTAGACCTACCTTAAAATTTCACACTTTTTTTATCCTAACCGCTATTGAGTCTACTGACTCCTTTCCCAACCAGCCTGTTTCGCCACCTATGGTTCAAGCCAACAGAGGTGGGTCTGATGTTTTAAACCATGTTGATAAAATTATGATTGGTTCTAGGTTGCCGACTACATAACTGAGAGCTTCTTTAATGTTCTCTAATAACTTCATACATTGTAAATATGTAAAATATGAGTATCAAAACTATTATTGAAATAATGATCCAACTTTCTTCAATGAAGCAAGTTCGGAGGTTGTGTGCACTTGGACAGTGTTGTAAAAATCGGCGGCGCCTAGGCGCTAGGCGGCCATTTAACTTGTAATTTTGAGCTAGGCGGACCATTAATCGGAATCGGGTCTAGGCGGTCCTAGGCGGCCAGATTCCGGCGAAAATTCCGGCAAAAACCTGAAATTTTCGGCCAAATTCCGGCGAAAGCCTTGGATTTTCCGGAAAAGCCTTGGATTTTCCGGAAAAGCCTTGGATTTTCCCGAAAAACCTTGGATTTTCCAGCCAACCCCTTCAAATTCCAGCCAAATATGTGTATAAATATTTAAAAATGAACATTTTTATAAAAATTACTTATAAAAATGTGTATGTATATATAAAAAACTAAAAATTACATATAAAAATTCCAATCCGATTAATCCCACCTAAGCCCCGATTAATCCCGCCTACGCCTAGGCCCCACCCCACCGCCCGACTAGCGCCTAGCGATTTTTCCAACCATGCACTTGGATATACTTTTGGCGACTTTTAACATGTTTGACTCATTGCTTTTTATAGCTAGGTTTACACTTTTACCAATTTGAGTTTGACCCATAATAAGCAATGATATAGTAACCTAATTCACCTGTGCCTTTCAAAAAAAAAAAATTCACCTGTTTTCACATAAATGAGTTGAAACGCCACCCCCGTTTACGACATTGTATAGATTATTTATAACTTGTTTTACATCAGTAATATTATATCACCTTAAACCCAATCTCCACGGTAAGTATTACTCAAAAACTAGAGTAAACTATAGCACAAAATGGCAACATATTTTGGCTCAATTCCCGTTTATAGCAACGCACTTCAATTTTTCACATAATAGCTACCTAAGAAAACTCACATTTACAGCAATATTTGGTCTAAACACTAATATATGTAAGAAAATGTTGTGTTACTGTCCATGCAGCTTCCACCATGTGAATCTTGTAATATATGATTACTGAAAACAGAAAAAAGAATGAATATCAAAGGTAAGACCAAGGGAAATTACCAGCTTTTCTTGCTGCACGTAGAAGAAGCTCCTCTATAAGGTGTTGAGCGGGGTCACCATCTGGAAACTTTTCCATGAAATTCTCAACATGAGAAACCACTTCTTGATTGCTAAAATACTGGTACAATCCATCTGATGAAAGAACTAGAAATTGATCTCTAGGGCAAAGATGATGGTGCCGGAGTGAAGGTTCACAAGATACATATGGTGCATTACCAATATACTCATTGCGAAACATCTCTAATAATGAATCATTCCATTTGGGCTGAAATCAACAAAAACTCATTAGACATATTCATATGCTTTAACAAAGCAAATATAATTGCATAATCCTTCCTACAACACCTTTACTACATTAGTTAATATAATTAAAGTAATTGTGCATTTCATCAATAAGCATTAAAAACAATGTAAGCAACCTCAATCATCAATAAGAAAGCAATGGCAACTAATTATAAGATTCACATGTAATAACTAAGCAGTAGCGCAGGATGCATCGAAGAATACAACATTTTTTAATTAGAAACCCCCACATAACATGGATCATCTAGGTATCAGCAACCCAGCAAAATCAATTTCCACCAGATTTTATGCCCCAAATCATATCAGCAAAACACATGTTCTTAATTATCATTATTTGTAAATATTTGTGTTTTCCTAGAATAAAACACGAAAGTTGTCTCTATTAAATCAGCAAAATATATGATTTTAATTACCATTACTTGTATATTCCAAAAATAAGACATGTAAGTTGTCTTGTACGCTAAAATCTGTAATATTGATGTATTTAAGGCAGCTATTTAGCTTGTATATTGAATATATGAGAGGATTTTGCTCAAAAGAGAAGATACTTTTTGACCACAATGGATACCTCACAACTGATCGTGCGAACAGGAACTCAAACAGACTTCCTTAAAATAAAAGTACAGATATGTATGATGTGGCATAGAAGCAATAAGATATAGTTTCACCAAACACAATGGATACCTCATAACTGATTGTGCAAAAGGAATAAAGCAGAGATAGAGAGCCATAAAGATCCAGCCAAACAACTAACCTGTTTAAGGAATCCAGCCCCAAAAGCACGAGTAACCTTTAGACGGCCTTTTACCCTGCCATTGACAATGCACTGATTGTCATCTGGATGCTCATTCTTGATTCTTGTGACTTCCTGCAATAGTAACACGGTTCCATGATTAAGGTACTATTTGATTTAGGGTGATATCTGGTATTGATACCAAGGTGATATATGCCAAACTGACTTTAAACCATCAATTGCAGGATAGAAGCCATTGTTTCCGTGATGTTATTAAAGTCAGGAACAGCAATCAACAAAATCCAATTAAGAAGCAAGCATCTAATAAATAAGACACCTCGTAACACTTTACATAATATCTATTCACTAGAATGTCACATGGAAGCTTTCTCAAGTTATCTACTCTTTCTCACATTGGGTAAGGGTTAACAAAAAGTGTCTTCAAACTAATATATGTCAACAATATTCTTTCCTTGGCCATGAAAAAAGGAATCAAAGCTAGTGAAAGAATTCATTAGGTCACTTTGTTTTAACTTTTACAATATGACCACCAGAAGGAATTTCAAACTTGATTATCCAAATTGTAAGAAATAAAGAGTCAATCCCTGCTTTATAGTTTCTACGCCTCGAATGATTATCAGATCAAACTACAATGATGTAAATTCACAGAGATCAGAAAAAGATTTGGGAAAGACTATATCAGGTTCAAACCATGACAGATATCAGACCTTCCATATTAATAAGTTTGGAAGTCTATACGAATTCTTAGTTAAATTAGTTTCATAAACTATCAAGTACATCTTGTGGAATAGTAGGCTTCATAAAAGTTTATATTAGCAAGACAATAATGTAGCTTACTTCTTCTATACTCGTGCTGTGATCAGTGGATAGTTGCAAAGCCATCAACCTCATATCATGCACAGGAACGTTATCAAGAGCATCTTTGGATTCGACAATACAGTCAACAGCCGCCTCATTATCCCCCCCTGCCCCTGTCCCAGATGAACCAACTTCTTGCGGCTCTTCATGTTGTGCAACGATTGCCCGACTATCTCCTAAATTCATCACGTACACATCCTCATCTCTCATCAAAGCAACCAGTAAGCAGGAACCCATAAGTGCAAGTTCTGGATACTGATCCATAACCTTATCAGTCATGTCCAGATATGCAAGCTCGGTTACCTCCAAAGCCCTTGACATTGCTCTCAAAACCATCTCATGATCTACAGGACCAACTTTCTTCATCCTACCAGTTCTTCCCGTGTTACTTCTTTCCTCCGTTGTGCTTTCTACTTCCTTGTGCTCTTTAGCATCCAGCCCAAATCTCCAAGCAAACAATTTACCACCCTCCTTTTGCTTAGTGAACCCATTTTTCAACTTGGATAGCAATAGTGACCTTGTACTAACTCCTGATGTAGTTTTACTTATATTAAGTGCATCATCCACAGAAAATGCGAATCTTTCTGAGCCAGAAAGATCAAGACCATCTTCAGGTTCTTCCTGGGCGAGGTATTCCCATAATCTCTTTCTCCTAGTCTCGGTTTCACCTCCGGATTCAAACGTAACTTTCTTCATGCTTGAATCCAATGTAACAGGTTGTTGGCATGATGATTCCACAGAATCCCAAAACAAACCTTCAAGCTCTTTATATGTAGCTTTATACAAATTACCCATCAAGAATTCAGGAGCATCAGGACCATTGAAGCCATCATAGATCCCAACAAACAGCCACCCATGCTCTTCCGAAACCACCACGTGCACTCGATCCTCCCCAGCCTTCCCGAGAGCCCACTGAACGTCACTCTCAGTCAACTCATCACGCCTAGGGTTTTCCTTCCGGGTGCCAACGAAGTTCCGAACAGGAACCACCCAAGGCGGGTGATGAAAAGCCTTCCGGATCCCAGGAATGCCCTTCTTCCTCTTCTTTTTAACATAATTGCCACCATTCAATGGAGCAGAGAAAGGGACCCTAGTCGAATCGGAACCGATGTTAGAGTCTAAGGGGCCGGACAGGGCCCCACGTTCGATCGGACCAGACATAAAAAAAGCTCTCTCCATAGAACCCTCGCCTCGCGGCACCGGCTGAAGCGGGAGGGCACTAAACGACGACGTACTTTCAAACCCATTGACTATACTGGACTTAACCCCACCACCACCAACACCAACAACAGAGTCAGTGGCATCATCGTAAATACTCTCTAACTGGAGGACAGTTCGGGGAGTAGAAGTGTTAGCACTTACCGAGGCACCGGAAATAGCTTTGAATCCGGTCTCCGGCAGACCGGCCGGCTGCCTTGCCCTGGACGTCGACGATTCGTGCGACGGCGAGAATCGTAGAGACTGCGAGGGAGAAATGAAGCGATCGGAGTGAGTAGGAGAGAGGAAACGAGCTGAAGAACGGACGTAACAGAAGGAGTGACCTAGGGTTTCGTCTAGTGGCTCCGTCGGCGTAAAAACTAGCTCCGCCTGCTGCCGCTGCCGGTTAGCCGGATTGAAGCAGGGGAGAAGCTGCGAGAATCCACTTCCCATCACATTTGACTCGCTCACCACTCTTCCTTGTTAATTAGCAGCACAAGAAATTTGTTCCGACACAGATTTTTAGAGAGAGAAAATGGTGGGTTTTAGAGAGAGAAAGTGGTGGTGTTTTCTTTTCTTTTGTGTTTTCGTAATGTTTTTGCGGGGTGGTGAATTCGAGTTAAAAAATATAATAATAATAAAATAAATATAGAAGGAGGGGGAAGACTTTTGTATGGAGAGAGAGAAAGAAAGTGGGTTAATTTGATGGTCAATTTTGGAATATAAAAAAGTAGTTATTTAAGTAGGTGGATGGGTGGGTTTGATGATTTGGATTTGGATTTGGTTTTGAAATCCGGTTTTAAATCAAAACAAATTTGTCAAATTAAATTGACATTAGATTCAAAATAAACTAAAAAAATATGTATTTCAAATTTTATAAATTCTAGGTTTCACATTTTGCATATATTTTATATTCTAACTTGTTCATAGAAATAACTAGGTGTTACAGCGGGGCCTCACGGTGACATGGCTAAAGTACAAACTTTGAAGATATCATGAAACAAATCAATTGATTCTTGATGAAAATGAAAACTTTAGAAGGATAGTTAATGAGTTCAAACAGAATGAGGTTGCTTATAAGGTAAAACTTGAAGCAACTATGACTAAAGTACAAACTTTGAAAGAATTTGTTTATCAAAAATACTTTTTATTGATGATTTGACTAAAAAGTTAAAACCTCATCCTTTGAGTTATTTAACCAATCCTTGTAAGAATGTTTCGGGTACTAATGATTTGAATGCAGGTGTAAGTGCATCTTTGGTCGTGGATGATGTTCGTGATGATATAGATCCCACTAACGGTTTAGGATTTAAAAGTATTGTTTTAGACAAGAAGTTGGATGTCTGTTCCAACATAGTTGATTTTGATGTACTTTCAGTTTCGTCTAGTTGTAATGAACAATCTTTTGATATATGTAATGTTATTTCGTTTTTTTCTTCCAATTGTTTTGAGAAGTATTTTAATGGGGTGATTCCTACATACACCACTCAAGGTTGAAACAAAGAATGTACATAAAGAGGAAAGGTCTTACTAAGAAACAACAAAAGTTGATAAAGAAGGTCAAGTTCCTCTTATTGAGGTTGAAGATGTTGACTTATCAAATCATTATCCATTTAAAGTCCAGAAAACAACCTTAGACCCTAAATTTCTCATTACAACATGTGAAAGAAATGGAATGGAAACAAATGTGCATTATGTGTGTAAGTCAAAATCAAAGAAACATGATAATGCAATTGAAAAGAAAGTACAAAATTCAGAAAAGAAGATTGAAAAGAAAGATCAAAAAATTGAAAAGAAAGTTCAAAATAAAGTTGTTCAAAAGACAAAACCACAAGAATCATCATCACTATCATCAACCATACAAAATGTTCATTCCAGTCAAGAAACAAATATTAAACTGAAAAAGTATTTTATCTGTGGAAAGGGGGATCATGTTGCAAAACATTGCACACATTCCACAAACAAAAATAATAGGGTTAAGATTGGTACTAAAAAACCCGAGGCTAAAAAAGTTGGTATGGGACAGAATAAACATCATGTTGATTCCACAAAATGTTTTGTTGCTAACAAAATTGATGCTTTTAAGAATAACATTAAAAAGTTTGTGAATTCAAATTGTTTTTGGAAAGCAAAATCAAATCCTACAGGTGACTGTAAAAAGGTTGAATGTTTTAATAGGCCTAAGTTAAAGAAAACTTGGGTACCTGTATCTCACTAGTCATTTCATTGTGTAGAATCAACCAAGGAGGCCTATCATCAATAATTGGCATGTTGATAGTGGTTGTTCTCACCACATGACTGTGCAGAAGGATTTGTTGAATAATTTCAAGAGTTGTAATCGTGGTTATGTGGCATTTGTGGGTGACAAAAAAGGTGGTAAGATTACAGGACATGGACAAGTGTCAAATGGTACACTGACACTCGAGGAAGTCAATTTTGTGCCTGAATTGCGTTATAATCTTTTAAGTGTTTCTCAAATATATGACAAGAAACTTGTTGTGTTCTTTAACGATGTTGAATGTTTATTTTTGAAGCTGGGGGTTGTTATTCCGAAAGACATTAATTTAATGCGTACTCAAAGGAAGAACAATACATACATTGTTGATATGAATGATACTGCATCATCTGATCATATGTCATGCCTATTTTTAAAGGCTTCAGATTCAGAATCCATACTTTGGAATAGGCGGTTGGGACACGTAAATATAAAGACAATGAACAATCTGGTCAAACAAAATCTGATCCGCGAGTTACCTAACAAAGAGTTTGTTTTGCTGGAAAAGTGTATTGCGTGTTCTCAAGGGAAACAACATAAGAAATCACACAAGCCGAAGTTTGAGAATTCCATTTGTGTTCCTTTACAACTTTTACATATGAATCTTTTTGGTTCAGTTAATGTAAAAAGTATCACTAAGAAATCTTATTGTCTTGTTGTTACAGATGACTACTTAAGGTACTCATGGGTGATGTTCTTAGCTACTAAGGATGAAACCGCTAAGAGCTTGAAGAATTTGATTATCAAAATTAAGAATAGCATCAATCTAAAAGTCAGGATAATAAGAAGCACAACATAACTAAATTCCGCAATCAAGTGTTAGATTCCTTTTGTACTTGCAAAGGGATTTGCAGACAATTCAGTGCTGCGAGGACACCCCAACAGAATGGCGTTGCTGAACGAAAGAACAGAACGTTGATCGAGGTTGCTCATACCATGTTGGTGGATTAAATATTACCTATTATCTTTTGGGATGAAGCTGTCAACACCGCGCGTTATGTCTTCAATCTAGTACTTGTGGTTCAGGATCATAACAAGACGTCGTATGAATTGTTCCACAAGAGAAAACAAAAGATTGATTTCTTTAGACCGTTTAGGTGTTCGTGCACACTTCTCAATACAAAGGATCATTTGAACAAGTTTGCTGCTAAATCAGACAAATGTTTCTTCCTCGGATATTCTACATCTCAGAAGGCTTATAGAGTGTACAACAAGCGTACACGAATTATCCAGGAGTCTTTCTATGTGGATTGGCAAGAGTCTAACTCTACGAATACTGGAACTGGTCTGAACCGGTTTTATGATGTGGATATGATATTTAACAGTTTCAATATATCATTGGATATGACTCAGGAAATCATTTCATCTTCAACAGTTCAAGATGAGCAAGATTATCGGGTTGACTTTGTCCCATTTTCAACTCGTTTTACTCCAAGAACACCTGATCCTATTATTCCACCTCAAGATGTTCAGGAATCTCCTATAGTTCCAGATGTGTCTTTGAACAATCAAAATGATGCTTATGAAGAAAAGCCAGTTATTCAAGCAGTGGTTAACAACACAAGCACTATTATTCCCAATCAAGCTAATGTTAATTCATCAACCGAGTTTGTTTCTTTTCAAGAGCTGATGTTCGTTCAAGTCCATAATCTTCTTCGGATATTCATGATCATCATCTTTTGAATCTACCTAATCATGTTCAAGTTGATACCGGTCCACATTCCTGAATTCTCAATGGACATTCTTTGGACAATGTTATTGGTTTAATCACTGATGGTGTGCGTACAAGAAGTCAATCTGGTCTTATTAATGAGTGTCTTTACTCATGCTTCTTGTCTCAAATAGGGGTGGCAATTCTTAATATTCTTATGGTGAAAATAAACAACTAGACCTATATATATATAGTTTTTTGTAACTAATACAATGAATAGAAGTTTATGGAGAAAATAATAACCTTTATGAGTATTAATCTTTATTTAATTATATTAGTAACCATAATAAATAACTTTATAACACTCCCCATTGGTTATCATACATCATATAAAATACGCTTGGAGATGTTGCCTCATTAAAAACTTTGCTAGGGAAAACCCCAGTGGGACAAAACCATAGCTAAGGGAAAAAGAGTGTAGCGCGTATTACTCTCCTGATTTATATAACCTTCAATTTATGGGTTTCAATCTTTTGTGAGAGTTGCTAAAAAAATTTTGTAGTCAATGATTTGCTGCTTGATATTTTAATGTGCAACTCTTTATGTCGAGTAATGATGTATTTTCTTCATATAAGACTCCTAGTGTCTCCTCCCATAAACAAATACCACAAGATCCATGATCGTGTTGTGTTACATTTCCTGCATGTACAAAACTAACCAAACTTGTTTCGATAGGCTAGTAAGATATAATCTCATACCTTTTGTACCTGAATGGTATCCAGATATTTGTTTTACCCATTCTGATGTCTCCTTGGTGGACATGAGCTAGCACGAAACAAAATGTATCAGTTGCACTTACTATGGTACTTATGGACCACAATTTCTTATTCTTCAATAAGAGAAAATGATTGTATAATATTTAACGTACTTATATGGTAAACATTATCCATATTAAATGTTCCAACATCTTCTGGATGTAATTTGGTTAATGGGTAAAATTATCATCATAAATGCTTGACATGCCGACTGAGACATAAATTTGTAATCCTTCATTTCAAATTTGTTCTTTGAATGAATTGAAATCTTTTCAATCTCTTCAAGAGATACAGTGGTATCATCAACATATTATACTTGTACACCTCATATTACTCTTTTAATAAAAACATATGGACCAACTATATATCATATTTATTTGTCTCCTTCCCGAGATAATCACTGAGTCGATTATACATGTTCGAGATGACTATTTTAGTCCATATATAGAAATTGTTAACTTCATACGATATATTTATTGAAGTTTTGAAACCAATGCTTAGGCATTTATAATCATTCAAAAATTTCTTTTCGCTTTAACTAATTATTTATGTGCGTACAATCAACATTTTGGCACATCAACTTCCTCGTTTAGCCATCAACTTCTATGTCATATGTAAAGATTGCATTAACAAGTGTTTCATTTTCAAACTCGATGTTGCACCGTTTCATAGTTACTAAGATATCATACTCACCAGGTACAATTTCTTCTATAAATATTTGTGGTGCAAACTGCTTTAGGAAACTCATGAGGAGTTCCAATTATATTCAATTTATCAACGTATATCAATAATCATAAAGTATTTGGATCCATATATGTATACGACAATCAAAATTTCTCGAGAACACACTTTACAAGATTTTAGCAGTTTAAATCATTCGGGGATTTTCATGTAATGTTTGATAACATGTGAGTCACAACATTCATAAGACGCGATTAATCATCTCTTTACATACCAGACTAATGAGATATCAAAAATTCATTGCATCCACCACTAGAGAATATATCTCTCATAATCAATTTTAGGTCTTTGCGAAAATCCTTGTGCCATCAATTTTGGCTTATACTGCTTAATTTTAATTTTCACATCATAGTTTCGCACAAAAGACCCATTTATATTTAACATGTATTACAACTTTCCTTAGTTAGAGAATATCATTCTGCCTCAGTTGCGTCTTTACATTTGGCCAATCATTTCTAAATTTTCTTTCGTGGAAAGATATTAGTTCTTGATCCTAATTATTTTGAGCACTAATTTTTTTTCATACAAAAATACCATCGACGTTGATTTTTTTTTGTTTTTCAAGTCCATACATTTCTAGACATGATACAATTTATCGAGATCTCTTTTGTGGGAAGATATTTACTTGGTACAAGTTTTAAAATACCCGCCAAAATTTATGATTTTATTTCAAACCAAATTTATATTAGTTGGTTTCATTTTATTTATTTGTTTTGGAGCCACTTTTATATAAAAATACCAATATTTACAAAAATAATTTTATAAAAACACCCACCACCTACATTATTCTTTTATATAATCACCCAACCCTTCCCCTTCCCCCTCCGTATCCATTCGGCGCGCACACACACGCATCACTTTATCTTTTTTTCTCTTAACCCCACTCCTAGAACACTCAACCCCTTGCTTGAATCTTGAAATTTTGCTTGTTCTTGCTACTTTCCAGGAGATTCAAAGGTGTTTTAAGGTAGTTTTATTTCATAAAAATTCTGATTCTTGCTTACATGGGTGATTAATGAGCACCAAGAACACACACACTTAATTAGCCACTTGAATCTTGAGTTTTGTTGATTTAAAGTGTTTTAAAGCTTGAATCTTGCATTTTAAACAAGGATTCAAGGATGATTTTCGTTATATAATCATCCATGATGAGTTTTCATGGTTAAATCTTTCAAAAAGTTGGTGAAAAAGTCCAAGAACACCATGTGTTCATCATATGAGTTCATCTTGAATGTTTAAGTTTGATTTTGATCTTATACTTATTTGGAACCACCATTTGACTGTAGGTTTTGGTTAGCAAGATATCACAGAAGTTTAGTATCATATAACATCATCAAAAGGGTTGCAGTGAGGAATAATCTTGAATCAAACTTATTTCATGTTCTTGATGGATTTTTGTAGTTGATAGATCTAGCTTCCATTATTATTTTTAAACTATAGAGTATATTTTTATATGAAAATTTGGAGAATTTGAGCTCCTAACTCTAAAAGTATTATTTACCAAAATTTGTGCAAGTTTAATACATTTTAATGGGAGGAAATTGGGAAAAATACATACGGGTCATGGAAAAATCTCAAAATTTTATAGTAGTTTGTTTTTTATGAATAATAACTCTAGTAAAAATTTTATATTTTTCAAGTAGCTTTGGTATTTATTTAATTTTTGTTATGATTTAATCAATAGAAAATGGAATAAATAGTTCTGGATATTTTGTGGACTTGAAATTTTTACTGGAACTTCCTATAGATCTTAAACTAACTTAGTAAAAATTTCGGTAATTTTTGACATGTTTCGATATTTTTCCCGAATTTGTTGTTTTAAAAGCCTAAAATCTATATCTAAGCACTCTAATAAATAAATGTTTTAGTGAGACACTTGTTACTCTCCTGTGCTTCCTTACTTTTTTTTCCCGCTTCTTTCTCTCCTATTAATTGTACAAATTTCTTTAATTCTTTTTATAATCTTTTGTTTCCCGCATCTTTCTCCTATTAAATAATAATGATTTCTATAATTCTTTTTATAAAACGTTTTTTATTTTTAAAAAATAGGTTTGTTCATGAAACATGTTTATAAATTGAACATTTCTTTTATTATTTTTATAAAACATTTTAAAAAAATAACTCTATAACGTTTATAGAATTTGTATTAAAAAACTATTTAATATGTCATAAATATGTAATATATAATTTTTATTACTAAGTATATAATATTACATTTATTAAACCCGTGTAATACACCGAGTTTCTAACATAGTATTCCTAATAAATAATCTAGATATTAGAAAATTATGAAACTTTCACAGTATTATTTTTCACCATTATCAGATTAGGTAAAAAATTCAAGTATTAACTTTGATTTTTTATATGAATTTGAATTTATGGGCCATTAAAAGTTTATAAAAAATGGACTTTTGTGGACTTTTTACATAAAAATTAGTTTATAAAACTTAAAATGATATTTGGACAGAATATGATATTGACATACTTTAAACCATTAATTTGGACTTTATAAATGGAAGCTAAGATCATCCTTAAACGTTAATTTTAAACGAAACTAACATTTATACCCGTAACTGGACTTTAAAAGGGTAAACATAATTAATCTATGGACTTTAAAAGGGGCTTGATTTTGGGAATGAACTGTCACTCTAGTTTCAGTATATGTACTTTTGGGGATGTTTGTTGCATCTAATACACTTGTTTTACTCTTGGCTTGTAATGTTTTAGTACAGTTTTTATTTTAGTAACATGTAATGGTTCAATGTAATTTGCAATGTACCCTTTAGCATCTCTTGTACCTCAGTGTTCGATGCACCGCTCTCGTCCCACCTCATGTTTTCGCCTTCTGCGGGGTGTGATGAAACACCCTACCTTCATTTCCTTAGTTTTATCAGAGTTTGGCATGGTAATCGGTCCCAGTTTTTCAAAAACCTTGCCACCATAGTGGCATAGGTATACTTTATAATATAAATATTGTTTTATAAACAAAAGTATGATACACATTATACAATCTAGGGATTCCTTCTTACTCCGACCAGCCTTGTCCTTAGGAAGCTTCAAGTATTTTGACTGCCTTTCCCTGCAGTGTTTGAAAACATTTTTATGTTAGCTTACGCTAAGTAAGTACACTCCCTTTTTCTTTTATTTATGGAACCCTTCAAGTTCCTTATTAAGTTTCAGCAGGCATACCTGCCCCCGTGACCGTCATTGGATGTGCCTTATGCTACGTTATTCATAGATTTTAATTACTGTTTTCCCAAGCATACATGCCCCCATGTGACCATCTTTGGGCGTACCTAGGTCACGGTCTTTACAAGGTCCTTACACCCATCGGTGATGACCTTTGCCTTAACCACGAAGGTTTATTCTTTTACAAGGCCCGCCGTGTAGGCTGGACATCTTGCTTTATAAGGCCCGCCCCGTAGGCTGAACACCTTTACCAACCATTACATATACACATATTCCAGCATGCATTCTTGCCATGCCTTTGGACCTAGCCGTCACCCTAAACCGTTGTAGAGGTTTCTCCCCGAAGTACCAAAGAGGTTTATATATAGGGTCCACCGCAACATTACCACCACCTCTTTGTCACTTCGTGAATACGCCGTTACTCGGGTTTAAAGCTAGACTAGTCCTTATTACACATTCACACTTTATCACATAAATGCGTCTTTGCCATGATTTTCTACATCGACCCCTACCCTAAATCTTTGTAAAGGTTTCGCCTCAAAGTACCAAAGAGGTTTATATATAAGGTCCTCCGCAGCATTCCCACCTCCCCTTTGTTACTTCGGTGATACGCCATTACTCGGATTCAGAGTTTAGACTCGGCTATATCACGTATTCACACGTTCGTCACATATATCATGATTTCTTTTCATGCTTTTCCATTCACTCTTACCTTAATTCCTCATAAAAGCTTATCCCCGATACATTAAAAAAGGCTTATATATAGGGTATACTACAGCGTGCCCACCACCTCTTTAATGTTTCATGGATATTCTTTTACTTAGAATTAAAGCTTCCATCCTATATTCGCTTGTATCTAGCATGTACTAGTGTTATGCTATTTTACACTAGTCCCTACCCTAAATCTTCATAATGGTTTCACCCGGAATATCAAAGAGGTTTATATATAGAGTCCTCCGCAACATTCCCAGCACCCCTTTGATATCCCGTGATTACTCCATTATTCGGGTTTAGGGTTCCGACTAATTTACCCTTTCCCCGTACCTTAGTTTATTCATAAAACATATCACATAACCATGTAATCACATACTAATTTAACTAGGTACGGGTCTAGTGTACTTACAATATCTCTTGGGTCTTTTATATACTTGGATTCCTCGTCTAAACGACACTCCAAAACTCGTTTGTAACTTTAACGTACCGCACTCATAACCGTCGTGCTTGTAGCAGCCATCCTATTCTCCTCGGTATGCGTGTGTGTGGTGAAGTGTTTATGTGTGTAAAATGAACGGCTTCATGCACCTATTTATATGCTGAACCTGGCATGCTTAGCGGACCGTTAGACAGGAAGGTAGTGGTCCGCTACCGCTTCCTTGTCAGCTGTCCAACGTGTTGCCAAAGTAGTGGACCGTTAAGCACTTGGGTAGCAATCTGCTACCCATATTGCGGTGTGGCGGACCGTTATAGATCTCGTAGCGGTCCGTCATAGGGCTGAGTCATCAGACACGCGTCTTACACACGCCATTCTCTCATCATTGCCTTTGTCCATACGTAGCGGACCATCAAGAGCTTGGTAGCGATCCGCTACAGTCCTGAGTTCAAAATTTCTTTATTTTCAGCCCCTCAACTTTGGGATAATTGCACTTTAGCCCCTGAACTTTTATTTTCCTTAAAAATTGGGGTGTTACAACTCCCCCCCATTAATTTAGGTTTCATCCTCGAAACCTGTTAATTCACGAATAAATGAGGATAAGTCCTCCACAGTTCTTCTTCACTTTCCCCTAACCCTTTTCTGTTCCTCCATTGCACTAATATTAGTTTAATCGTTTTATGACGTAACTGCTTTTCCTTTGTGTCTAGAATCTTTATTGGCTCTTCCATATACGTTAGTTTCTCATCAACCTCTGTCTTTCCCAGAGGTATATCAGCAGTCTCGTTGGCCAAACATGATGTAGTGTCTAATAACCCCAGTTTATGTGTCCTATTGTGTTCGTTTTAGTTATTTTAGTTTGCATCTTTGTTTTGTTTTATGCGTGTTTGTGGTTGCGTGTGCCTCCCAGGTTTTATGTGCTAAATGAGCGGGAAACGGGAGCAAATAAGTTGGATACGAAGCACGGGCAAGTCAAAGTTAAAAATTCAACTTTCCTGGAAGTTCTTGTCTTGGGTTAGACTGTTCGCGATACGCGAAGAGAGGAAAAAGGCGCCGACTGTTTTGTCCTTCGCGCCACGCGAAGGATCAGCCAAGATATTTTTGCGACACGCGAAGATCTAAAGTTACGGGAAAATTAGGTTTTAATCTTTCTCAGCCCCCATTACCATTCTATTCTCGATTCCAGCTGTTCCAGAGCTTCAAGAGGGCGATTCCCACTGTTCTTAGGACGATTGTTCTTAAAGTTTGGTGATTGTAAGTTCCATTACATTAGTTTTGATTATTGTGATGAGTATAAGTAGCTAAATCACCTGTGGTCTTCTCCGGGTGTAGGGTTTTGCGTTTACACTTGTATTTTCTTGAATACTTGGTCTTGGTTTGTAGTTTTGACTGGCATCTTAAGCCATATGATTACATTTATTGATTGAATGCTTTAAAATGTTTGTGTTGATTTCGAATTGTTGATTCAAGTCTCATAAGTCTTAGGTTTATTCACATCAGGGGCGTCGTGAGATTCGAGTGTCAATTGGTTAATATAAACTGATTATACATGAATAGGCTTTCTTTACAGCTCGTTCTAATACTGTCACTGAATTCAACTGAACCATGTGCGATTATGTCTATGTGATTGCTTGCAAAGTAGACTAGGAATAACTTGTGTTTGCAAACCTGAACCCCGGAGAGGATTGCCTTTCTTATTATTGTTTAAATCCAATCCAAATCAGTATTTACTATTTTCTTTCTTTCAATATTTGTAACAAAGTGACACTTTCCACAAACTCCTCGTGGATATGATACTTTACTTACCCTTACTACTTAAGGTGTGTAAGGATTGTTTTTGACCGACCAAACGACATCGATCAAAACACTTCCGTAAATAAGATACATGAAACGTGTTGTGTATCTTATTTAATTCTTTAGGTAGCTCTAGTTGATAAGCCACATTTCCCACTCGCTTAATGATTGTGAAAGGACCAATGAATCGTAGACTTAACTTGCCACGCTTCTTGAATCGAATTAGACCTTTTCCAAGGAGATACTTTTAGCAAGAGGTAATATCCTTCTTGGAATTCTATTGGTCTGCGCCTTTTGTCTGCATATGACTTTTGTTGGTCTTGGGTAGCTTTTAGTTGAGCTTTGATTAGGTCAAGCTTCTCAGTCGTTGTCTAAACAACTTCCTTGCTTCCTAACTTTTTTTGCCCAACCTCTCCCCAACATATTGGAGTCCTTCATTTCCTGCCGTATAACATCTGGCATTCCAATGCTGGAATGATAATTGTTATTGTACGAGAATTCTACTAATGGCAGATGACTATCACAGCTTCCTCCGAAATCTATTATACAAGCACGTAGCATATCTTCGAGAGTTTGTATCGTCCTCTCGCTCTGTCCATCTGTTTGCGGGTGATATGTCGTGCTTAATAGCAACTTCGTCCCCATCTCCTCATGGAATTTCTTCTAGAAACGCGAGGTAAAACGCGTATCTCTACCGGAGACGATTGATGCCGGTACTCCATGCCATGATATAATCTATTTGATAAATAATTCGGCTAAATTTTCTGAAGAGTATGTCTCACGTATAGGTAAGAAGTCAGCACTCTTAGTTAACCGATCTACAACCACCCATATGGTATCATAACCTCTAATTGTTGTAGGTAGGTTGGTTATGAAGTCCATAGTGAGATGTTCACTTCCATTCTAGGATTTCTAGTGGTTCTAATCTTCCATACGGCTTCTAGTGTTCTACCTTAACTTGTGAACAAGTTAGGCATTTAACCACATATTTCATGATATCAAATTTTATTCCGGGCCACCAATAATCTCTTCACAGATCTTGAGACATTTTGGTAGTTCCCGGATGAATAGAATATCATGATTTATGGGCTTCATCGAGTATTCTAAATCTAAACTCACCTGATCGTGGTATCCACATACGACTAAATCGAGTCTTGACTTTGTACTCGTTTTCTTCTAGAAATTTTTCCTGATCAACCATTCGTTCTTTCTTGACATTCTCATATTTTAATGCTTCGATTTGCCCGTCTCGAAGCTGGCTCATAAAGTAAGGGTTATTATCAGCTTGCACGCTTTCACCCGGATAGGAACACGCTCTTCCTTACGGCTCAGAGTATCAACCACTATATTAGCCTTTCCTGGGTGGTACAAGATTTCACAATCATAGTCTTTGACCAGTTCTAACCACCTTCATTGTCTCATGTTTAAGTCTTTCTGGTCAAAGAAATATTTTAGACTGTTGTGGTCTGTATAAATCGTACACTTCGTCCTGTAAAAATAGTGCCTCCAGATCTTTAGTGCAAATACTACTGCAGCTAACTCCAGATCATGGGTTGGGTAGTTTACCTCGTGTGTCTTTAATTGACGCGAGGCGTAGGCTATCACCTTCCCTCTTTGCATCAAGACACATCCTAACCCAAGTCTTGAGGCATCGAAATACACCACAAAATCTTCCACTCCCTCTAGTAGTGTCAGAACTGGAGCTTTTGTCAGCTTTTATTTTAAAGTTTGGAACGCCTTCTCTGGTCCCGCATTCCATTCAAATTTTGACTTCTTTCGCATCAGTTTAGTCAGTGGGATGGCTAGTTTAGATAAGTCTTGGATAAACCTTCTATAATAGCCGGCTAACCAGGAAGCTTCTAATTTCTGACAGAGTCTTTCGTGAAGACCATTTCATTACAGCATCTACCTTGGCTGGGTCCACTGAGATGCCTTCCGCATTCACCCCGTGGCCCAGGAATTGGACTTCTCTTAGCCAGAACGCACATTTTGAAGATTTTGCGTACAACTTTTCCTATCGAGTTGTAAAGACTTCACGAAGGTGATGTACATGTTCTTCTTCAGTTTGCAAATAAATTAAAATATCTTCGATAAAGACGATGACGAACTTGTCTAACATTGGCCGGCATACTCGGTACATGAGGACCATGAAAATTTCCGGCGCATTTGTTACTCCAAAAGGTATCACGACGAACTCACAATGTCCGTAACGTGTTCTAAACGCAGTCTTAGGTACGTCTTCGTCTTATACCTTGACTTGGTGATACCTGGATCGTAAGTCAATTTTGAAAAACTAACTTGATCCTTGTAATTGATCAAAAAGATCATCAATTCTAGGTAAAGGATACCTATTCTTGATGGCCATCTTGTTCAGTTTGCGGTAATATATGCACATCCGCATAGTACTGTCCTTCTTTACGAACAAGATTGGTGCACCCCGTGGGGATACACTTGGACGTATAAATCCTTTGTCTAACAACTCCTACAATTGTCACATTAGTTACTTCATTTCAGTGGGTGCTAACTAGTATGGAGCTTTAGCTACAAGTTTCACTTCAGGAATTAAGTCGATTATGAACTCGATCTCTCTCTCTCGAGAGAGGAGTGCCCGGGAGATCGTTAGGGAATATGTTAGGGAATACATTTATGACCGAAACCTGATCAAGTTCCTTTCCCTTCATCTTCGCATCAGCCACATAGGCTATAATTGCCTGATCACCTTGTCTCACATAGCTTCTTATCTTAGCCATTGAGCACAAGGTGATTTGATTCCTTCGTTCCACGTAAACGCTGATTTCCTTTCCAGTAGGTGTCGTAAATTCCACAATATTTTGATTACAGATGATTGTTGCCTAATGGGATGATAACCAGTCCATCCCTATGATTACGTCGAATTCTTGCATCGCCATCGGGATTAAATCCACAAGATACTCTTCTCCTTTGATAAGTAGTCGGCAATTTAGGCATATTTCAGTTACTACGCAGTTTCTATCACTCACGATCTCAACCTCTAATGCCTTAGCCAACTTACTTCTATCGAAGTTTCCAGAGTTTGCAAAATTTACGGCAATAATGGATCTACTGGCTCCTGTATCGAACAAAACATAAGTAGGTAGGGAGTTCATGATGAAGGTACCTGATAAGACGTCAGGGATTTCTTTCGCTTCCTCTGTTGTGATCTGGAAGGACCTACCTCTTGGCTTCGGAGCTTCGATACATTTAATTTCATTCTCCACCACCCTAGATCCTTCTACCGCCTTTTCTATTCGCGAATTCAAGTCCGGACATTCTCTACTGAAGGGTCCTGGCTTATAACAGTTGTAGCATAATCTGGTTGGACTCCTGCACTGTGGTGTTATGTATCCATATTTTTCACACTTGATACAGTGGAGAGGTCTGAACTAACACTCTCCTGGATATCTCTTCCCATAAAACCTACATTCCTTCATATCTTTTCTTGGAGAGGGATTATATCTGGGTTTTCTGAATTTAAACTTCTTGAGGGGCATAGGAGATGGATAGCTTTCTCCTTTCCTCTTTCCGTCTCTCTTTTCCTTTTTCTCGTTTTATGACGCCCCCATCAATCTTCAGCTCTTTCTTTTAGCTGATTGGTGGCGAACGTCACCTCATTCTCGTTACTGCAATGGCAAGTATCAAAAACCGTCTCCATCGCAACAATCCACCTCTGAATTTATAAAGGGTCAACCGCTCCCTTAAATTCTTTATACGTGCATCGGGTTGATTTAGCTTCAACCTTCGAAATTTCATTTTCTTTGTTTTGAGGTTTCTCGACCTCCTTGTTGTTCTTAAACCAACTTTCAAGTGAACTTTGCAGTTTTGCTTACATAATTGGAATATTCGCATCGAACGCTTTTCCTACCTCTAACGCAATCTGTCTCCGGATATTTTTCGGGACTTGTTCTACCTCATTTTCGTCTGGATGTGGAGACTCAAATCTCTCATGGCTTCCTTCGTCACGAACTTCCTTATTTTGGTTCTCAGCTATTTGTTTGCTGAGATACGAATTTCGTTTAGTTCCTCACTCGTTTACCCTAACTATAGTCTAGGGTTTTACATTACATGACTCTTTTTGTTCTTACCTTATCCCAGTATTCTAGGGTTTCCACATAAGGGCTAATCATATATCTTCATGTATGCACATTTATTAATGCGTGCATGTTCACATTTCTTTCTTAGTATCTGCTGACATAAGTTATCATATAATGTTTGTGATATCATTGAGGCCTCATACATTAACTCTCATACTGGCCAGGTATGAGGCAATATATGTTACGCATCGTGATACTCCCAATTACAGTATAGAGCTTATCTCATACAAAATTCAGCCCACGTATAGTCACATAATTTCTCTTTAGCACTCAAATTTAAACGCACCTACTTCCTCGGACAGCCTCGGAGTGAATCCCTATTTGTTATGTATCACGAGCACTTTTGTTTTGAGTCTAAGTACCCTTTCCGATACTTAAATCCCTCAAACCGTGCTCTGATACCAACCTGAAACACCCTACCTTCATTTTCGTAGTTCTATCAAAGTTTTGGCGCGGAACTCGGTCCCAGTTTTTCAAAAACCTTGCCAACGTAGTGACATAGGTATATTTTATTAAATAAATATGGTTTTACAAACAAAACATATGATACACATTATACAATCTATGAATCTTATCTTACTCCGACCAACCTTGTCCTTAGGAAGCTTCAAGTATTTTGAATGCCTTTACCTGCAGTGTTTGAAAACATTTTTACGTTGGCTTACGCTAAGTAAGTACACTGCCCTTTTCTTTTATTTATGGATCCCTTTCAAGTTCCTTATTAAGTTTCACCAGGCATACATGCCCCCGTGACCGTCATTGGACGTACCTTAGGCCACGTTATTCATAGATTTTAATTATTATTTTCTAGGCATACATGCCCCATGTGACCATCTTTGGAGGTACCTAGGTCACTGTCTTTACTAGGTCCTTAAACCCATCAGTGAGGCCCCTTGCCTTAACCACAAAGGTTTATTCTTTTACAAGATCTGCCCCGTAGGCTGGACATCTTGTTTTATAAGGCCCGCCCCGTAGGCTGGACACCTTTACCAACCGTTACATATACACATATTCCAACATGAATTCTTGTCATGCCTTTGGACCTAGCCCTCACACTAAACCGTTGTACAAGTTTCTCCTCGAAGTACCAAAGAGGTTTATATAGAGGGTCCTCTGTAGCATTCCAAAACCCCTACTCACTTCATGAATACGTCATTACTCGGGTTTAAAGCTAGACTAGTCCTTTTTACACATTCACACTTTATCACATAATAACATGCGTTTTTGCCATGCTTTTCTACACCAGCCCCTACCCTAAATCTTTGCAAAGGTTTTGTCCCGAAGTAAATAGAGGTTTAGATATAGGGTCCTCCGCATCATTCCCACCACCCCTTTGCTACTTCGTGGATACGCCGTTACTCGGATTTAGAGTTTAGACTCGGCTATATCACGTATTCCCACGTTCGTCACGAATAGCATGATTTCTTTTCATGCTTTTCCATTCACCTTACCTATATTCCTCATAAAAGCTTCTCCAACAAAGGCTTATATATAGGGTATACCGCAGCATACCCACCACCTTTATAATGTTTCGTGGATATTCTTTTACTTAGAATTAATGCTTCCATCCTATATTCGTTTGTATCTAGCATGTACTCGTGTCATGCTATTTTACACTAGTCCCTACCCTAAACCTTCATAATGGTTTCACCCCGAAATATCAAAGAGGTTAATATATAGGGCCCTCCGCAGCATTCCCACCACCCCTTTGATAACCCGTGATTACTCCATTATTTGGGTTTAGGGTTTCGACTATTTTACCCTTCCCCGTACGTACCTTAGTTTTATTCATTACACATATCACATAACCATGTAATCGCATAATAATTTAACTAGGTACGAGTCCAGTGTATTTATAATATCTCTTGGGTCTTTTCTACACTTGGATTCCTCGTCTAAATGACTCTCTGAAACTTGTTCATAACTTAACTTTACTTGGTTAACAATTTTAAAATGAACATGTACGCATAATTGATATGTCATATATATATAGTCATGGTTATGTAAGCATTATAAATTAAAATTAACTTACTTGTAGGATGATTTGATTAAACACGCTTCAATGAAGCAATTGCAAAATCAATTCAAAGAATCTTGATCATTAATGCCTTCAAAGGAATGAACTACCAAAAGCCTTGTGCTAATAATGTGTTGTATAACAACAACCTAATAACATGTAATATGTATATGACAATAGAGAGTATAGAGAAATGAAAAGAATAGAAGAATAATCTAACTCTATTCATGTATGATATATCCTAAATTATACATGTTTTGCATGCATAATAATCCCCATATTATGGTAAAAATTGAATAATAACCTTGCAATTGCTACTTAAATCGTTTATATTTTATAATTGCAGGTTAAACAACGTCCCGAGAGAAAAGGAGTGAAAACGAGCCAAAAACATTAAGAAATTAAGCTTTCTCTTGAGATGGGAAGGAGCACACCCGAGCTTTGACCCCCTAAGAAGTCAAAATTGGTCAACATAAGTTAACAATCAGCAAAAGACAAAAAGGAGGGATGAAAATGGGCTTGCACGGCCATGTATCCCATTGCACGACCGTGCAATGCCTGCTGTGTGTCCCAAGCCGCCTCGTACCCTGCCATGTGTACCTTTTGATTCCCTGGATGTTTGCACGATCGTGCAACCCAATGCATGGTTGTGCATTGGCCATCCGGAGGCCTATAAATAGGAGGCTTGATTCACACATTCCACACACCACCTAGAAGAAGAAATCACACTCCTATAGTCCGTTTCTATAGTTGTAGAGTACAGTAGAGAGTAGAGAGGTTCTTCCACTTTGTTCGCAATTGGGGAGCCTACAGATTTTAGCCCTATGCTTGTTCGTATGGCCATTCGTGGCTAAACCCTTTGTATTGCTTGGGTGAAGATGAAGTTTGGTGTATGTTAATGTTTATTAGTCTAATGGTACGTTTATGTTGTTTAATCATTTTCTCTTAAAACCACCTTCATGGTGGACTTTTTATCTTTATCTAAACTAGTCTTTAAACTTGTGAGTGTCCTTGATTTTAAAATTAAGATCATAAAACGTTTTTAATCAAACTTCTCTTGAAACTTGTACGTCTTTATACAAGCGGATTTTGATAAGCCGACACTTGGTTGATATTGATAAAAACCGTACGTCTTTATACGAACTTTGTCATGAAACCAAGAGTTGGTGAACTTATGTTGGGAACGATATGTCTTTGTACATGGTCCCTTTGTTGCACCGCATTCCGATGAACGAAGTTTAATCACTCTTTTAACAAAAATAAAGGTATTTAAGTTTGATGTCTTGAATCAACTTGGAGGTAGATATTAAGCATACCAATGTATGGATTTATTAAAGAGTTGAGGGTAATGGTGTCCCTAACCGGGAGTCTTACCATTTTATTATTAAAGAACATAATTCGTGAACCAAATGTTGTGAAAATGAGGCTCTAGCGGTGTACCGTTCACACTTTGTATTAGTCATACCATCGGATTAGTTAACATAACATTATCATATATCAAGCAGATTCGAAGCCCAAAGCAAAACTCATTGTGATCAGATTATTCTCAAGTTATTTACCTTTCTGCTATTTACTTTTCTGTTATTTACATTCCTGTTACACACTTCACGCATATTTTACATTTTCTATTATTTACTTTACCGTCATTTACATTTCTGTCATTCACTTACTTGTTATTTACTTTTCTGCTTCACAAGCACACAACACCCGCTCATTAATTAAACCGGCTAAACGACAAAAAAATGTTGAGTATTGGAACTCGACCGTGTCCATTGGTTCGATACTTGGTTCTTATCTAAACTATATTACGCTGCGATAGGTACACTTGCCTATTGTGTGCGTTTTTAAGTTTAAGTATTTATAATTTTATAAATTTAAAACCTGATGTCCTGAAAACCATTTTATTTTATTAAAAGCATTGCATCAAGTTTTTGCCGTTGTTACCGTGGACACGGTGATTTCAAGAAAGATTCAAGTTAACGGATTAGCCTTTTTAACCTTTACATTTTCCATCTATTTTTTTCTTTTTACGTTTGTTTCTGGTAGTGTATGATCCATAGCTCTACTACTGGTTTATATCAACCTTTAGCAGAACCCAAAAGATTCTTTCACCGCCGATTGCGAGAAAAACGTATCAAGAAAATGACTGTAGAAAACCGCACTATTTCCGACTTTGCAAGACCGACACTTGAAGCATTGGGATCTAGTGTCACAAGGCCGACAATTGATACAAAAAACTTTGAGATGAAATCTCATATCATTCATATGATCCAATCATCATGTACTTTTCATGGATTACCCGATGAAAACCCTCATGCCCACATTGCAAATTTCCTCAAAATTTGTGACACTTTCAAACTGAACGGGGTTTCGAATGACGTCATTTGGCTCTGAATGTTTCCTTTCTCTTTAAGGGAACGAGCTAAGGCATGGCTAAATTCTCTTCCTACAGGGTCAATCACTAAATGGGATGATCTAGCTCAAAAGTTCCTTTCGTAATATTTCCTGCCAGCAAAAACCGCTAAATTGAGAAACGATAGTACCACTTTCGCTCAAGAGGATAATGAGTCACTATATGAGGCATGGGAACGTTTCAAGGACATGTTGAGGAAATTTCATCACCATGGGCTAGAAGTTTGGCTACAAGTATCATCATTCTACAATAGGTTGAACAATCAAGCCCGTCACAACTCGACGCCACTGGAGGTGGTATTTTTGGAAACAAGAGACCACAAGAAGCCTACAACCTAATTGAGGAAATAGCTATGAAAATAACAATGGTACAATACGAGAAATAATAAGGGGCCATGCATGATATTCACTCTATTGATACTGTCACTTCACTTTCTGCTTAAGTAGACGCTCTCATCACTCGACTTGATCGAATGAGCAAAGGCAAAGTAAATGCTGAAACTGTTGGAGAAACAAAAGGCACCACTATGGATGTTGAGCAAGTTGACTTTATCGGATCCAATCGTGTGCAAAACAACCCCTACAAAAACACTTACAATCCTGGATGGAGGAACCATCCGAATTTCAGCTGGAAGGATAACAACAATCAAGGACCATCTAGTTTTGGGAAACAACAATTTTAGCAAAGACAACCTCAAAACTTTCAGCCTCGTCAAGAATTCCAAGGAACTAACAAGCCAAGTAACGGATTATGTCTCGAGGATGCGGTAACTAAGTTAATAACTACAACTGAAAGTCAAGCCCTCTTTGCTGATGCTCATCACAAACAATATGAAGAGAAGTTAGTCTCCATGCAACTGAATTTAGAACACAGAAAGAAACTCTCCAGCTGAATCTTGGTTTCACACAACACTGGCTTGTATACCAGTTTCTTTAAGCTTCTATTAGTCACAGGATGTCTAGCGTTCTTGTCCCTGACTCGCTTGGGCACTTGAGGCTTAAACATTTCGAATTTCCCAGATCTTACCTCTCGCTGTAGAACCTGTCACAAACCCATCGCTACTGCGTGATTTGAGTGACTCAGAAGCTCTTGGTTTACTAGGTTCACGGGGTCGTATCTTGGCAAGGAGTTGAAAGCTTCGCTGGTTGGTTTCAAGTATTGAACCCCCCAGCTCTCTTGATTGCAAACAACTTCTTATCCTCCTCGAACTTCACAGCTAAGATCATCCCTGTCGCTCCGTGTTTGTCTATGATTGAAGTCTTTTTCCAGACAGGAGCCGGATCCTTCGATGAACTTGCAGGCATATGTTTGTCTTTCTGTGCCTCTGGATCCACAGGTGTAGGGTCGGCAGGGGAGGCTTCAGTCGACGCTTCAACAGTACTAGCAGGCTCGACTGAACCTGTGTCAAGATTAGATTCAAAGGATGGAACTTCAAAGATCTCTCCACCTTCAAACTCATACTCTCCTTCCCCCTCGCCATTGGGAACTTCGATTACCACATCATCATCTTCCTCATCCCAGTCGTCACCAGAGTCGATCTCTCTCTCTTCCAGATTGCAGAGAGCCTCAATCTGTGCTTCTTTGGAATAGTCTGGCTCTAAGAATAAGATCACATCATCCGACATATCGTCAGATTGATCTTTCAGAACGTCAGCCACCGACTTTCCTTTATTGTCACATGACGCATCACCTCCACCTTCACTCTGAGTGGACTCCCCCTCAGCCATAGGCACGGTAGAAATGGGAACAATCGCTCAAGCCGACGATTGCTGCTCACTTTCGCTCGGTCCACTTCAGGATCCTTGTCCTGATCATCACCCTTAGTCAGATCAACTAAGTGACAAACCTCTTCACTGCTAGGCTTAGGTGGTTGCTTCTCCAATAGCTCCTTCAACTTCTCCCCCTGGGCATCAATCATCATGGCCATATCACAGACCAATTTCACCATGGTGTCATGCTCTAACCGCTGCTTGTCATCAGCCGCCCGCTGTTTCTTCAACGCGGCTACTTCATCAATAAAAGAGTTTATCTGGCCCTGTTGCTTGTCAGATTCTTCTCTTGATTTCCGTACCATTTCAAGAAGACTCGCGACTTGAGTTTCTAGGGTAGTGATCCGTGTATCATGAGGATCAGGTCCCCTGGAAGATGATGCTTTGGCTTGATGAGTTAGGAATGTGAAGATTTCATCAAAATCAAATCCATGAGTAAAATCTAACTCAGGAAATGGTTCACTGATGTGTTGATGAGTTGTTGAGGGAATTGAGGTGGGGATTGTGGTTGTTTGAATGGTGGTAGGAGTGATGGTAACAGACTCGGTTAAAATTGGAGTTGTCACCCCCACTTGGACAGATGGTACAGGGAGGGACACTATCACAGGAACCTCCTCTGTGATAGCAGTGATAGCCACATCAGGTGTTACACGTGGCCTCCTCCGCTGTCGCATGTATAACTGTTGTGAAGGTGAGGTAGAAGTGGAGTTAGTACTCGCAGCCGTTACATGTGCGTGCCTCTGAGCACTGACTTCTACCGCACGAAGGATAGCTTGTTGCGGCCTATCTCACCGTTGCTTATTTATACTTTCTCTTCTGCGTCTCTGTATAGCAGCGTCCGAATCAGAATCGGGCTCGTATTCACTTCTAGTCTCTTGTCGCTTTCTCTTGGAAGATGACTCGGGAAGGGTCACCTTTGTAAATCCTCTTGGGTGTGCCTGGGACGGTGCATCATCAGACTAAGAGGAATCTGACTCGGTCAATTCAGAGTCTGAATCTTCAGCACCTCCAACTCCCTGTTCTTCATCTCCTTCTTCTTCATACATTTCATCTTCAGATCCAACTTCCTCTTCTTCCTGTTGTTCATCACTGTGTTGACTGAGTTGGCTCAGACTCGACACTATACCATCTGAGGCTAGCAGGGGCCACATATGCTTCATTGATCAGGTGGCCAAAGAGTGGAGTATGCTCAGGGGTAGGTTCTACACTGCCTGGCATTAAGAACTATGAGAAAACTCTCTTGGCCACCCGTTTGACTTGAAGTCTCTCTCCAATTGCCGGTAGATTAGGTACATCATCATTAATCAACAGCTGCACGAATCGAGGGTATAATAGAAATCTAAATATATCAGCAGCATTGATCTGACCGGTGATAGACTTGTAGATATATTTTGAAAAGTTATAACCCTTGTTAAGAGAGAGGGCAACCATTGCAGCTGCCAAGTCATGCCCCATGACGTTTGGGGTTAGCAATATCAGAAATAGCAATATCATGACCTGATACAGTAGCCCTAATGACGTTTGGGGTTACTGTAAAGTCGTTATCCACAGATTCCCAGAATTGCTCCAGATACGGTCTTGAGACAATAGGATCAACAGAGATGGCATAGCTGAACTTCGATCGGTTCAAGAAGTCGACGATCTCCCTATAATGAAGTGCAACACCCTTCCACTCGGGCTGTGTTAGAGCCAGTAGATATTCGCTGGTAAATGCACGAGCCATCACTGCAAAAACAAACAATAAACACATAAAGAACAAGAAGCATCATTGGAAATGAATCAAACATGACTTGATATAGCAACTACACAATGAACTGAATTTCAGACTTAGAAATTTTTCACAAGTGTCTTTCCTGAGTACTTAGCAAGTACGCAGGGGTTAGTTCTTGTGGGTGTGTGATGATACCACTTGCAGGTCCCTGGGTGTCTCAGATCGTTACGTGTGGGTGTGTGACTAGTCGGACCGGGTGCGGAATGCCCGTGACTAGGTGGAGAATCAAGCAACACAAAGTAAACCTACAACGAAATCACTTTCAAACTCCGTCTATTATAAACTTGAAGGTTACAGAGAGAATACTACTGAGTGCAAAATGTCTGCGTACGTAAATTCTGTCAACCTATTCTATTTATACTAGACCTGATCTCTGCGCACTTAACAAGTGCGCAGGGCAAATTGTTCATGCGTACTTAGCAAGTACGCAGAGTATTCTTGCGTACTTGTTAAGTACGCATGAAGTAATTCCTGCGCACATGCTAAGTGCGCAAAACACTTAGAGAAATTAGACAACAATAACATGCATTAGTAATTACAACTCGATAACTAATACATACAGACACTAACATACAAAGACTAATACATACAAGACAAGTACAAAAGCTAAGACACTATCCAGAGTGTTTGTCACACAAAAGTGCTTCAACAATTCCTTCTTTGTTCAAGATTCTCTTGCTTTTTGTTTCTTAAAATAGCTAATTCTTATTCTCTTTTTCTCACATCTTCTTCTTTTAACTTTCTTGCCTTTTCATTTTTCTTCCCTTGAAGCATTCAACTTATTTTTCATATCTAGCAACATATCTTTAGTAAAATTGTGAATCAAATCTCTTTTATAACCCAAAGCCATGAATTCTCTTATCAGATCTTGTCTTTCCTTCTCATCTTCCTCAGGAAACACTTGGCTTGGTTTCTCTGTCGAAATTGGAGAATCTTACTGCGTATCCTTTTTGTACTGCTTGTGCTTATTAACTATGTATCTCAGATGATGAATGGTAGATACTACAGGTTGAAGATTATTCACCTTCACATATTCAAGTAACTTCTTCATCTCGTCTTATTCACTCAAATTTTAATTACGTACATGTACTGGTTCTTTGATAACAATTTGATTGTTAACCTGTCCTTGTTGTACAACAATTTCAGGTTGAACAACCTTCACAGAGCTTTTAGCCTTCTCCTTCTTTATTTGATGAACCAAATTCCTCAATTTCTCAATTTTCATATTCTTAAGCTGTTTACTCTTGTAATTGTTTGCCTTCACATAAAATACTAACTTATCCTTTTCTAACTCATCAGGTGACATCTTGGATTTTATCTCTTTAACATAGTCCTCAATCATTCTATCATACATAAACATATCACTCCATTTATGACCATGCTCAAACAAGTAAGTCATTCTTTCCAAGCATCTATCATCCAATTCTCTAGTATCAATCGAATCATATAAGACTTTATACTTTATTGGGTAAGGAGTAATAACTTCTTCACTTCTCTTGAGTTTTCTTTTGGCAATTGACTTCTTTCTTAAAGGAGTAGTAGCTTTTGGAACATGACTTGGCATGTCTTGAGTAGATTCTATAACCTCCGGAGTCGACTTTGTTACTTTCGGAGTAGATTGTTGAGAAACTTTAGGAATCTCTGGAGTGGACTCTAGAATAACTTTGGAAGTCTCCTGAGTAGACTCTGGAATAATTTTGGGAACTTCTTCAGAGATAGATTTAGTAACCTCGGGAGTAATTATAGTAGGAGTCTTTCTTTTGATGTATACTCTTCTAACATTCTTTGCTAGCATTTTCAGCCTTTCCATCTCTTTCATCCTTAGCTCATCCTCTGTAGTTCAACTCAACCATATGATGCTGCAACCTCAGCCATATTATCTTCCACACGAATTTAAGCATTGACTTCATCATGATAATCTTGAGAAAGCATATCTTCAATGGTTTTTGTAGATAGTTCCTCATCCAGTTCCTTTGAAAGTTTAGTCTTTAGGTTGGGCTCATCGTCTTGTCCAATCATAACTGATTTTCCTTTGTCCATTATTGAAACATATTTACAACAACAATAGTAAATTTAGAAATTTCAACTACCTAAATCACTTACATTGGATTTTTGTTTGAGATTGGTGAGACAGAATGAAATGGAAATTGAATACTTATTGGTGAACTCCGGTGACTTGGAGATAAGTCTTAATCAACATCATGTTGACCTTCTTTATCAACATTCTCATCAGCAGCATTCTCAGCAATATTATCAGCATTTTCACCTTCTTCACCTTCTTCAATCATTTTTCCCCCTGTCTAGCATCATCTAAAGAAGATGAGCTAGAAGACACTCTAAAATTCTTGTAAGAATGCATGGTTAGACCTTTCACAAGTATTTTTAATGGCTTGGAAGTTGAAGACTCAGCAAACTATACTTTCTTTTTTTTTTAGCTTCAATCTAGTGATCTTCTTACCTTGCTCGTTCACAGTTGTAGATAAGGAACTAACAAGAGTTGTTAGTCCTTCAACTTCTTGTTGAAGAGCTTAATTTTGAGATTGCATAGTAACAACCCATGGAGGCATGTCTTCAAGTTGCCTACGAGACACATGTATTCTTTCCTAAATAGGAGAAGGTGGAAGAGAAGAACCTTGAGTAGTTCTAAGATCTTCATTTTCAAACACCACATCATCATCATCATCTGCAATAGCTTCATCAGTCTATCATCGCCATTATCACCATTAGGACTGTCATCATCTGAATCAAGTTGGAGAGACAAATCATCCCAACCAGATTTCCTAGTTGACAGGCAATGAAAAACCATGTGACACAAATATCTCCAATTACTTGACAACATACATTTTCTGATGGTGGTGTGTCAAAATTATCCTTTATATCCCATTCTTCTGAATGTTTGAATGACCAATTCAGAAGATAACGCCATGGGATCATTTGCTGCATCATTAAAAGGAAGATGTTTACGAATGTATGCTTCAGAGATGAACACAATTTGTTTATTCACACAAGCTTTGATAGTAGAAACTCCATCAACAATTACTTACTCATCAAAAGTCCCGAATTGACGAATATATCTTTCATAAATGACTGGATTGATTGTCAAAGAAAAATAAACTCTTGAATGACGGAGAAAACGAATAAGATCATGATATTCTTCAAAATTTGTAGCAAATAATTCCAAGTACGCACAAATGTTATGACCAGACTTAAACACAAGATTAGACATTGCAAATAGACTCCAAAATCACAGACAAGATTGTTCAAAATAGTCAGAAAGCTAGAACGCACTAGGGATTGAAGGTGGGAAGGGTTTTAGAGAGAAAACATGTGGGAAGTGAAAGTGAATGAACTGGAACACATGAGATCGTTTTAGAACCAAAATTTGATTTGAGTGAAAAGAAAATTTTGCCCCAAAAACATTTTTGAATTTGAGAATAAGCCTTTGGTTTTGCTGGAATTTTGGATGAAACATTTGGTTTTACATTTTTGTTTCCCCTTTTTCTTTATCTTCTTTCCTAAACACAGGTTCTTTGACTTTATATTCAGAGGATTAAATGGACATTAAAAAGCAATATGAGATATATCATTGCATATGAAACAAGCTCTTTGTAACACCAGTCAAATTCAAGGTCCTCATTATGCCAAAAATGAAACCCTAGGGACTAAAAGTGACAAATATCAAAGTTTAGGGTTTGAAAAATGGAAATTGTGAAAAGTGGATAGGTAGCGGACAACTACCAGGAGCGTAACGGTCCGCTGCGTATGGCGGAAGGAAATAATCTGGTGATGCCACGTGTCTGATGACTAATGATGATGTTTTGATGCGTGTCATGGGTAGCGGACCGCTACCCATTCCCTTAGCGGTTCGCCACGCCACAAAAAAGGGGCTGGTCCACTAGAAAAGTGACACGTGTAGGGCTGACGCAAGCGAAACGGTAGCGGACCGCTACCGCCTAAGTTAGCGGTCCGCTAACCTTTTTATTCCAGCCTATAAATTTGAGATCAATTCGCGTTTCTACACATCAAACCACAAAACGAATTTGCATACCTCTAATCCATATTTCGCTTTGATTATCATGCCGTACCTCCGGTGAAATATCTGATACTCGATTAAACACCGCACTCTCGATAAAACGCTCATCCGATTAAGACGAGACTCTAGGATCATAAGGATTTCTACCTAGAAGCTAGAGGTATCCATCCAATTAATTCTCAATCTCTTTTATAAGGTGAATATGTTTATTTCTTTCAAAACCTTGAAACGTTTTATGTATACGCAAATGGCAATGCAAGTATAAAATATTTAATGCATAAGGCTTGTACGGGAAAACATTCAGGCCATATGTGTACGTAAAACTTGATCAAAGGATACAGGTGTTAAAGATGCAATTCCCATAACAGGGCTGGTATTTGGCTGTAATGTGGTGTAAGATGGAAGGACACCCTGTTGACCACGCATGTAAAGTAAGACTGGGACTGGAGTTCCAGCAGCCATATTACAAAACGAAATACCAGTGTATACCGTGGTTGTACACTCAGATGAAATAGTTTTGCTGAATGTGTAGATTGGACCCAACTTATGGTTAAATATATTTTATTATTGCTATTGCCAAAATGATTTCGTGTCTTGATAAATATATTCACTAGCGTTCACGCTAATGTTCTATTTTTGAAAATGCTTTCAGGTAATCAATAAGATATTGCCCGTCGAGACTAGTCCCAAGGGATAGTCTCATGGACAAGTGTAAATATGGTTTTGACAAGGTTATGTGTTGAAAGGATGTCAACTCCCTAGGCACAGAAGATAGCCCTGTATGATACAAGTCAAGAGGAGGTGTCTCAAGATGACGATTTCCTAGACACATGATACTCCCTTTATTCTCACAAGGATAGATGTTGAAAGGACAAACTCCCTAGATACCTTGTTGTTAAAACTTGATATTGAAAGGATAAACTCCCTAAGGACATGCGAAACTACCTTGTGGCTCAAAATAAAACCTGCAGTTATGCAGGAGATGTGGTAAATGTTTTGAACCATATTTTGTAAACAAAGGGGGTGTTTAAGTCCCCAAGAAATGAAAAAAAGGTTTGATTTAATCCAAAGGAATTTGGATGTGTTCAAATTTAACCCCCGGGTTGAAGATTTATGTAAAGATCGATCCAAAGTATTTTCCGTTGCAAAATACTCTGATTTATCCAGATGGATAAAGATAAAATTTATTGGAGGTGCCAATCTGGTCGCACGTCCGTGGTGTCCTAAAACTGGGGTGTGACAGTTTGGTATCAGAGCCACAAATTTTAGTGAATTAGATACTTGAGATAATATCTAAGCTTTAACCTTGTTGATACCTCAGGTTTTAATTCTATACTTGGTTTAGTATCTATGTTTTAAACTGAAAGGATGAGAATGTCTACTAAGATGAATGTAGGTAGTTACTGATATTTATGAATTTGCAGGATGTCTGAAAATAACAGTTATTATAATAACAATTACGATATTAATCGTACTATAAAACAAGAACTGGGAGAGAATCTTTATGGTTCAAGGGCGATGCCAATCAATATTCCGGATGATGATGATCCACTCACGATCAAATGGAATCTTCATTCCTCAGAGAATGTAAAACAAAAATATGAACCTAAGAATTACGGAGAGGCTGGAGATTCAAAATTTAGTAATTGGAGGATGGATACTCCGCCACCAAGGGTAGTGGAATGGATTAGGCCAGACCCCGTAGGGCCACACACCCAAGAATGAGGGTAGTATGGCCTATAGAAACAGTAACCATTCCCTTAGTAGAAGGGATGGAAGAGATTTATCAAAATTTTCCTCAAGTTGGGGAGGATTCCAGTGAAGAGTCACATTACTACATTGATCTAAATATGATTCCAGTATCTAAGAAGCCGGATGATTATACTCCGTATAATTCTGAATATCCGCCTGTACACCAAGATGCTTATGTATTCCTAGAACCGGGAAATTCTATGGATTTTGATCCATATGAACAATATCTTCACAACGTTCCTACTTTGGAAACCTTCGACCTATATCAAAATGTGTATAACGATATTGTGTTAGGGATACGAGATCCACCTCCACAATATGACTTTCCTTATGTTCATCCCAGCTCACCCATTGAATGTCTCGAACGTTGTTTACGTGAGAGAGACGAGATACGGTCAACGAAAAAGAAGAAAATGAAAAGTACAGGAGCACGACTCCTACAGTGTAACATACGTAAAAGTTCGGTTCTAATTTTATCAAAAATTTAACCATAAGGACTAAAAGTGTAAATAGATAAAAGTTCAAGGGTTAAAAAGCAAAAATATTGTTTTTTGGACAATAACGGCCCGTAACGATCCGTTACAGGTTAAGCACAGATGGGAGAGGAGAATGACACGTGTCTGGTGACTAATGGGGGTGAGCTGACGCGTGGAAACCCTATGACGGACCGTCACCCACCGTAACGGTCCGTCACTCCGTAAAGTCAACAGACGCTGACACATGTTAACTGACTCGCCAAACCCTAGCTCGGTGACGGACCGTCACAAGGCATAACGGCCTGTGACGGACTTAAATCTTGCCTATAAATAGGATTCAAACCCCCGCCCATTTTCACACAATCCAAACTTGATTCCAGAGTTTTTTTTTTGCTATTCCCACACTCTCATACACGAACCCACTTTTCCGTTAAGCTCTGCAATAGCCGGTTTAATCCAAAAAAAAATCGGAGAAGCTTGTAGAACATCTGTTCGAGAACACCCGAGGCTAGGAAGCTAAGTAGAAGTGCTACTCGAATAGAAACACTACCTTGGAGATCATCTAAGCTGAGACTCTGCTAAGGTGAATACGTGTTATTTTTAAAATGCTTTCAAAACCATAAACTGATTTGATTTCTAGTCTGACTCGAATGAACTAATACAAACATTGGTCGCATAAGGTGATTTAATTTATAGCATTCAGACTATAGGGTCATGTATAACTATGCACGTGTTATAAATGAAACGCTGTAACAGTAGGGCTAGGCCTCGGTTGTTGGCATCACTCAAAATACCTACATCACATGTGCGTAAGGTTGTGGGTAACATAAAACAAGTGTCACCCGAGGAAGTACCTGGTGTTGCCAGTGGGTATACCTTCGGGCGAAATAGACCGCTGAATGTGTAAATTGACCATACAAATATGGGCAAAATGTTTTATTTATTCAGTATTGTCAGATTATAAAAATCATACTTGTATTCACTAGCTTTTGCTGATAAATACTTTTAAAACTTTCTACAAGTTACCAAGGATAATTATGTTTGCATGAATATGCCGAAAGGATGATGGATCCAAAAGGAAGCCATGATGTCAGAAAGGGAACGTACACCCTAGATATCAATTGAAATGAATGGCTCTAAAAACCTTGGTTATGTAAAAATGTTTTGTAAACAATCAGGGTGTTTCCTTGTTAATGTGAAATGAATTATTTGAGTTATTGAAACTCTTGAAACAAATTCTGATGTGATTTATAATTCGGATGTTATAAAATAAGAAACAGGTGCCAACTGATGGTGGCACGCTTGATTATGATTTGGTTTTAGCAAATAAGATGCTTGATTTATTATCTAAGCTTTAACTAGTATAGATACCTACTGAGTAAGAGTAGGTAGATTTTTATACATGTATTCATTAAGTGATAATTATATAGAATGCCGGGAGACAATTATTTCACCTATGTCTTTGGACACCCCAAAGAAGAACCGAGGGAATACTATAACCCTATTTGTACTAGGGAAATTCCCATAGTCATTCCTGAAGATGATGATCCGATCATAATTTTTGATGATGAATCTTATCACCCGACGGAGGAAAACCAGGACCACAAGTGTGGATCCGGTTATTCCTGGCAAGCGGGAGCATCAGACTTGGACAACTGGCGGACGGATACTCCACTGCCCGTGGTAAATCAGGTAAACGCAACTGGACCTACCAGGTCTACAAAACCGCGGATGCGGGCAAGAATGCCAACAGAGACGGTACAGTTACTGTCGGCATCAGAAATGAATGACATTTACCAGAATTTACCAACGAAGGAGGAATCGAAGGAATTACACTTTTGTCCATTCGAATTCTTAGATCCTTATGTCTATCCGACATCTGAAGATAATACTTCTTCCCAGATGACTATGCCAGAAGATTATATTAATAATCCTCTACGAATAATACCCGACGACCCTTACAGAGATGTATATAATGATATACTATTTGGAATTAGGGAACCCCCACCCTAATACAATTATCCTTCTGCTCATGAAGGGTCACCTATCGAATTCCTCGAACGTTTGTTAAGAGAAACGGACGAGGTAAGGAAATAATCAATAAAATTAAATAAGAAGCTAAAACAAATGGAGGAAAAAGAGCAAAAGAAGGAAGAAAGTGAAGAAGCTGGGAAAAAGTTAATAAAATAGACTATAATGTAATTTCCATATGAATATTACGAACCAGTCAATATTCCAATTTCCCAAGAGAATGAGGAAATTCCTAATAATGAGCATAAAAGGGCATTACAAGATCGAGTAGCAGAATTAGAAAGAGAAAATTAACGATTGGCTGCTGTAGATGCTCCGAATAGTGCATTAAGATAAATGTTAGAAAATGCTAGAAATCAAGGATATATGTAAAATTTCCTTGTTAATTTCTGCATATATGTATATACTAAGATTGAAATAAATAAAATTTTCTTTTGATTATAGCATGTCGAAACAAGGAAACAGAAGCAGACCATTCCAAAATACCAGGGGGAGGCAAAAGTAAGTAATAGAAACTAACAAAACTCTGGAACAAAGAAACTAGAAGGCTGAAATTCAAAAGCTTATTTCCGAGGGATTAAAGATGCTATCCCCTGTATTATAAAAGACATTCAAGAAAATAAACCCGCAAGTAAAAATCGTGCGAATCTAAAGATGAGCGGGATGATTATCATAGTTCGAATGGTGAGAATTCTGAAGAAGGAAATTGTAAGAAGAGAAAAACGAAAGGAGGGTGCACATACCGTGCATTCCAGGCCTGCAAATGTCACACTCCAGTTCCCAGATACCGGTTACAGTGACGTTGATATTTCATTTAATACATAATTTTGTTTTACAACAAGAATTGACTAGAATTACAAAACATTGTTCCAAACAGGAACATACAACACTTGCCTTATTGTTCCCAAGAACATGCCATTAACTCAAGCCTTACGGTTACACAAGAACATGACCTCAGTCAACCCTAATTAAAACATAGCACTTGTATATCCCCTGGATGCCAACAACAAGCTAGTGGTCACCTGTGCTCAAAAACATTTGAAAATACTTGGATCAACACAAATCTGGTGAGTTCATAAACAAAACCATGTTTTCATAATCATACAATACGAAAAACGACCATTCATCCCAAGTTCCCACCTAGTGGCCACACAAGGACCCTGAGCTTTTATTATATATATATATATGTATATATATATACTGAGACCTTTCGAGCCACTGGCATCACAAGTACCAGTCAGTAATGAGAGGATCAGTCTCGCCCCTAAGTCTCATCCCAACTCGACTGTAATAAGCGCTATTCACAGGTATATATACATGGAATTCAAATAGGGACCCGACTCGTTTCGATAAAATCATTTCAAAACATTTTACATCAAGCACAGTTTAGAGCAACTCACCTCAATCAGAACCTCCTTCTGAATCAATACAACAATTAGAACCTCGAGTATACCCTAGACTGTATCCAATATTATCATAATTAATATATGTATTTTAGGTTTGCATAATGGAACCTTAGGGTATTCAGAAACCTTACCTCGGTACTATCTAAGGTAATTTTGCGGACGAATTGCGGGAAACCAACCTTTCGAGAGCGGACCTATAACACCTTAGGAAAATCCCATATCGTTCTGTTATGTCCACGGGAGATATGTTGGGTTCATAAGGAATGCCCCGTCTCAAATACCACAACGCGTTTTGGGGATTAATGTTAGTGGATGAGAGGAGAACTCCACAGTTAAGCGTGCTCAGATGGGAGTAATCCAACGATGGGTGACCCTATGGGAAGTTTTCACCCGGGCAACTAAAAACAAATCCATGAGCTCTTAGGGGCGAAGCGGACAATATTGTTGGTACGAGAGGCTGGATGTTACAAATGGTATCAGAGCCAGGTTTTGTTCGATTTACGATAGTGGGGCAAACCTCATCGAGGACGATGAGTCCCAGGGGGGTGTTTGTAACACCTTAGGCAACTCCCATATCAATCTGTTCTGTTCTGTACACGGGAGAGATGCTGGGTTAATAAGGAATGCCCCGCCTCAAATACCACAACGTGTTTTGGGGCTTAATGTAGTGGATGAGAGGAGAAATTCACAGTTAAGCGTGCTCGGGTATGAGTAAACCAGGGATGGGTGACCACCTGGAAAGTTTTCACCCGGGCAACCAAAAAACAAATCCGAGAGCTCTTAGGGGGAAAAGCGGACAATATTGTTGGTATGTAAGGCCCCTTTCCCGGGTAACCTAACTTGTTGGAATTACTCATAAACATAGTCATAAATACTGAACTTAAATTAAAAACATTCAGAAGTAGCGGAAGCAAACATCATTCGAATACATAACATAACAGCGGAAGTCTTAACAAATAAAAACATAATATTGTCTTAACATATATAAAAGTGGGATGTCAGTCTCGTGCCGGGTAACCATCACGCCTTCGCACGACCTTTCCTTTCTTTACCTGAAATGTATACTAAAAGTTAGCTAACGCTGGTGAGTTCTAGTTTAAAAACAATCATACATAGCATTTAGCTTATCGTTAAGTATTATATATATATATATATAATATACGTGCATTAATATATTCTTTGCCTTACTGTTCTCACATAATATTCATACTCAATATATACATATGTACATACATACTTACTTTGGGGAGAACATTCATTGGTCATACACATAGGGGTGATCAACCCGTCATACTTGTCGCGAAGGTCACAAAGACAACGCAGTGAGAACTACCGTCGTAGCCCTTTTCATAAACCGTCCGGCTCTAGAAAACCGTCCGTCGAAACATAAATCCGTCCGAAAACCTTTGCCCGTTCGCTCTTAAACCGTCCTACCGTCGTAGTCCGTCCATTCGCCCGTCTGCCCTAGGGCATCTGTTTCCCACGTGGCTATTATATATTCAACCGTTCTACATGTAATAAGGCATTTGCTTCGACCTTCCATGAGTACCTTTTATACGTCCTAGCTTGCGAAGGAACGTTTTTGTCCCGGTTGCAAAATAGTCACGTGGTCGTCCGTCTACCGAAGTAGCCGTTGTCATCGAAGCGTCCATAACGTTTACATACATTCATAACATGCAATATATATAATATAAAACAAGATTTCATTCATTCACGTTATGTCCTTCTTTCATTCATTCTTTATAATCATACGTTTCATTCTTTGTTCATAATTCATTTTCATATATAGGTATATATATATTTGTATACCACGTATGATCACATTGACATTCATAGCATTTATTCATTTAGTGTATATATTTCAGCCCCAAAACATTTAAAATTATTTGCACATAACATAGAAGGAGGCACATAGAACTCACCTGATGAGCTAGTCTCGTCCTGTCCTATCCGTGGTCCAATGAGTGCCACACACGATCTGGATTTGTTAATTACACATACATTAGACCTAATCCCGACTCTAACGGTTAAATCATTTTGAATTAAACGACTATACTGACTTCACTAACGGCCTGCTGCCTGCGCACTTGCCAAGTGCGCAGGACCATACTCATGCGTACTTGATAAGTACGAAGAACATTCTTCTTGCATACTTGAAAAGTACGCAGGATCTTCCTCATGCGTACTTGATAAGTACGCAGGACATCCTTATTGCGTATTTGATAAGTACGCAAGACCTGCAACCCCATCAAGTCCGAAATTTTACATGTTAACCCGATCATGCTAATCTTACAATTTTCTTTGATCAAAATGTGCGGTTTTCATTCTAGATGCTAGTTCTAAGCTTATTTTTAAGTTTCATCCATAAAAACGTCTCCTATTTAGCTAAAACCTGAAAAACCCCAAAACGGACAAAAACTCAGATTAGGGTCGAATCGTTACCTAGACTGGGATTCAGACTCAGAGATTTTGCTCACGAGCTCAGTAGTAACGTGCTCCTTCAATTCCGGGTCGATCCGTCGACTTTCTCTTTCTAGGCCCGATCTCTCCTTTCTCTCTCTAGATTGCAAGTTGTGGAAGAAATGAGAGTTTAAGGCTGTCTTGACCTTTATATACTTGGGCTTCCCTCGGCCTGTTGGAGCCGAGCCCAAGCCCATCCATTTTCCTTCCATTTTTGACGGTTAAATCTCTATTGCGTTATTATTTATTTATTTACTATTTTTGGGATGTTACAAGTCTACCCTCCTTAAAGAGGTTTCGTCCTCAAAACCGTTTATACGTTAAACAATTAAGGGTATAGTCCCCTCATCTCGAATTCTTTTTCCCATGTCGCTTCTGACCCTTTTCTATGCTTCCATTGTACTTTAACTAATTGAATCGACTTATTGCGTAGTCGTTTCTCAGCTCGGTCAATAATGGCTATTGGTTCCTCCACATAATTTAGACTGTTATCCACTTCGATCTCGTCGTAAGGTATGTGAGCTGTGTCGTCAGCTAGGCACTTGCGTAAGTGCGATACGTGGAACGTAGGGTGTATTCCACTAAGCTCAACGGGTAGGTCGAGTCTGTAAGCAACTTGTCCCACTCTCGCTAAAATCTTGAAAGGTCTGACAAACCTTGGACTTAGTTTGTCACGTTTTCTGAATCGAATGATTCCTTTCCATGGCGATACCTTTAACAGTACCCTGTCCCCTACTTGAAACTCTAAATCCCGTCTTCTCTTATCCGCTTATGATTTCTGTCCGTCTTTTGCGGGTTTCATTCGAGCCTTGATTTGATCAAATTTCTCGAAAGTAGCTTTGACCACTTCGAGACTTGCAAAATCCTTTTGTCCAATATCTCCCCAACAAACCAGGGTCCTACATTTCCTCCCATAAAACATTTCAAATATCTCCTCCCACTTCCATTCTGGTATTTGTGAGATATTGTACCCTCCAATATCTCCTCCCACTTCCATTCTGGTATTTGTAAAGGTTGCATTTTACCGCATGGTTTCTGGTGATCGGCCTTAACTAGGGAACACGTTAGGCACTTGTTCACGTACTCAGTCACATCAATCTTCATGCCAGGCCACCAGTACTCTTTCTTCAAGTCTTGATACATTTTTTTTCCCAGGGTGGATAAAATAGCGAGACTTATGGGCCTCATCGAGTATTTTGTCTCTAAGCTCGCCAATCCTAGGTATCCACATCCGGCCAAACCTAGTTCGTACACCGTATGCATTTGCATCCAAATTTCCTTGTTGTCCTACTATTCTTTCCCGTTTTATATTTCTTTCTAATAGTGCTTCATCTTGTGCCTTTGATATTTCACTCATCAAATCAGGCGTTATAAGCAGCTGACATGCTTTGATTCGAATAGGTTCCGATTCTTCCTTTCTTCTTAAAGTGTCAGCCACTATGTTTGCCTTGCCTGGATGGTACAATATCTCACAATCATAGTCCTTCAGTAACTCTAACCACCTCCTTTGTCTCATGTTTAATTCCTTTTGTTCGAAAAAGTACTTCAGGCTTTTGTGATCGGAGTAAATGGGGCATTTAACTCCATACAGATAGTGCTTCCATATTTTCAATACGAAAACCACTGCCGCCAACTCTAGATCGTGAGTTGGGTAGTTAACCTCATGAATCTTTAGTTGTCATGAGACGTAAGCAATTACCTTTCCTCGTTGCATAAGTACGCAACCTAAACCTTGACCCGAGGCGTCAGAGTAGATTACTAAGTCTTCATTTCCCTCAGGTAGTGCCAAGACTGGAGCTTGGGTTAATCGTGTCTTAAGTTCTTAAAACGCATTGTTTTGGGTTGGACCCCATTCGTACTTTACTTCCTTACGTGTTAGCTTTGTCAATGGCAAGGCTATTCTCGAGAAATTCTGAATGAATCTCCGATAGTATAATGCCAATCCCAGAAAACTTCGTATCTCTGTTGGCGTTTTCGGGATGTTCCAACCTTTTACGGTTTCGATCATTGCAGGATCCACCATAATGCCGTTTGGGTTTATGACATAACCTAGGAATTGGACTTCCCTAAGCCAGAACACACATTTGGATAATTTTGCGTACAACTTTTCCTGCTTTAGCACTTCCAGAACCTCTCTTAGATGGCAGTGATGATCACCCTCGCTTTTCGAATATACCAGTATGTCGTCTATAAAAACTATCATTGATCGATCCAACATGGGTCGACATACTCTATTCATCCAATCCATGAACGCTGCTGGTGCATTGGTCAATCCGAAGGACATCACGAGAAACTGATAATGTCCATAACGCGTGCGAAACGCGGTCTTTGGTACATCTTCTTCTCTTACTTTCAACTGATGGTAACCAGACCTAAGATCGATCTTTGAGAACCAACTCGCACCTTGCAGTTGATCAAAAAGGTCGTCTATTCTAGGCAGGGGGTATTTGTTCTTTACTGTCCTCTTGTTTAATACGCGGTAGTCAATGCACATGCGCATGCTGCCGTCCTTCTTCTTTACAAATAGTACCGGAGCGCCCCATGGTGAAATGCTCGGTCTGATAAATCCTTTTTCTGTTAATTCTTCTAGTTGAGACATCATTTCTTTCATTTCCGACGGAGCCAATCAGTAGGGGGCTTTGGCAACGGGCTCAGCTCCTGGCAATAAGTCAATCTGAAATTCTATTTTCTGATCGGGTGGCAACCCAGGTAAATCATCAGGGAATACATCCGGAAAGTTGCACACCACGGGTACATTCTTGAGTTCTTTCGTTTTCATTCTATCGTCAATAACATACGCCAGATAAGATTCCCAACCGCGCTTCATGTAACTTTCGGCCTTGATCATCGAGATGAGGTTCGTCATCGTGCAATTCCAATCCCCATAAACCGTAATTGGACTGCCGCTAGGAGCTTTGAGGTGTATCCTCTTACGTTTACATATGATTTGAGCTTTGTTGGCAGCTAGCCAATCCATACCCAATACTATATCGAATCCACCTAAGGTGAAAAGGAATAATCTAGAAGGAAACTTATGGCCCTCTATTTCTATGATGCAATACTCTGTTACTTGGAATACTGCCGAATTTTTACCAACGGCAGTTTGTACGCTAAAGGCCTTTACTATGGTGTTGATAGTGCAATCTAGTTTACGACTAAATGCAATGGATATAAAGCTTTTACTAGCACCATAGTCAAATAAAATAGTAGCATGTTCATCATTTACTAGGAATGTACCTGTCACAACATCAGGATTTCCCCTTGCTTCCTCCTCGGTCAGGGCGTAGGCTCTGGTCCTAGCGTTCGGCTGTTCCCTTTCAGCTTCCTTTTCCTTTCCCAAACCGGATTGTCCGGTTTTCCTACAATCCCTTGTTAGGTGTCCATATCTTCCACAACGTTGGCACTTGACGTCCTTTATGCAGTCTCGGGAGTAGTGCCCCGGCTTCCGACATTTATAACACATGGTTGTGCCAACTAAACATTCGCCTTGGTGTTTCCTCGAGCATTTCTTACAGACTTCATACTCTTCTGCCCTAGGCTTCTTCACCTCAGCGGTGTAGTTTCCCTTCCCATTTCCTTTGAACGAGTTCTCCCATTTTCGTTTCGGAGGTTCGGGAGCTATGTCCTCGTTAGCATAATCGTCATAGACGATTCCAGATAGCTTGACTACCGACTCGAAGGTCAAGGGTAGATTAGTTTTCACATGAATACGGACCTTTTGAGGTAGGCCCTTCACATAGTACTTGATCAGTCGCTCTTCAGTCTCTACCAGGTGGGGTACCAGTTAAGCGAGCTCATTGAACCTGGAAGTATACTGGCGATGCGTCTTGCTGCCAGCCTTGAAGTTTAGGAATTCATTTTCCACTCGATCAATTTCGTTCTGGGGACAGAACTTTTGGATTATCAGCTTCTTCAGGTCTTCCCATGTCATTCTAGCAAGAACGTTTAGCGACTTTTTCCTCTGAATGTTCCTCCACCAACTTAGTGCCTCATTGGTGAAAGAATAAGCAACATACTTAACAGCCTGGTCCGGTCGACACTCGCTGATGTTGATTACAGCGTTCATCCTCTCAATCCATTCGAACGTAGCCACTGAATCCTTGTTCCCATCGAACTTGGGTGGGTCTCCGTCCTTGAAACCTTTGTAGGTACACCCACGATTGCTTGATTCCACCTTCACTTCATCCCCATCTCTGTCATACACTTTCTCTTCATGGTCTCCTTCATTCTCCTCTCTACTTTTCTTTAGTGCCTCGGATAGTAGATCAGGCAATACTTTCTTCAGAGTGAGTACAACTTCACGGGCAATAGCATCCCTGACCTCGGGTTCCAACTGTAGAGACCCTTGATTATCGTTCCCAGTCGGGGTCACATATGTTTTGTGCACACTCTCAGTGTGTTCTGCGTGCACACTCTCTTCCTCTTCATGTCTTTGATTCAATGGAGGTCTACCGACTCGGCCAGTGCGACCGCCTCGGCGTCCTGTTCTTCCTCCACCAGCCATAGTCCTTAGTTTCCTGATAGTTATAAAGGGAGTACATCAATGCCATTTCTTCAGGTCATAGTCTTAGAACAGTACGAGCAAGGTAAATTGTTAATTACAGTGACCGGTTTGTGATTACTAATTTACATTGCTTTTCAGGTTCAAAACTCTTCAAATCGGTTGTGAAATTGACATCTATTTGTTCTAAGTTAAGGTATCTATTCTTACCCACATGCATTAACTCTAGTACTTACTTACCGTACTGGCGTTGGTTACCCATACTGACATCCGTGCGTTGGTCCCATGATCAGCTTGAGTCCAGACATTTTGGGATGTCTGAATCTCTCAAACTATTGCTCTGATACCAACTTGTAAGGCCCCTTTCCCGGGTAGCCTCACTTGTTGGAATTACTCATAAACATAGTCATAAATACTGAACTTAAATTAAAAACATTCAGAAGTAGCGGAAGCAAACATCATTCGAATACATAACATAACAGCGGAAGTCTTAACAAATAAAAAGATGATATTGTCTTAACATATATAAAAGTGGGGAGTCAGTCTCGTGCCGGGTAACCATCACGCCTTCGCACGACCCTTCCTTTCTTTACCTGAAATGTGTACTAAAAATCAGCTAACGCTGGTGAGTTCTAGTTTAAAAACAATCATACATAGCATTTATCTTATCGTTAAGTATTATATATATATATATATAATATATACATGCATTAGTATATTCTTTGCCTTACTGTTCTCACATAATATTCATACTTAATATATACATATGTACATACATACTTACTTTGGGGAGAACATTCATTGGTCATACACATAAGTGTGATCAACCCGTCATACTTGTTGCGAATGTCAAAAAGACAACGCAGTGAGAACTACCTTCGTAGCCCTTTTCATAAACCGTCCGGCTCTAGAAAACCGTCCGTCGAAACATAAAACCGTCCGACAACCTTGTCCGTCCGCTCTTAAACCATCCTACCGTTGTAGTCCGTCCATTCGCCCGTCTGCCCTAGGGCATCCGTTTCCCACGTGGCTATTATATATACAACCGTTCTACATGTAATAAGGAATTTGCTTCGACCGTCCATGAGTACCTTTTATACGTCCTAGCTTGCGAAGGAACGTTTTTGTCCCGGTTGCAAAATAGTCACGTGGTCGTCCGTCTACCGAAGTAGCCGTTGTCATCGAAGCGTACATAACATTTACATGAATTCATAACATGCAATATATATAATATAAAACAAGATTTCATTCATTCACATTATGTCCTTCTTTCATTCATTCTTTATAATCATACGTTTCATTCTTTTTTCATAATTCATTTTCATATTTAGGTATATATATATTTGTATACCACGTATGATCACATTGACATTCATAGCATTTATTCATTTAGTGTATACATTTCAGCCCCAAAACATTTAAAATGATTTGCACATAACATAGAAGGGGGCACATGGAACTCATCTGATGAGCTAGTCTCGTCCTGTCCTATCCGCGGTCCAATGAGTGTCACACACAATCTGGATTTGTTAATTACACATACATTCGACCTAATCCCGACTCTAACGATTAAATCATTCTGTATTAAGCGACTATACTGACTTCACTAACGGCCTGCTGCTTGCGCACTTGCTATGTGTGCAGGACCATACTCATACGTACTTGACAAGTACGCAGAACATTCTTCTTGCGTACTTGATAAGTACGCAAGATCTTCCTCATGCGTACTTGATAAGTACGCAGGACATCCTTCTTGCGTATTTGATAAGTACGCAAGACCTGCTTCCCCATCAAGTCCGAAATTTTGCATGTTAACCCGATCATGCTAATCTTACAATTTTCTTTGATCAAAATGTGCGGTTTTCATTCTAGATGCTAGTTCTAAGCTTATTTTCAAGTTTCATCCATAAAAACGTCTCCTATTTAGCTAAAACCCGAAAAACCCCAAAACGGACAAAAAACTCAAATTAGGGTCGAACCGTTACCTGGACTGGGATTCAGATTCGGAGGTTTTGCTCACGAGCTCAGTAGTAACGTGCTCCTTCAATTCCGGGTCGATCCGTCGACTCTCTCTCTCTAGGCCGAGCTCTCCTTTCTCTCTCTAGATTGCAAGTTGTGAAAGAAATGAGAGTCTAAGGCTATCTTGACCTTTATATACTTGGGCTTCCCTCAGCCCGTTGGAGCCGAGCCCAAGCCCATCCATTTTCCTTTCATTTTTGACGGTTAAATCTCTATTGCGTTATTATTTATTTATTTACTATTTTTGGGATGTTACAAGTCTACCCTCCTTAAAGAGGTTTCGTCCTTGAAACCGTTTATACGTTAAACAATTGAGGGTATAGTCCCCTCATCTCGAATTCTTTTTCCCAAGTCGCTTCTGACCCTTTTCTATGCTTCCATTGAACTTTAACTAATTGAATCGACTTATTGCGTAGTCGTTTCTCAGCTCGGTCAATAATGGCTATTGGTTCCTCCACATAATCTAGACTGTTATCCACTTCGATCTCGTCGTAAGGTATGTGAGCTGTGTCGTCAGCTAGGTACTTGCGTAATTCCACTAAGCTCAACGGGTAGGTCGAGTCTGTAAGCAACTTGACCCACTCTCGCTAAAATCTTGAAAGGTCCGACAAACCTTGGACTTAGTTTGCCACGCTTTCTGAATCGAATGATTCCTTTCCATGGAGATACCTTTAATAGTACCATGTCCCCTACTTGAAACTCTAAATCCCGTCTTCTCTTATCCGCTTATGATTTCTGTCCGTCTTTTGCGGCTTTTATTCGAGCCTTGATTTGATAAAATTTCTCGGACGTAGCTTTGACCACTTCGAGACTTGCAAAATCCTTTTGTCCAATTTCTCCCCAACAAATCGGGGTCCTACATTTCCTACCATACAACATTTCAAAATGGCGGCATGCCAATAGTAGAGTGATAGATGTTGTTATATGAAAACTCTGCCAATGGTAGATGGCTGTCCCAGCTCCCACCGAAGTCAATGATACAGGCCCGGAGCATGTCCTCCAAGGTCTGAATGGTCCTTTCAGATTGACCATCGGTTTGAGGGTGGTAAGCGGTGCTGATGTTTAGCCTAGTGCCCATCGCATCATTGAATTTCTTCCTAAACCTTGACGTGAATCTAGTATCCATGTCGGACACAATCGACAGCGGCATACCATGTCTACTCACAATTTCCTTGATAAATATTTCTGCTAGCTTTTCAGACGATGAAGTCTCACGTATTGGCAAGAAGTGAGCACTCTTTGTCAAGCGGTCGGCGATCACCCAAATGGTATCATTGCCTTTAGCTGTTCGCGGTTGCTTGGTAATGAAGTCCATCGTGATCTCCTCCCACTTCCATTTTTGTATTTGTAAAGGTTGCATTTTACCGCATGGTTTCTGGTGATCAGCCTTAACTAGGGAACACGTTAGGCACTTGTTCACGTACTCAGTCACATCATTCTTTATGCCAGGCCACCAGTACTCTTTCTTCAAGTCTTGATACATTTTGTTTTTCCCAGGGTGGATAGAATAGCGAGACTTATGGGCCTCATCGAGTGTTTTGTCTCTAAGCTCGCCAATCCTAGGTATCCATATCCGGCCAAACCTAGTTCGTACACCGTATGCATTTGCATCCAAATTTCCTTGTTGTCCTACTATTCTTTCCCGTTTTATATTTCTTTCTAATAGTGCTTCATCTTGTGCCTTTGATATTTCACTCATCAAATTAGGCGTTATAATCAGCTGACACGCTTTGATTCAAATAGGTTTCGATTCTTCCTTTCTTCTTAAAGCGTCAGCCACTACGTTTGCCTTGCCTGGATGGTACAATATCTCACAATCATAGTCCTTCAGTAACTCTAACCACCTCCTTTGTCTCATGTTTAATTCCTTTTGTTCGAAAAAGTACTTCAGGCTTTTGTGATCCGAGTAAATGGTGCATTTAACTCCATACAGATAGTGCCTCCATATTTTCAACGCGAAAACCACTGCCGCCAACTCTAGATCATGAGTTGGGTAGTTAACCTCATGAATCTTTAGTTGTCGTGAGGCGTATGCAATTACCTTTCCTCGTTGCATAAGTACGCAACCTAAACCTTGACCCGAGGCGTTAGAGTAGATTACTAAGTCTTCATTTCCCTCAGGTAGTGCCAAGACTGGAGCTTGGGTTAATCGTGTCTTAAGTTCTTCAAACGCATTGTTTTGGGTTGGAACCCATTCGTACTTTACTTCCTTACGTGTTAGCTTTGTCAATGGCAAGGCTATTCTCGAGAAATTCTGAATGAATCTCCGATAGTATCCTGCCAATCCTAGAAAACTTCGTATCTCTGTTGGTGTTTTCGGGATGTTCCAACCTTTTACGGTTTCGATCATTGCAGGATCCACCATAATGCCGTTTGGGTTTATGACATAACCTAGGAATTGGACTTCCCTAAGCCAGAACACACATTTGGATAATTTTGCGTACAACTTTTCCTGCTTTAGCACTTCCAGAACCTCTCTTAGATGGCAGTGATGATCACCCTCGCTTTTCGAATATACCAGTATGTCGTCTATAAAAACTATCATTGATCGATCCAACATGGGTCGACATACTCTATTCATCCAATCCATTAACGCTGCTGGTGCATTGGTCAATCTGAAGGACATCACGAGAAACTCATAATGTCCATAACGCGTGTGAAACGCGGTCTTTGGTACATCTTCTTCTCTTACTTTCAACTGATGGTAACCCGACCTAAGATCGATCTTTGTTAACCAACTCGCACCTTGCAGTTGATCAAAAAGGTCGTCTATTCTAGGCAGGGGGTATTTTTTCTTTACTGTCCTCTTGTTAAATTCGCGGTAGTCAATGCACATGCGCATGCTGCCATCCTTCTTCTTTACAAATAGTACCGGAGCGCCCCATGGTGAAATGCTCGGTCTGATAAATCCTTCTTCTGTTAATTCTTCTAGTTGAGACATCATTTCTTTCATTTTTGACGGAGCCAATCGGTAGGGGACTTTGGCAACGGGCTCAGCTCCTGGCAATAAGTCAATCTGAAATTCTATTTCCCGATCGGGTGGCAACCCAGGTAGATCCTCAGGGAATACTTCCGAAAAGTTGCACACCACGGGTACATTCTTGGGTTCTTTCGTTTTCATTCTATCGTCAATAACATACGCCAGATAAGCTTCGCAACCGCGCTTCATGTAACTTTTGGCCTTGATCATCGAGATGACGTTCGGCATTATGCAATTCCAATCCCCATAAACCGTAATTGGACTGTCGCTAGGAGCTTTGAGGTGTATCCTCTTACGTTTACATATGATTTGAGCTTTGTTGGCAGCTAGCCAATCCATACCCAATACTATATCGAATCCTCCTAAGGTGAGAAGGAATAATCTAGATGGAAACTTATGGCCCTCTATTTCTATGATGCTATACTCTGTTACTTGGAATACAGCCGAATTTTTACCAACGACAGTTTGTACGCTAAAGGCCTTTACTATGGTGTTGATAGTGCAATCTAGTTTACGACTAAATGCATTGGATATAAAGCTTTTACTAGCACCAGAGTTAAATAAAATAGCAGCATGTTCATCATTTACTAGGAACGTACCTATCACAACATCAGTATTTCCCCTGGCTTCCTCCTCGGTCAGGGTGTAGGCTCTGGTCCTAGCCTTCGGCTGTTCCCTTTCAGCTTCCTTTTCCTTTCCCGAACCGGATTGTCTGGTTTTCCTGCAATCCCTAGTCAGGTGTCCATATCTTCCATAACGTTGGCACTTGACGTTCTTTATGCAGTCTCGGGAGTGGTGCCCCGACCTCCCACATTTGTAACACATGGTTGTGCCAACTAAACATTCGCCTTGGTGTTTCCTTGAGCATTTCTTACAAACTTCATACTCTTCTGCCCTAGGCTTCTTCACCTCAGCGGTGTAGTTTCCCTTCCCATTCCCTTTGAAAGAGTTCTCCCATTTTCGTTTCGGAGCTTCGGGAGCTATGTCCTCGTTATCATAATCGTCATAGACGATTCTAGACAGCTTGACTACCGACTCGAAGGTCAAGGGTAAATTAGTTTTCACATGAATACGGACCTTTTGAGGTAGGCCCTTCACATAGTTCTTGATCAGTCGCTCTTCAGTCTCTACCAGGTGGGGTACCAGTTGAGCGAGCTCATTGAACCTCGAAGTATACTGGCGATGCGTCTTGCTGCCAGCCTTGAAGTTTAGGAATTCATTTTCCACTAAATCAATTTCGTTCTGGGGACGGAACTTTTGGATTATCAGCTTCTTCAGGTCTTCCCATGTCATTCTAGCAAGAGCGTTTAGCGACTTTGTCCTCTGAATGTTCCTCCACCACCATAGTGCCTCATTGGTGAAAGAATGAGCAACATACTTAACAGCCTGGTCCGGTCGACACTCGCTGATGTTGATTACAACGTTCATCCTCTCAATCCATTTGAACGTAGCCACTGAATCCTTGTTCCCATCGAACTTGGGTGGGTCTCCGTCCTTGAAACCTTTGTAGGTACACCCACGATTGCTTGATTCCACCTTCACTTCATCCCCATCACTGTCATACACTTTCTCTTCATGGTCTCCTTCATTCTCCTCTCTACTTTTCTTTAGTGCCTCAGATAGTAGATCAGACAATACTTTCTTCAGAGTGAGTACAACTTCGCGGGCAATAGCATCCCTAACCTCGGGTTCCAATTGTAGAGACCCTTGATTTTCGTTCCCAGTCGGGGTCACATATGTTTCGTGCACAATCTCAGTGTGTTCTGCGTGCACACTCTCTTCCTCTTCATGTCTTTGATTCAATGGAGGTCTACCGACGCGGCCAGTGCGACTGCCTCGGCATCCTGTTCTTCTTCCACCAGCCATAGTCCTTAGTTTCCTGATAGTTATAAAGGGAGTACATCAATTCCATTCCTTCAGATCATAGTCTTAGAACAGTACGAGCAAGGTAAATTGTTAATTACAGTGACCGGTTTGTGAATACTAATTTACATTGCTTTTCAGGTTCAAAACTCTTCAAATCGGTTGTGACATTGACATCTATTTGTTCTAAGTTAAGGTATCTATTCTTACCCACATGCATTAACTCTAGTACTTACTTACCGTACTGGCGTTGGCGTTGGTTACCCATACTGACATCCGTGCGTTGGTCCCATGATCAGCTTGAGTCCAGACATTTAGGGATGTCTGAATCTCTCAAACTATTGCTCTGATACCAACTTGTAAGGCCCCTTTCACGGGTAACCTCACTTGTTGGAATTACTCATAAACATAGTCATAAATACTGAACTTAAATTAAAAACATTCAGAAGTAGAGGAAGCAAACATCATTCGAATACATAACATAACAGCGGAAGTCTTAACAAATAAAAACATGATATTGTCTTAACATATATAAAAGTGGGGAGTCAGTCTCGTGCCGGGTAACCATCACGCCTTCGCACGACCCGTCCTTTCTTTACCTGAAATGTGTACTAAAAATCAGCTAACGCTGGTGAGGTCTAGTTTAAAAACAATCATACATAGCATTTATCTTATCGTTAAGTATTATATATATATATATAATATATACATGCATTAGTATATTCTTTGCCTTACTGTTCTCACATAATATTCATACTTAATATATACATATGTACATACATACTTACTTTGAGGAGAACATTCATTGGTCATACACATAAGTGTGATCAACCCGTCATACTTGTTGCGAATGTCAAAAAGACAACGCAGTGAGAACTACCTTCGTAGCCCTTTTCATAAACCGTCCGGCTCTAGAAAACCGTCCGTCGAAACATAAAACCGTCCGACAACCTTGTCCGTCCGCTCTTAAACCATCCTACCGTTGTAGTCCGTCCATTCGCCCGTCTGCCCTAGGGCATCCGTTTCCCACGTGGCTATTATATATACAACCGTTCTACATGTAATAAGGAATTTGCTTCGACCGTCCATGAGTACCTTTTATACGTCCTAGCTTGCGAAGGAACGTTTTTGTCCCGGTTGCAAAATAGTCACGTGGTCGTCCGTCTACCGAAGTAGCCGTTGTCATCGAAGCGTACATAACGTTTACATGAATTCATAACATGCAATATATATAATATAAAACAAGATTTCATTCATTCACATTATGTCCTTCTTTCATTCATTCTTTATAATCATACGTTTCATTCTTTTTTCATAATTCATTTTCATATTTAGGTATATATATATTTGTATACCACGTATGATCACATTGACATTCATAGCATTTATTCATTTAGTGTATACATTTCAGCCCCAAAACATTTAAAATGATTTGCACATAACATAGAAGGGGGCACATAGAACTCACCTGATGAGCTAGTCTCGTCCTGTCCTATCCGTGGTCCAATGAGTGCCACACACGATCTGGATTTGTTAATTACACATACATTAGACCTAATCCCGACTCTAACGGTTAAATCATTCTGAATTAAGCGACTATACTGACTTCACTAACGGCTTGGTGCCTGCGCACTTGCTAAGTGCGCAGGACCATACTCATGCGTACTTGACAAGTACGCAGAACATTCTTCTTGCGTACTTGAATAGTACACAGGATCTTCCTCATGCGTACTTGATAAGTATGCAGGACAACCTTCTTGTGTATTTGATAAGTACGCAAGACCTGCATCCCCATCAAGTCCGGAATTTTGCATGTTAACCCGATCTTGCTAATCTTACAATTTTCTTTGATCAAAATGTGCGGTTTTCATTCTAGATGCTAGTTCTAAGCTTATTTTCAAATTTCATCCATAAAAACGTCTCCTATTTAGCTAAAACCCAAAAAACCCCAAAACGCACAAAAAACTCAGATTAGGGTCGAATCGTTACCTGGACTGGGATTCAGATTCGGAGGTTTTGCTCACGAGCTCAGTAGTAACGTGGGCTTCCCTCAGCCCGTTGGAGCCGAGCCCAAGCCCATCCATTTTCCTTTCATTTTTGACGGTTAAATCTCTATTGCGTTATTTATTTATTTACTATTTTTGGGATGTTACATGGTACGAGAGGCCGGAAGCAACTCCCATTCTGTTCTGTTTACGATAGTGGGGCAAACCTCATTGAGGACGATGATCCCAGGGGGGGTGTTTGTAACACCTTAGGCAAATCTCATATCGTTATTTTCTGTCCACGAGAGATATGCTGGGTTCATAAGGAATTCCCCGTCTCAAATAGCACAACGCGTTTTGGGGCTTAATGTTAGTGGATGAGAGGAGAACTCCACAGTTAAGCGTGCTTGGGTGGGAGTAATCCAGGGATGGGTGACCCCTGGAAATTTTCACCCGGTCAACCAAAAACAAATCCGTGAGCTCTTAGGGGCAAAGCGGACAATAATGTTGGTACGAGAGGCCAGATGTTACAAATTTTTAACACCTTAGGCAAATCCCATATCGTTCTGTTCTGTTATGTCCATGGGAGAGATGCTGGGTTCATAAGGAATGCCCCGCCTCAAATACCACAACGCGTTTTGGGGCTTAATGTAGTGGATGCGAGGAGAACTCCACAGTTAAGCCTGCTCGGGTGGGAGTAAACTAGGGATGGGTGACCCCTTGGAAGTTTTCATCAGGGCAACCAAAAACAAATCCGTGAGCTCTAAGGGGGCAAAGCGGACAATATTGTTGGTACGAGAGGCCGGATGTTACAAATGGTATTGGAGCCATTCCCGTTCTGTTCTGTTTGCGATAGTGGGGCAAACCTAATCGAGGACGATGAGTCACGGGGGGTGTTTGTAACACCTTAGGCAAATCCCATATCGTTCTGTTCTGTTCTGTCCACGGGAGAGATGCTGGGTTCATAAGGAATGCCCCGCCTCAAATACCACAACGCGTTTTGTGGCTTAATGTAGTGGATGAGAGGAGAACTCCCAGTTAAGCATCCTCGAGTGGGAGTACTCCAGGGATGGGTGACCCCTGGGAAGTTTTCACCCGGGCAACCAAAAACAAATCCGTGAGCTCTGAGGGGGCAAAGCAGAAAATATTATTGTTACAAGAGGCCGGATGTTACAGGACCGGAGCTTGGGAAAACGTGCACCAGACTTATGTGTGTGAAATGGAGAGTGTGTTGTGTGTGTGTTTGTTGTGCCAAATGAGCTAGCCCGGCCCTTCCTTTTATTGGTAAACTTTGATTCCGTAGCGGACCGCTACACAGGGTGGTGGCGGTCCGCCACCGCCCCTAGCTGCAATTCAGCCTTAGGGACCGAGTAACGGACCGTTATTGGTCCTGTAGCAGACCGTTATTAGTCTCGTAGCGGACCGTTATGGACACATGGCTTCTGGAGGACCATTAAGGACTTGACTAGCGGTCGGCTACCAGTGCCACGCCTCAATCCTTCTTAGGTGAGTCACATGAGACGTGTCAACACGTGACAACTTTCTTTATCTCCACGTACCGAACCGTTAAAGCATATGGTAGCGGTCGGCTACCCTCCAGTTTTTAAGATTTTTCTCTTTTAGTCCCCCAACTTTAGAGAACTTGCAGTTCAACCCCTAAACCTCCAACTTTGACACTTTTAGCCTTAATATTACTTGGGAATTTTTTAAGGTGTTACAACAAACCAATTGAATTTGCCAGTAGTAAGGGAGCCGTAGCAGCCTTGCGATGGCTCAAGAAGACTGAATCGGTGTTAGCCATCAGCAAGTGTGCTGATGAAGATATGATATTTAAAGACGAAGCGTTGGAATGTTGGAACCCCGTGATATAGACAAAAGGTAGGTTAAATGCCTATGCCCTTGAGTGGGAAGATTTTCTGGAGCTTGTGATCCAGAAGTTCTGTCCTATCAGTTAAAGGGAAAGAATGAAACCAAATTCTTGAATCATCGCATGGTCGGTGTTAATCATAGGGAGTTTGTTTCGAAGCTGTTTGAATATGCTCGCCTAATCCCACATCTCTTGACCCCTGAATCCAACCTAATCAATCGTTACATATGGGGATTGAGTGAAGATATTCGAGATATGGTTAAGGCTATAATGCCTAAGACCAGAGAGTCTGCCATAGAACTGGGAGGACTGTTAACAGATGGTATGATCCCAAAACAAGAGGAAAATAAGGTGAAAGAAGTCACCAGGAATGCTTAAGAGAACCGTAAAAACAATAACTTCTTGAAAAAGAAGAATTAGCCTACAACAAAGGGTTTAATTCCCCAAACCTTGAACGTAATACCTGCGGGAGGAGACCTGGAGGGAAATGTTATTTTGAGAAATCTCCTTTCTGCAAGTTTTGCAAAGTGGCAAGCCACACATTGGAAAACTGTTAGAGAAAGAAAAACATAACTTGTTTCAGCTGTGGGAAACAGGGCCACCAGTGATGCTGCAGTCATTCCGAATGCAGTCACTGGTACATTCCTCGTTAATAATATTTACGCTAGAGTACTATTCGACTCTGGTGCAAATTTGAGTTTTATAGATTATAAATTTTGTAGTCTATTAAACGATCCCTTAGTCAAACTAGATAGATTCTATGAAGTAGAGACGGCTGAAAGGAATCTAGTAAAGATATCTGAGTCCCTAGATAATTGTAATATCACAATATCCGGACACATCATACCAGCGCGGTTAATGCTAATGAAACTAGCAGGTTTTGATATTGTCCTAGGAATGCACTGGTTAGCCGATAATCAGGCCCATATCCTCTGAGATAAGAAAGCCATAGAATTACGAACTCCATCGGGAAAATCATCAACTATTCATGGCGACAAATAAACTCGAAAATCGGGAATCTTCTCAATGATAAAGGTTACACAATGTCTTCAGAAGGGATGCGTAGCATATCTGGTTTAGATAACTACTAGTACGGAAGAAAAGAATATAGAAAACGTACCTATAATATCTGAATACATAGATGTATTCCCATGCGAGTTACCGGGTATACCACCAGAGTGGGAAGTGGAGTTTAAAATAAACCTTTTGCCGGGTACGACACCAATTGCTAATTCTCCATATAGGTTAGCTCCAACGGAGATGTCCAAAGGAGATGAAGGAACTGAAAAAGAAATTAGATGAATTGCTTAAGAAAGGATTCATAAGACCAAGCTCTTCTCCCTGGGGTGCTTCTATTCTCTTTGTTAAAAAGGACCATACAATGTGTATGTGCATTGATTACCCGGAGCTAAACAAAGTAACGATCAAGAATCGTTATCCACTCCCAAGAATCGACGATCTATTTGATCAATTACAAGGCGCGTGTCATTTCTCGAAAATAAATCTTTGTTCCGGTTATCACCAATTAAAGGTTCAAGAGGAAGACATTCCTAAAACAACCTTCCGAAACAAATACGAACATTATGAGTTAACGGTTAAGTCGGTTGGACTTACTAATGCTCTAGCTGTATTTATGGATATGATGAGTCATATATGTAAACCATACTTAGATAAATTTATGATCGTATTCATCGACGATATACTTATTTATTCTAAGTCTGCGGAAGAACATGGAAGCCATCTCAGAATAGTGCTAGAACTTATGAGAAAAGAGAAATTGTATGCTAAATTCTCTAAATGTGAATTTTGGCTTCAAGAAATACAATTTATAGACCCAGCAAAGGTTGAAGCCATATCCAAATGGGAAATCCCAAAATCTCCGATTGAAGTCTGTAGTTTCCTAGGTCTGGCAGGATACTATAGACGATGTATTTAGATTTTTTAAAAATAGCGGTCCCACTAACTACTTTAACTCGCAAATCCGTAAAGTATGAGTGGGGACCCAAACAAGAAAAAGCTTTCCAAATCCTGAAACATAAATTGATGAATGCACCCATACTGGCTTTGCCAGATGGTAACGAAGACTTTGTAATATACTGCATTGCTTCACACAACGGCTTAGGTTGTGTGTGGATGCAAAGAAATAAAGTCATTGCTTATGCATCTCATCAACTAAAAACCCATGAGAAGAACTATACGACCCATGATTTACTGCCAGATGCCATAACCCTGAAATTATGGAGACACTATCTCTATGGGGTCAAGTTCACAGTTTATATTAACAACAAAAGTTTAAAATACATTTTTGGCCAGAAAGAATTGAATATGAGACAAAGATGATGGTTAGAAGTCTTAAGTGATTATGATTGTGAAATTTGCTACCATGAAGGCAAGACAAATGTTGTTGCAGATGCCTTAAGCAAAAAAGAAAGGGAGAAACCTAAAAGGGTTCATATTTTAAGACTTGATCTTATGTCTCAGTTAAAATATGCCTAACAATCAGCTCAAGCTGAAGGAAATATGAAGAAAGAAGGAATGAAGAGTATGCTTGACCAATTGGTCAAAGGAGAAGATGAAATCCTACGTATGAATAAAAGAATCTGGGTTTCGATCACGTGAGATATTCGAGAAAAATTCTTGAAGAAGCGCATAAATCAAGATATACAATGCACCTAGGAGGCGATAAAATGCACAAAAACTTAAAAGATAATTATTGGTGGATTGGCATAAAGAAGGATATTGCAATCTATGCTGCAAAATGGCTTACTTGCGCTAAAGTAGAGGCAGAGCCCCAGAAACACTCTGGTTTATTGCAAGAACCGGAATTGCCAGTATGGAAATGGGAGCTTATAACCATTGATTTCATCACCAAGCTTCCTCGAACCAGTCAGGGAAATGTCACTATGTGGGTTATCAATGACAGATTAACTAAATCTGCCCAATTTCTGCTAATGAAAGAAACCTTTAGTATGGATAGATTGGCGCGGTTATATGTAGATGAAATTGTATCCTTACATGGTGTGCCACTATCCATAGTGTCAGATAGAGATAGTCGCTTTACATCTCGATTCTGGCAGAGTTTCCAAAAGGCTATGGGAATTCATCTGAATTTAAGCACTGCCTACCGTCCACAAATAAATAGGCATAGTGAAAGAACAATTCAGACATTGAAAGATGAGTTGGACCTATATGCCCAAGATACAATAATATAACATCGTTACCACTGGCATATGATCCCAAAGGGTCACACACTAAGCAAACTAATCCAAGTACTCATTTAAACTCGGTTTAAAGGTATACAACTTGATTAATGTCAAACATATTATTGTTTAGTAAAATAATTAAATAAAATGAATCAATTCATAGTTAATATATATTTTATGGAGTTACATAAATTATGCTATGAACATATAAATGTTTATTTATGCGTTGATTCATTACAAGTATTAGAAAGCATGTGTGGGACAATTTTATCTTTATGATCTTTGCAATAATATAATGTTATTTAAATGTTAATTTATAATTAATATTTATAACATGATATTTATATATTTTTATAAAGATGTTGCAAATTTTATATAACATAAAAGATGGTGCAAATCAACATTGGTTTTTCACTATTGTCCACCAAACTAACCATGGCACCACCTTTATTCTCTCATTTCAAATCGTTGGCCAACACTATTGAAATGCATACACATATTTCTTGGTTGACCTTCTGATTTGGAGTTCCAAGAATACTCAAAATAATCTTGTTGCTTTTGAGGTAGAAACCCATTCATGTGGGTTTAGATAAGGTTGAAAATGTTGATATAAATATCAAGTTTTTCACTTTGACAAAGGAACATACAAGTAGAAAAGGAAGGGAAAACTCTCCGGAGGAAATAGAGAGGAGGCCGAGAATTTTAGTAGAAAGGAAAACAAAACTTGGTTTTGAATGCTACTAAACACACAAGAACATCTACAAACATCTTAAATAATACGGTGGTTTGTTTATGTTCTTTAGGTGGTTCTACATACTTGTTTCTTGACATTTGAAGAAGGTTTTGGCCATCACCTTTGGAGCTTGCTTGCTTGATGTGTTCACTTTTGGAGAGGAAGCACTTGAGTCCTTGTTCATTCATTCTTGTAGCTACCACTACTCATCAAAGGTTGTTATTTCTATAAACACCCTATATTGTCTTTCTTTTAGTTTCAAGTAACTACATATGGATCCTTGGTGGGTTTTGTTTTCTAAAGCTTATAGATCTAACATGTTTAAACCGCTTCCGTTGCAAAATGATTTCAAAAGACATGTTAAAACCTAACAAGATATGCTCCGGGCATGTGTGATAGACTTAGGAGGTAGTTGGGATGATCATCTACCCCTAATGAAATTCTCATATAACAACAACTATCACACAAGAATTCAGGCGACACCTTTTGAAGCCTTATATGGAAGGAAGTGTCGAACTCTTGTATGTTGGTCTGAGGTACGAGAAAGTCAATTGTCTGGTCCTGAACTGATACAGGAAACTACTGACAAAGTGACTCAAATACAAGAATGATTAAAGGCGCCTCGTGATAGACAAAAGAGTTATACCGATAGAAGAAGAAAACCACTGGAATTTAATATAGAGACAAGGTGTTATTAAAAGTATCACCTTGGAAATGCGTAGTTCGATTCGAGAAGAAGGGAAAACTTATTCCTCGTTTTATTGGACCCTTCAAAATTATAAAAAAAATTGGACCAATGGCATATCAATTGGAATTACTAGAAAAATGATTGAAATACATGTCGTATTTCGTGTATCCAATCTACTCAAGTGTCTAGCTGATGAATCTCTGGTAATGCCTTTGCAAGATGTAGAGGTGAACGATAAATTACAGTTTGTAGAACAGCCACTATGGATTCAGGATCACCAAATCAAGAAACTAAAGAAGAAAAGATTTAACTCTGGTCAAGATTAAATGAAATTCAAGGTGCAAACCTGAATATACTTGGGAATTGGAATCGAAGATGAAGAAAAAGTATCCACACCTATTCTAGTTGTCTCGAGGACAAGATTTTTATAAAGGTGGGGAGGATGCAACATTCGTAAAGTTCGGTTCCAAATTTATCAAAAATTTAACCCTAAGGACTAAAAGTGAAAATAGATAAAAGTTCAAGGGTTAAAAAAGGAACATATTGATTTTTGGACGGTAACGGACTGTCACGGCCCTAACGGTCCGTTATGGGTTGGGCACGGATGGGACAAGAGAATGACACGTGTCTGGTGACTAATGGGGGTGATCTGACGTGTGGAAACCTTATGAGGGACCGTCACCCACTGTAACGGTCCGTCTCACTGCAAAGTCACCATATGCTGACACGTGTCAACTGACTCGCCAAACCCTAGCTCGCTGACAGACGGTCACCAGGCATAACGGTCCGTTATGACCAGGCGGTGACGGACCGTCACCCACCACAACGGTCCATCGCGGACTCAAATCTTTCCTATAAATAGGATTCAAACCCCCGTCCATTTTCACACAATCCAAACTCGATTCCAGAGTTCTTTTTGCTATTCCCACACTCTCATACACGAACCTACTTTTTCGTTAAGCTCCACAATTGCCGGTATAAGCCAAGAACATTCGAAGAAGCTTGTAGAACTTTCGTTCGAGAACACTCGAGGCTAGGATGCTAAGTAGAATTGCTGCTCTAGAAGAAGCAATACCTTAGAGATCATCTAAGCCGAGACTCTACTAAGGTGAATACATGTTATTTTTAAAATGCTTTCAAAACCATATTCCGATTTGATTTATGGTCTGACTCGAATGAACTAATACAACCATTGGTAGCATAAGGTGATTTACTATATAGCATTCAGACCATAGGGTCACGTATAATTATGCACATGTTACAGATGAAACGTTGTAACAGAGGGCTAGACCATGGTCGTTAGCATCACATAATACTCCTACATCGCATATGCGTAAGGTTGTGGCTAACATAAAACAAGTGTCACTCGAGGAAGTACCTGGTGTAGCTAGTGGTTATACATTCGGGCGAAATAGACCGCTGAATGTGTAAATTGACCATACAAATATGGGAAATTGTTCTATTTATTCAGTCTTATCAGATTATAAAAAGCATACTTGTATTCACCAGCTTGTGCTGATAAATATTTTTAAAACGTTTTACAGGTAACCAAGGATAATTATGTTTGCATGAATATGCCGAAAGACGGTGGATCCTTGGCAAGGAAGCCATAATGTCAGAAAGGGAACGTAACCCTAGACATCAACTGAAATTAATGGCTCTATAAACCTTGGGTTTGTAAAAGCGTTTTGTAAACAATCAGGGTGTTTCCATGTTAATGTGAAACAAAATATTTGAGTTATTGAAATTCTTGAAACAAATTCCGCTGTGATTTCTAATTCTGATGTTATAAAATAAGAAACAAGTACGAACTGATGGTGGCACCCTCAGGTCTAAAAATCCGGGGGTGTGACATAAAGTATGGGACGGAGATGAAGAAAGCAGGAAAAGAATTATTGAAGGATTAAATTTTAATATTTGTAATTTTCTTTTCCTGTTTATGAAGTTCACCAGAGGTCTGCCAAGAAACAAATGACAGTTGAGAACTTTGTAAAGGTTACACCTGTTAACCAAGTGGCCCCTGCTAAGAAGGGATACACCGGATCACATCCCAAGTGCCCTAGATGCCCATTTCACCACCAGGTGAATGTCACAAGTGCAACAACTGCGGGAAACTTGGCCACACAAACCGGTATTGCAAGGAACCTCCTGCCACAACTACCACCAACAATGTTGTTGTTGCAACTACAACCCCTGGGAATACTGCTAGGGCTTGCTATGAATGCAGTGGTCTGGATCACCTCAGGAACCATTGTCCAAGACTGAACCGTGACAACAACACTTCAGTTGCTAGTGGACGAGCTTTTGTCATTGGAGCAATTGAAGCCCAACAAGATCTAGCTATCCAAGATAACACAGACTCCACTACCTATTTGTTTAGGATGAAATCCACTTAACTAGGGGAGGTTGTGGTTACTCTGATCTTCTATTTATTCCTGTTTATTACTTTGGTTATCTTGAATTCTATGTTTACTTGTTTGGTTTCTATCTGGATTGGAAATTTCAATTGCTTGAATCTTAATTGTTTTAATGTTTACTTGGATCTCAAACTAATATGTTCTATTAATTTCGATTGCATTTCAACGTATATGATCTATCAATTTCCGTTGCATGTCCACGACTACTCTATGACATCAACAACTTTCGGTTACATAACTATTATCACTTCATAGATGCATAATGGAAAGACATAGCACATTCGTGTAAGGTAAACTGACGATTGCGGTCTGGAACATAATTGTGAATTTACAGGTGCATTGGTGTGTGTTGAAATTCTTTTGTGTAGCTAGTACCCATACCCGTGATAAATTTCTAAACTCAATTTATGCCACTCAACATTAGCCCAGTTAGTGATTAGTTTTGGTCGGTGACGGGTATGCTTTCGAAGTGCCGGAGGTGTGATGGGTTAGCTGCGGTACACCCTATATATAAACACTAATGGTGCATTAGAAATAGGACCAGGAGCTGGACCAAGAAATAGCCCAGATAACAGATAACGAAACCCCACCCTTTTCACCTTAGCACAGACTCTAGTAGTGGAATTTCGGGATGAAATTCTTCTAACTAGGGGAGACTGTGACATCTCTAAAAATTGTACGACTCTAGTTTCGTGTAATTTTACTTCGATTTAATATTCGAGTCTCGTTTTGTCTCATTTTATTTAATATATCAAAATAATTCCAATGTCTAATTAGTAATTACATTAACATTTTTAAACAAAAATGGAAAATTTTAAATTAATTAGTTATATTTATAAAAAAAAGACTTTGAACCCTCAAAAACACATGAACCCCTATTTGAACCCATCCCTTTTCATTTTTGAACCCTGTAGCTATCTAAGAGCAATTTTGACTTTCTTAAAGTCAAAATCGGGTCCAAGCATTCAAATCCCATAAAATCTGGAAGGTTTAAAACTTTCTAAGTCGTTCCTAAGCTTTATCCATCGAGAGGAACGAGTAATTCATGAAAATTGTTATCTAGTTCGATCCTTTGAGAACATATTTTAAAACCGGTAACCTTGATAACTCAAGCTTTAAAATCCCTGATTTTCGTTCTAAATCCAATTGTTAACGCGTTATTGATGGAGCCAAACACTCCTATAAATATCACCTCTATTCTCAGTCGATTGCACCACAAAAATTCGTCCTTTTTCCTTATCCTTTTCCGAGCGACGCAAGTACACCCTCCCGACGCGATATCGTTGGCGATTTGGATCCTTTCCATGTGATTCCGACTCCAGGTAACGAATTTCTTGTTAATCGCACGTCTACCCTTCTGCTTTCATCCTCAAAATCGATTTTTAAGGTTTGGTATTGGTTTGGTTTCATGACTGATGTTTGAGGAAGAAGATGGTAAAGGATTAATAGTTTTTAGCATTTCTTTTTCTAAATCATAACCAAATGATGTCTTTGGTCTAGTGGTTTAAGCTTTCCTCACAACACTAAAAGGTCATGGCTTCTAAACCCATTACCACTTTTTTTTTTTTTTTTTTTTTTTATTTATTTATTTTTTTTTTTTTTCTGTTTTGGTTCTTTTTGCATTCACACACACATTTATATAAATACTTATATATTTAGTATTATGATCCTTATTAATTAACTTCTAATAAATCATTGTATTTTTAAAACTATCGTTAAACGAATAAAGAGTAAAACATTTTATTGATTTTAGTACAAATAAAATGTATGTATCATTTAAATAACATAAGGGAATTATGTAACATTTTTTATAAAATATTCGTGAGAAATCATGAATTCATTTAAAAATTTAAAGTTATGTTTTATTTAAAACTAATAACGTTATTTAAATGGGAAACTATATATATTATTAAGTATTGTTTTAACAGATTTTGATTTATTTCAAACGCAATAATTATAAAATATATGTTATAAACCCTTTAAAACTTGTTCAAACGTTTTATTTACAAACTATATATTTCTTAATTCCTTTTCATTTTTAGAATTATATTTTAATTATAACTATTGATTTCCTATTAAAACCCTCTAGTATTCAACCTATGTATTTCAATCTTTATTAAATGCACATTTGCACTTTATCCTAAATCATCAGACACGTCCTAAACTCGGTTAAAGTATACGAATAGAGTAACCTTCAAACTGGTACGTAGTTATCTGACAAACAAGAAGGTTCTGGCTAGGAAAGACGGGGCTCTGATCCGGCCAACTCTTTCGTAGGAACTTTTCTGTTGGAGGTACTACTCTGGTACGATAACCACTCTAGTATACGACAACTACTTTCCTCTATTTACAAAACAACCCCTCATTTTTCCACAATTCTATAAACTGACTTAAACTCGAATTTACTTAGGGAATTCGTAAAGCATCTCCTAAACCAAGTTACTTCAGCAATCAAGATTCTACCCACCTGCTTCAAGGTGAGTTCATAGCCCCTCTTTTACTTTCTACTTTAGGGTGGAAAACTTGCTCATATATCAAAACAGAAATCATGTTCTAGAGTCTAAACTATACTTTTGCATTCAAGAACAAACTTTCTAATTCTAGTAAAACTAAACTGGTTTATACATGTTGCTATTCTATGTCACTTGTTATTACATAGCCTCTTTTATTTCTAAAACTACACAACCATTAACTTTGGGGAAGCCACGGGAGTACGTAAATAGATCTATTGGCCTGACTAGCCCATCCGGTCCTCGGGTTGATGCATGCTAATCAATTCTGAGGGTCCTTCAAGTTATGGATTCTGATCAACTTGGAAGGAGCTGGGTGTTCAGAAACTGCATACTAGACACTTATACTTAGTCTAACACCCTGACAAGGTGTTGGACGGGAGAGCTATCGATCACTAGGGTTGGTTGTGGACTCATGTATAAAAGTTTAATTCCTTGGAATTTGAAACTTGTTTATGACTTTCATCTTGTTATCTATTACTATGTATCTATCTAAACCTATGTTCTCGCCAACTTTTTAGTTGAGATATTTTAGCATGTTTTTCAGGTGAAGCTAACTAGGATGTTGACAAGCTCATGCTAGGATCAAGGACTATGCTTTAGTGGACTTAGCTAGAATTAACAAAAAGAAGAATTATTTGTTCTGTTTGTTTCATTTGGTTTATTTGTTCTGAAATACTGATGTAATAATTATTTGGTTTTAATAGTAAATTTCTTTTGATCATGTGTAATGATTCAATTTCGTCGCCCCCTCGTGTTTCTGCCATGGTGAGGGTGTGACAGTTTATTTTAATAATAATAATATTTATTTTATGTTAGAATACCAGGAAAGGGTAAAAGACCCAGCTTCATTCATAGATATGCTCCACCAAATTATAATGAACAAATAACAAATGAAACAAGATATGAACCCGATATCAATACTGATAGTTCTACTTTTAGGAGTGTAGAAGAATTTGAAACCATTAACAATCCATATATTCCTTCAGTAAGTATTAACTCTACCCTGACGACTAGAAGCCGCAATTTCACTCCTATGAATCCTTATAATGAAGGGCTACCCAAAGTTCATTATGAAAACTTATACGTTCTCGAAGGAGAAGAAAGGGTTGATTCTAATCGACTCTATATACCTTACCATGAAACGATGTATACTCCTACTTCTCGTGTAAATGAAGAAACACCAGGAGATGAACGGATAATAATGTTATTGAATCGAATAGCTGAATTCGAAAAAGGGATGGCAGAAGCAGAAGCCCAAAATGATATGCTGCGACTAGCTTTAGAAGAAGCTAGGAATCGTAACGATCCGTAAAAATATGATATTATGTATTTTCTCGTAATGATACTTGGCGAATAAATAAAGTTATCTTTTGATTATATGTCAAATGACTTCAACGTTTACACTATTTTGAACTTTTATATAGAATGTCTAGAAGTGATTCTTCTAATAACACGAGAGGGAAAAAGAAACAACTCACAGAAAACAATACAATTGAGAAATATGCTCAAAAATCCGAGTTGCAAAAATTAATTGCTACAGGAATAGAAGATGCTATTCCTAAAATTTTAGCAGCCATCGAGTGAAACAAAGCTGCTAAAGAAAAGGAGCCTTCGATACAAGGTTCTTGAACTAAAAAGATCGAAGAAGAATATTTTATACCTAGTTGATGTAGGAGGACAGAAAAAGAAAATTCTTCATACAACAAACAAGGCTCTAAATTAAAAAGGACCTATGAAGATCGTCATAGTTCATCTAATTATGGTTCTAAGAACAAGTATGAGCCTCCATACAAGAAAAAGAAGCACTCGGGATGTTCTTATAAGACATTTCAGGCCTGCAAACCTTATGAGTTTGCAGGAAAAGAAGGTGATATAGCCGCTCTAAGGCGGCTGGAGAAAACCGAGTCTGTCATTGCAATAAGTAAGTGTGCTGAGGAAGAGAAAGTCTTAAATGCCTCCAATTTGTTTAAGGATCAGGCTCTGGAATGGTGGAACACCATTGTATCTACCAAAGGCCGAGAACAGATATATGCAATGGATTGGCCAGGTTTTCGCGAAAAGGTGGAGCAGAGGTTTTGCCCTCTGAATGAGAGGGAGCAGATTGAAAACAAATTTCTCAATCTTCGAACGGTGGGCACAAACCACCAAGAGTATACTACAAAGCTCTTTGGGTATGCTCGTCCAATCTTATCAAATGATTTATATGGGGATTGGCTAATGAAATTAGAGATATGGTTAAAATATCTACACCAACGAATATGGATGAAGCCATAGAACATGGTGCTTTGCTAACCGACGGGATGATAAGAACCCGTTAAGAAAACAAGAAGAAAGAAGGCACCCATCCGATTAAAAACGAGTACAAATGATCTGATGGTGGTTTCAGTCGGAAAGATACTCGTTCTCCCATCCCATAATGTCGATTATGCAAGAAAAGACATTTGGGAAAATGCGGTTTTAGACCATACTGCAATTATTGCAGAATCCCGGATCATTCAATCGAAAATTGTTTCAAAAAGAGGCCTACTACTTGTTTCGGCTGCTGAGAGCCGGGGCATATCAAAACTGAATGCCCAAAACAAAATAAGGCTGGAGGATCTGGAACAAAACCTACCGAGGGTGTGTGATGTATTTTATAGTGTATATAAATATAGATGATTTTTAACGCAAAATTTTTAATTTATAAAACGATAATTACTTTCACTAACTACAACACACTTAAGTACAGAGGCTCTTAGTACTGGACTTCAGCGAATGTCTAATCTAGCCAGAATTGAAAAGTTGTTTGATTTTGATTTTAAAAGACGGAGAAAAGATAAAATGGTAGAAGTAATTAATAACAAGGATAAATCACTTTGCTTCGAATTCCTTCCAATGTTGTAGTTAGCTTTTATTTATGGATTCTCAAAAGATCAGTATATCGCAAACATGGCGGTCGTCACTTAAGTCACTACACCCTATGGCGACGGTTAATTTTATCTTCCCAAGGGTAGTAGTCTGAGCAACATGCTAACCGTTATGTTTAGCTAGAAATGGCTCCTAGTTTGATTACCAAATCATGATCTATGAAGATTAGTGATAATCTGTGTGTAAGTGCAAAAGATGGAGAAACTCCTTAGTCGGGACATTAACTCCCACAACAATATTGGAAAATTGCCACCATAATAACCACCTCAATGCCAGAATTAAAGTATCAAAATTGTGTCTTTAGACAAGGAACTTTATATACTAATCACTATGACCCCTTTGATTTGATTCCTCTCCTCAAAGTAGTGGTAATGCATAAAGTCAAATCCTTAAAATACCGAGTCACTGTATATTAAAAAGCAAGGATCTTTACAAATCGAATTCATAATTCACAACTTCTATCACCCTTCCAAGTTACTAACACACCGACTCTACATAGACATAGAAGTGTGAATGCCCGAATCAGCGAAGCATGAAGTTGGTGAATTGCTCCGACAGTTGTAAAGATCCACTTTCAATGTTAAAAGATCACATTCTAAAATTACTCACACACACCAATATTGAATCCATAAAGATACTAACTACTTCATTGGAAGTTCACCTTCCTAAAGTGATTTAAAGAACTTAGCCAAGAATGGCCATGCAAGTAACAAAGATCGAACTTGTATAAATACACAAATGCATCATTACAAGAGTTGTTAAATGATTCTAGAACCTTGAAGATGAAGACTAACTACAAAAACTACAGAAAATAAAGGTGGAATTCTTCGAACTATGGCTACAAGTTTCGTACACAAGCTCTCCTCAAAATGATGCAAAAATGGCCTATTTATAGTTTTTCTAGGACCTAGGCATGGGGCGTTCCTGATGAGGCATGGCCCTGTGTGTACCATTTTGCTGCTCCACTAACTTGGTTAAAACAGAATTAGATGAGGTAGTGCGCACGGGGGGGTGTGTTGAGCTTGAGCACGGTGTGTGATGGACCTTTGGCACGGGAGCGTTTTAGCACGGTATGTTATAAAAATATTTTAAATGAAATGGTTTCACGAGATCAAGTTTTAAATTTATAAAATAATAAATACTCAAACTTAAAACATACACAATAGGCAAGTGTACCTATCGCAACGTAATATAGTTTAGGTAAGAACCAAATATCGGACCAATGGACACGGTCGAGTTCCAATAATCAAATTTTGTTATCGTTTAGCCGGTTTAATTAGTGAGTGGGTTTTGTGTGCTTGTGAATCAGAAAATTAAAGGACAAAAAAGTAAATGACGGTAAAGTAAATAACAGAAAAGTAAAAATGTGCGTGAAGTGTGTAACAGAAAAGTAAATAGCAGAATAGTAAACAACAGGAAAGTAAGTATCTCGGGAATGATCAGGTCACGATAGTTATTGCTTTGGGCTTCGAATCTGTTTGGTATATGATAACGTTATGTTGACTAATCAGGTGGTATGACTAATACAAATGTGTGAACGGTACACCGCTAGAGCCCCATTCTCACAACATTTGGTTCATGCATTATGTTCTTTAATAATAAAATGGTAGGACTCCCAGCTAGGGACATCGTTACCCTCAACTCTTCCATACTATCTCCGAGTTGGTTTAGGACATCAAACTTAAACGCCTTTTATTTTTAATAAAAGAGTGATTAGACTTTGTTCACCGGGAGGCGGTGTAACAATGGGACCATGTATAAAGACGTACCGTTCCCAACGTGAGTTTACCAATTCTTGGTCTCATAACAAGTTCGTATAAAGATGTACGACCTTATTAATATTAACCAAGCCTTGGCTTATCAAAATCTACTTGTATAAAGAAGTACAAGTTTTAAGAGAAGTTTGATTTAAAAGGTTTTACGGTCTTACGCTTTAAAATCAAGAACACTCACAAGTGTAAAGACTAATTTAGATAATAATAAAAAAACCCACCTAGAAGATGGTTTTAAAAGCGAATAATTAAAGACATAAATATACCACTAGATTAATACGTTAAACATTAACATACACCAAACTTCATCTTCACCCTAGCAATACAAAGATTTTAGCCACGAATGGCCATACTAACTAGCATAACACTGAGTTTCGTAGGCTCCACTATTGCGGACAAAGAGGGATAGCCTCTCTACTCCCTAATCTCTACTCTAACTATGTAAATCTGTCTCTAGAATAGTGTATTGATGCTTGTTTTGGTGTTTTTTTTAATGAAGAACACAAACCATCTATTTATAGGCTTTAGAATGGATAATGCACGACCGTGCAATGGGATGCACAGTCATGCAAAGGACTTACGGTACATATGGCAGGGTACGGAGCATCTTGGGACGCACAGAAGGCATTACACGGCCGTGCAATGGGAAACTCATGCATGATCAGACCAATACATAAACTTTGCTTGTCCTCAAGCAAACTCATACATGATCAGACCCATAATTAAAAACTTTACAGAAAGAAAGGGAGCCCCAAGTAGTTGGAGACTCCGGGAGAACTCATGAGTCGCTTATTATATTTTTGTGCTTTTTCTATTTTTGGACGATGGACTCCATGACAAGCTAACTAGAACTTCAATTATGAATAATTTATCACTCCTCACAATGTTCACTCAACTCTATGGTTATATATATGTGGATAATGTAACTTAAGCCGAACACTGAAGTTCGAATCGAATTACGCAATAGTCATAAGCTTGTATGCAAATCAAGTCTCCACCAACTAACTAAGTAATGTGCATGAATCAAGAGGACTTAAAAGGGTTGTAATGTGGCTAAAAGAAAATAAAGGGTGAAAATGAAAATCTTTTTGGGTTTTAGGGGTTTAAAGGCTATAGCTTTCATCGGACACACGGCTAAGGCTCATTGGCTTAAGATTAGAAAATACTAGTGGGTCCCTCTATAATACTCAGATCATGAGGGTATAACTAATCTGAGGTCTCGTTTATGGTTAGATTACGAAGATCGATACTTCTTATCATGTTCAACTCTTCCCTCACTGCATAGTACACATTACTGCCTTTCCGTATGGTTCTTTCGGCATGTAACCTAATAGCACCTACTTTGATCAGATGCGTATACTCATGTTGGGAATAAGTTTGATTCTTGCTGCATTTTCCATTGTGGCTCGAGTTTCCTCATTTCATACATTTGCCATATCTTTTGGCTCTTCTTTTGGCGGCATTTTTTGACAAGCCGCAAAATGGTGGTAATTGTTCTTTCTTGTGCCACCATTTTCTTACATCACTTGTTGCTTTGAAAACTTTTTATCAGAGTTCGGGCGGTAATTTAGGCTTTGGGAAATGAATAAAAGAAAGCAAATTGAAATCGAAGGAATGCATGTCCAGCTCTTTTAGGTCTAACCAGTAAACGACCAACTTCTCTCTCTCTCTCTTTTTTAAAGACATCAAGACTGAATTGTCAATAAATCTTTTCCTCAATTTTCTTGAAATATTTTTCCATATCTTCCTTGTAGATCGTTCGGCTGTTTCTTCCTAATACATCCACTTTCTTTGGTGTATTTAAATTCCTTGAGTGAATCAGATCCTTTCCAAAGTGTCTTAACGATTGCATACTTGAAATAACGACATGATTCTCCATCTTGAAGACAGCTAGGCAAAAACCGGTGTTTACGAAAAGCTAGTTTGGGGATAAATGTGTAATGGGTAGTAGAAAAGAAAAGGCTAAGGCTCAAAGGGCTATCTAGGTGGATATTTTTGGTATTTAGGGTCTAAGGATAATTTATAGGGGGTAATAAATTCCTAGGTGCCTCAATCATTTTCATACAACTACTAGTTCATGGTCTCGATATGTATAAGTCATACAAGTTCTAATTATGCATAAAATCCGACCGAAAAACACTCAATATACCAAACGAAGGAGCATGCGAAAATGTGATAGTAATGCTCGTGAAATGCTCAGATTATTCTCATATAAAAACGAATGGGATAAGGTTTAGTGATTCGTTATGCATAATATCTATTTGTTTCTACTTCCATGTTTCCATTTATTCCTTTTTAGTTTATTTAAGAGCGAACTCAAAGAGGTTTAGATTTTTAGGGTTTTTCAACATTTTTAGGGTTTTTAAGAAAATAAGTTTTAGGTCAAAGTAAGGTTTTAATCAAATGGGTAGAAAATCACGAGTTTAGTTTTACTGCTTTGAGAAAACAAGTTTGTCATGAATCTCAATCTCCCACCCCACACTTAAAACTGTACAACTGAAATGCATGTAATGAAATGATATGCAAGAATTCAAATGCATAAATTTTTAAGGGAAAAGAAACTGGTACTCCCCCGGTCAATTCGGTGTATAACCTATGGCCCATGCTTGTAATTGTTGTCAATATTTCACCAAAGACTTTATCGAATCTTTCAGAAATTTGATGTGGTTTGCCGACGTACAAGCTTGTACAGGTGGAATGGAACTCCTCAAAGAAATAGATAAGCTACATGGTGATGTTATGCTACTTGACACACAACGAAAAACATAATAACAGAAACGGAAAATAAAAGTTAGTAGTTAAGCTACTAAGGTCCTAGCATCGAGAAGGCATACCTGGAGGCTGAAGTACAAGAAACTTAAACTTGGAAAACCAAACCTGAGGTCTATGTGTTCTGCCATATGCACCAACTTCTCAATTTATTCATGACCATCGGGTTGCCTCCCGGTAAGCGCCACGTTTATTTAAGGGTCGTTGGCCGGACCCGGACGTGCTTCATCAGTCGCTTTCATCTAGCGAAACCTCCTCCACTGTCTGGTCAATTGGTCCCTTGAAATAGTGTTTTACTCGATGACCATTGACTTTGAAGGTTGTTCCGTTTGTTTGTTCAAGTTCTAGTGTTCCATAAGGGAATATTTTCCTGATTGTGTATGGCCCTATCCATTTAGATCATAATTTTCCTGGAAATAGTTGTAGCCTTGAGTTGCATAATTTTCTTTGTCAGTAGTGGTATAATTTTCTTGCGCGTCATTTAGGGTCTCATTTGCGTAGTAGATTGGATGGAAATGTTTTTCCTTTCTTTGACCTAGAACTGCTCCCACAGCGTAGTCACTTGCATCACACATGAGTTCGAATGGTTTTGTCCAGCCATGTGCCATCATGATGGGTGCGTCAACAAGTTTTCTTTTCAGGAATTCAAAAGCTTTTAAACATTCATCAGAGAATAAGAAGGGACAATCCTTTTCCAATAATTGTGTTAGTGGTCTTGCTATTGATGAGAAATCTTTTATGAATCTTCCGTAGAACCCTGCGTGACCAAGGAAACTTATAATTCCTCTAACTGAATTTGGTGGTGGCAGCATAGATATAGTTTCTACTTTGGCCTTGTCAACTTCTATGTCGCTTTTTGAAATCTTGTGTCCTAATACTATTTCTTCCTGAACCATGAAATGACATTCCTCCCAATTTAGTGCTAGGTTTGATTCTTCGCACCTTGCTAATATTTTTTCTAAATTTTACAGGAAATGATCAAAGGAGTTTCCCAAGACTGAAAAATCATCCATGAATACTTCCATGGATTCCTTAATCATATCATGGAATATGGCGATCATACATCGTTGGAATGTAGCAGGCGAATTGCAAAGCCCAAATGGCGTACGTCTATAGGCAAAGGTGCCATATGGGTAGGTAAACATGGTTTTCTGTTGATCTTCAGGAGTGATGGGGATTTGAAAGTATCACGAGAATACATCGAGAAAACAATAAAACATGTTTCTTGATAGTCGCTCCAACATCTTCTCTATGAAGTGTAGCGGAAAATGATCTTTTCAGGTGGCTTCATTTAACTTATGATAATCAACGCTTACCAGCCATCCGGTAACCGTGCGGGTTGGTATTCATTCATTCTTCTCATTTGTGATAACCGTCATGCCTCCCTTCTTTGGTACAACCTGAACGGGGCTGACCCATGTAAGGTCTGAAATAGGGTAGATTACTCCTGCGTCCAGTAGTTTAATAACTTCATTTTTTACCATTTGTTGCATTTTAGGGTTTAGCCGTCTTTGGTGTTGTACACTTGGTTTGTAGTTGTCCTACATGAGTATCTTATGAGTGCAAAACGATGGGCTAATCCCTTGAAGGTCCATTAACTTCCATGCCATAGCCTTTTTATGTCTTTTGAGTATTTTTAGTAGTTTGTCTTTTTCTTCACCTTCCAGTTTGGCAGAGATGATGACCGGAAGCTTGGACTCTTCATCAAAGAATGCGTACGTCGGATCTGGGGGAAGCTCCTACAGCTCCAGTGTAGGCGGTTCCTCTACAAAGGGCTTTGCTTTATCATTTTCAGCTCAATCCTCTAGTTCCTCAACGTGCCTTGCTTCATTGTCATGATTGGTGTGTTTTATCATGAACCCTTCGCATACTAGACATTCATCTTGTTCATCAGCTTGCCATTCTTCTTCTTCTTTGCCCAAGATGTCATGTATTTATTATCCCACAAGGTAATCGAAATTGTTAAAAAGGAAAGCGAGGTCGTCATGATTGCTTGGCCTTTGCATAGTTCTCTTAAGGTCAAATGTGAGTCTTTCTTGATGGATGCTCAGTGCTAGTATCCCTCACCAAACGTCAATAAGAGGGATGCTTTTTCCTCCTTTGACATCAACCATCACAAAATCTACGGGGAAAACGAACTCATTAATCTTTATCAGCACATCTTCAGCTATTCCCCTTGGATAACGAACTGTCCTATTGGTTAGACATAGTTCTAGTTTGGTAGGTTGGAGTTTCTTAAGGTTCATTTTATCAAAGATAGCTCCCGGTAGAATGTTTACACTGATATGTAGATCAGTAATAGCATTTCCTTGGACCAACTCGCTGATAAGACATGAAATTATGTATTGGCCAGGAGGTTCTCTTCATTTGATGATAGCCGAGCATTCCTCGTTTAGAGAAATCTGAGGTTACTCCTCCATATTTTCCCTATTTGTCAGCATGTCCTTGAGAAACTTGGAATGAGCTGGCATCTTGTAGAGGAATAGCTCGTACGGTAGATTTAGTTGAATTTGGTGAAGTAGAGATTGAAACCTTTGTATCGTCTTTCCAATCTTGGCGGCCCTAAGATTTCTTTAATGTCTCCTTGTGGTATCTCGGTAATAGTGATATTGTCCTCGCTGGCATCATCGATGCTTCGTATGGGTATCATGGTTACTACCTCGAGGGATCTTCATGTGGTTCCATGGCGTAGAGTTTAATAATTTAGCTTTTTATTTCCTCTAAATTGTGGAACAACATGTCTGGTTTCCAAGGATCTGGGCCTGAGAATGAGCAATCAGATTTTAACGACGGAGGTGGTTGTGGAAGTAGATTTTCAAATGGTGAAAGGTGAAGGTACACGTCATGATCCATGGGCCTCCATACAAAAAGGTAGCACTCCTCGGTGTAGTGTGACCCTCCACACAACTCACACCATGAATCTATGTAGTATCTTTCAGAGTCGAAAAATTCTTCGTTGGAAAAATCATCACTGTATGGATCCATGAGAAAAGTTTGCAAAATGTAAAGTTAAAAAGGCTAATCCGTTAACTTGAATTTTTCTTGAAATCACCGTGTCCCCGGAAACGGCGCGAAAAACTTGATGTCATGCGTGTTATGTTATAAAAATATTTTAAATGAAAAAGTTTCACGAGATCAAGTTTTAAATTTATAAAATGATAAATACTGAAACTTAAAATACACACAATAGGCAAGTGTACCTATCGCAACGTAATATAGTTTAGGTAAGAACCAAGTATCGAACCAATGGAAACGGTCGAGTTCCAATAATCAACTCTTGTTATCGTTTAACCGGTTTAATTAGTGAGTGGGTTTTTTTGTGCTTGTGAAGCAGAAAAGTAAATGATAGAAAAGTAAATGACGGTAAAGTAAATAACAGAAAAGTAGAAATGTGCGTGAAGTGTGTAATAAAAATGTAAATAGCAGAATAGTAAACAGCAGGAAAGTAAGTATCTCGAGAATGATCAGGACACGATAGGTATTGCTTTGGGCTTTGAACCCACTTGGTACATGATAACGTTATGTTGACTAATCCGGTGTATGACTAATACAAATATGTGAATGGTACACTGCTAGAGCCTTATTCTCACAACATTTGGTACACGAATTATGTTCTTTAATAGTAAAATGGTAGGACTTCCAACTAGGGACATCGTTACCCTCAACTCTTCGATACTATCTCCGAGTGGTTTAGGACATCAAACTTAAACGCTTTTTATTTTTAATAAAAGAGTGATTAGACTTTGTTCACCGGGAGGTGGTGTAACAATGAGACCATGTACAAAGACGTACCGTTCCCAACGTGAGTTCACCAATTCTTAGTCTCATAACAAGTTTGTATAAAGACGTACGACCTTATTAATATTAACCAATCCTTGGCTTATCAAAATCTACTTGTATAAAGACATACTAGTTTCAAGAGAAGTTTATTTAAAAGGTTTTACGGCCTTACGCTTTAAGAAAAGAACACTCACAAGTGTAAAGACTAATTTAGATAATAATAAAAAAACCCACCTAGAAGATGGTTTTAAGAGCGAAGAATTAAAGACATAAACATATGACTAGATTAATATGTTAAACATTAACATACACCAAACTTCATCTTCACCCTAGCAATACAAAGAGTTTAGCCACGAATGGTCATACTAACTAGCATAACGATGAGTTTCGTAGGCTCCCCTATTGCAGAAAAAGAGGGAGAGCCTCTCTACTCTAACTACGTAAATCTCTCTCTTGAATAGTGTATTGATGCTTGTTTTGGTGTTTTTGAATGAAGAACCCAAACCATTTATTTATAGGCTTTAGAATGGGTAATGCACGGTCGTGCAAAGGCCCTAGGTGTAACGAACCAACTTTCGGGACAATAAAATATTGTGTTTTATTATATTTATGAGTGTAAATAAATAAAAAGGAAAGTTGGGGGAATTAGTTGCAAATGGTGAAGTTTTTTAACTAACTTGTGGTGAAAAAAAGGGAAAGATGAAGGATTGAATGTGCAATTAAGGCATTTTGCCTTGTTTTGGGTGTAGAAAAACGCAGACACACACACACACAAGTGTGTGTGTGTCTTGCGAATTTGAGAAGAGAGAAAGAAGGAGAAAGGGGCTTTTGATCAAGAACTGAAGATTTGAGCTTGCATGTGTGGAATTGAAGGGTTAATTTCCACAACACCTTCATATTAACAAGTAAGCATCATCTCTAACTCATTCCTCCATCTAAATTCATGTTCTTGATGAAGGGTTGGGTGGATGAACCTTAATGGACGGGAATTAGGGTTGTAAGTTTTGGGTATAATATTGAGACCGATGCTTTCAATCGAAACTACAGTATCGAAACTACCGAGTTTCGGTTGAACACATTGATAGTGGTTGTTCCAGACACATAATGCGGGACATCTATCTATTGCTTGATGTCAAACTCTTTGATGGAGGGTATGTTTCCTTTGCAAGGGATAAAAGAGGTAAGATCAGCATGAAAGTTACGGTCACTAATGGTACTCTTTGCTTTGACGATGTCAATTACGTTGCAGATATTTTTACAAAGCCTTTGATCTGACCAGATTCAATTTTTTGGTTCAGTGTTTCAAAATGTTTTACTTTGATTAACGAGTCACACGTTCAGTCACCAAAAATAATTTTTCTTTTTGTTTATTTTTTTTTCTTTCTTAGGATATAATTTGATTTTGTTTATTAGTTGTACAAAAGAAAAAGTTTTGGGGGAGAAAATTCAAAAAATACCAAAAAGATTTTATTTTGTGTCTTGTATCTTAAAAAAATATAATTGCGTATTCTGTCAAATGGGAAATGATAGTACATCATTTTATAGGTTGGATCATCATATGTAAGGCCTGTAGTTGAAAATATTAGGATCTTGGGGGTGATATTGTTGATAGGCTCTGCTAAAACTGTAAAGACAACATTATTGTGTTTCACTTAAATATAAAGGTCATTGTCGAAGTGGGGAACATCTCATAGATTAGTGTAATAAGTTTTCATGTTAATAATCGAGCACTTAAACATAAAGATTGATAAACTATGGATGAACATACTAAATCTGGATTGCACAAACCGAGACCGTTCACAAAGGGGTTACGAGTTGACTTACAGCAAGTCATGGTATATATTATGTAAATAATAGACATGCGTAGTCATGCAAGTTGCAAAAGACACTCAATGCAGTGGAAAGCTGATCTGCAAAGCAGAAATTTTTGAGCAAAAAGACACGCAATGTCGTGCTATAGGAATAAATGAAAATATATACAATGCCATACACCAAAAAGATATGTCTAAAGACGTACATATAAGTATATCTGTATATATTTTTCGTTTTGGGAATATGTGATTGGGAAGGGATCTCTTATCTAGGCATGTAAGTCTGTTGTACTATGACCTTGAGCATTTCCTGGTTCTGAACATGTAAGTACGTCGTGCTATGTTTTTAATCAAAATTTTCAGAGATTTCTTGAACAATTCATAAACCCGTGCTAGTTATTCTCTATTAGTTATTAGTTAGGTGATCAAAAGATCATGAGGAATGGGAGGTTTATCTGGTAAGTTGTGGGGTGCATTAAGTTCATCAAAAATTCACCTAATTCATAGCAAATTAAATACATGTTTCTGAGATATGAGTGTGGGACTCACTAAGTCATGAATAATTATTACCCGAAAAACATGATAAATTTATTCACTACTTTCTTGTCAACTAAGGTATAAAAGCTTGAGTTTAGAAGGATACGATATATTAGCAATCACCAAGACCTATTGATGTGTGTAAAGTATATATAAAATTAAATCAAATTCACACAATGGTTTTAAAAAGGAATTACCAATCCAAAAACACACAAACAACAAGTGTACCGGTCGGTATGTATAAGCGTAGGCAAGACCGGATATCAATCCGTGGACACCTATGGCGGCTCTCAATACTAAACCTCTATCGAGTCCTAACCTATGAATATATATGAATGATTCAAACTACGGAAAATGAAACACAAGACGACTCTGAACTCTGGCAATCAACTAATAACACGGAGGCTGGACGTAAGGATAAGATCAGATAGAAAGCAACTACCTAGGTAAGAATCCTACTAACATGCAATGACAAAAGGAATTTATACGTGTGACCGTCTCTAAAGGTACGAATCTAGGGTCGACTAGGCGTGTCACCGACTTCCTAAGAAAACACTAAACTCGTGTAAAGAACAGGACGGGCAATATCAAAATGTCTAATTGAGGAACACCTCTCGGTCTCACCTTCACAATGCTGTTAAAGGTTATGATCCACAACCCAAGAGCAAAGGACAATCTCTAACTAGACCCCAAGCAAACCCTAAGAACACTAATCCACACATGAAAAGTAAATCTCGCTCTCACGCAGGCTCGACCTAACACACAACGGGTAGGAGGTTCTAGGCTAATCTATCACCTCTTGGTCTCAAGACTAGGTAGGACACTAAAGTAATACTCAAACCAAAGCCAAGACACTAACCGCTATCTCTAGTCAGTTATCTAATCGGACAAAACACAAAGTAATCGTCCTAGCATGCAAGAATAAATCCAGAAGACACAAAATTAACCAAACATCATTCAAACATGGTCATGGCAATAGCAATCACATCAAATCAGTATTCATATCCATTCACAAGCAGTAGAGATAGAGATTCGAAGATCAACATAGCAAATCATACGATTAAAACCCGTAAATGCGTCAAAACACGAAAGCAATCATCAAACCTAGGTAGCTAACAAGTTTAACTACTCATACAACTCCAAAACATCATTAAGTATGAATCATAAAGAAACATAATCAACAATAGTTCTAGAAATCCAAAGAAATACGCAAGTCGAATGTTCCAGAACCAAAAACAAACTTCAATCTTCACTCCGAGACTTCTGGGAAGCTCCAAATACCAATTCCTATTGCTCCTTATTGTCTTCTATCGTCCCTAGGCTGCCTCCAATCGAACTCCCCTCAAAAAGCCATCAAAAAGCGTTTTTATAACCTAATTTGTGTAATCTGCCCGCAGAGGAGATGTCAGACCGCTATGGGTGGGGATGTCGGTCCGACATGGGTGGAATTTCGGGATTTTATTCTTGCTGGGCTGTAGGAAATTTTGAGACACCTAAGATTCATATATTATGGGCTCGGTAACTCATTTTCTAGCCCTAGATATGCCCAACTGGAGTTCGGACTTTTTTTCTCCTGTCGGTTCCGTTTATTCCTTCATTCCCGCAACTCGTTTCCTCGCTTATTCTTCTCGTTTCTCGTACAATACCTACCATTCCATCATGTATAGACATAAGTATCATAATCCAATGAATTCACAATTAAAACATATTTAAATGTGGCAAAATACGCATTATAAACATATGTGTTTTGTACCACATCAAACATCTTCACACTTGAAGTTTGCTTGTCCCTAAGCAAAGCCCTATGCAACACATCCAACTATTTAAATAAACGAATACAATCACATTTAGCAAGATCAAACACAGGCCACGCAATACAAAGACACAGTTGATTCCTCAAGATTTACACGTTCAATAGATTTACGACCCAACAAGTCAAGATGATATTAATTTTTGAAAAACATGGGCATACCTATTCAAATTTCACCTACTTTCAAGATTCTATTCATACACGGCTCATACCCCTCATAATGTTTCTCTCTACTCAGTGTTATATCTATAACTAGAAAAGGATGTGCAAGTACCAAATCTAAACTCTCAAACCTACATCAATCAAATCTCCACCCAAATGCATAAAAATTTCCAAGTTCTAACAAAATATAACACGTAGGTAAACACACAACAAACGAAACAATGAATATATAAGAAACTGAAAAGGCTCAAAATCTCACTAAAACGGATGGAATCGGGTTACCGATACAAACCATACATAATTATCACTATCCAGCTTGCTACACTATCCTAGACATCTCAAACAAATTTATTACTGAAAACCGACTCTGTTGGGCCTACTTAATCCCGATACTTAAAGAATACCGCGCTAAGGAAACGCAAACCTGCACCTGATCCGCCTTTAGCTTTCGATTTACATTGAATACAAACCAGTCTTTTATGCGCATTAGAACTCAAAAAATACGTTACCTCACGACTCGCAAAAACAACTCTTTATTTATTTTTTCAAAATTTACAATTTTTTTTTCATTTTCTCATGCTAACATCCTTACACACTTGAAACACACATTGTCCCGAATGTGTCTAAAGAAAATCCATAAAGTCTATATCAATCACATTCCCATCCCCACACTTAAACATCACATTTCCCTCAATGTGCACTTGAAAACAATGTAAAGTAAAAATGCAAATGCATAAAAGTAAAAGGGATAGAACGGGACTCCCCTACGGATGTAGCAACCAATCCACCATAATACAACGCGGCCTAGAATAAGCAATCCTCATAAGCAGCAACCTCTCAGAGCTCGGAATGAAAATCTACACACAAAACAAACAAAACAGAAAAAAAACAAAATAAAATGAAAATAAAAACTCACCATCGGGTTGCCTCCCGGAAGCGCTAAGTTTACAGAAGAGTCTTCAGCCAGACTAGTTACCGAAACCTCAATCAGGTGGCTTCTCCTTTATTCTCTTCCCACTCATCTGGCTCAGTCTCCGCCTCCTACCCTCCGCTGGGAAGGGTGCGACAGTAGGGCGCGACAGTAGGGCTCAAACAGAATCGGACAGATGTAACCGTGTCAACCCACCAATCCTTAAACCTACCTGGACCAAACCTAACGTGGGGCATGTAATGAGGTAATCGGTCATCTCCAGAATATGGTATCCTCCTATGGTCCTTGTGTGACCATCTATGTACCCTCAGCGTCTGTCGCTCCATATGTCTATGTGCCCCTCTCGTGGTGTCTCTAATAAAGGTTGCGTTCCACCATCTACATCCTCCACAAGCCGGTTAAATCCAATGTGAAGTGGTTGCTTCAATTCCTTAGCCACTTCCTCTATCTCTCCTACTTCCTCGATCTCCGTCTTTGGCTCCCCGAATAGTAATGTTTATAACTCAGCAAGGTCACCCAGAGGGTCAAACTCTTCTTCATCTATAGATGTGACATCCACCAATTCATCACCAAACTCATCTAGCAATGAGGGAACATACTCGTCCTCGATATCATCAACAACAAACTCAACATCCTTAATCTCATCAACAATCTCGACATCCTCCTGTGTGTCCTTGACACTTGAATCCTGCATCAAAACATCCTCCCAAAGCAAGTGTGACATATCAAATGGGATAAATGAATTATGTATGGAACTGGATGCATTCAAATGTGTATCATCCACACACTCATGATCAATATTGCTAGAGGTAGGATACTTACCTGACTAAAGGCTGGATAGATGCTTCACTTCGACATCGGACTCAATATCAGTTGAAAATATGGGTTCAAAGAATTGTGGCTCATAGTAACCGAACTCGTGCTGAACAGGAGGTGGGACTTGTGCGGTACTCTGTGAGCTTGGTGATTGCACCTCATCCATTATCGTCTCCTGTTGATAATTAGCACAAATCTCGTGAATTTTCATGCCCAATGCCTCTATTCTACGGAGTTGATCCTCGGATTCCTTGATACGGAGCTTACGTTGTTCAGCTTCAATCCTTAGTTCTTCAGCATCCCTGAGATCATGCCCACGGATCATATAAGCGAGTATTGCCTCCACATTCTCATAAGGAAAATCTTTTATCCAATGATTTTCTCCGCAACGTTCGCACTAGGGTTCCTCGAACCGCCAAACCTGTTGTCTGTACATACTCAACGTAACAGGTGAGATAATAACAAAATAAAAAGAAAACAAAATCCTAAACAAATCCTAGAAACACAAAATCACACAAAAAAAAATCAAGCGAAATCTAATCCTAAATAAAATAAAATAAAAACAGAATAGAAGAAAAATAAACTAATCCTAGAAAAGAAAAAAAATCACACAATTATGTACAAAAAACGGTTAGATCCCCGACTCGGGTCGTTCACGAAATCGCCAATGCAGTATCTCGGCAATAGCGCCAAAAACTTGATGTGTGTAAAGTATATAAAAAATTAAATCAAATTCACACAATGGTTTTAAAAAGGAATTACCAATCCTAAAACACACAAACGGCAAGTGTACCGGTCGGTATGTAACAAGCGTAGGCAAGACCGGATATCAATCCGTGGACACCTATGGCGGCTTTCAATACTAAACCTCTATCGAGTCCTAACCTATGAATATATATGAATGATTCAAACTACGGAAAACGAAACACAAGACGACTCTGAACTCTAGCAAACAACTAATAACACGGAGGCTGGACGTAAGGATAAGATCAGATAGAAAGCAACTACCTAGGTAAGAATCCTACTAACATGCAATGACAAAAGGAATTTATATGTATGACCGTCTCTAAAGGTACGAATCTAGGGTCGACTAGGCATGTCACCGACTTCCTAAGAAAACACTAAACTAGTGTAAAGAACAGGACGGGCGATGTCAAAATGTCTAATGGAGGATCAACTCTCGGTCTCACCTTCACAATGCTGTTAAAGGTTGTGATCCATAACCCAAGAGCAAAGGACAATCTCTAACTAGACCCCAAGCAAACCCTAAGATCACTAATCCACGAATGAAAGGTAAATCTCGCTCTCGCGCAGGCTCGACCTAACACACAACTGGTAGGAGGTTCTAGGCTAATTTATCACCTCTCGGTCTCAAGACTAGGTAGAACACTAAAATAATACTCAAACCAAAGACAAGACATTAACCGCTATCTCTAGTCAGTTATCTAATCGGACAAAACACAAAGTAATCGTCCTAGCATGCAGAATAAATCCAGAAGACACAAAATCAACCAAACATCATTCAAACATGGTCATGGAAATAGCAATCACATCAAATCAGTATTCATATCCATTCACAAGCATTAGAGATAGAGATTCTAAGATCAACATAGCAAATCATACGATAAAAACTCGTAAAAGCGTCAAAACACGAAAGCAATCATCAAACCTAGGTAGCTAACAAGTTTAGCTACTCATACAACTCCAAAAAATCATTAAGTATGAATCATAAAGAAACATAATCAACAATAGTTCCAGAAATCGAAAGAAATACGCAAACCGAATGTTCCCGAACCGAAAACAAACTTCAATATTCACTCCGAGGCTTCTGGGAAGCTCCAAATACCAATTCCTATTGCTCCTTATTGTCTTCTATCATCCCTAGGCCGCCTCCAATTGAAATCCCCTAAAAAAAGCGTTTTTATAACCTAATTTGCATAATCTGCCAGCAGAGGAGATGTCGGACCGCTATGGGTGGGGATTTCGGTCCGACATGGGTGGGATTTCGGGATTCTATCCAATTTGGGTTGTAGGAATTTTCGAGACACCCAAGATTCATATATTATGGCCCCGGTAACTCATTTTCTAGCCCGATATATTCCCAACTGAAGTTTGGACTTTTTTTTCCTGTCGATTCCGTTTATTCCTTCATTCCCGCAATTTGTTTACTCGCTTATTCTTCTCGTTTCTCGTACAATACCTACAATTCCATCATATATAGACATAAGTATCATAATCTAATGAATTCATAATCAAAACATATTTAAATGTCGTAAAATACGCATTATAAACATATGTGTTTTGCACCACATCACCTATCTAATAAAATGAACGACTAATAAGTATGCTTTGGTCTGCACTAAAATATATGATCCCATAACAAGAGTTTCTCTAAAAAATAATGTATTTGTGGTCTGAGTAAGTGTCGTATTGTGTCAAAAGAACAAAAGATTTTGTGTTTTTAACTTAGTTTGAGTCATTTTATTTTTGTCTTACTTTTGTGTTTATTCTGTTTTTCATCAAAAATTGACCATTGTTGTTTGATTCAATAATCGTGTAAAAAAGAGGTTTTATAAAAGGGATGTTTTATTGAAAAAATTGGAAAGTTTCAAAGTTTTATGAGTTTGAGTATACTTGCATTTTGCACATACTTGTATTTAAGTAAACTTTCAGGAGCAACAAGCTAACATTCCTTATCCAAGGGATGATGAAGAACAAATCAACACTGTTGCACCAAGTGTTCTCACTGCTGAAAAGCACGATATACATATGTTTCAAGAAAATGTCTTCCAAGAAGAAAATGAAGAAGAAGACGTTGACTCTTCCGAATCCGAAAGTGACAGAGAGAAAGTACCAATTAACAAACATCATAAAGAAATATTTCAAAAGAGAAAGGCTATTGGGAATCCTCTTCCTAACAAATATTCTCAACATGATGATGATTTTAAATGTTTTAGGAATGGCTCTGGCAAAGAAGTTATATACAAGAGGTGGTGATCATTCAGCCGACGTTGAAATACTCTGAATGTCTTAAATGCATCAGACTAGGGGGAGAATGTAAGGACCAAATATAATAGGCTGACGCATCAAGAAATCACCAGGAAGTTCAGAAGACAGAGAATCGTTGAAGAAGTGAAGTATACAGCCGCATACTTCAAGTAGGCCGCATACTTCATGGGCCAGCCGAATACTTGAAGTATGCGGTTTCAGCCCAGGCCCACCAAATACTTTATTTTGGTTATAAATAGCTTGTTTTGTAAAAGTATTCGGGTTAGACGAGGGTGAGACGAGTAGTTGAACGTTTTGTATTGTAATCGAAAGTGTTATTCAGTAATACAACAATCGTTTGACAATCATTTTTTCTCGTTCTCTTTGTTTACCTACAAGTTACGTGTCGAGTCTATTTCCACCAGGTTCAACACGTCGTTGAATCCATTTATTGAAAATACTCAGGAATCAGGACCTTACATAGATTTAGATTGAGCTACCTTCTTAGAAGAGTTATCTTTTCCTTTAATGTCTGCCATTAGTGCTTGGTTAACAAAATTTTTGAAAGCTTAATCTGAATGAGCACTCCAATCATATCCTTCCCCTCTAGAGTTAGATTACTGAGAGACAAGAGCAGCAGGCTTTGAAGGTGAAGATAAAACTTGAGCTTGATTTCCAAAATTTTCTTTGAAAGTGTTTGTCACTTTAGGAGCCTTGCACTCTTTAGCAAAATGGCCTAGCACATTAGAGTTATAACATTTCACCTAGCTTTTGTCTATCCCTACTTTGTGCTTGGGATGTGCCTCAAAGTTCTTTCTATCAGTATTCTTGAAAAACCTCTTGGCTCTGACTGTGATCATTGTCATTTTCCACTAGAGATCCATTTCCTCCAGATCATCAGGATTAATCTGGTCTAGGTCTTCTCCAAGAAGATTTTTTGTAGTCAATTGTCTAGCCACAAAGCTTCATAACTACTCATAAAAGCATAATATAAAGCCATGTTCTCTTGAGGAACTTGAACACTATGATTTTGGCTCTTTGACTCACAACCAACACACTTAGTACAAGAAGTATGTACAACATGTGTAACAGGAACTTGAGTATATGCTACAGATTCTGGCAATGTTTAAATCACTTGTGCAATAACACTTGCTCCAACTGGTTTACTCACAGATGTCTCTTGAGAACCTTTAGCTTTAAACTCATAGTTCTGCAATGTCTCATACACCTCTTCAAGAGTGAAGGTGTTTAGATTCTCAGTCCTTCTGATAGGAATAGTGTAGACAAGCCACTTCTATGGAAGAGAAGTCAAGAATTGCTTTACCATATCTGCATTGTCTAATTCCACATATGCATACTTCAGCTCACATACCTATTAAATTGTGTTGTATGATCTTCATACATTTTGGATAAGGCATTTCAAAGATCTTTGGCAGAAGTATGTGTGTTGAACTTATGATAAATCTCACTAGCTAGAGCCATGGTGAGCAATTCAAGAGCTTTCATATCTTTGTATCTAAGCTATAACTATGCATCAATAAATCTGAATGAATCTTTAGGAATAGCAACTCCACCTGCTTCTGATGCATAAAGCATTGGAATCGAATAACCATCAACAATTGATTTCCAAAGGTTGAAATCAGTAACAAATAGGAAATTTTGCATTCTTTGCTTCCAATTCCTATACTCCGATGCAGATTGGAGTCTAGGAGGCTTGGTGGTGGTGACTATGTCCATATCAATGGTTTGAATAAAAGTTGCCATTGAATTCAACAAAAAATGATCAAGATTCTTTCAAAATCATGAAAATGTTTCTCTGAACACGAACTTAACATATTTGAAAACAGAACTCCGCTAAATTCCTCTTAAAACAGGAAATTAGAGCACTCAGTCTATGATACCATTCGTTGGATAGATAATACTTTCAAAAACAAAAAAGTCTGTATTTAGATCAAAGGAGAAATCAACAATCTAAGATCAGTACACAGTAACTGGATCAAGAACTGAATTAAGAACACAAGTATAAACTCAGACGACCAATTGTATTGATTGTAATTCGATTACATGGAAAACTTGACAATATCAAAGAACAAGTACAAAATGAACTATTACAATCTATTTATAGTAAAGAATACAACTGACCGTAACTACCTAACCTTCTAGACTCTTCTAGAAGCCAGACTTACATAACCAACTCAACTAACTCTAAGTTGGTAGTTACCTTCCGGAGTAGTCGCCTGATAAAGAAACACAAACTGGTCCGGAGAGTATGTCTTCTACTCAGGAGGAACAAATTGTTCTTTCGGAGTAGATATACTCTCCGGAGTACTTGACTTAGCACTCTTGTCTTCATGTTCTTCTTTACTCAGGAGTAACAATGTCTTACATGAGTTTCTCTCTGGAGTAGATTTTCTTCTTTTGAGTAGACCTTGAACTTTTCTTTCAGAAAACCCTCGTGAGTAGTTCTCTATCCGGAGTAGGTTTGTTCTTCCTAAGTAGCAGTTGGACTATTCCGGAGTATGTGAACTTGTGAGCATCAGGCTTTAGTGTTTGACCTTACAAGAGAGTAGAGAGAAATGAAAATAATAGAAGAATAAGATAACTCTATTCATGTACTATATCAATAAACAACTAGACCCACATATATAGTATTTAGTAACTAATACAATGAATACATATTTATGGAGAAAATAATAATCTTTAAGAGTATTAATCTATATTTAATTATATTGATAATCATAATAAATAATATTTATTTGGATAAATAATAATTAGGTATTAATATTAAGTGAGTATTAATTTGGAATAAACATTTATTTATATTATGGTTTAAATAATTATATAATAATAATAATACTTATTTAAATCGTGAAACGCACATGTGATATGAATGTAAATATGTATATTTATATATCATATATCATATATATTCAATTTAATAATAAATATATATAAATTAAATAAGAATTGATTTGATTTGAATTTTAAACCATAAAATATAAGTAAGTTCAAATCCTAAACATAATTATATTATGATTAGGTTTAAGAACACTTAATCTCTAAATTAAGGGGTTATCTATAAACAAGGGTATTGTGTTTCATTCTTTACGATGCGAAATGAATGAAAAAATCTAACCACCTACACCAAAAATCGTCCCTTCTCCTCTCCTCTTGGATTCACACGTAAAGAAGGAGAAATCGAGAATGGGCTTTCGGTTTGGAGATATTCAATGCAAGCAGGAACCAAACAGGGTTTGGTTTGTTGCTGTTTTCATGTACGGGCTAGCAACTTGAATCGTTGAAACATGGTGGATTACCTTCAGTTCGCCATCCACCTTTCTCACATCATAAAGTATGTTTACTTAACACCCGATGGTTGGATGTTTTAGGTTTCTTGTTTTCTTGCAATTGAACTCCTGGAAGGTGATCTTGATCTGATATCGTGTATCATCTTCCGCTACTAAAATATTTTAAAACAGATGCACAAATCCCAATAGTGGTATCAGAGCCACTTTTACGAGATCTGAAACCTTTAACGGTTTCTCTTTTGTTTAACCGAAAAGTTTCAATCTTTATTGTTTAACCGAAAAGTTTCAATCTTTAATGTAAAGATTGAAGCATTTGTAAGGCCCCTAATTCGGGAGACCTTACAGTTGGCATACTAAAGCATACATAGTTCAAAAGACACCAAGAATTAAAAATGAACATAAACGTTGCAGCGGCAAAGTCTATGTAACATCCGTGACTTTTGCATGTAATATTTTATTTCATCTTGTGCTTTTAAAACACTGTGACATCTCAATTTAACCTTGTTATAACATATTTTAATGCCATATCAAATATTATTCAAGCATGTAATGATCCGGTGTTTTGAGTTAGAACCCGTTTGGGAGTTACAATGTGAGGGCCTTAAAACCCATGAATCATGCTTCAAAAACCCGCAATTCCCGTCGAATTAAAAACTGTAACGCGTATTAAATCATTTCTTTCAACCCCTCAATGAGAGAGCCACTCGAAAACAAGTCGTAACGGGTCCTCCCCCCTCCCGATCGCGATCTAGCAAGCAGAGAACAAGTTCCTGTTTTCTCCTCTAAACAAGCTGATTCAAGGTAATTCTAACCGTTTCCTATTCGTGTTAATCCTACGAACGAAAGCCCTATCGCGCCATCTACAATATGTCTGTATTTTGAATGGATTTGGGGCTAGGGTTCGAGTTCTTGAATGTTTGGGGAAGATGGTGTTTGAAACCTTTATGTTAAAAGCTTAAACTTTTCATTCTTTAACAAGGCATTATACCCAGAGCAACTGGTTAACACTCTTTCCCCACCCAACACAGGTCAAGGGTTCGAACACGGACCTGCCCCATTTTCACTTTTTTTTTGTTTTATTATATTGCTTCCATTTCATTCACACACACACACACATTTACATATTTATAAACTAATAATGTTAAGTTTTGACTAATAAACAAATTCCTTTATGGATTTTTCAAGAGTTTATAATTAATATCCTTTTCAATTATATATATATATATATATATATATATATATTTATGACTATGTTTAATTATTCTACTTATCACTAACGTATAATGATTAGTATATGAGCATTTCTACGCGTATATTATTTCGCTACTAATATATATATATATATATATATTTCTAAAACATGACAAACGTTATTGTTTTAACATAAACCCTACTGTTTTGTATATAACTTTTAAAAAAATATAAGGTTATCGTGGGATGTAACGTATCAAATTTTATTAAACGAAAGGTTATGCATATATTAATAAATTAAACTTTTAAAACGTCATGATCTATAATAGGCTATTAATAATATGTTTTTACATGCAACTAATAAAATAAATGTTACAAATTGTTTTAATCATATAGTTATCATATTATTAACAGTTATACAATCCTTTAAATTTAATGTTCATAACTAATAATATCACTTTTCGCGTAACTTATTTATGATGATATTTTTATAATACATTATTACATTATTCCATCCTGATAGCTATTGTCTTAATAAATTAATTATTTTATTAAGATTTCAATTAATATATTTGACACCAAGTTTTCTTTTATAAATAAAAATTTATAAAAACATTATTTCATGTAACATGATTTATACATTTAACTTGAGATCATAATAAATCAAATCTTTAATATTGTTTCGTCCATTCATTCGTTCCAAATCCTTTTGTCCCAAATCATTCCATTCCTATTCCTTTTAATCGTTTCAATATATTAAATTGGTTTAAATTATTTATTTAGGGCATCGTTAAACCGGTTCACTCATCCTCACGACTTAGTTCAAGTTTAAGTCACATTATCATGGTGAGTTAAATAGCCCCACGTTTTACATTTTTGGGGTGAAACATGATTGCATTTTGAACTATTTGTAATTTATACAATTCAAACAATGTGTACGTGTGTGTATTTTTGTGCTTTATGTTTACAACACTTTAGTTAAACTATAATTATAACAAGTACAATCATTAACTCCGTACAAGCCGACGGTAACCATGATAGATCTATTGGAATGACACACCACCCAGGTAGGGTGATTGTTTACCGAAATCACAAGGGTAACATGCGTGTTATGCCTAACATGTCAACAAAGGTTTGATTGTGCACCCGGTTTGCTTTAGTTGTTTTATACATATTAGCATATCTATACCATGTGACATAATGAATTATACACTACATATTGAACTTGTTTGTAGAGTCAAAACCTATGTATAGTCACCAACTATTTTAGTTGACACTTGTTTTCGTACATGTTTCAGGTGATTAAGCTCGTGATAAGTCAAGTCAAGATCACAAAGGAAAAACTCTTGTACTTAGTTAATAAATTGAACAATATTCTTATCATGTTGTTTGTTTGTTGATTTGAAACAAGTGTTGACTTTAATTTATGAAATTTAATAATTTGTGTGATGCCTTAGTTTCAAACTTTATACCATGTGCTATGAACTACATGTGTGAAATCTCATGATTCCGCCTTGGCGGGGTGTGACAGATTGGTATAAGAGCTTTGGTTATAGAGAATTAGGCTTAGAAAGACCTAGACTATAACCTAGACTATAGCTTTAGTTCTATTCAACCAAATATCCCCAATAACCTGTCCACTCTGACCTTTCTCTACCCACATCCGTTAGGGAACCCTCGTATAGCCCCATCCATTGGGCCTCGTTAATGAAGTCAAGTGAAGGAACCAACACGACTAGGCCCAATAAGCAGACCCACAAAGATGAAGGCCCCGAACTATTATCCGATACCACGAGTAAATGCAAGGAAATGAAGAGGAAGCTAAGGAAAGCCCACTTACCATTCAAGAAGAGGAAGCATACTCGAGTAGATGGATCTCACCCTTTGCCCTCAAAGCCCAATCCATAATGTTCTCATCATTACCATGTGTTCAAGTGATAGGTGTGAGTAGTATATGATGGTTGGAAGAGTGAGTGTAGGTCCATGAAAGATTCTGACTAAGGAAAGACTTGATACTTAAGTATGTCCCTTATAGCCCACCTCTCTTTCCTGGGAATCCTTTTGTGGGTGCACTATTTATAGGTCAAATATACCTCCAACAAACTATTATGAGAACTCGGTGTATGACTAACCAAATTTTAATTTCATAAAAAGATTTGTACTTAACACTAAGCGTTTTACTATCACTTATGACCTTCCTCTTTTCGTGCTAGGCATGGCCGCTTACCCTTCTAAACTCCTAGAGTATCACTTCGAGACAAAGTCCGAACATAAAGAAGACCTTGGGTCCCCACAACCGGTCAACCTATCACCTACACAACCAATTACCAAATCCCCATTTACCCTCAGAGCAGAATGGCTTTGGAACACGACCCTGAGAATCCAAGTACTTGAACAACCCCCACTGAGAGACCCTTATCTAGCACCAGATACATACCACCCAAGATCGGAGACAAGACAAGCTATGGATCCAACCAGTGCTGCCGCTCACCAATATATGAAATCCTCACAATTCCTGAGAGAAAGATTAGAGCATGAGGTAAGGCACGACCTGCTAGGCCAAGGTGTGGATGGCCTATTGAATCAAGTACAGCAACAGGAAGACATACATTCAAATCTAAGTACCCAACTGGATATGATGGAAGGAGACAGGGAGATATTCGATGCTTGTACGGAAGCAGCTAGAGCTGAGGCCTGATTTGCAATACGAGTGATCATAACAATGTTAATGTTGGTGCTCATCTGCTTTTTGGTGGAAAGCTACTTGAGAAGTTAATCTAATTATTCTATTTCATATTTTAATTATAGTTTGGACACATTACTCTATGTCTGGGATGTTGTGTTGACATTTTATCATTTGGTGTTAATTTCATTTTACAATTGTCATATGTGAATGCCATTACTCACATACAAATTCAATATTGCAAGCATAAATTACTTCTGTCATGTTATCATCAAGATTACCAAACTTGCTATTTGTATTATATAACAACGCAATACCATTATCCCTAACATGATTCCTCGAGCAAGGACTAAACACCTTCAATATATTTAGGCACAGGTAACTATTTACCTTCGACAATCCACTCTAATGGGCATTATAAGAGGATAAGAGAAACTAAGATGATCATGCAAAGTAAACAATTATTATGGGTGCACACGTAACAAAAGTTTGCGCTGCATGCAAATCCTAGCAAAACCTATCCTGTAAACAAAAGCCATTTTTCCTATGAGCATTTGATTTCAACCCCAAATCTCGGAAACGTCAATCTCAACTGCGAGGTTGAACTTGGTTACTAAAATCCATAAACTTTCTTAAATTTCAAATCTCATTTTCTAAACGCAAGTGGCCAATCTCTAACCTAGGAAGAACTCTACCTCAACCTTTTAGACCATACCGCCAGAATACCGTGAAAACTAGACGAAACTAAGTTAGACTACACATAGGCACTCATATTTCAAGCCATTCACCAGATCCATCATCATAATATATATCTTATGAAGGACAATTCACATCTCCTGCTTAGTTATTTAGCTAGCCTTCTGACTAAACCATTTGAGAAAATTATCCCAAATCCTTGTTCAACTCCGACGCCATTTCCTAACAGTAGCGACCAACTACCGGTCCAGTACCCTTTATGTACCTTGTAGTGCGATGACACGCTATAGAGTAACCATCAACACTTATCCTTTGAAACTCCGACCCAGATCTTGTTATGTTTTCGACTATCATTAAATCCAGTGCGACCTTACCTGACGAACCTATCCTTCTTGCACAGTCATTGCCTTGAGTATACTTAGACTTCACACCCATTTATATTTTTTGTAGGTCCACACGGGTCTTCTATGGATCTAACTCGAGACTTGACGTGTATCAAGCATACGAAGTGCGGAATCCAATGTACGCGAGACCGTGTAAACAAGACATTCACATAGACTAGAATCAACACAAGATGTAAATAATATTTCCTTCTATTTCCACCAAACTCAGAGTTTTACAGATCTTGAACACAAATTGCAAAAGCTCTTTAAAACTAACATGTAAAATCCTATTTATAGACTTACAGCCATGCAGGCTAACTTAGCAAGTTCGCCTAAACTAGGCCTAGGCGAACTTAAACATTACAAACATAAAGAAATAGAAGATCTAATCTATTACAAGGCCTATTGTCACACATCTATGTCCTAACAGACTCCCCCTTGACAATAGCCTGATCATCTGTCTTCATGTTGAGCTCTTCCAACTCTCTGGTAGTTTACTCCCTACACACACTCCATGTTTGATGCACATCTACAATACTCTCTTATACTGTAAACCCTGTTCACGCCATTCACTTGTAAACATAATCTCTTTCCTCTTTAACATGTGCTGGTCTTTCTTTAAGAAGTTAATAAGATTCATAGCATCATAGAAACAAGCTATGACGTTATTGTCTTGATCTTCAATCTTAGCCTCTCCAGTGTTCACATCCACATACCACCACTTCATATTACCTAGACAATCTTGTGGTATTTTCTTCAAAGGTATCTTCATTACAACTTTGACTGGTTTAAACTTGTAACTCCAAATCACTTTACCAGTTTTAGAATCAGCAATCTTTACTCTCTTGCCTTTCTGCGGTTTCAGCTTATCATATTTCCTTGAACTACCTTCCAATCTAATCAACCTTGCTATAGCATCAGCAACACCATTATTTGAATTTTTGATTAAGGATTTAGTTGCCAAACCATTCAGCTCACATCTAGGCAAAGTATTAAAATACCTAAGTCTTGGTTTCAGATGTTGAACACCACCAGATCTCTTTAAGGCAAACATATTGATTTCTTCATCAAAGAACCAACTGATAATTCTACCAACATATCTTTCCTTATTTACATATTTTTCCTTCAGAACAGGTGGCGATGGTGACTTGGGTAACACTTTCTTCCAGCTTTTCACCATCTCTAACCATTTTTCTTTCGTCATACCTGTATCCCTATACATCACAGGTTCTTCAGTAGTATTTGACTGAGCATAATCTGACTTAGGATCAGGCATTGTGACGTCTTCAGTAGAATCCATAGAGTCAGTCATTCCATCAGAAGTTACTTCAGGAATAACATTATCTAGAATGAGTCAAAAGGCACATTAATACCATCACAGCCTTCATACATCAAACTTGTTTTATCTTTGGTAATCTCCACTTCTACTATCTTACCTTCTTCTATTTCTGAGTCATTTTCTTCATCTTCTAAGTCATCAAACAACTCATATATATCATCTAAGCAGTCTATCTTTTCATCTTCATCAAGATCAGAATCATCTTTAAAGAATTCTAGAAGCAAAACCTCTCATTCTCTCCTGTATCTTTTTCACCAGAAGCTTCAACCTGATTTGAAGTAGACTCCCTCTGAAATTGAGATATCGAAGCAGCGTCAGTGTATTGACGATCACCCTTGTTTCCACTGGGATCATTATCTTCATTGTCATTTCTTTGAACTGCCTCTGTATGACAAGCATCTTTAATTACTACAAGCATCTCCCCCTGAGCGTCAATACGCTCTATCAATTGTGAAACAAGAATCTGCATCTCAGAGATCTGCTTATTTTGAGATTGAAGAGTTTGTTCTCTTAGAAAATCATTCGCTCTTAATACATCTACTTGACCTTGAAGACCCACAACTTGAGCTTCTAGGCAAGAGACTTTGCCTCGTAGAGGAGCAATTTTAGCATCCTTCGAGGAACTAGACGGACCGGCTTGAGAAGAAGTAGGCGGAGGAACTGGAGCAGGAGTACCATGGGGTGAAGTAGACTGAGACGGATGTGGAGATATGATCAAAGAATCCACAAAATCCAAGTCATCAGCTACTCGAGCAGTTGCAGCAGCAGTCATAGAAGCAGACAATAACTTCTGTGACTTTGGAGTAGGAACATAATCAGAATCAGAAGACGATTCATCTCTTAAAGATCTTTTGCCAAGTATTGTTCCAAGAGGAAGACCCCGAACAGACTTGTGTCTTGGTTTAGTAGCCACAGACTTTAATCTTTTACCAGCATTTGCCACTGGTATACTAGCAAGTTTATCATAATGATCTGAATCAAAGTCCTGTGTAGCTTCAGAATCAGGGTCAGCATCAGTAGCTTTTTTAGATGAACTTGTGCTAGTATCACTAACTTGTCCTTCTTGATTATCTTGTGATCCTTCATTCACATTCTCATTTTCAACATTCTGACCTTCCTCATGAACCTCCAAATTAGGTTCTATTACATTATCTTGAGCAGCATCTTGAACTTGTACATTAACTTGTTATGATTGTACTTCAGGTGCAGCTTGTTGTGGTTGAGATTGCTGTGTCATCTCTTTCTTAAACCCAAAAGGTTTAGTAACATTCTGCTTAGGCAAATATTCTTTGACAAGTTATTTCTTCAGTAATGATCTCTGGTTCTACAGCATAATTCCCATTAAATGGTGGAGGAGCAAATCCAGTTCCAGTTGTTCTCTTAACAGGATCAGCATTGTCATTGAAATAACCCAACAATAGTGATGAATTTCCAAAGCATTCCAGTTTTCTATCTAATCTGATCACCTCTGCTTCTTTGTCTGAAATTTCTTTGTTTTTCTCAGCAACAATTTCATTTCTCTTTTCAATCTCAGCATACGCCATATCCAACCGATATGCTTGTTCCTTAATCTTCAAGGTTAGAGAATTTATGTCTCTCTTGAGTGATTCAATTCTATCAATACACATCTTATCATTGTCCTTTAGTTTCTGATTCACTGAGTGCATCGATTTCATATCACAAATCAAGTTTGTGTTATCTTCCATAACTTTCATCATTTTGTCCTTCACTAAAACACAGTTAGAACAATATATATTATAGATAACATCTTTTACCTTTGATGGATCTGACATGTCTGCCATGAAAACTTTAGCAGTTGGAATCTCTTCAGTCATCTCAGGTACTCTTTTAGTCAACAAAATCTCATCTTCAGATACGCTTGTTGTAGAAACATTTTCTTCATAATGAGCTTCATCAGCACTTTTAGAATCAATTTCTTCAGAAATTTCTCTAGTAATAACATTCTCAGAAGATTCATCATTCTGACTTTTTGCTTCACTCCCTGAACTTTCACTATCACTGGAACTTCCATCTTCAGATGTCGTATCAGTATGAATTTCAGCCACAAATGCTTGACTTACAGCACCAACTAGATCTTCTAAATGAATTCACCGGTCATAGTTATCATCTCCTTGAGCAACCAAAGCAGATGATGTTGAAACATTTCCAAAATTTCCAGAACCACTTGAACTTTGTCGATTTTTGTTACTTTGATAATTGTTGTTCTTCTTTTGAGAATCAAAGTCAACTTTTCGTTTATTACATTCTTTAGCAAAGTGACCATATTCTTGACAGTTGTAACATTGAACTTTAGTCTTGTCAAAATCCATTCTTGTTCTGCTGTTTGAGCCAATGTACTTCCTTCCAGTCTTCTTAAGAAAATCCTTTGCTTGTCTCATCAACATTGCCATATTCCACTGAATATGAATTTCTTCTAGATCAACTGGATCAATTTGACGACAATCTTCTTCAATTGCTTCTGGATCATGAATCTTACCTCCAATAAAATTTTCATATGAAGCAATAAAAGATGAAAACATTGCCATATAATCTTCAGCTACCCTTTGAGTCACATGATGTGAATTCAATGGTTGTGATCTAGGAGAATTTGATGTAGTTGCAGAGAAACCAGATTGATAAGAACATCCAGAACCATTTTCATTAGAGTTATCTTGACCATCTCCTAAAAACAAAGCAACTCCTGATCCAGATTTTCCAGCTGTTTTGGCAAAATACATTGATGGAGCTTGCATGTGCTCCATATTAGTTTCCTTTTTCTTTAAGTTCAGATCATGAGATTGAATTTTTCCAAGAACATCTTCAAGTGACATTGTCTTATATTTTTCATTTTCTTTGATGAGAACAGTATACACATCAAATTTTGATGGTAACGCTTCCAGAAACTTGTCATTAATCTCTTCATTTTCATAAACAACCTTTGCACTTGCTAATTCACTCAGCAAATGATAAAATCCCTTTAGCCAGATCATCCAAATTCTCATTCTTAAAGTGTTTGAATACTAAAAACCGTTTCTTCAATAATTCTTTACGGCTTTTCTTCACATCCAAACTTCCTTCACACCTCTTCTATAAAGCTTCCCATAATTGTTTAGAAGATTTAAACTGCTTGAAACCGTGATAAATTTCTTTTGGTAGTGACATTGAAATACTCACCATTGCCTTCTTTTCACGATCAAATAACAACTTTTCTTCAGTTGTTAAAGCAGATACAGGCTTTGGAACATTATCACTATCCATCCATGAATAAGTCGGATGAGTATATCCTTCTAGAATAAGAATCCATAAACTGGAATCAGTGAAAGAAATAAATTGATCAAAACTATCCTTCTAGTTTGGATAATCATCAAGACTTAGCAACTTTGGATAATCATCAAGATCTTTAGGAGGCCTCACTTTTTGGATTTACTCATTCACAAACAGTTCTTAAACTTGAATATCAAAATAACGCAGCGGAAAATTTCATTAAAACATAATCATAACATTGTTCAACATGCGAAAGCGTAACATAGTCTAATACATAAACATAACATAAACTAATCATAATGGGATGCCAGTCATCATATCATCCGGGTAACCCATCAAGCCACCCAGCATCACCGTCCATCACCATAACCTTCCTTAACCTGAATGTGCATACTAAAAAGTCGCTGGTGAGTTCTAGCTTTTCATAAAACCTTAACTTCAAATATTTTCCAAAAACATATCATTTAACTTCATTAATAAAAGCATACGAAAACATGCAATAACATAACATAACATCATAAACATAAGTCAACGAACATATCGAATCTGCACCTTCTCGTTACCGTCAATTCCAAACATCGCATACTGTCGGAATAACCTAAAGATCACCACCACAAGGCCCATCAACACCGTACTGTCCTTCGGGTGAAGAAATCCTAGGGCCCGATACTTAGGTCATTCAACACCAAACTTCAAGCACTGCATCACAAGGATGACAAGTACCGAACTTCAAGCACTGCATCATAAGGATGACGAGTACCAAACTTCAAGCACGACTACTTCGTAAGGTAAATCGTACCAACTTCAAGGATCATGATAATCCCCTTGGTGACCGTCATCGCCCCAGTTAGGGGTGTTCAAAACCGGATATCCGAAATTTCGGATATCCGAATTTCGGATATCCGAAAATTTCGGATAGTGAATTTCACTATCCGAATCCGTATCCGAAATTTCGGATATCCGAAATTCGGATATCCGAAATTTCGGATATCCATTCGGATAGTGAAACGGATATCCGAAAATATAAAAAAAATAAAAAAATATACAAAAAAAATATTTTAAAATTACAAAAACAATTAAAAACCTTAAAAAACATTAGAAAATATACATATAAAAATATATAAATATAATATATCGGGTTTTGATTCAAATTTTCTTATTTTTAAATAATAAAAACAATTAAAAAAAATTATATAAATATAATATTTCGGATATTCGGATATCCGAACTATCCGAAATATCCGAAAATCACTATCCGAATCCGAATCCGAAAATTCGGATATCCGAAATTTCGGATATCCGAATTTTCGGATAATTCGGATTCGGATAATTCGGGTTCGGTTTCGGATTCGGATTTTTTTGAACACCCCTAGCCCTAGTTGTACAACAGTTGGCCAGCCACAAAGGCCCCTAAAAGGTAAAGGCCCATAACATACATCCCATACCCATAACCTTCATTCCCTAAGGAATAATGGCAGATTCGTTCGTTTGTGACTTTCATAAACATTCACTTCTTTTACTTCAAAACTTCAGTTAAAGCATTCGTACGTTTTATTAAAAATCATTCATAAACTTATTTTGGCAAAATATTTCATAAACACTTCTTTCATAACCTTTCCTTCCAAAACATCGTTCATAAACATCATTTTATAAAACGTCACGTACATCATTCATAAATATCGTTTTGTAAAATAGTCACATCGTTACGTATGCACACCAACCCAAAAATATAATTCAAAACATTTAAAAGAAGGCTTCTAGAACTCACCTGATAAGCTAGTCTTAGTTGTCCTAATTGAAGGCTCAACAACGTCACGTACGATCTGGATTGAGTAGTTAAATACACATCAGACCTAATCCCGACTCTAACGGGCTAACCATACTGAATTAGGCGAACTTACTGACTTCACTAACCATCTATATATGCCCATAGGCCTGATTCCTGCGCACTTAGCAATTGCACAGGGTCTTGTTCTTGTGTACTTAATAAGTACGCAGACTTTGCTTCTTGCGTACTTAATAAGTACGCAGGCTTTGCTTCTTGCGTACTTGATAAGTACGCAGAACCTGCTTCTTGCGTACTTGCTAAGTACACAGGACCTGCTTCTTGCGTACTTGATAAGTACGCAGGACCTGCTTCTTGCGTACAGATCTGATCACGTCAAGATCCTGACTTTTTACATTCAAAACGTTCATTTTTCTTTGTAGATGCTAGATCTATGTTCATTTTCAAGTCTTATACGTAAAAACGTTACCTTTACATCCAAAACCCAAAAATCCCAAAGTAATCAAAAACTCAGATCTAGGCCAAACCGTTACCTGTATCGAGCATCTGATTCGGAGGTTATCTTCAGGAGCACTGGAGAATCCTTCCTTTGCAATCTCGAGTCGATCCTTCACTTTCTCTCTCTACGGTTTTTCTCTCTAGATTCTTGCAGATGAGAGAAATGGATGTGACTTGGGCTTTTTATAGGGATGCTCCTCCCCCTTATGCGCCACCCTCAAGTTCACCAGGCCCATCCAGCCCGACCCGTCATGCCGCGTTCATTTACTCTTTTCGTCTCGCGTTTACCCGTTATTATAACTCGTCATTTTACTTTCTGGATGTTATATAAACATGTTTGTAACCTGCACCATGTTAGCCATAACGACAAATATATGCAAAATATCACAAGAAAAACAGAATTTGAAACAAGTTTACCCTCAAGCGAACTTGATAAGTTCGCCTAACCTCTTCATTAAGCGAACTTATGCCAAGCGAACTTGATAAGTTCGCCTAAACAAAAACTTAGACTAAGTTCGCCTCCTAAGTTCACCTGTAACTGAATTTGAGTTAAGTTCGCCTGTTTTAGCTAAAAATCCTCAGGAAGATGATATCTTCAACCAAAACATGAACTTGAAACCTCAAAAATCATCATAACTTGCTGATTTGAATGAATTTGATGAAATTAAACCGTAGGATTGAATATAATATGTATTGGAACACTTTGAACAGATCAATTTCTTCAAAAACCACTCCAAATTGATGAAATCAGCCTCAAAATCTTCTCAAGAACATGAAAACTTCATGGAAATGAAAGTTGATAAAAAATTCAGTCTTTTTGATGTCAAATCATACACAAACCATCACAAATCACGAGCACGATGCTCTGATACCACACGAGTCTTCTATGGATTTAACTCGAGACTTGATGTGTATCTAGCATACGAAGTGCGGAATCCAATGTACGCGAGACCGTGTAAACAAGACATTCAGATACACTAGAATCAACACAAGATGTAAATAATATTTCCTCCTATTTCCACCAAACTCAGAGTTTTACAGATCTTGTACACAAATTGCAAAAGCTCTTTAAAACTAACATGTAAACTCTTATTTATACACTTACAGCCATGCAGGCGAACTTAGCAAGTTCGCCTAAACTAGGCCTAGGCGAACTTGTTAAGTTCGCCTATAACAAAACTTAAGCAAACATTACAAAACATAAAGACATAGAAGATCTAATCTATTACAAGGTCTATTGTCACACATCTATGTCCTAACATTTTTTTAACTATTATTGTTAAACCTTCATTAATAAATAAATCTTTTAAAGATATTTCAAGAGATTAAGAATTATTACCTTTTGTAAATAAAAGTACGTAATGATATATGTGTTTAATTTTGTCGACAAACCTTTTTATTACCACCAATACATGTTTTAATTATATATATATATATATATATATATATATATATAGTTCACTTAACCTTAAAAACAACATATTATTAATACGATTTTATTTGCATTATTAATAAAATAAAATTTCAATGATTGCTTTACTAGTGTATTTATCTTATTTATGATATTAGTATGTTAATAAATAAAAAAATTACAATTCGCTTAACTAATTTATTTATTTCAAATTATACCTTTATGAATATTATTACCTCATAATATTTCAAATGTTGATAGCTTAATTTTATTTACTTTTGACATCGTCTTAATAATGAGAACTTTTGACACCAATTTGATATCCCCTCGGATGACCCTTTAATTTCACCCTTGCCAAGAATGAGAACTCGCTCTCTTGACATTTCAACTACAAAAATACGATGAACCCACTCCAATACCCTCTCAGAAATGAACCCTATAACTCGTCATGGAGTACCCCCTATCCATCACCGTTGTCCGAGACAGTCGTTTCACTTCGAAGTTCTTGCAATCACTACAAAAGACCTTAAGGACTCGTATGGATCTTAGCATGATTCAGCATCTCCAATTTTAAACCTACCTGTTACACTCAATAGTGTGCATGACACTTTTTCATTTGTCGAATCTCAAGAAGTGTCTCGCTGACGACACTCTTCATATTCCTTTGGACGAGGTCCGCATTGATAACAAATTGAACTTCTTCGAATAATCCGTTGAGATTATGGACCGTAACATTAAGCAATTCAAGCGTAGCCATATACCTATCGTGAAAGTTCGTTGGAACTCTAATTGTGGACTTGAGTTCACTTGGGAACGTAAAGACCCAATGAAGCTAAAGTTTCCTCACCTCTTTTCTATTTCAGTAGCCTTCACCAGTTGAATTTTGCATGTAATATTTTATTTCATCTTGTGCTTTTAAAACATTGTGATTTGTTAAACCCTTATATTTCTTTCATATATATATATATATATATATATATATTGTATCATATTAAATAAATCTAATTATGAACTTTAAATTTTATAAAATAAAGTTTATTTTAAAAGATGATAATAATAAATAAATAAGTTTTAAGTCCTTTTTTTTAAAATAAATTTCTTAATTAAATGTCGGTTTACAAAAAGAATTAGAAATTTAGCCTCTATTATGTCACTTGAACCCTTATCTATCACATATGGACCCCCTTAAGTGCTTGAACCCTATCTAATTGAACCCACCCTCATGCCTTGAACCCTAAAACTAATTCCTTACTCAGTTTTGACTTGCAAAAGTCAAAACTCAAAAATTCATCCAATAATCCCTGTGATTTCGAAATTCAAATCTTCCCGTTTGATTTCTAACCGTTTAGGATTGTATGGACAGTGAGAATCATCGAGTTTATTGTAAAAATCAGGAGTTAGAACCCGTTTGGGAGTTACAACGTGAGGGCCTTAAAACCCATGAATCATGTTTCAAAAACCCGCAATTCCCGTCGACTTAAAAACTGTAATGCGTATTGTCATTCCTTTCAACCCTTCTATGAGAGAGCAACTAGAAAACAAGTCGTAACAGGTCCTCCCCCCTTCTAGTCACGATCTAGCAAGCAGAGAACAAGTTCATGTTTTCTCCTCTAAACAAGCTGATTCCAGGAAATTCTAACCATTTCCTACTCGTTTTAATCCTACGAACGAAAGCCCTATCGCCCCATCTACAATCTGTGTGTATTTTGAATGGATTTGGGGCTAGGTTTCGATTTCTTGAATGTTTGGGGAAGATGGTGTTTGAAACCTTTATGTTAAAAACTTAAACTTTTCATTCTTTAACAAGGCATTATGCCAAGAATTACCGGTTAACAGTCTTTCCCCACCCAACACAGGTCACGGGTTCGAACCCGGACCTGCCCCATTTTCACTTTTTTTGTTTGTTTTATTATAGTGCTTCCATTTCATTCACACACACACATTTACATATTTATAAACTAATAATGTTAAGTTTTGACTAATAAACAAATTCTTTCATGGATTTTTCAAGAGTTTACAATGAATATCCTTTTCAATTAAATATATATATATATATATATATATATATATATATATATATATTTATCACTATGTTTAATTATTCTACTTATCACTAACATATAATGATTAGTATATGAGCATTTCTACGCGTATATTATTTCACTACTAATATATATATATATATATATTGTGACAATCCGGACTTTTCAGTTAGTCCCGCTAGAAATTCCGTTAAGTTTCCTGTTAAAACCTAACCCAGTTAACTTGATATTAAATCCGAAGGACTAATTCTATCATCTTTCCAACTCAAACTTCAGGGACTAATGTGGTGATTTGGCAAAACTCCTTCTATTGACCTAGGAAGGTCAAAATCACGTCCTGTTGACTTTCTAAAAGTCAAACCGTGTGTGTGTTGATCCAAATTCTTGAATTATAGCTAAAATTCGTTTAAACTTATACCCTAATTGGGCATTAACATCATTAACGTTCAGCATTAAAGCCTCTAATTATCAACATTTATTCGAATTAAACCTCATTATGGTCATGCGAGTTATAACCGGCGAACATAACAAAGATCGATCAATTCAATCAGCGGTCCTACCATTTTCAAAATCAAACGCACTGCACACCTTGTTCGAGTTCCCCAGAAGATTTTGCCTACATCAGTTGCGCCGGAGAAACAGCCAGAAGCACCGGAGATCAAACCCGCCGTCGTCGGACTCATTTTTGATCGAACTCTATCAACCCGACATCCAATCGGGTAATTGAAACACTCCTCTGATTCTTTTTAGTCTGTAGAATGAAAGCCCTAACCTAATTAGGGCTTACATTGTCGAATTAATCATGGACCGATTTCTAGGGTTCATACGAAACCCGTTTAATCGAACCCTATTCTAAACGTATTATTAATCCAATCAATTCACACCTGTAGATTCGCAACAACTCACAGAGTAAAAGCCCTTTATCAATTTAACATTCTATCATCGAAGTTTTCATAATCTGAATTCTAGGGTTCGTCCTTATTCAATTTGGGGATTTCGAACCTAGGGTTATTCAAAATGGAATTGAACTATATGGTTAGTTTCGCAAACAATTACACTTTAAAAGCCCCATCTTAATTGGAACATTTATCATCGATTTCACAGCTATCTGATAACTAGGGTTCTGCGTCGGGATTGGTTAATCGAACTCTAACCTCGGCACGATTTTAATTCAACTAATTTATGGGGATAGGTTCGCAATCCATCACTCTTTGAAAGCCCCATGAATTCATCAACTGTTATTACAAGATTTTATCAAACTGATTCTGTGTTCAAGACTAGGGTTTCGGCAATTGATTTGGAAATTTAACGACCCTATGATTGATGATTTTCAAATTAAACTCTCGCACACACTCGTCTATACTCGATTTTAAAAACCCCTGAACTTTGGATTCGAATCGTGATCGATTTGGTGGGTTTTGGGACTGATTTGGTTCCGGTTTCGCGTAAAAAGGAAGAACACCCGTTATTTGTTTGTTAAAAGCCTTTGGATCCGGGTATCTAACGCGATACTCTAGCAGGCGGGACTGGTTAGAGACTTGTGCGTGTGTGTTCGAGACCGGGCTCCCACAATTCATTTTTAAGCCACTTTTTGGTATATTTAAATATTAAAAATCAAACCCTATATTATTATAATAATATATAAATGAGTTTTAGCCCGGGAAACAACCCGTGGGCTCGGGTTTGAACTTTGTAACCCGATTTTACTAGTATTTCCACTTTTAAAAAAATATGTATTTATGTATTTTTCAAACCGTAATCTCGTATAAAATAATATAAGCATATTATTTTCAACCCGTAACCAATATTAATAAAATAATATATAAATTATATTATTTCTCTAATCTTTGTAAACAACTCAAACGCATGAAAACAATTATTTAATTATTATCCGTTATCAACATTCGGCGCGTGACGCAAATTCCCTAAGCTAGATATAATAAGATATGTATATATTTATATAGATAAAGCTCCGTCGACACTTTCGTTTTTTCCTAAATCCTTAGAATGCGTTAGGACATTCTAACTTTCCGTGTCGTCGTCACAATTCCCATTATTATCTCTAATTTATGTGTTTATAATTTTAGGGCATTCGTAAGTTTTTTGAGACTTACACACGTGGTTCCAACTTATCCTTTGTGTGATACTACCTACAACGCAACGCATGTGAGTTTTCACGACCCCTTTTTACTGTTTTAACTTGGGGGAGAAAACATGATTAAACGATTTTGAGATTTTGAAATTCATATGATATCAATGTTAAAGCTAAGCGTAACACGCTATCACAGAAAGTCCTCAACTTATATTGGACCGTTAATATGGATCTTAGCGAGGTAATATTTAGTAGTACTACTGGGTTTGACAAATCCCACCCGCGTTAGTCGCGCTAACTCGATTAGAGATCGAACGGGTGAAATGTTAGCCTACTCACACCGCCAGTGTTGATAGACCTGGCAGGAGGCAAATAAACAAACAGTCAGCTTCGGTTGCGAGCGCTTGAGTTAAACATGAGCATAGGTTAGCTACCTATAGATACATACTGAATGAACATAAATCTGGTAAACGCTTATTTACATATATTGAAACCTGTGAACTCACCAACCTCGTGTTGACATATTTTCTTACATGTTTTCTCAGGTCGCTAAGATAAGACACAGGTGCACATTAGGGCATTCAAGGGATTCAACTATTTTGATTATGACTTATTTATACTTGTTTGGATTATTTTGTACTGTACTTGGTTTGGTTGGACTTTTGGACTATTGTTTTGGGCGCGTGTGTTTTGCGCATTTACTTTCTTTACGCTTCCGCATTGAAACTCTGATTATTATGATGTTTTCATTTTGAGTCCCATGTAGAGTCGTTCAAAGTAACTAATGTCTGAGATCCTGGTTCGTCACTTTCCCAAACGGTAAAACTCCGTTAGTTGAATTTGGGGGTGTGAAAGATTGGTATCAGAGACATTGGTTATAGAGAACTAGGATTGCATAATAGACTATAGCCTCACACATTAGTTACATGTCATTTGGATGTTTGGCACTTATATATATTGTTACAGGAACATGTCGTCAACTCCACCTCCATCACCTAAGGCACTAGGACATAAGGCACCTATCCTATCATCCTTGGAGCCCAAAAGGCGACGACTAGTTCTAGTGACTATTCAGTTGACCAGGGGGAAACGAGCAGCGCACAAGCAATGAATCCTGCTCGCAATTGGAACACATACCCACAAATGATCCAAAGATGGATCGAAATGGGAAATGTTCCATCACCTTACTTTGGTTCTACTTCCTCATCATCTACCTTGCCTAGCTTGCCATGCACTATGGAACAAGCTTTTGCAGCCTTTGTGTTTTACATGTCTAAAGAGTTGAGCATTGTGAAAGATGCTACTGATGAGATACCTGACATTCTGAAGAGAGAGCCTCAAATAGAGAAGAATAAGGTAGGGATAAAGCTTTTGACTGCTGAACTAGTAGTAACTGACCAGGTCCATAACCTTTTGGTGGATCGTGTGACACATTTAGAGACGAGGGTGGACACCTCGGACAATGACATGGAAGGAGTTCTGGAGAGAGTGGCTGCTCTGGAAGCTCAACTACATGTAGCAAACCATACTGCTGAAGGTCTTCAAGAGAGGGTGACTCACTTGGAAGCCTAACTGCAAGCCGCTCTATTTCCTGAGGAGATTCCACTTTCTTATGGAGAGGAGGAGCCCTTTGAGGAGGAGCCCTTTGAGGAAGAACCCTTCGAGGAGGAGCCCTTGGAGGAGGAGCTACCCGAGGAGGAACCGGTGGAGATGGACGATGTACAATCGTATATTTTTTCCGATGACGAAGATGTTTGATGATTTTCCTATTCTATCTTCCTTTTCATGCCTGTTTTTGCTTATGTTATTTCTCTTGTCAAACCTAGATGGGTAAGGTTGTTCCCATTCAATAAAAGCATGAGAAGTTTAATGTTTGAGTTATTTATTTTGTAGCCCTACAATTTATTTAATTTTCAAAATATTAGATGTTGTACCTTCTTACTCATACCTGAATAATGTTTAATATGCGATATATTTCTCATTGTTTTTCATTTGTGATTGTGAAGAATCATGTCAGGGAGAGGACGCGGAGGTCGTGCCGGTGGTCGAGGTAACATTAACATGACGGCAACAGAGCTAGCAGCACTAATAAACGATAGTGTGACGGAGGCTCTAGCAGCACAAAATGCTGCAGGTAACACTTTGGCTATTGACTAATAATGTTAATTCATCTTCTAAAAACATCTTCCTAAACCCTATAATTCCAATCCTATATTGTTTCTAACTCCAGATCCACAAAATCCGCAACCAGCCTGTACCTTCAAGGCATTCATGGATTGTAAGCCCCACGACTTTAGTGGAGCTGAAGGAGCTGTTGGACTACTTCGTAGGTTTGAGAAGGTAGAATCAGTGAATGCCATGTGCAACTGCCCCGTGGCTAATCAGGTAAAGTTCGCCGCTAGAACTTTGGAGGGCCCGGCTCTCACATGGTGGAACGCCCAGGTCCAAATGTTGGGTCTGGCCATGGAAAATGGACTCCCATGGGAGGAGTTTAAATCAATGATGAAGGAGGAATACTGTCCTCGCGATGAAATCCAGAAGTTAGAGGGAGAGTTCTGGAACCTGAAGATGGAGGGTTCTGAAATTGAACTCTACACCACACGTTCACATGAACTTGCTACTATGTACCCGCATATGGTGACCCCTGATTACAAGAGAATTGAGCTTTACATTGGAGGTCTAATGCCTCAAATAAAAAGCATGGTGACTTCATCCAACCCTACCACTATCCAGCAAACTATCCGACTTGCCCATAAGTTAACCGATCAGGCGGTGACTCAAGGGACTCTACCTCGGAGAGGTTCGGTCTCTAAATCCACCGATAATCATAAACGCAAGTTTGACCACCACTCCAATAACCACTCCAACTCTCACTCCAAAGGACCCCAGCCCAACCAACCCCAGTTTAATCAACCACAGCAGCAGCAGCGTAGGTTTGAGCCTGCTAAGAACTTCAACCAGTCGACCTCTTCAGGTCAAAACCAGGGTGGTTACGCGGGAAAGTCCCCTAAGTGTAACAAGTGCAACTTCCATCACTTTGGGTTTTGCAATCGTTGTCAGCGGTGTGGCAAGATAGGTCATGCTGCCAAAGATTGTAGGGGTGAGTTACAAGCTAAACAACCTTTTCAACAGCCTGGATTTACAAAGGGTTGTTTTGAGTGTGGAAAGGAAGGACATATTCGGAAGAATTGTCCTCAATTGAAGAAAGGGGGTAATGGAAACCACAACCCTAACTAGAACAACAACAATGGGAGTAACAATGGCAATGGTGGAGGAAATGGTGCGAAGGGACGAGCCTTCGTGCTAGGATCTGGAGAAGCTCGTTACGATCATAATGTGGTAACCGGTAAGTTTCTCTTAAATAATTACTTTGCTTCTGTCCTTTTTGACATTGGTGCTGATAGAAGTTTTATATCTAAGAAACTTAGTGATATGATAAAAGGAACTCCAACTCTGTTAGAAGCTAAGTATATAATAGAGATAGCTGATGGCCAAATAATTGAAGCAACTCACATTATTAAGGGATGTAAGCTTGAGCTAGCTAAACATATACTTGATATCGACCTTATGCCGGTCACACTTGGTAGTTTTGATGTAATTGTCGGCATGGATTGGCTAACTAAAAACCAAGCTGAAATTATCTGTCATGAGAAGATTGTTCGTATTCCTCTCCCGAATGGAGAAATCCTTTCCGTTCAGGGTGAAAGAGTTGGTGCAGTCATGGGCATCATATCTTTTATGAAAGCACAAAAATGCCTTCGAAAGGGGTATACGGCTATTTTGGCTCTCGTTGCTGAGCATCCATCAGAAGAGAAGAAGATTGATGATATTCCCATCGTTTGTGAATTTTTGGAAGTATTTCCCGAGGATCTGCCTGGTCTGCCACCGCACCGTCAAGTTGAATTCCAAATCGATCTAGCACCCGAAGCAGCACCGATTGCTCAGGCACCTTACAGACTGGCACCTAGTGAATTGCAAGAGCTATCTACTCAGTTACAGGAATTGTTGGATAAAGGTTTCATCCGACCTAGCTCATCGCCATGGGGAGCTCCAGTCCTGTTTGTCAAGAAGAAGGACTGAACTTTTCGTATGTGTATTGACTACCGTGAGCTGAATAAAGTCACAATCAAGAATCGCTACCCTTTGCCTCGCATAGATGACCTCTTTGATCAACTCCAAGGATCAAGTTTCTATTCCAAAATAGATCTTAGGTCCGATTACCATCAGTTAAGAGTCAGAGAAGAGGATATCTCTAAGACTGCATTCAGGACAAGGTACGGCCATTACGAGTTTATAGTCATGCCTTTCGAATTAACGAACGCACCTGTGGTATTCATGGACCTCATGAACCGTGTGTGTAAACCATATCTTGACCAATTTGTTATTGTTTTCATCGACGACATCCTCATTTATTCCAAGAACAAGGAAGAACATGAGGAACATCTACGCTTAATTTTGGAATTACTTAAGCGAAAGCAACTGTATGCTAAGTTTTCCAAGTGTGAATTCTGGATCTGGGAAGTTCAGTTTCTATGGCTTGTGGTTAACGAGAAAGGAATACATGTTGACCCATCAAAGATAGAAGCCATCAAGAATTGGGCAGCACCGACGACTCCTACTGAGGTGCGACAATTTCTGGGATTGGCTGGATATTACTGTCGATTCATCGAAGGATTTTCAAAGATTGCACAACCTCTCACTGTCTTGACTCAAAAGGGTAAAGCCTATAGTTGGGGCGATAACCAAGAATCAGCATTCCAACACCTCAAACAGAAACTTTGCAGTGCACCTATTCTAGCTCTTCCGGAAGGAACCGATGATTTTGTGGTGTATTGTGATGCATCTATTCAGGATCTGGGTTGTGTCTTAATGCAACGCAAAAAGGTGATCGCATACGCTTCACGTAAACTAAAGGTCCACGAGAAAAACTACACCACTCATGACTTAGAGTTGGGAGCCATAGTCTTCGCACTTAAGATATGGAGACATTACTTGTACGGTACCAAATGCACCATCTATACCGATCACAAAAGTCTTTAGCATATCTTCGAGCAGAAAGAGTTGAACATGCGACAGCGTCGTTGGGTCGAGCTCTTAAATGATTATGACTGTGCGATCCGGTATCATCCGGGTAAAGCTGACGTTGTAGCTGATGCCCTAAGTCGAAAGGAAACGAAACCCAAACGAGTTCGAGCATTACAGCTTACTATTCACCCCGGATTACCTGACAAAATCCGTAATGCTCAACTAGAATCCCTAAAAGAGGAAAACCTACCACTGGAAGGTACACGCGGTATGGAAGCACATCTTGAAGTCCAATCTGATGGTATTCGCTACTTCGCCGAGAGAATATGGATTCCAGTATTTGGAAATTTAAGAGAACTCGTCATGGATGAGGCTCATAAATCTCGTTACTCTATTCATCCAGGTTCCGACAAAATGTACCATGATCTAAAGATGCTGTATTGGTGGCCAAAGATGGAGGCCGATATAGCTATCTGTGTGAGCAAATGTCTGACATGCGCGAAGGTCAAAGTTGAATATCAAAAACCATCCGGTCTTCTCCAATAACCAGAAATTCCCATGTGGAAATGGGAACAAATCTTCATGGACTTTATCACAAAATTGCCACGAACTCCTACCGGATGTGATACCATTTCGGTAATTGTTGACCGTTTAACAAAGTCCCTTCACTTCTTAGCAATCAAGGAAACCGACAAAATTGATAAGCTTACTCGTACTTATTTGAAAGAAATAGTCTCTCGGCACGGGGTGCCAATCTCTATCATTTCGGATCGTGACGCACGATTCACTTCTCGTTTCTGGCAGTCATTACACAAAGCCTTAGGCACGCGTCTAGATATGAGCACAGCATACCATCCTCAAACGGATAGCCAAACAGAACGTACTATCCAAACTCTGAAGGACATGCTACGAGCTTGTGTGATCGATTTCGGTAACACTTGGGAGTCTCACCTACTATTGGTGGAGTTCTCCTACAACAACAGTTATCACACTAGCATCAAGGCAGCTCCATTTGAAGCACTTTATGGATGGAAATGACGTTCTCCTATTTGTTGGGCCGAGGTTGGGGATAGTTAACTTACAGGTCCTGAACTCGTACTTGAAACTTCTGAGAAAATCGTTCAAATTAGAAACCGTATGGTAGCAGCTCGTGATCGTCAAAAGAGCTATGCCGATAAGCGTCGTAAACTTTTAGAATTTCAAGTAGGGGATATGGTCTTATTAAAAGTCTCACCTTGGAAAGGCGTCATTCGTTTCGGGAAACGAGGCAAACTGAATCCTCGTTATGTTGGACCATTCAAGATAATGAAGAGAATCGGACCAATAGCGTATCAACTGGACTTACCTGAAGGACTTAGTGGTGTATACGATGTCTTTCACATATCAAATTTGAAGAAATGTCTAGCAGACGAATCACTCGCAGTTCCTCTTGAGGAACTACACATTGATGAACAGTTACTTTTCATCGAAGAACCCGTGGAAATTATGGATAGGGAAGTTAAAACGTTAACGCATAGTAAAATCCCTATTGTCAGAGTTTGTTGGAACTCGAAACGCGGACCGGAATTCACGTGAGAGCGCGAGGATCAGATGATGCGCAAATATCCTAATCTGTTCAAGCACTCCGCGTCAAATTCTTAAGGTACTATTTTAATTTTCGGGACGAAAATTCTTTCAACTAGGGGATGATGTGATATCCCGAAAATATTTTTTTTATTAGTTAATTTTCGGGATGAAAAATCTTTCAACTAGGGGATGATGTGACAATCCGAACTTTTCAGTTAGTTCCGTTAGAAATTCCGTTAAGTTTCCTGTTAAAACCTAACCCAGTTAACTCGATATTAAATCCCAAGGACTAATTTTGTCATCTTTCCAACTCAAACTTCAGGGACTAATGTGGTGATTTGGCAAAAATCCTTCTGTTGACCTAGGAAGGTCAAAACCATGTCCTGTTGACTTTCTAAAAGTCAAACCGTGTGTGTGTTGATCCAAATTCTTGAATTATAGCTAAAATTCGTTTAAACTTATAACCGAATTGGGCATTAACATCATTATCGTTCAGCATTAAAGCCTCTAATTATCAACATTTATTCGAATTAAACCTCATTATGCACATGCGAGTTATAACCGGCGAAAACATAACAAAGATCGATCAATTTAATCAGTGGTCCTACCATTTTCGAAATCAAACGCACTGCACACCTTGTTCGAGTTCCCCAGAAGATTTTGCCTACATCAGTTGCGCCGGAGAAACAGCCAGAAGCACCGGAGATCAAACCCGTCGTCGTCGGACTCAGTTTTGGTTGAACACTATCAACCCGACATGTCACAATGAAAGCCTTAACCTAATTAGGGCTTACATTGTCGAATTAATCATGGACCGATTTCTAGGGTTCATACGAAACCCGTTTAATCGAACCCTATTCTAAATGTATTATTAATCCAATCAATTCACACCTGTAGATTCGCAACAACTCACAGAGTAAAAGCCCTTTATCAATTTAACATTCTATTATCGAAGTTTTCATAATCTGAATTCTATGGTTCGTCCTTATTCAATTTGGGGATTTCGAACCTAGGGTTATTCAAAATGAAATTGAACTATATGGTTAGTTTCGCAAACAATTACACTTTAAAAGCCCCATCTTAATTGGAACATTTATCATCGATTTCACAGCTATCTGATAGCTAGGGTTCTGCGTCGGGATTGGTTAATCGAACTCTAACCTCGGCACGATTTTAATTCAATTAATTTATGGGGATAGGTTCGCAATCCATCACTCTTTGAAAGCCCCATGAATTCATCAATTGTTATTACAAGATTTTATCAAATTGATTATGTGTTCAAGACTAGGGTTTTGGCAATTGATTTGGAAATTTAACGACCCTATGATTGATGATTTTCAAATTAAACTCTCGCACACACTCGTCTATACTCGATTTTAAAAACCCCTGAACTTTGGATTCGAATCGTGATCGATTTGGCTGATTTGGTTCCGGTTTCGCGTAAAAAGGAAGAACACCCGTTAGTTGTTTGTTAAAAGCCTTTGGTTCCGGGTATCTAACACGATACCCTAGCGGGCGGGACTGGTTAGAGACTTGTGCGTGTGTGGGAGAGACCCGGGCTCCCACAATTCATTTTTAAGCCACTCTTTGGTATATTTAAATATTAAAAATCAAACCCTATATTATTATAATAATATATAAATGATTTTTAGCCCGGGAAACAACCCGTGGGCTCGGGTTTGAACTTTGTAACCAATTTTACTAGTATTTCCACTTTAAAAAAAATATGTATTTATGTATTTTTCAAACCGTAATCTCGTATAAAATAATATAAGCATATTATTTTCAACCCGTAACCAATATTAATAAAATAATATATAAATTATATTATTTCCCTAATCTTTGTAAACAACTCAAACGCATGAAAACAATTATTTAATTATTATCCGTTATCAACATTCGGCGCGTGACGCAAATTCCCTAAGCTAGATATAATAAGATATGTATATATTTATATAGATAAAGCTCCGTCGGCACTTTCGTTTATTCCTAAATCCTTAGAATGCGTTAGGACATTCTAACTTTCCGTGTCGTCGTCACAATTCCCATTATTATCTCTAATTTATGTGTTTATAATTTTAGGGCATTCGTAAGTTTTTTGAGACTTACACACGTGGTTCCAACTTATCCTTTGTGTGACACTACCTACAACGCAACGCAGGTGAGTTTTCACGACCCCTTTTTACTGTTTTAACTTGGGGGAGAAAACATGATTAAACGATTTTGAGATTTTGAAATTCATATGATATCAATGTTAAAGCTAAGCGTAACACGCTATCACAGAAAGTCCTCAACTTATATCGGACCGTTAATATGGATCTTAGTGAGGTAATATTTAGTAGTACTACTGGATTTGACAAATCCCACCCGCGTTAGTCGCGCTAACTCGATTAGAGATCGAACGAGTGAAATGTCAGCCTACTCACACCGCCAGTGTTGATAGACCTGGCAGGCGGCAAATAAACAAACAGTCAGCTTCGGTTGCGAGCGCTTGAGTTAAACATGAGCACAGGTTAGCTACCTATAGATACATACTGAATGAACATAAATCTGGTAAACGCTTATTTACATATATTGAAACCTGTGAACTCACCAACCTCGTGTTGACATATTTTCTTACATGTTTTCTCAGGTCGCTAAGATAAGACACAGGTGCACATTAGGGCATGCAAGGGATTCAACTATTTTGATTATGACTTATTTATACTATTTTGGATTATTTTGTACTATACTTGGTTTGGTTAGACTTTTGGACTAATGTTTTGGGCGCGTGTGTTTTGCGCATTTACTTTCTTTACGCTTCCGCATTGAAACTCTGATTATTATGATGTTTTCATTTTGAGTCCCATGTAGAGTCGTTCAAAGTAACTAATGTTTGAGATCCTAGTTCGTCACTTTCCCAAACGGTAAAACTCCGTTAGTTGAAATTGGGGGTGTGACATATATATATATATATATATATATGTATATATATATATACATATATATATATATATATATTTCTAAAACATGACAAATGTTATTGTTTTAACATAAACCCTACTGTTTTGTATATAACTTTTAAAAAAATTATAAGGTTATCGTGGGTTGTAACGTATCGAATTTTATAAAACAAAAGGTTATGCATATATATTAATAAATTAAACTTTTAAAAAGTCATGATCTATAATAGGCTGTTAATAATATGTTTTTATTTGCAATTAATAAAATAAATGTTACAAATTGTTTTATTCATATAGTTATCATATTATTAACAGTTATACAGTCCTTTAAATTTAATGTTCATAGCTAATAATATTACTTTTCGCGTAACTTATTTATGATGATATTTTTATAATACATTATTACTTTATTCCATCATGATAGCTATTGTCTTAATAAATTAATTAGTTTTTTAAGATTTCAATTAATATATTTGACACCAAGTTTTCTTTTATAAATAAAAATTTATAAAAACATTATTTCATGTAACATGATTTATACATTTAACTTGAGATCATAATAAATCAAATCTTTAATATTGTTTTGTCCGTTCATTCGTTCCAAATCCTTTTGTCCCAAATCATTCCATTCCTATTCCTTCTAATCGTTTCAATATATTAAATTGGTTTAAATTATTTATTTAGAGCATCGTTAAACCAGTTCACTCGTCCTCACGACTTAGTTCAAGTTTAAGTCACATTATCAAGGTGAGTTAAATTGCCCCACATTTTACATTTTTGGGGTGAAACATGATTGCATTTTGAACTATTTGCAATTTATACAATTCAAACAATGTGTACGTGTGTGTATTTTTGTGTTTTATGTTTACCACAATTTAGTTAAACTACAATTATAACAAGTATAATCATTAACTCCGTACAAGCCGACGGTAACAATGACAGATCTATTGCAATGACACACCACCCAGGTAGGGTGATTGTTTACCGAAAACACAAGGGTAACATGCGTGTTATGCCTAACATGTCAATAATGGTTTGATTGTGCACCCGGTTTGCTTTAGTTGTTTATACATATTAGCATATCTATACCATGTGACATAATGAATTATACACTACATATTGAACTTGTTTGTAGAGTCAAAACCTATGTATAGTCACCAACTATTTTAGTTGACACTTGTTTTCGTACATGTTTCAGGTGATTAAGCACGTGATAAGTCAAGTCAAGATCACATAGGAAAACTCTTATACTTAGTTAATAAATTGAACAATATTCTTCTCTTGTTGTTTGTTTGTTGATTTGAAACAAGTGTTGACTTTAATTTATGAAATTTAATAATTTGTGTGATGCCTTAGTTTCAAACTTTATACCATGTGCTATGAACTACATGTGTGACACCTCGTAATTCCGCCTTGGCGGGGTGTGACAAATTGGAATCAGAGCTTTGGTTATAGAGAATTAGGCTTAGAAAGACCTAGACTATAGCCTTGGTTCTATTCAACCAAATATCCCCAATAACCTGTCCACTAGGACCTTCTCTACCCAAATCCATTAGGGAACCCTCGTATAGCCCCACCCATTGGGCCTCGTTAATGAAGTCAAGTGAAGGAACCAACATGACTAGGCCCAATAAGAAGACCCACAAAGATGAAGGCCCAGAACTATTATCCGATACCATGAGCAAATGCAAGGAAATGAAGAGGAAGCTAAGGAAAGCCCACTTACCATTCAAGAAGAGGAAGCATGCTCGAGTAGATGGATCTCACCCTTTGCCCTCAAAGCCCAATCCATAATGTTCTCATCATAACCATGTGTTCAAGTGATAGGTGTGAGTAGTATATGATGGCAGGAAGAGTGAGTTTAGGTCCATGAAAGATTCTGACTAAGGAAAGACTTGGTAATTAAGTGTGTCCCTTATAGCCCACCTCTCTTTCCTAGGAATCCTTTTGTGGGTGCACTATTTGTAGGTCAAATATACCTCCAACATACTATTATTAGAACTCGGTGTATGACTAACCAAATTTTAATTTCATAAAAAGATTTGTACTTAACACTAAGCGTTTTACTATCACTTATGACCTTCTTCTTTTCGTGCTAGGCATGGCCGCTTACCCTTCTGAACTCCTAGAGTATCACTTCGAGACAGAGTCCGAACATGAAGAAGACCTTGGGTCCCCGCAACCCGTCAACCTATCACCTACACAACCAATTTCCAAATCCCTGTTTACCCTCACAGCAGAATGGCTTAGGAACACGGCCCTGAGAATCCAAGTACTTGAACAACCCCCACTGAGAGACCCTTATCTAGCACTAGATACATACCACCCAAGATCGGAGACAAGACAAGCTATGGATCCAACCAGTGCTATAGGAATTCCAGTCTATGTCGCTCACCAATATATGAGATCCTCACAATTCCTGAGAGGAAGATTAGAGCATGAGGTAAGGCACGACCTGCTAGGCCAAGGTGTGGATGGCCTATTGAATCAAGTACAGCAGCAGGAAGACATACATTCAAATCTAAGTACCCAACTGGATATGATGGAAGGAGACAGGGAGATATTCGATGCTCGTACGGAAGCAGCTAGAGCTGAGGCCCGAGTTGCAATACGTGTGATCATAACAATGTTAATGTTGGTGCTCATCTGCTTTTTGGTGGAAAGCTACTTGAGACGTTAATCTAGTTATTCTATTTCATATTTTAATTATAGTTTGGACACATTACTCTATGTCTGGGATGTTGTGTTGACATTTTATCATTTGGTGTTAATTTCATTTTACAATTGTCATATGTGAATGCCATTACTCACACACAAATTCAATCTTGCAAGCATAAATTACTTCTGTCATGTTATCATCAAGATTACCAAACTTGCTATTTGTATTATATAACAACTCACTTCCATTATCCCTAACATGATTCCTCGAGCAAGGACTAAACACCTTCAATATATTTAGGCATAGGTAACTATTTACCTTCGACAATCCAATCTAATGGGCATTATAAGAGGATAAGAGAAACTAAGATGATCATGCAAAGTAAACAATTATTACGGGTGCACACGTAATAAAAGTTTGCGGTGCATGCAAGTCCTAGCAAAACCTATCCTGTAAACAAAATCCATTTTCCCTATGAGCATTTGATTTCAACCCCAAATCTCGGAAATGTCTTTCTCAACTGTGAGGTTGAACTTAGTTACTAAAATCCATAAACTTTCTTAAATTTCAAACCTCATTTTTGTAACATCCTAAAAATAATAAAACGAATAAATATAGCGAGACCGGTGATTTAGTTGGAATATTTAAACAAAAAGGGAGCAGGCCTGGGCCCGGCTTCAATGGGCCGAGGGAAGCCCATGCACATAAGAGGCAAGGCAGCCCTCTTCCCTGCTCATTTCCCCAACTCACGCAGCTTTTAGAGAGAGAAAGGAGAGCTCGGGTCTAGAGAGAGAAAGTCGACGGATCGTCACGAGATTGGAGGAGCACGTTACAGCTGAGCCCGTGAGCAAAGCCTCCGAATCAGAATATCAATCCAGGTAACGATTCGATCACATTATGAGTTTTTGTTCGTTTTGGGAAGTTTCGGGTTTCGGCTAAAAGATAACGATTTTGCGGATGAAACTTGAAAGTGAACTTAGGTATAGCATCTAGAATGAAAAACGAACGTTTTGATCAAAGAAAATTTAGATATCGACATGATCAGATTCGCATGCAGAACATTCAGATTTTTGGGAAGGCGATAAGTGCAGACCCATCGAAACTACTTAGTTTCGATATGTGTAGACCCATCGAAACTACTTAGCTTCGATATGTGCAGACCTATCGAAACTACCCAGTTTCGATATATGCAGGCCCAATCGAAACTACCATAGTTTCGATATAAGCCCCAGATCCGAAGCTAAGATAATACATAAGTTACTTATCGAAACTACCTATCGAAACTATCTATCGAAACTACCTATCGAAACTACCTATCGAAACTACCTATCGAAACTACCAAGTTTCGACAGAAACAACCTATCGAAACTACCAAGTTTCGATATAAGCTAATCAATCGAAACTACTATGTTCAAGCATAGTAATGTCTAGTGTCATCTAGGAGCACCATCTTATGTGTATGACTTTATTATACAGATCGTGAGTGACATTAGTGAAGCCCAGTAGCCAGCTTATTGTATTACAGAAACTACTCACAGGTGAGTTCTATGTGCCCCCTTCTATGTTATGTGCAAATGTTTTCAAATGTTTTGGGGCTGAAATGTATACACTAAGTGAATAAATGTTATGAATGTCAATGTGATCATATGTGTTATACAAGTATATATATACCTATACACGAAAGAGAAATTATGAATAAAGAATGAAAAGCATGATTATAAAGAATGAATGAAAGTATAACACAATATGAAAGAATGAAATCCTGCTTTATATCCATGTATATATTGCTTGCCAAGTACAGAAAATGTTATGGACGCTTCGATGATAACGGCTACTTCGGTAGACGGACGACCATGTGATTATTTTACAACCGGGACAAGTGCGTTCCTTCATCAGCTAGGACGTACGAATGCCATTAATGGACGGTCGAAGCAATTGGCATATTATAGTAGAACGGTTGTATAAATAATAGTCGCATGGGAAACGGATACCTCCGGGTAGACGGGCGAATTACGGCCTACGACGGTAGGACGGTTGTAAGTCATGACGGACGGACAAAGATTGCCGGACGGTTGTAAGAATAAAATGACGGACGACACTAGTTGTCGGACGGTTGTAAGTATAGGCGGGCCATGACGATGGACCGCTGCGATTGTCTTTGTGACATTCGTAAGCAAATGACGGGTTGATCACCCTTATATAGTATGACCCATGAAATTAAAGAAAGAAAGAAAAGAAAAGAAAAGGGTGAATGCATATATATATATATATATATATATATATATATATATATATATATGAAATCACAAAGATACAGAAAAGAAAGATGAAAGAAAGACAAAAGTTCTGAATACGTAATTATACGAATGACTATACAGTAATGCATACTTATAAAGTAAAGAAAAGAATGATTATATCAAATCGCATTAAACTAGAACTCACCAGCGTTAGCTGACTTTTAGTATACATTTCAGGTAAAGGAAGATAAGGTCGTGCGATGGAGTGGAGGTTACCCAGCACGAGACTGACATCCCTCTTTTGTTTTATATGTCTTCGAACAATGTTATGTTTTTAATTGTAAAGACTTCCGCTGTTATGATTATGTAATTGGATGACGAATGTTTTTAATATAAATTCAGTATTTTATGACTATGTTTATGAGTAAATCCAACAAGTGAGGTTACCCGGGAAAGGGGCCTTACAAGTTGGTATCAGAGCAATAGTTTGAGAGATTCAGACATCCATAAATGTCTGGACTCAAACTGATAATGGGACCAACGCATGGATGTCAGTACGGGTAGCCAACGCTAACGCTAGCACGGAAAGTAAGTACTAGAGTTAATACACTTAGATAAGAATAGATGCCTTAACTTAGAACAAATAGATGTCAATGTCACAACCGATTTGAAGAGTTTTGAACCCGAAAAGCAATGTAAATTAGTAATCACAAATCGGTCACTGTAATTAAAAATTTACCTTGCTCGTACTGTTCCAAACTATGATCTGAAGAATTGACATTGATGTATTCCCTTTATAACTATCAGGAAATTAAGGATTATGGCTGGTGGAGGAAGAACGGGACGCCGAGGCGGTCGCACTGGCCGAGTAGGTAGACCTCCATTGAAACAAAGACAGGAAGAGGAAGAGAGTGTGCACGCAGAACACACTGAGAGTGTGCACGAAACAGATGTGACACCAACTGGGAACAACAGTCCAGGGCCTATACAGTTGGAACCTGAAGTCAGGGATGCTATTGCCCGTGAAGTCGTGCTCACTTTGAAGAAGGTATTGCCCGATCTACTATCCGAGGCAATAAAGAAAAGTAAAGAGGAGGATGAAGGAGACAATGAAGAGAAAGTATATGATAGTGATGGGGATGAAATAAAGATAGGATCGAGCAATCGTGGGTGCACTTACAAAGGTTTCAAGGACGGAGACCCACCCAAGTTCGATGGGAGCAAAGATTCAGTGGCAACACTTGAATGGATTGAGAGGATGAGTGCTGTAATCAACATCAGCGAGTGTCGACCAGACCAGGCTGTTAAATATGTTGCTCATTCTTTCACCAACGAGGCCCTAGATTGGTGAAGGAACATCCAGAGGACAAAGTCCCCAAACGCTCTTGCAAGAATGACATGGGAAGAACTGAAAAAGCTGGTAATTCAAAAGTTCTGTCCCCAAAACGAAATTGATCGAGTGGAAAATGAATTCCTAAACCTTAAAGCTGGCAACAAGACACACCGCCAGTATACTTCTAGATTCAATGAGTTGGCACAGCTGGTACCCCACCTGGTGGAGACAGAAGAGCGAATGATCAAGTATTATGTGAATGGCCTACCTCAAAGGGTCCGTGTCCACGTGAAAGCCAACCTACCCTCGACCTTCGAGTCGGTAGTGAATCTGAGCGGAATCGTCTACGACGATTATGCCAATGAGGACCCACCAACAGAAACCCAAAAGAGAAAGTGGGAGAACCCGTCTAGAGGCACCGGAAGAGGGAACGTAACAACTGAAAATAAGAAACCAAGGTCGGACAAATATGAAACCTGCAAGAAATGTGGAAGGAAACATTTTGGTGAGTGCCGGGTCGGCTCCACCACATGTTACAGGTGTGGGAAGGCGGGGCACTACTCTCGTGACTGCTTGAGAGACACTAAATGCCAAGTATGTGGACTGTTTGGTCACCTGACTAAGGATTGCAGAAAAACCAGACAATCTGGTTCGGGAAAAGAAAAGGAACAGGAACAACCAAAGACTAGGACTCGAGCTTACGCCCTGACTGAGGAGGAAGCAAGGGGAAATCCTGATGTTGTGTCAGGTACGTTCCTAGTTAATGATGAACATGCGGCTATATTATTTGACTCGGGTGCTAGTAAAAGCTTTATATCAAATGCCTTTAGTCAAAAACTGAATTGCACTATCAACACAGTAGTAAAGGCCTTTAGTGTACAAACTGCCATTGGTAAAAATTCGGCAGTATTCCAAGTAACAGAGGATTGCATAATAGAAATAGAGGGTCATAAATTTCCTTCTAGATTATTCCTTCTCACCTTAGGAGGATTCGATATAGTATTGGGTATGGATTGGCTAGCTGCCAACGAAGCTCAAATCATATGTAAACGTAAGAGGATACACCTCAAAGGTCCTAGCGGCAGTCCAATTACGGTTTATGGGGATTGGAATTGCACAATGCCGAACGTCATCTCGATGATAAAGGCCGAAAGTTACATGAGGCGCGGCTGCGAAACTTATCTGGCATATGTTATAGACGATAGAATGAAAACGAAAGAACTAAAGAATGTACCAGTGGTGTGCAATTTTCCGGAAGTATTCCCTGAGGATCTACCGGGGTTGCCACCCGATCGGGAAATAGAATTTCAGATTGATTTACTGCCAGGAGCTGAGCCCGTTGCCAAAGCCCCCTACCGATTGGCTCCGTCAGAAATGAAAGAATTGATGTCCCAACTAGAGGAACTAACCGAGAAAGGATTTATTAGGCCGAGCATCTCACCATGGGGCGCTCCGGTACTATTTGTAAAGAAGAAGGACGGCAGTATGCGCATGTGCATCGACTACCGCGAATTGAACAAGAGAACAGTAAAGAACAAATACCCACTACCTAGAATAGACGACCTTTTTGATCAACTGCAAGGTGCGAGTTAGTTCTCAAAGATCGATCTTAGGTCGGGTTACCATCAGTTGAAAGTAAGAGAAGAAGACGTTCCAAAGACCGCATTTCGCACGCGTTATGGGCATTATGAGTTTCTCGTGATGTCCTTCGGATTGACCAACGCACCAGCAGCGTTCATGGATTTGATGAATAGAGTATGTCGACCAATGTTGGATCGATCGGTGATAGTTTTTATAGATGACATACTGGTGTATTCAAAAAGCGAGGGTGATCACCACTGTCACCTAAGAGAGGTTCTGGAGGTGTTAAAGCAGGAAAAGTTATACGCAAAGTTCTCCAAATGCGCGTTCTGGCTTAGGGAAGTCCAATTCTTAGGTCACGTAATAAACCCAAACGGAATCCTGGTAGATCCTGCAAAGATTGAGACAGTAAAGGAATGGAACGTCCCAAAGACACCAACAGAGATACGAAGTTTTCTGGGATTGGCAGGCTACTAGCGAAGGTTCATTCAAGATTTCTCAAGGATAGCCTCACCACTAACTAAACTGACACGGAAGGAAGTGAAATATGAATGGGGTCAAACCCAAAACAACGCGTTTGAGGAACTTAAGGCACGATTAACCCAAGCTCCGGTCTTAACACTACCTGAGGGAAATGAAGACTTGGTAGTCTACTCTGACGCTTCAGGGCATGGTTTAGGGTGCGTACTCATGCAACGAGGAAAGGTAATTGCTTATGCATCGCGGCAACTAAAGGTTCATGAAGTTAACTACCCAACACACGATCTAGAATTAGCAGCAGTAGTTTTCTCGTTGAAAATATGGAGACACTACTTGTATGGAGTTAAATGCACCATCTACTCCGATCACAAAAGCTTGAAATACTTTTTCGAACAAAAGGAACTAAACATGAGGCAAAGAAGATGGTTAGAGCTACTGAAAGACTATGACTGTGAGATATTGTACCATCCAGGCAAGGCAAACGTAGTGGCTGACGCTTTAAGTAGAAAGGAAGAATCGGCACCTATCCGGATCAAAGCGTGTCAGTTGATTATAACGCCAGACTTAATGGGTGAAATATCAAAGGCACAAGATGAAGCACTGTTAGAAAGAAATGTGAAAAGGGAAAGAATAGTAGGACAACAAGGGAACTTAGATGCGAATGCATACGGAGTACGAACTAGGTTTGGCCGGATGTGGATACCTAAGATTGGTGAGCTTAGAGCCAAAATACTCGATGAGGCCCATAAGTCTCGCTATTCTATCCACCCCGGGACAAACAAAATGTATCAAGACTTGAAGAAAGAATACTGGTGGCCTGGCATGAAGAATGATGTGACAGAATACGTGAGCAAGTGTCTAACGTGTTCTCTAGTTAAGGCCGAGCACCAGAAACCATGCTGTAAAATACAACCTTTACCAATACCGGAATGGAAGTGGGAAGAGATCATAATGGACTTCATTACCAAGCTACCACGAACAGCTAAAGGCAATGATACCATTTGGGTGATCGTCGACCGCTTGACAAAGAGTGCTCACTTCTTGCCAATACGAGAAACTTCTTCTTCTGAAAAGCTAGCAGAAATATTTATCAAGGAAATTGTGAGCAGACATGGTATGCCGCTGTCGATTGTGTCCGACAGGGATACTAGATTCACGTCAAGGTTTTGGAAGAAATTCAACGAAGCAATGGGCACTAGACTGAACATCAGCACCGCTTACCACCTGACGTGAGGTCGTAGTCTCACTCAAAAATAAACCAATTACACTAAATAGATAGTGGTAAGTGGATATCGAACACAGGGAGTTTGTGGAAAATGTGTTATCTAAGTAGCTTTTATAGTAAACTAAAATTAAACTAGATTGCAGAAATGTAATTTCCAGAATTTTGATTGTTGGTTTTGAAAACTAGAATTATCTAAATTAATCGCAATTCAAAAGATTGTAATTCAGAAATGAGAGAGTATGTCTTCCCCCGGTTTCAGGTTTCCATGAATGATAATACTGATGTATAATTAGGAAGAACTACATAGACATAGTTCATGAAAATATGTTTGATTGTGATAAAAGGGGACCAAGTGCTTGGATTACAAGAACGCAAGATTGTCACCCGATGATCAATTAAATATATCCAACCCCGAATTCCTCCCAATAAATCTCGATTGCCAGCGGCACCAAGAACTGATGGTTTAGAAAACGATGTTAAACAATATCAACGATTACAATCAAACACATAAACACCACAATAACACAACCAAAATGATTAGATTATTGTCCTACAAATAACATAAACATCAACAAACATTCAAAAGATAAACCTTACAATCCGGAGGAAAACATATGAAAACTTAGCCCCACATCGTTCGGTTGATCATCATCAAGCAACTATCAATGTTCATGTGAATCAAAAACACCAACCCAATTGTTCCAAATTGCTTCTAACCAAGAAAATCACCCAAAATCGCCCCTGAAACTGCTGCAAAATGTCTCCCAATGATTGGATATGAGAAGCCCCTTGAAGAACTGTTTTAATAGGGCAGTTACACTTTTCACGCCAGTGACCACCGTAAGCTACGGTATCTACCGTAGCTTACGGTAGCTTTAAAAGTGCTACGGTGGGTCTCTACTGCCTTACGGTGGAAGAAAAGTACTGGGGCCTACCGTAACTTACGGTAGCCACCGTAAGCTACGGTAGGCTTCAGCATGCAATTTTGTTTTCTTCATAACTTTTTCGTTTCAACTCCGTTTTCTTCGCCGTTTGCGCCCACGTTCTCGTAATTTCTTCCTCTATCATGTTATCTTCTTAATTCTTCAATTCAAAGAAATTATTTTTTTCACCTATGCTCCGTCTTTCACTCTCCAATCCATCCGCGTTTATTCGAACCTTCATTTCCACACTTTTAAGCTCCGAATGTACCTGAAACACAAGCAAACGTAGTCATCTAATTCTAGACAATTACTCGATTAAATGTAGGATTAAAATACCATTTATAGCTCTTAAGGGTCGTCCTACGGACCACCCGTCACCACCCCCAAACCGATGGACAATCGGAAAGGACCATTCAGACCTTGGAGGACATGCTCCGGGCCTGTATCATTGACTTCGGTGGGAGTTGGGACAGCCATCTACCATTGGCAGAATTTTCATATAACAACAGTTATCACTCGACAATCCAATCTAATGGGCATTATAAGAGGATAAGAGAAACTAAGATGATCATGCAAAGTAAACAATTATTACGGGTGCACACGTAATAAAAGTTTGCGGTGCATGCAAGTCCTAGCAAAACCTATCCTGTAAACAAAATCCATTTTCCCTATGAGCATTTGATTTCAACCCCAAATCTCGGAAATGTCTTTCTCAACTGTGAGGTTGAACTTAGTTACTAAAATCCATAAACTTTCTTAAATTTCAAACCTCATTTTTGTAACATCCTAAAAATAATAAAACGAATAAATATAGCGAGACCGGTGATTTAGTTGGAATATTTAAACAAAAAGGGAGCAGGCCTAGGCCCGGCTTCAATGGGCCGAAGGAAGCCCATGCACATAAGAGGCAAGGCAGCCCTCTTCCCTGCTCATTTCCCCAACTCACGCAGCTTTTAGAGAGAGAAAGGAGAGCTCAGGTCTAGAGAGAGAAAGTCGACGGATCGTCACGAGATTGGAGGAGCACGTTACAGCAGCAAAGCCTCCGAATCAGAATATCAATCCAGGTAACGATTCGATCACATTATGAGTTTTTGTTCGTTTTGGGAAGTTTCGGGTTTCGGCTAAAAGATAACGATTTTGCGGATGAAACTTGAAAGTGAACTTAGGTATAGCATCTAGAATGAAAAACGAACGTTTTGATCAAAGAAAATTTAGATATCGACATGATCAGATTCGCATGCAGAACATTCAGATTTTTGGGAAGGAGATAAGTGCAGACCCATCGAAACTACTTAGTTTCGATATATGCAGACCCATCGAAACTACTTAGCTTCGATATGTGCAGACCTATCGAAACTACCCAGTTTCGATATATGCCGGCCCAATCGAAACTACCATAGTTTCGATATAAGCCCCCGATCCGAAGCTAAGATAATACTTAAGTTACTTATCGAAACTACCTATCGAAACTATCTATCGAAACTACCTATCGAAACTACCTATCGAAACTACCTATCGAAACTATCTATCGAAACTACCTATCGAAACTACCAAGTTTCGACAGAAACAACCTATCGAAACTACCAAGTTTCGATATAAGCTAATCAATCGAAACTACTATGTTCAAGCATAGTAATGTCTAGTGTCATCTAGGAGCACCATCTTATGTGTATGACTTTATTATACAGATCGTGAGTGACATTAGTGAAGCCCAGTAGCCAGCTTAGTGTATTACAGAAACTACTCACAGGTGAGTTCTATGTGCCCCCTTCTATGTTATGTGCAAATGTTTTCAAATGTTTTGGGGCTGAAATGTATACACTAAGTGAATAAATGTTATGAATGTCAATGTGATCATATGTGTTATACAAGTATATATATATACCTATACACGAAAGAGAATTTATGAATAAAGAATGAAAAGCATGATTATAAAGAATGAATGAAAGTATAACACAATATGAAAGAATGAAATCCTGCTTTATATCCATGTATATATTGCTTGCCAAGTACAGAAAATGTTATGGACGCTTCGATGATAACGGCTACTTCGGTAGACGGACGACCATGTGATTATTTTACAACCGGGACAAGTGCGTTCCTTCATCAGCTAGGACGTACGAATGCCATTAATGGACGGTCGAAGCAATTGGCATATTATAGTAGAACGGTTGTATAAATAATAGTCGCATGGGAAACGGATACCTCCGGGTAGACGGGCGAATTACGGCCTACGTCGGTTGGACGGTTGTAAGTCATGACGGACGGACAAAGATTGCCGGACGGTTGTAAGAATAAAATGACGGACGGCACTAGTTGTCGGACGGTTGTAAGTATAGGCGGGCCATGACAATGGACCGCGGCGATTGTCTTTGTGACATTCGTAAGCAAATGACGGGTTGATCACCCTTATATAGTATGACCCATGAAATTAAAGAAAGAAGAAAAGAAAAGAAAAGGGTGAATGCATATATATATATATGAAATCACAAAGATACAGAAAAGAAAGATGAAAGAAAGACAAAAGTTCTGAATACGTATTTATACGAATGACTATACAGTAATGCATACTTATAAAGTAAAGAAAAGAATGTTTATATCAAATCGCATTAAACTAGAACTCACCAGCGTTAGCTGACTTTTAGTATACATTTCAGGTAAAGGAAGATAAGGTCGTGCGATGGAGTGGAGGTTACCCGGCACGAGACTGACATCCCTCTTTTGTTTTATATGTCTTCGAACAATGTTATGTTTTTAATTGTAAAGACTTCCGCTGTTATGATTATGTAATTGAATGACGAATGTTCTTAATAAAAATTCAGTATTTTATGACTATGTTTATGAGTAAATCCAACAAATGAGGTTACCCGGGAAAGGGCCTTACAATTTTCTAAATTCAAGTGGCCAATCTCTAACCTAGGAAGAACTCTACCTCAACCTTTTAGACCATACCACCAGAATACCGTGAAAACTAGACGAAACTAAGTTAGACTACACATAGGCACTCATATTTCAAGCCATTAACCAGATCCCTCATCATAATATATATCTTATGAAGGAAAATTCACATCTCCTCCTTAGGCATTCAGCTAGCCTTCTGACTAAACCATTTGAGCAAATTATCCCAATTCCTTGTTCAACTCCGACGTCTAGACTTCTACAAATTGATATGTGCGATTCTTGGACGAGAGACACCTCGAACGACTACGCCATTTCCTAACAGTAGCGACCAACTACCGGTCCAGTACCCTTTATGTACCTTGTAGTACGATGACACGCTATAGAGTAACCATCAACACTTATCCTTTGAAACTCCGACCCAGATCTTGTTATGTTTTCGACTATCATTAAATCCAGTGCGACCTTACCTGACGAACATAACCTTCTTGCACAGTCACTGCCTTGAGGTCCTTTGATACATAGACTTCACACCCATTTATATTTTGTAACTATTATTGTTAAACCTTGATTAATAAATAAATCTTTTATAGATTTTTCAAGAGATCAAAAATTATTACCGTTTGTAAATAAAAGTATGTAATGATATATGTGTTTGATTTTGTCTACAAACCTTTTTATTACCACCAATACATGTTTTAATTATATATATATAGTTCAATTAACCTTAAAAACAACATATTATTAATACGATTCTATTTGCATTATTAATAAAATAAAATTTCAATGATTGCTTTACTAGTGTATTTATCTTATTTATGATATTTGTACCTTAATAAATAATAAAATTACAATTCGCTTAACTAATTTACTTATTTCAAATTATACCTTTATGAATATTATTACCTCATAATATTTCAAATGTTGATAGCTTAATTTTATTCACTTTTGACATCGTCTTAATAATGAGAACTTTTGACAACAATTTGATATCCCCTCGGATGACCCTTTAATTTCACCCTTGCCCAAGAATGAGAACTCGCTCTCTTGACATTTCAACTACCAAAATACGATGAACCCACTCCAATACCCTCTCAGAAATGTACCCTATGACTCGTCATGGAGTACCCCTATACATCACCATTGACCGAGACAATCGTTTCACTTCGAAGTTCTTGCAATCACTACAAAAGACCTTAAGGACGCGTCTGGATCTTAGCATGATTTATCATCTCCAATCTTAAACATACCTGTTACACTCAATAGTGTGCATGACACTTTTTCGTGTGTCGAATCTCAAGAAGTGTCTCGATGACGACACTCTTCATATTCCTTTGGACGAGGTCCACATTGATAACAAATTGAACTTCATCGAACAATCCGTTGAGATTATGGACCGTAACATTAAGCAATTCAAGCATAGCCATATACCTATCGTGAAAGTTCGTTGGAACTCTAATCGTGGACTTGAGTTCACTTGGGAACGTAAAGACCCAATGAAGCTCAAGTTTCCTCACCTCCTTTCTATTTTAGTAGCCTTCACCAGTTGAATTTTGCATGTAATATTTTATTTCATCTTGTGCTTTTAAAACATTGTGACATGTCAATTCAACCTTGTTATAACATATTTTAATGCCATATCAAATATCATTCAAACATGTAACGATCTGGTGTTTTGAGATTTGTTAAACCCTTATATTTCTTTCATATATATATATATATATATATATATATATATATATATATATATATATATATATTATATTTATATTTTATCATATTAAATAAATTTCTTAAATAAATGTTGGTTTACTAAAAGAATTAGAAATTTAGCCCCTATTATGTCACTTGAACCCTTATCTATCACATATGGACCCCCTCAAGTGCTTGAACCCTATCTAATTTAGCCCATCGTCATGCCTTGAACCCTGAAACTAATTCCTTACTCAGTTTTGACTTACAAAAGTCAAAACTCAAAAATTCATCCCATAATCCCTTTGATTTCGAAATTCAAAACCTCCCCGTTTGATTTCTAACCATTTAGGATTGTATGGACAGTGAGAATCATCGAATTTATTGTAAAAATCATGAGTTAGAACCCGTTTGGGAGTTACGACGTGAGGGCCTTAAAACCCATGAATCATGCTTCAAAAACCCGCAATTCCCGTCGAATTAAAAACTGTAACGCGTATTAAGTCATTCCTTTCAACACCTTTATGAGAGAGCAACTTGAAAACAAGCCGTAACACGTCCTCCCCCCTCCCAGTCGCGATCTAACAAGTAGAGAAGAAGTTCCTATTTTCTCCTCTAAACAAGCTGATTCTAGGTAATTCTAACCATTTCCTACTCGTGTTAATCCTACGAATGAAAGCCCTATCGCCCCATCTACAATCAGTGTGTATTTTGAATGGATATGGGGCTAGGGTTTGAGTTCTTGAATGTTTGGGGAAGATGGTGTTTGAAACCTTTATGTTAAAAACTTAAACTTTTCATTCTTTAACAAGGCATTATGCCCAGACCTACTGGTTAACACTCTTTCCCTACCCAACACAGGTCACGGGTTCGAACGCGAACCTACCCCATTTTCACTTTTTTTGTTTGTTTTATTATATTGCTTCCATTTCATTCACACACACACACACATATACATATTTATAAACTAATAATGTTAAGTTTTGACTAATAATTAAATTCCTTCATGGATTTGTCAAGAGTTTACAATTAATATCCTTTTCAATTATATATATATGTATATATATATATATATATATATATATATATATTTATGACTATGTTTAATTATTCTACTTATCACTAACGTATAATGATTAGTATATGAGCATTTCTACATGTATATTATTTCGCTACTAATATATATATTTCTAAAACATGACAAACGTTATTGTTTTAACATAAGCCCTACTATTTTGTATTTAACTTTTAAAAAATTATAAGGTTATCGTGGGTTGTAACTTATCGAATTTAATTAAACGAAAGGTTATGCATATATTAATAAATTAAACTTTTAAAACGTCATGATCTATAATAGGCTATTAATAATACGTTTTTATTTACAATTAATAAAATAAATGTTACTAATTGTTTTAATCATATAGTTATCATATTATTAACAGTTATACAATCCTTTAAATTTAATGTTCATAACTAATAATATTACATTTCGCATAACTTATTTATGATGATATTTTTATAATACATTATTACTTTATTCCATCATGATGGCTATTGTCTTAATAAATTAATTATTTTATTAAGATTTCAATTAATATATTTGACACCAAGTTTTCTTTTATAAATAAAAATTTATAAAAACATTATTTCTTATAACGTGATTTATACATTTAACTTGATATCATATTAAATCAAGTCTTTAATATTTTTTCATCCGTTTATTCATTTCAAATCCTTTTGTCCCAAATCGTTCTATTCCTATTCTTTTTAATCATTTCAATATATTAAATTGGTTTAAATTAGTTATTTAAGGCATTGTTAAACCGGTTCACTCGTCCTCACGACTTAGTTCAAGTTTAAGTCACATTATCAAGTTGAGTTACATAGCCCCATATTTTATATTTTTGGGGTGAAACATGATTACATTTTGAACTATTTGTAATTTATACAATTCAAACAATGTGTACATGTGTGTATTTTTATGCTTTATGTTTAGAAAAATTTAGTTATACTACAATTATAACAAGTACAACCATTAACTCCGTACAAGCCGACAGTAACAATGATAGATCCATTGGAATGACACACCACCCAGGTAGGGTGATTGTTTACCGAAAAAACAAGGGTAACATGCGTATTATGTCTAACATGTCAACAAAGGTTTGATTGTACACCCGGTTTGCTTTAGTTGTTTATACATATTAGCATATCTATACCATGTGACATAATGAATTGTACACTACATATTGAACTTGTTTGTAGTGTCAAAACCTATGTATACTCACCAACTATTTTAGTTGACGCTTGTTTTCGTACATGTTTCAAGTGATTAGGCTCGTGATAAGTCAAGTCAAGATCACATAGGAAAAACTCATGGACTTAGTTAATAAATTGAACAATATTCTTCTCTTGTTGTTTGTTTGTTGATTTGAAACAAGTGTTGACTTTAATTTATGAAATTTAATAATTTGTGTGATGCCTTAGTTTCAAACTTTGTACAATGTGCTATGAACTACATGTGTGACACCTCGTGATTCCACCAAGTGATCGCGATGTCAAGGTTAATCAAAAAATATATTAAAAACTACTACTTAGCTACCTTAGACTGTATATAGAGAAGTAGGGTTGTTGAATCCACAGTGAACTCATGGAGAATGCTATTTAGACTAAAACAGTTCAATGGTCACTAAAGTTGAAAACTTTATTAACTAAAACAATTGGAATTATAGAAAGCAACGGACTTTAACTTTTAGAAAACAGCTGGACAAAAACGACCACTTCGGGGTTCAGATTCAGCAAAACACAAATCCAGTTTTAGTTTTAGATCAGATAGGAGATTACATAGATATAATCTTGTTTAAGCTGTTCAATCCAATTTCAATTTTATAAAACTCAACCCATAGCCAAATTATTCCTGATGCAAGAAAACCAAGAAACGATGACACACATGCAAACGTTGAACAAAATCAAACTGATAAGAAATTGAACATACAATTGAATCCAAAGAACTTAAAGGTTTCACAAAATCCAATCCAACATTGATAATCAACTAAAACCAGATACGTATATGCCTAAATTGTTCACCCGGAGGGATCACGAAGAGCTTAGCCGCTCATAATTGTAGCAAACATCTCGATAATCAAACTAGAACTTACAAGCATTGAAAAACATAATTGTAGCAAACATCTCGATAATCTCCTCTGGGACGGCTAGAAAGAAGGTTAATTCGAGAATGGGAGTCACAATGGGTTTAAAATTGGAATTAGGTTATTTTTGCCGACACACCCTTTTCTCGCGTACCGCGAGACATTCTGGCCGGACCTTCGTATATCGTGAAGGCCAAAATAGGCGCGACCCTTTTTCTTCTTCCTCGCGTACCGCGAGACTCTGCCCCCTGATCTTCGCGTACTGCGAGACCCCAAAATCCAGGAATTTTGACTTTTGCTTTGACTTTGACTTCCCGGACTTTGTACCTTTTTTAACTTCTTCGTGAATTCCCGCTCTTTAAGCTCAATTACCCTGTAACACTCCAAACTACCAAACGCACGTAAAACCGACTCGATATACAAAGTAAAAATACTAAGACGTATACAAAACGACACATATATACGGGTTATTTGACCCTACATCACATCCCCATACTTAACATTTTACGTCCCGAAAAAGAATTATGCAATGGAATCATTATCGGAAAAACTTGTCAGTTTTACTTTCATTCTACACAACACAAATATAAAAACGCGTTAATCGTAACAATAGGTATTTCGATCCGAATAAACCGAACCACCGACTCTCAAGCCCCTGATTCCGTAATCTACTATCCTATCATTACCAAGCAACCAGTTTATCTATGGGTCTCACACTTAGGAAGCTACGACTCAGCCTAATCCCATCTCAAAGTATATCAAGGCCCGGGTTAAACCATATAGATTTTCCCACCACTATAAACACTAACTTAGAAGTTTTAAAAATAAATGAATTATGGAATGATGGATGAATGATGCGAGCTTTTATTAATGATGTATGAATAAACCTCACCCACTGGTGTATCCTCCAAGTCACTATACCGGAGGGTAACACGTCGGCTTCAGTTTTTAAGCAATGAAGAACATAAACTCAACTTAGAGGCGATTCGAACAGTTTCCTTCCCAGAGGGTAACACATAAGTCAAATTAGTCATATGTAATCAATCACAAGAGTCTGCCCATGGGCGTTTCAACCAAGCTTGTAACCGGGAAGGTAACACGTAGGCAAACTCAAGTTCTCAACTTAATTAATTAAAACTCATGGAAACGGCGGATTATGGAACGTGTGCGCCACCAACATTCAAATTTATTTTCATAAAAAGAAAGCGGTGTGCCAATAGATTTTAAAAACTTATAAATTTTTGTTTATAGATGTACCTATCACCCTATATTGACAGTTTCGACCTTACTGACACCCCTAAGATGAGAATCCACAAGATATCCTGAATTAATTATTCAATTAAACCTAAATACACTATCAGGATATTTAAGCTCTTAAAACTCGGTTGGGCCTACCAAAACGTTACAAATTAGACGCGCTTTCTATTATTATTTCAATTCAATTCTCAAAACATGCAAAGTTTCCAATTATACTATCATTTTCCATTTAATTGCACAAATTCTAATCTAGGGACATTTTTAAAATATTTTAAACTTTTATGATTTTTATGATTTTTCTTTTTTTTAAGACTCAAACTAAAAATACAGACTCAATTACAGACATGGACTAAGGTCTCCCCTCCCCATACTTAAACTCGACATTTACCTCAATGTAGGAATAGCGACTCGAAAACAAAAGAAAATTACAAAAATTAGAAAACTTAGCTCATCAGACGATCGTATAGCATTTCATTCGCGATCGTGCTCCATAGATGCAAGCGGGCTAACTTGTACAAAAGAATTACGCGAAGCTCGAAAATCACCACCCGAATGGAGATTGAGTACAAGCGGATCAATCTAAACCTAAAAAGATAAACTCAAGCACCCACAAGTGTCATAACGACTCACTGAAAATACGCAAAAACAAAAATAAAAGACCCGACGGACTGACACGACTCAAAATTACAAAAAACTGGAAATTAGGGTAAAATGGCCAAAAGGGGTCCCCTCGCGTACCGTGAGAATCCAGGGACACTCCCTTGCGTACCGCGAAGGACAAACAAGCACCCGACCCCTTCTTTTGTCTCTCGCGTACCGCAAAGATGAGCATCAATTCCCTCGCGTACCGCGAGGGAGTGCTGGTAACAGAAAGAAAGGACGAAAATCCAAATTTTTGCCTTAGAAAATTTTTCACATCTTGAAAACTCAATTTTTCAAATTCTTCAAAAACTCATTCCAACACTTAAATTATATGCACACATACCTAGAATATCAATATTGATGATTTTTCTCACCCAAATGGCCACGAATCCGTGCAAAAACTTAGAAAAACACAAAACTACACCGAAAAACTTAAAAACTTCTACAAACTCTACAACGGCATCCTACCCCCCTCGGGTCTGTGTATTGCCCTCAAGTACACTCACTCTAACCATTATCTCCCCAGAGGCGTCCCAAAACTTGGCCAATTGCATATGACTAAAGAAAATAAAGAAATGACAACCTAACTCACTTTCATAGGAATCACGGATGCATTTAGCGTATGCAACAAGCCTTTTAAACCCCTCGGTAGCCCGAGTGGATGAGTTTAGTCTAGTGAGGGTTTCTAGAAAACACACCCACAATGTTCATTTAACTAGACGAAAATTAAAACTAACCAACCTTAGGTTGCCTCCCAAGAGCGCTAAGTTTAACATCTTCAGCCAGACCGTACCTGATTTAGCTCTTATGGTGGTTGGAACACAAATTCCTTTCCAAATGCTACCTCACCTTCTCGGCCATCCTTTCCATTCAACTTGAGCGTCCTCACATGTTTCACAGCACGAAACTCTTCTTCTTCATCTCGCATTACCCAAGACTCACCAGTTTCATATGAATGCCTCATAAACGTGGACGGTTTCTTTGATCTAGCTGGTGATCCTGTTCTCGATTTGACATAATCATCTGAATTGTCCACCTGATGCTTCCATGGTGACTTTTCCATATGTACTGCACCTTCCCCACACTTAAGTGGCGCTGCATCCACTACCTTATGATTCTCATTCCTCAACTCAGACATGTCAACCACAAATCCTTTATCGTTTGCGCCACCTTCATCCACTGTGGAACGAGGAGGACACTTATTAGTAGCACCTGCTTTTGAATGTCTAATTTTACTAAAATATGAAAAACAATTTTAACAAATATCTAAATTAAACTCATGGTTGCCAAATGTTATGCTTACTGTATTGTCCCTGTAGTTGATCTGAGCGTTGGCAAATGCCAAAAATGGTCTTCCCAGGATGACCCTCGCTTGCTTCTCCTTCATAGTCGATGCGTAATCGAGCACCAAAAAGTCTTTGAGGTAATAGAATTCCCCAACCTGCACAACAATACCTCTAATCATCCCCCGAGCACGTTTCCGTGTCAAGTCGGCTAACACCACGGTGGTGTCAACTTGTTGCAGCGGGCCAAATTCAGACTGATCATATAAGCTTCCCGGCAGTATGCTGACACTTGACCCATAATCTAATAACGCTTGTTCAATCTTCAATCCCGCAATTTTAACTTGGATAATGGGCTCTCCTTGCTCACCTCATCTTCCGACTCACTCTCATCACCATCTTCGTGGGTACTCACCGCACTAACATAAGCATTCTTTGACCCTGAGGAGCTGGCTCCTTGATATTGGGGGTTTAACTTAGTCTCACTCGGTAATTGCCCTTGTGGTCTCCCTACTATTTCAGCTAACTTTTCGGCTAGTTGTCCCAGTTATCTTTCAAAGGATTCATTGGTCTTGGTTTGGATTTCTTTATCCTACTCAATTCTTTTCAACTACTCTAGTATGACTGTGAGCTGAGGGTCATCGCTAGTTGCAGGTTTGTTTTGCTGGTTCCCTTGTTGCTGGTACTGCTGGGGTTGATTTTATTGGTAGTTTCTCTGCTGATAACCCCCTTGATTGCTCTGGTTTCTTTGGCACCCTTGATACCCGCCTTGATTATAGCCTTGTTGGCGGTTCTGGTGCTGCTGTTGACTTCCACCCTGCACATCAGACCCCTGAAAGTTAGGATTTAGTTGGTTAGATGCATTACCATACCTGAGATTTGGATGATTCCGGAGTCCCAGATGGTAGTGGGTTGCATGCATGTCCTGCTTCCTATCTCCCCCGATCTAGTTCACCTCTTCTGCCTTGCCTTGTTCCCTTGGGCAGCTTGCAAAGTATGGTCCAGATCACCACATCCTTCACATACCAGATATCCTTGTGACACATTAGCCACATCCTTCCCTCCTGACCTACCAAGTCTTGCCATTTGGAGTTCCATGACATCTAGATGCTTTTGAGTCTCATAATCCACTGCCTTGGCAGATGCCCCATTATTTGCTCTCCGACTGGCATGTGCTTGCCTTTTTAATGTCACCGCCATCCTTTCCAAAATATCCCGGTCGTCATCCACATGATTTGAAAAGAAGGACCCGTTACTGGTTGAGTTTACGTCCCTCACATCCTCAGGTAACAAATCGTCATAAAAGGCTTGGATCAGCTCCCACTTCTGTATCCCATGATGTGGGCAATTCCTTAGCAACTCTTTATACTGCTTAAATGCCTCATAAAATGGCTCCCCTGATTGTTGCTTGAAATCCCGTATTGAAGCTCGAGCCTCATTGGTTTTATGAGGTGGGAAATACTCATCAAGGAACTGCTGTTGCAGTTCTGCCCAGGTGGCAATACTAGTAGATGGCAAAGACAAGAACCATTGCTTCGTCCTGTCCTTAAGTGAAAACTGAAAGAGTACCAGTTTCACTTAATCGGTGGTAAACCCTTGACCACCAATAGTCCCACAAGTAGCCTCATATTCTGAAAGATGAGTGTAAGGCTCTTCAATAGCTCCCCCAAAGAAGTGTGGGAGGATCTCGAGACATCCCGATCGGATCTTGAATGCATTTCCCTTACGAACTGGTGGTATAACGGGGAAGCATTTAAAGCTAGAGCGGGGCGGAAGTGACTGTCCACCCCTTGATCGTGCGTGGCTAGGCGCATGTTCCTAGGTTGTTCCTCTCTTTAGTTCTGACGGTTCTAAGGAGGTTGCCTATACCTGTTTTCTCTTTAAAAGTTTCCCACATTACCTGACGGTTGTTCCTCGATGGATACCCATATTCTGCTCTCGGTGGTGGCTGAACCCAACCATCAACTCCATCGTGTCTTTGGTTTCTGGGAGGGAATGCCTCCTGATGGTTTATGTCATACCATTCTTCCTCTTTGTTCCAGTTCTCATATTGAGAACCATGCTGCCCCCTGGTGACAAAGGCTCATCATGCCCAAATTCAAAATAGCTTGGGTAGCTGTCATACGGTTGGTATTGGTGATCATGGGAAATTGGTTGTGGCTGTGGTCGGTGTTGTGGAAGTGGTGGATTTTATGGAGGTTGTTGTGGTCTAGGAGCTTGATTCTGTGGTTGTTGGTTTTGTGTATGGTTTGGGAATAGTAGATCTGGAAGTGGTGGAACAGGTGGGATAGGTCCCCCACCTCGATTTGGATCTGGGTTTTCTGGTTGATTTTGTGACATCCTCATAGACGGACTGTCAAGCCTCTCTAAGATGGTCTTAACTGTGCCTTGGAGCTTTCTGTTAGCTTTTGCTGCTTTCTCTATCTCTGGATCAAACAATAATGGAGATTTTCTGTCTGAGCGCCTAGTATGCATAAAACTATCCCTGCACACGTAAGCACACACTTAGTAGCACTTAACAAAACAAATCAAAAATAGCACTTTGCAAACAAATTCCCCGGCAACGGCGCCATTTTGATCGCGATGTCAAGGTCAATCAAAAACTATATTAAAAACTACTACTTAGCTACCTTAGACTGTATATAGAGAATCCACAGGGAACTCGTGGAGAATGCTATTTAGACTAAAACATTTCAATGGTCACTAAAGTTGAAAACTTTATTAATTAAAACAATTGGAATTATAGAATACAACGAACTTTAACATTTAGAAAACAATTGGAGAAAAACGACCACTCCGGGGTTCAGATTCAGCAAAACAAAAATCCAGTTTTAGTTTCAGATCAGATAGGAGATTACATAGACATAATCTTGTTTAAGTTGTTCAATCCAATTTCAATTTTATAAAACTCAACACATAGCCAAATTATTCCCGACGCAAGAAAACCAAGGAACGCTGACACACATGCAAACGTTGAACAAAATCAAACTGATAAGAAATCGAACATACAATTGAATCCAAAGAACTTAAAGGGTTCACAAAATCCAATCCAACACTGATAATCTACTAAAAGCAGATAAGTATATGCCTAAATCGTTCACCCAGAGGGATCACGAAGAGCTTAGCCACTCATAATTGTACCAAACATCTCAATAATCACACTAGAACTTACAAGCATTGAAAAACAAGAACAATTGACCAAACAATGATGAAACTCTCCTTAGGACTCCTCTAGGACGGCTGGAAAGAAGGTTAATTCGAGAATAGGAGTCACAATGGGTTTAAAATTGGAATTAGGTTATTTTTGCCGACACACCCTTTTCTCGCGTACCGCGAGACATCCTGGTCGGACCTTCGCGTACCGCGAAGGCCAAAATTGTCGCGACCATTTTTCTTCTTCCTCTCGTAATGCGAGACTCTGCCCCCCAAACTTCGCGTACCGCGAGACCCCAAAATCCAGGAATTTTGACTTTTTCTTTGACTTTGACTTCCTTTGACTTCCCGGGCTTTGTACCTTTTTTAACTTCTTCGTGAATTCCCGCTCTTTAAGCTCAATTACCCTGTAACACTCCAAACTACCAAACACATGTAAAACCGACTCGATATACAAAGTAAAACTACTAAGACGTATACAAAACGGCACATATATAAAGGATATTTGACCCGACATCACCAAGGCGGGTTGTGATAGTCTAAAAATCCTAAAACACACGGGGAAACCAAAAGGTTCTAATTCGAAAATAAATAAAGACAAAACATAAATGCCAGTCTAAAAGGTACGGGTAGCTCCATACGCTTTCTAAGAGGGTCCACACTAGCCATCAATACCTTAAATCAATCTAATATATATTCAAAAGTCAGGGTTGTTGAGTGAATTCTAGTTTTTAAAAGAAATCACAAGTGAACTTAAGCATAGGTAAAATAGTTCTACACATATCACATCTTTACATATCCTTCATTGCATAGGACATAAGGTATTCAATACACAAGGTCGTAAGGGTCTATAATATATATTCAAAAGTCAGGGTTGCTTAGTGAATATATATATATATATATATATATATATATATATATATATATATATATATTCAAACGTCAGGGTCTGTAATATATATTCAAAAGTCAGGGTTGCTGAGTGAAGTCTAGTTTTAAAGGAAATCACAAGTAAACTTAAGCATAGGTAAAATAGTTCTACACATATCACATCTTTATATATCCTTCATTTCAAAGCATATAAGGTAGTCAATACACAAGGTCGTCAGGGTCTGTAATTTGCCCCAAGGACAGACCAAACACTAAGTCATGGCTGTTATGGGACTCTATTTGTCTCGAGTTGAGGACTTTATCTATTTTCCTTTTAAGGAGGAATTTATCTATTTGCCTCTTAAAGAGGAATTTATCTATTTGCCCCTTATATACGACTTTATCTAATTGCCTCTTATAGATGACTTTATCAGTTTGAGTCGATCCGTGCATGACCATACAATACATAGCATATAACATCCCATAACATTGTACTCCAATCATCAAGTCATACTTAGGCATGTTGTTTAAATCAACATACGTCTAACATATCCTTTCTTAATCATGAATCAATTCATAAAATCATACTTTGAGCATCATAAGAATCATATTTCATGTAGATATCATAAAACATATTACATGCATATATATTATGTAACACTCTGAAAATTCCCAAGTTAAATAAAGGCCAAAAAGTATTCCAAAGAAAATTCCTAGAGGTATAAGTGTAAAATCCAAAATTGCAAGGGCTAAAATTCACAAATTTGGAAAATTAACCTGTGACGGACCGTCACAAAGCCATAACGGTCTGTTACGCTCATGACAGACCGTCACCAAATGGTAATGGTCCGTGCCTCCAAAACCAAAGGCGGTTTAGGGTTTCTGACGTGTGTCCAGTGACATAGCATCGTGACGGATCGTCACCACCTGGTAACGGTCCGTTACATGGGCCAGAAGTGCTTAGCCGCCAACTAAAGGCATGACGGACCGTCACCGCCCAGTAACGGTCCGTCACGAACCCAAAATTTTCCCTATAAATACTTGGCCGATCCTAGTCCATTTTCCACACAATTTACACCTTCTAAAACACACATAAGCTATGGTGTTCCATTCTCGAGCCTTGGTTTGCCTACGAGAGTCCGGTTGCTAGCAGATCATCCACAAATTGTCGTAGATGGTGCCGAGGTAAGGTTTTCCAACACCTTGAAGTTCCTTTGTGTAAACCTAAGATAGGAATGTTAAATATGATAATGTCGGATATGATTTAGGGTTCTATCGAGGTATTGACTGTTATATTGATTCAGAAGGATGTTCTACTTGAGGTGAGTTCCTCTGAACTGTTCTCTATAAAATGTTGTTTTTTGTAAATGATTTTGTCTGAAATCCCAATATCCTCTGTGTATATATATATATATATATATATATATATATATATATATATATCCTATAATAAGTACTTATTATGGCCATGTTCGGTTGACTGACGGGCGAGACCGATCCTCTTGTATTTGGTCGGACTTGTATCCGAAAGGTAGGGTGTCAACTGTATATATATATATATATATATATATATATATATATATATATATATATGTGTGTGTGTGTGTGTGTGTGTGTGTGTGTGTATACATATATATGTTGTAGACTCAGAACCCGAGTAAAGCTGAGGTTACTGGGTGAGGGCTTGGGATGGATGATTGTTAGACCCAGACCCGAGTAAAGCTGATGTCCTGGGATATTCTTGTATCATGGATACCAGCTTTGTGTTGATCCAAATGTTTTCAAATGTTTTTAAGCATGGGTGACCACTAGCACGTAGTTGGCATTCCAGGAGATGTACAGGTGTTATGTTTTGGATAGGGATGAATGAGGGCAGGTTTTTATGTAACCGTAAGACCTAAGACGATGGCATGTTCTTGAGAACGATAAGGCCAGGTTAAATGATTCTGTTAGGAACAATTTGTTGTATTTCTAGTCAATCCTTATTGTAAAACAAAGTTGTGTATGAAATGAAATAGTTATTGTCACACCCCCAATTTCATCTAACGGAGTATTACCGTTTTGGGAAGTGACAAACCAGGATCTCAGACACTAGTTACATTGAACGACTCTACATGGGACTCAAAATGAAAATATATTTTAAATCAAAGTATCAATGCGGAAGCGTAAAGAAAGTAAATGCGCAAAATACACGCGCCCAAAACCAAAGTCCAAAAGTCTCAAAAGTCCATACGTCCAAACCAAACAAAGTACAATAAAATAATTCAACCAAACATAAATATACACAAAGCAAAGCAGTTGAATCCCATGCATGCCCTAACATGCACCTGTGTCTTAGCTTAGCGTCCTTAGAAAACATGTAAGAAAAAGTGTCAACACGAGGTTGGTGAGTTCACAGGTTTCAATATATAAATAAACGTTTACCAGATTTATTGTACAATCAACATATATACCAATGAGTAGCTAACCCATGTTCATGTTTGCTATTACGCTCGCAATCGTAAACTGACTGTTTGTATTGCCTCCCACCAGGTCTATCAACCACGGTGCACGTTTAGGTCAATATTGCACCCGTTCGATATCCAATCGAGTTAGCGCGACTAACGCGGGTGAGGTTTGTCAAACCCAGTAGTACTACCCAACATACCTCGCTATATTCATATTTAAACATAGTCAAAACAATTGATATAAAATGAAGTACAGAAATCAAAAGAGTTTGTATCATGTTTTCTCCCCCAGTTTAAAAGCAGTAAAAAAGGGTCGTGAAAACTCACATGACCTTGAGTAGAGATTTGGATCACACAAGGAAAAAGTTGGAATCACGAGTGTAAGTCTCAGACAACTTACGTATGCCCTAAAATTATAAACACATAAATTAGGGACAAGTAGGGATTTGTGACGACGACACGGAAGATTTAATGCCTTAACGCATTCTACGAATTTAAGAGTAGACGAACGTGTCTACAGAATTATATATATAATAATTAAGGTAAATGTGTTACGTGTCGAACGTTAATAACGAATAATAAACAAATAAATAATTAGATTCGTACGTTCGAGTCGTTTACAAAAGTTAGGAAAAAAATATAATCTAATATATTATTTTATATTCGTAAGATTAATAGTTAATCATTGGCAAAAATAATAAACATATTATTTTTATTCGAGCAAATAATGTATGTAAATAATATAATAACGTATATATTATTTATAGTTTTTAAAACAATGTCACACAAGGAAATTGAATGAGTTGAAAATAATATAATTTATGTATTATTTTATTAACATCGACTACGGGTTGAAAATAATATTATTATATTATTTTATACGAGATTACGGTTTGAAAATAATACGAACACGATATTTTAAAAGTGAAAATATAATTTGTTACAAAATTCAAACCCGAGCCCACGGGTTGTTTCTCGGACTAAAACACATTTATATAATAATATAATATTATAGGGTTTGATTTTTATTAATTAAATATTAACATAAAAATGTTTAAAAATAATTGTGGGAGCCCGGCCTCGAACCCGGGTCTCTCCCACACACACACATCGCTCTAACCAGTCCGCCCGCTAGGGTCATCGCGATGGTATCCGGATCGAATTAGTTTTGACCAATTATTCCCGTGAGTCCCCCTTCCCGAATACATGCACGATCGAACCCAGTTCAAAACCGTCGATTTCGATATCGATTTAACACGAAAGTGTAGGGGTTTAGTTAATCGGGTATTGGTGATTATGGGGTGAGGTTTAATTGCAAAAATCATTGAGTTTTGAATCGTTTAATTACGAAATAGAGGCCGAAACCCTAGATTTAGATACGAGTCAAATCGATGAATTTGTATATTAGAATCAGTTGAAAACATAGGGTTTTTATTAAAAGAAGGATGTCGAATCTGACCATGTGGTTTAATTGGAATTATACAGTTGTTAAGATCGAAAACCCCAATACGTTTCCAGGACGAACCCTAATTACGGGATCAAGATCAATTCGATGATGGAAGCCCGATATTTCATAGGGCTTTCAATCTACAGAAGACCAAGAGTCTAATGGTATAGTTTAATTTGGTTTAAACGCGGTTTAGAGTTGAATTCGACAACTTGGTTTCATATTAACCCTAGATTACGGGTTACAACGATTCTGAAAATAAAAGTTCGAATTGATAAAGGGCTTTCAAAGAGTATGGTATTGCGAATCTAATTGTACAGGTTAATTTCATTTTGATAGGGTCTAGTCTAGAGTTCGATTAAACCGGTCAATGATGAACCCTAGGTTATAGATTTCGATCGAATTGGTAATTTAAGCCCTGGTAATGATAGGGCTTTCAATTGACGAGTAAAAACGAAACTAATGATACAAGAAATTACCAGAATGGATGTCGGGTTGATAGTGCTCGACCAAAACAGGTGCCGACTGTGACCTCCGGTGGCTTCTGGTGCAAATCCAATCGAATAGATGTGTGCAGAAACTCTAATGAGGATCGTTTGAAGTGTGCAGTGTCTCAATTCGTGAAGGCAATACAGAAATTCATCTGATTTGATGATAATGGGAAAATGAAGTCGACGGTTACGAAATCGTGATCATAATTCGAGTTAATTTCAGTTTAATGGTGATGATTAGGTCTTAATTAAGTTCGTTAGAGGTTTGATTGCATAAAACGGTTACAATTTCAACGGATTTCAGTTTAGAACGATCGGATTCGATTGAATTCGCGACGCTTTGACTTTCAAAAGTCAGCAATTGGGTTTAGAGAATTGTCAGGAATGGTCCCTGAGGTTTTGCTTTGGATTGGAGTTTGAAACTTGGCAGAATCGGTCCTCCGAGTTTGAACTTGGATACTTAGGTTAAGTTTTGGTTAATTTTGACTTTATATAAGTCAACAATAAACAATTTTGACTTAAAAAGTCAATGGACTAGTTTAAGAGTATCACATAACTAGTCCCTAGAGTTTAAGTTTGAGATATTGACAGAAATAGTCCCTGGAGTTTGAGTAAAGTTAATTTCAGTTAACTTTAACTAGATTTTGTTAACGGAGTTAACTGGAAAAGTCCGGATTGTCACATCATTCCCTAGTTGAAAGAATTTTCGTTCCGAAAATTAAAATAATAATAAAAAAATTTCTGAGGTTTCACATCATTCCCTAGTTGAAAGAATTTTCGTCCCGAAAATTAAATAGTAGCTTAAGAATTTGACGCGGAGTGCTTGAACAGATTAGGATATTTGCGCATCATCTGATCCTAGCGCTCCCACGTGAATTCCGATCCGCGTTTCGAGTTCCAACGAACTCTGACAATAGGGATCTTACTGTGCTTTAACGTTTTAACTTCCCTATCCATAATTTCCACAGGTTCTTTGATGAAGCGTAACTGTTCATCAACGTGTAGTTCCTCAAGAGGAACTGCGAGTGATTCGTCTGCTAGGCATTTCATTAAATTCGAGACGTGAAAGACGTTGTGCACACCACTAAGTCTTTCAGGTAAGTCCAGTTGATACGCTACTGGTCCGATTCTCTTTAATATTTTGAAAGGTCCAACATAACGAGGATTCAGTTTACCTCGTTTCCCGAAACGAATGACACCTTTCCAAGGTGAGACTTTGAGTAAGACCATGTCACCTACTTGAAACTCCAAAGGTTTACGACGCTTGTCGGCATAGCTCTTTTGACGATCACGAGCAGTCTCCATACGGTTTCTAATTTGAACGATCTTTTCAGAAGTTTCAAATACAAGTTCAGGACCTGTGAGTTGGCTATCTCCAACCTCAGTCCAACAAATGGGAGAACGGCATTTCCGTCCATAAAGTGCTTCAAATGGAGCTGCCTTGATGCTAGTGTGATAACTGTTGTTGTAGGAGAACTCCACTAACGGTAGGTGAGACTCCCAAGTGTTACCGAAATCAATCACACAAGCTCGTAGCATGTCCTCCAAAGTTTGGATAGTACGCTCAGTTTGGCCATCAGTTTGAGGATGGTATGCCGTGCTCATATCTAGACGTGTGCCTAAGGCCTTATGTAACGACTGCCAGAAACGAGAAGTGAATCGTGCATCACGATCCGAAATAATGGAGATCGGCACCCCGTGCGGAGAGACTATTTCTTTCAAATATGTACGAGTAAGTTTATCCATTTTGTCGGTTTCCTTGATTGCTAGGAAATGAGCAGATTTTGTTAATCGATCAACAATCACCCATATAGTGTCACATCCAGTAGGGGTTCGTGGTAATTTGGTGATGAAATCCATAGATATTTGTTCCCATTTCCACATGGGAATTTCTAGTTGTTGTAGAAGACCGGATGGTTTTTGATATTCAACTTTGACCTTCGCGCAGGTCAGACACTTACTAACATAGGTGGCTATATCGACCTTCATCTTCGGCCACCAATATAGTACTTTTAGATCATGGTACATTTTATCGGAACCCGGATGGATGGAGTAACGAGATTTATAAGCTTCATCCATGATTAGTTCCCTTAAATTTCCGAACACTGGAATCCATATTCGTTCGACAAAGTAACGAATTCCGTCAGATTTTACTTCAAGTTGTGCTTCCATGCCGCGAGTACCTTCTAACGGTAGGTTATTATCTTTCAAGGCTTCAAGTTGAGCACTACGGATTCTGTCAGGCAATCCAGGGTGAATAGAAAGTTGTAATGCTCGAACTCGTTTGGGTTTCGTTTCCTTTCGGCTTAGTGCATCAGCCACAACGTTAGCTTTACCCGGATGATACCGGATCGCACAGTCGTAATCATTTAAAAGTTCAACCCAACGACGTTGTCGCATGTTCAACTCCTTCTGCTCGAAGATATGCTGGAGGCTCTTGTGATCGGTGTAGATGGTGCATTTGGTACCGTACAAGTAATGTCTCCATATCTTAAGTGCAAAAACTACTGCTCTCAACTCTAGGTCATGAGTGGTGTAGTTTTTCTCGTGAACCTTTAATTGACGTGACGCGTATGCAATTACCTTTTCGCGTTGCATTAAGACACAACCCAGACCTTGAATAGATGCATCACAATACACTACAAAATCATCGGTTCCTTCCGGAAGAGCTAAAATAGGTGCACTGCAAAGTTTCTGTTTGAGGTGCTAGAAAGCTGACTCTTGGTTATCGCCCCAATTATAGGCTTTTCCTTTTTGAGTTAGGGCGGTGAGAGGTTGTGCAATCTTTGAAAATCCTTCGATAAAATGACGATAATATCCAGCCAATCCCAGAAATTATCGCACCTCAGTCGGAGTCGTCGGTGCTGCCCAATTCTTGATGGCTTCTATTTTGGATGGGTCGACATGTATCCCTTTCTCGTTAACCACATGCCCTAGAAACTGAACTTCCCGGATCCAAAATTCACACTTGGAAAACTTAGCATACAGTTGTTCTCGCTTGAGTAGTTCCAAAATTATGCGTAGATGTTCCTCATGTTCCTCTTTGTTCTTGGAATAGATGAGGATGTCGTCAATGAAAACGATAACAAACTGGTCAAGGTAAGGCTTACACACACGGTTCATGAGGTCCATGAATACCGCAGGTGCGTTGGTTAAACCGAAAGGCATGACCATAAATTCGTAATGGCCGTACCTTGTCCTGAAAGCAGTCTTAGAGATATCCTCATCTCGGACTCTCAGCTGATGATAACCAGATCTAAGGTCTATTTTGGAATAGAAACCTGACCCTTGGAGTTGATCGAAGAGGTCATCAATACGCGGCAGGGGATAACGATTTTTGATTGTTACCTTGTTCAATTCCCGGTAATCAATGCACATACGAAAAGTACCGTCCTTCTTTTTAACAAACAGGACTGGAGCTCCCCACGGTGATGAACTAGGTCGGATGAAACCTTTATCTAACAACTCCTGTAACTGTGTAGATAGTTCTTTCAATTCACTAGGTGATAATCGATAAGGTGCCCTAGCGATCGGCGCTGCTCCAGGTGCTAAATCGATTTGAAATTCCACTTGACGGTGCGGTGGTAAGCCAGGTAATTCTTCAGGAAATACTTCCAGAAATTCCCGTACAATTGGGATATCTTCAATCTTCTTCTCTTTGGATGGCTGCTCGGCAACGAGAGCTAAGATAGCAGTATGTCCTTTCCGAAGGCATTTTTGTGCTTTCATGAAGGATATGATACCCATGACAGTACCAACCCTTTCGCCCTGAACTGAAAGAATTTCTCCACTCATGAGGGGTATGCGAACGATTTTCTCATGACAAATGATTTCCGCTTGGTTTCTAGACAACCAATCCATGCCGACGATTACATCAAAACTACCAAGTGTGACCGGCATAAGGTCGATATCAAGAATATGGCTAGCTAGATCAAGCTTACAACCCTTAAGAATGTGGGTTGCTTCAATTATTTGGCCGTCAGCTATCTCTATTACATACTTAGCTTCTAACAGAGTTGGAGTTCCTTTTATCATATCACTAAGTTTCTTAGATATAAAACTCCTATCAGCACCAGTGTCAAAAAGGACAGAAGCAAAGTAATTATTTAAGAGAAATTTACCGGTGACCACGTTATGATCGTAGCGAGCTTCTCCGGATCCCAGTACAAAAGCTCTTCCTTTCGCCCCATTTCCTCCATTACCACCGTTATTATCGTTATTGTTGTTCTGATTGGGGTTGTTACCATTGTTGCCCTGGTTATTACTGTTACTACTACCACTGCCATTTCCATTTCCACTCCTCTTCAACTGAGGACAATTCCTTTGAATGTGCCCTTCCTTGCCGCACTGAAAACATCCTCTAGTGAATCCCTGTGATTTAAATGGTTGTTTGTTCGGGAGTGTAACCCTACAGTCCTTCGCAGCGTGGCCCATCTTACCACACCGCTGGCAACGTTGTCGATCACAAGTGCCCGTGTGGTGATAGCCACATTTGTTGCACTTGGGGTACCTCCCAGCATATTCTCCCTGATTCGGACCTGATGAGGTCGTTTGATTAAAGTTTCTAGCAGGCTCAAACTTTCGCTGCTGTTGGTGCTGAGGTTGGTTGGGTTGGGATCCTTTAGAGTTAGAGTGGAAGTGGGAGTGATGGTCGAACTTGCGCTTATTGTTGTCGGTGGGTTTAGAAATCGAACCTCTTGGAGGTAAAGTTCCTTATGTCACCGCCTGATCGATCAATTTTGTGAGCAAGTCTGATGGTCTGTTGGATGGTGGTAGGGTTGGATGAGGTCACCATGCTTTGAATCTGAGGTACCAAACCTCCAATGTATAGTTCAATCCGTTTGTAATCCGGAGTCACCATGTGTGGGCACATGGTAGCAAGTTAGTGCGAACGGGTGGTGTAGAGTTCAATTTCCGAACCCTCCATCTTAAGGTTCTAGAACTCTCCCTCTAGCTTTTGAATTTCATCTCGTGGGCAGTATTCTTCCTTCATCATTGTTTTAAATTCCTCCCACGAGAGTCCATTTGCCATTGCCAGTCCCAACATTTGAACTTGGGCATTCCACCATCTTAGGGTCGGGTCTTCTAAAGTTCCAGCAGCAAATTTCACTTGGTTAGCCACAGGGCAGTTGCACATGGCTATTACTGATTTAACCTTCTCAAACCAGCGAAGTAACCCAACGGCTCCTTCAGCTCCACTAAAGGTGTGGGGCTTGCAATCCATGAATGCCTTGAAAGTACAGGCTGGTTGTTGGTTTTGCTGATTTTGCTGACCTGGATTTAGAAGTACCAATTGAATCGGAATTATAGAGTTTAGAAAAATGTTTTTAGGAGAACGATTGACACTATTAGTCAATCGTTAAAGCATTTACCTGCAGCTTTCTGTGCTGCTAGGGCCTCTGCCACACTATTATTTATCAAAGCTGCTAGCTCTGCTGCCGTCATGTTAATAGTACCACGACCACCGGCACGGCCTCCGCGTCCTCTCCCAGACATGATTCTTCACAACCACGAATGACAAACAATGAGAAATATATCTCATATTAAACATTATTCAGGTACAAGTAAGAGATACAACATCTAATATTTTGAAAATTAAATAAATTGTAAGGCTACAAAATAAATAACTCAAATATTAAACTTCTCATGCTTTTATTGGATGGGAACAACCTTACCCATCTAGGTTTGGAAAGAGAGATAACATAAGCAAAAACAAGCATGAAAAAGAAGATAGTATAGGGAGATCATCAAACATCCTCGTCATCAGAAGAGACATATGGCTGTGCATCATCGATCTCTAGTGGCTCCTCCTCAGCTGGCTCCCCCTCTAAGGGCTCTTCTTCAAAAGGTTCCTCCTCAAAAGATTCCTCCTCATCGTCAGATACTGGAATGTCCTCCGGAAATAGGGCCGCTTGCAATTAGGCTTCCAAGTGAGTCACCCTCTCTTGAAGGCCTTCAGCAGTGTGGTTTGCCACATGTAGCTGAGCTTCCATAGCAGCTAATCTCTCCAGAACTCCTTCCATATCATCATACATAGTGTCAGCCCTCGTATCTAGATGTGCCACACGATCCACTAAAAGGTTGTGGACATGGTCCGTTGCAGCTAGTTCGGTAGTCAAGTGTTCTACTCCTACCTTATTCTTCTCTACTTGGGGTCCATTCTCCATAAGTTTAGGTATCTCCTCGGTGGCATCTTGTACAAAACTCAACTCCTTCAACATATAAGATACGAATGCTGTGAAGGCTTGTTCCATGGTGCATGGTAAGCTAGGTAGTGTAGATGATGAAGATGCAGATCCAAAGTAAGGTGATGGAATATATCCCATTTCGATCCACCTTTGGATCATATGTGGGTATACATCCCAATTGAGAGCATAATCCAATGCTCGTGCGTTACTCGGTTCGCCTTGGTTAATTGAGGTAGTCCGGCGCCTTTTGGGCTCCGGGGATGAGAGTACAGGTTCCTTATGCCCTGATGCGTTAGGTGATGGAGGTAGGGTTGACGACATGATCCTGCAACATTATATATAAGTACAAAACATCCAAATGACATGTAACTAATGTGTGAGGCTATAGTCTAGTATGCAATCCTAGTTCTCTATAACCAATGGCTCTAATACCAATCTGTCACACCCCCAATTTCATCTAAAGGAGTATTACCATTTTGGGAAGTGACAAACCAGGATCTCAGACACTAGTTACATTGAACGACTCTACATGGGACTCAAAATGAAAATATCTTTTAAATCAGAGTATCAATGCGGAAGCGTAAAGAGTGTAAATGCGCAAAATACACGCGCCCAAAACCAAACTCCAAAAGTCTCAAAAGTCCAAACGTCCAAACCAAACAAAGTACAATAAAATAATTCAACCAAACATAAATAGACACAACGCAAAGCAGTTGAATCCCATGCATGCCCTAACGTGCACCTGTGTCTTAGCTTAGCGTCCTTAGAAAACATGTAAGAAAAAGTGTCAATACGAGGTTGGTGAGTTCACAGGTTTCAATATATAAATAAACGTTTAAACGTTTACCAGATTTATTGTACAATCAACATATATACCAATGAGTAGCTAACCCATGTTCATGTTTGCTATTACGCTCGCAACCGTAAACTGACTGTTTGTATTGCCTCCCACCAGGTCTATCAACCATGGTGCACGTTTAGGTCAATATTGCACCCGTTCGATATCCAATCGAGTTAGCGCGACTAACGCGGGTGAGGTTTGTCAAACCCAGTAGTACTACCCAACATACGTCGCTATAATATTTAAACGGTTCGATGTGAGGACTTTCATGATAGGGTTTACGCATAGTCATAACAATTGATATAAAATGAAGTACAGAAATCAAAAGAGTTTGTATCATGTTTTCTCCCCCTGTTTAAAAGTAGTAAAAAGGGGCCGTGAAAACTCACCTGAGCTTGAGTAGAGATTTGGATCACACAAGGAAAAAGTTGGAACCACGAGTGTAAGTCTCAGACGACTTACGTATGCTCTAGAATTATAAACACATAAATTAGGGACAAGTTGGGATTTGTGACGACGACACGGAAGATTTAATGCCTTAACGCATTCTACGAATTTAAGAGTAGAAGAACGTGTCTACGGAATTATATGTATAATAATTAAGGTAAATGCGTTACGTGTCGAACGTTAATAACGAATAATAAACAAATAAATAATTAGATTCGTACGTTCGAGTCGTTTACAAAAGTTAGGAAAATAATATAATCTAATATATTATTTTAGATTCGGAAAATTAATAATCATTCATTGGCAAAAATAATAAACATGTTATTTTTATTCGAGCAAATAACGTAGGTAAATAATATAATATCGTATATATTATTTATAGTTTTTAAAACAATGTCACACAAGGAAATTGAATGAGTTGAAAATAATATAATTTATATATTATTTTATTAACATCGACTACGGGTTGAAAATAATATTATTATATTATTTTATACGAGATTACGGTTTGAAAATAATACGAACACGATATTTTAAAAGTGAAAATATAATTTGTTACAAAATTCAAACCCGAGCCCACGGGTTGTTTCCCGGGCTAAAACACATTTATATAATAATATAATATTATAGGGTTTGATTTTTATTAATTAAATATTAACAGAAAAATGTTTAAAAATAATTGTGGGAGCCCGGCCTCGAACCCGGGTCTTTCCCACACACACACATCGCTCTAACCAGTCCGCCCGCTAGGGTCATCGCGATGGTATCCGGATCGAATTAGTTTTGACCAGTAATTCCCGTAAGTCCCCCTTCCCGAATACATGCACGATCGAACCCAGTTCAAAACCGTCGATTTCGATATCGATTTAACACGAAAGTATAGGGGTTTAGTTAATCGGGTATTGGTGATTCTGGGGTGAGGTTTAATTGCAAAAATCATTGAGTTTTGAATCGTTTAATTACGAAATAGAGGCCGAAACCCTAGATTTAGATACGAGTCAAATCGATGAATTTGTATATTAGAATCAGTTGAAAACATAGGGTTTTTATTAAACGAAGGATGTCGAATCTGACCATGTGGTTTAATTGGAATTATACAGTTGTTAAGATCGAAAACCCCAATACGTTTCCAGGACGAACCCTAATTACGGGATCAAGATCAATTCGATGATGGAAGCCCGATATTTCATAGGGCTTTCAATTTACAGAAGACCACGAGTCTAATGGTATAGTTTAATTTGGTTTAAACGCGGTTTAGAGTTGAATTCGACAACTTGGTTTCATATGAACCCTAGATTACGGGTTACAACGATTCTGATAATAAAAGTTCGAATTGATAAAGGGCTTTCAAAGAGTATGGTATTGCGAATCTAATTGTATAGGTTAATTTGATTTTGATTGGGTCTAGTCTAGGGTTCGATTAAACCGGTCAATGATGAACCCTAAGTTATAGATTTCGATCATATTGGTAATTTAAGCCCTGGTAATGATAGGGCTTTCAATTGACGAGTAAAAACGAAACTAATGATACAAGAAATTACCAGAATGGATGTCGGGTTGATAGTGCTCGACCAAAACAGGTGCCGACTGTGACTTGCTTGCTCTCCGGTGGCTTCTGGTGCAAATCCAATCGAATAGATGTGTGCAGAAACTCTAATGAGGATCGTTTGAAGTGTGAAGTGTCTCAATTCATGAAGGCAATACAGAAATTCGTCAGATTTGATGATAATGGGAAAATGAAGTCGACGGTTACGAAATCGTGATCATAATTCGAGTTAATTTCAGTTTAATGGTGATGATTAGGTCTTAATTAAGTTTGTTAGAGGTTTGATTGCATAAAATGGTTACAATTTCAACGGATTTCAGTTTGGAACGATCGGATTCGATTGAATTCGCGACGCTTTGACTTTCAAAAGTCAGCAATTGGGTTTAGAGAATTGTCAGGAATGGTCTCTAAGGTTTTGCTTTTGATTGGAGTTTGAAACTTGGCAGAATCGGTCCTCCGAGTTTAAACTTGGATACTTAGGTTAAGTTTTGGTTAATTTTGACTTTATAGAAGTCAACAATAAACAATTTTGACTTAAAAAGTCAATGGAATAGTTTAAGAGTATCACACAACTAGTCCCTGGAGTTTAAGTTTGAGATATTGACAGAAATAGTCCCTGGAGTTTGAGTAAAGTTAATTTCAGTTAACTTTAACTGGATTTTGTTAACGGGGTTAACTGGAAAAGTCCGGATTGTCACAGTTATGACTTTAGTCTTCCGCTGTGTGTTTTTGGTATCAACGTCATAGTAACTTGGGAGTAACCTTCTAATCGGTATGTAGTTATCTGACAAACATAATGTCTTGTCTAAGGAAAGAGTGTTGTATAAATCCCTCCTTGATCTGTCACTCCTTGCTGGGAACATATCTGTTGGAGGTACTATTCTGGAAAGATAATCGGCCTAGGTTACGAGTGTGACAAGATGGTATCAAAGCCGCAGTTTAAGAGAATTAGATACTAATAGGAAGTTAGTATCTAGACTTAAGCTAGAGGTCTGAAAATAGTTGTAATACCATAGGATATAAGTTAAGATGTTGATAATCATTATGAATATAACGGGTGATATCGAGAAAGAAAATAATTAATTACATTCTTAGCCAAATGTTTTTAATTTCTGATTTCCTGGATCATAACCAGTTATACAAAATTTGATGACATACATCTGTGTGTATAGGTATCAATGGCCGAAAGAGGAAGATGCATAGGAAGAGGTCGAACTCCGGTTACTAGGTCTCATAGGCAGACTGAGAATAACACCGATATTAACGATCATCATGAGACGAACGAGAACGACAATAACACTGGTCCGCATGCCGAAGAAGTAGTTATGTATGAAACCCAATTCCAAGATGATGTGGCCAGTGAGGTGACGAAGGCACTAAGAACAACACTACTTGGATTGTTAGATGAAGTCCTCACAAGGAGGATGGGTACTGGAACTGCCGGAGGAGGAACCAATCATAATGAAGGCACAAACGGAAATATCAATACTAGTTCTATGACGAGAACTAAGAATCATGAAGGATGCAATTATAAATCCTTCGGGGGATGCAAACCCAAACTATGACGGCAAGAAGGGAGCCATTGATGCTACTTAATGGATCACAAAGATGGAAGTTGTTATCAAGCTAAGTGAATGTAGAAGCGAACAGGCAGAGAAGTTTGCTGCCAATTCCTTAGAAACCATGGCATTGGATTGGTGGGAATCGGTGAAACAAGCTGAAGGGGAACAAGCCGCTGACAACATGAAATGGAACGAGTTCAAGGAGTTAGTTCTACAACTGTTTTATCCTCAGAACAAACTTGATAAGATTGAGAAAGAGTTTCAGCGTGTGGAGGCTGGAAGGATGACGCATCAAGAGTATGCAACAAAGTTTGACGAGATGTCGAAACTGGTGCCACATCTGGTGACACCCGAGTCTAGAATAATCAAGCACTTTATTCTAGGTTTGCCACTAAAGGTGCGTACCTTAGTGAAAACGTCTGCACCTCAAACGATGGATGCATCATTGTCATTTAGTGCCACGATGTATGATGATGTGGCAGCAGAAGAAGCAAAGGAGAAGGTTGACAAAGCGGTTGAGGTAAAACCCGTGGAAACAAAGAGGAAAAGTGAGGAACTGATGTATTGGTTTAAACCGAGAAGTCTTAAGTTCCCTGGGAGAGAGGGAAACAACTCGGCAAGAGGTTCTCAAGAGTTTAAATGCAATAAATTCCAAAGGCCAGTGCATATTTCATCGTATTGTCCATCTCTAAAATGTTATAATTGTAATGAGATGGGACATATACAGAGAACTTGTACCAAAACGATTCAACAAAAGCCCGGAGGAGGGGTTAAGGGTCGGGTGTTTGTGATAGGTGATGGAAAGAGGAACGATAATGCCAAAGTAGTAGCTGGTACGTTCCTATTTAATGATATTTATGCTAAAATCTTGTTTGATACATGAGCGAATAGAAGTTTTGTTTCAGATGCCTTTAGTTTGCATTTAGGCATGAAACCTACCCCACTTGAGCAAGCTTACGTAGTTGAGACGGCAAGTGGAGAACAAATCAGGATAACGGAATCATATACAAATTGCAAAATGACTCTAGGCAATGAGGATTCAGTTATTTAATTGATGCCAATGAGTATGAGCAAATACGGTGTTATCATTGGAATGGATTGGTTAAACCAATGCCATGCTCAGATCGATTGTGATCAACGGACTGTTAGGATTTATAGGCCTAACGAAGAGTCTATGTTGATACAATGAGATAGTGATAAGAATAAGATTGAAACTATTTCTATAGCTAAGGCTAAGAAATGTGTGAATACAGGATATAATGTATTCATAATTTATGCTTTAGACTCTAAACCTGAACAACAAATTGCAGACATTCATGTAGTATGCGATCACCCAGATGTTTTTTCTGGAAGAATTACCTAGTCTTCCGCCAGATAGACAAATCGAATTCCGAATTGACCTCATACCTGGAGCTAAACTGGTAGCTAGAGCACCATATCGTCTAGCACCTTCTGAATTGAAGGAACTAATTAAGCAGATCCAAGAGTTATTGGATAGAGGTTTTATACGTCCAAGTACTTCGCCTTGGGGAGAACCAGTATTGTTCGTAAAGTAGAAGGACGGAAGCATGCTTATGTGCATAGATTATCGAGAACTAAACAAACTCAATGTGAATAACAAATATCCATTGCCAAGAATAGATGATTTGTTCGATCAGTTACAAGGAGCTAAAAACTTCTCGAAAATTGATCTTAGATCTGGATATCACCAGTTAAAGGTACAGGAAGAAGATGTACCTAAGACTGCTTTTAGAACCCGATATGGACACTATGAATTTTTGGTTATGTTAATCGGTCTAACGAATGCTCCCGCAACATTTATGGACTTAATGAACCGAGTATGTAACCCATTCCTTGACAAATTCGTTATAGTGTTCATAGATGATATTCTTATCTATTCTCGAACTCAGGAGGAGCATGCCGAACATCTTCAGATAATCTTGGAAACTCTTAAAAGAGAGAAAATTGTACACTAAGTTTTCCAAATGCGAGTTTTGGAAACAAGAAGTACAGGTCCTATGGCATGTTATAAATCAACAGGTAATCCAAGTAGATCCAGCCAAGATTGAAGCTATCATGAAGTGGGAAACTCCGAAAACACCGACTGAGGTTCGAAGCTTTCTAGGTCTAGCCGGATATTACCGAAGGTTCATACAAAATTTCACCAAGATCGTTACTCCGTTAACTACTTTAACTCAGAAAACAGTGAAATTTGAATGGAGTCAGAAACAAGAAGAAGCGTTCAAAACCCTTAAGCAGAAACTTAGTAGTGCACCTATTCTAGCATTACCAGAAGGGAATGATGACTTCGTCATTTACTGTGATGCTTCCCGAATTGGTCTAGGTTGCGTGTTAATGCAGCGAGATAAGGTAATAGCTTATGCATCACGGCAACTTAAAGTTCATGAGAAGAACTATACCACACATGATCTTGAACTTGGTGTAATAGTGTTTGCTCTAAAGATTTGGAGACACTATCTATATGGTACTAAGTGTGTAATATATACAGACTATAAAAGTCTCCAACATGTATTCAATCAAAAGGAACTGAATCAGAGACAGAGGAGATGGATGGAACTCATTAATGATTATGATTGTGAGATCAAATACCATCCAGGGAAGGCTAATGTTGTAGCAGATGCATTAAGTCAGAAGGAGATAATCAAACCTATCAAGATTAGAAATTAAGATAGTCTGGATGGATCATCTCAAGGAAATTCAAACTCAAGCACTACACGAAGACAACATAATAAAGGAACGCATGGTTGGTAAGGAGAAGTTACTAACCAAAGGCGATAATGGAATCCTATGATTTGGAAGCAGAATTTGGGTTCCCAGACTCGAAGAAATTCAAAAAAAGGTAATGGATGAAGCTCACAAATCTAAATAATCGATACATCCTGGAGCAGATAAAATGTACAAAGGTCTGAAGACTCATGACTGGTGGCCAAACATGAAGAGATCTATAGCTCAATATACAGAGAAATGTTTGACTTGTCTTCAAGTCAAGATCGAACATCAAAAACCTATAGGTCAACTGCAACAGTTGGAGATACATGGGTGGAAATGGGACAGAATTACAATGGAATTTGTTATAAAACTGTCGAGAACCCAGAAGGGCATGACGCTATTTGGGTTGTGGTTGATGACTAACTAAAACGGCACATTTTATTCCTATTAATGAGAACTATTCAATGGATAAGCTAGCCCGACTCTATATCAACGAGATTGTGAGCCGCCATGGTATACCACTATTATTATTTCTGATAGAGATAGTCAGTTCACATCTAGATTCAGGACTAGTTTCCAAAAAGAATTGGGAAATCGAGTCAATATGAGTACAACATATCACCCTCAAACTGATGGAAAAAGTGAAAGAACAATCTGAACCCTAGAAGATATGCTAAGGGCTTGTATAATTGAATTTGGAGGTAGTTGGGATAATCATATGCCATTAATAGAATTTTCCTACAACAATAGCTCCCATTCGAGTATAAAAGCTGCACCTTTTGAGGCATTATACAGTAGGAAATGCAGAACTCCAATTTGTTGGACGGAATTTGGAGATAGCCAATTGTGTAGACCAAAAATCTTACAGGAAACAATTGATAAGATAGTCCAGTTCAAACAACGGTTAAAAGCTGCCCAAGATCGGCAAAAGAGTTTTGCAGATATACGCTGACGACCATTATAATTTCAAGTAGGTGATTATGTAATGTTGAAAGTATCACATTGGAAAGGTGTTGTACATTTCAGGAAACGTGTAAAATTAGGGCCAAGGTATATTGGGCCTTACAAAATCATTGAAAGAGTTAGAGCAGTGGCATATAAACTTGAGTTGCCTGAAGCATTGCAAAGTATTCATAACACATTCCACGTGTCATGTCTACGCAAGTGCTTAGCAGATCCCAATCAGGCAGTTACGTTAGATGATGTGCATGTTGATGATAAGCTCCAATTCACCAAACAACCCATTAAGATCTTAGGAACACAAGACTAAAAACTCAGGAAGAAAACAATACCGATTGTGTTGGTACAATGGCAAGGTCGGAAAGGTGCCGATCAAACTTGGGAATTAACAGAACAGATGAAAGTTAAGTATCCTCACTTGTTCGACTGATACTAAATTTCGAGGACGAAATTCTTTTAATGAGGGGAGATTTGTAACACTCTAAAAATTCCCAAGTTAAATAAAGGCTAAAAAGTATTCCAAAGAAAAGTCCAAGAGGTACAAGTGTAAAATCCAAAAATGCAAGGGCTAAAAATGACAAACTTGGAAAATTAGCCCGTGACGGACCGTCACAAAGCCATAACGGTCCGTTACGCTCGTGACGGACTATCACCAAATGGTAACGGTTCGTGCCGCCAAAACCAGAGGCGGTTTAGTTTCTGACGCGTTTCCGGTGACTCAGCATTGTGACGGACCATCACCACCCGGTAACGGTCCATTACGTGGGCCAGAAGTGCTTAGCCGCCAAGTAAAGGCATGACGGACCGTCATCGCCTTGGTAACGGTCCGTCACGGACCCGAAGTTTGCCATAATCGACCTAGGTTACGAGTGTGACATATTAGCCCTAAACTGTTTAAAACGTTTAAAAGAGGGCTTCTAGAACTCACCTTAGCATAGCAAGTCAGTCATTCAAACTAGAGAAATTCTAAGGAGGGTGGTCCTAGAATATGACTAATAACTTGTTCATACAAAACATCTCATTAGCATACGTCCCAAAACCAAAGGAATAAGGTTTCTACATTTCATTCCCGTTAAGCTTAATCAACCCAACCCGTGACCCATTCGAGTTCCATGATCAATCCCCAAGCACTTAAAGACATCACCTCCCATGTGCATGCATTTCCAACCCATAATCTATTGGATCATTGCTTCATACTTCCCCAACCCTAAGTCGAGACCTCCATCACCATGCATCATTTTCCTCCCACTAAACCCTAATCAGGTCAACCTCAACAAACCACCCCATAACTCGTCCTAACCCGTTAAACTCAAAGACAAGGATGTATTCATACCTCGAAGTCAATGAGAGATCGATCACAACCTTCTACTCGAACACACTGCTAACATGAACGATTGTACAGACCCTAAAAATTCAACGAAAGTGATTGAATGAATCAAGACCGAATAGCTATGATCACCACATAGACTACGTGGGTGGGTTACCCGATTCCATGATCAACAAGCATTTCAAAGCATGTCATGGTTTAATGGTTTTTCATATACATAAACATACATATTTGTATGTAAGAAAGATCAAATTTTAAAAATATAAACTATGGATCAAAAAATTAAACGATATATGTTTGTTTTTTTTGTTCTCGCAATAATTTAACGTTCTCTAATAAACCTCTCCCTATATATATGGAGAAGTTCAAGAGAAAACTCCTCCTTAGTGAGAGAACTAGAGAACTCCTCATTAAAGGCAAAAAAAATTTCAAAAAAATAATTAAAAAAATCATAACTCTAAATATAAATCAAAAACAAAAAAACTGGTTCGGAAACCATGTTTCCCACGTCGTCCTGGATAAAAAAATGCAAAAAATGCCCGGTTTAGGTTTAGATTTAGTTTTTGGGTTTAGTTTAGCTTTTAGGGTTAGGTCTTTGAGGGTAGGGGTGGGTTTAGGTTTTTGGAGGTGTGTGTAGGGGGTTTAGGTTTTTTGGTGGTGGGTTGGGTGGGGTGGGGTTAGGTTTTGGGTGGGGTGGGTTAGGTTTTTGGGATGATAATATACATATGCACTATTGAAAATAAGAAAAAAAAACGAGAAGAAAAAAAAACGAGTTAATTCTTATTTTTTATAACGTTATTTATACTCAACTGAAAAATAAAGAAATTCTTGATTTAATAGTGCAGTTTAAAAAAAATAATAACGTATGCAAAAGATAGAAATGTTTAAAAATTTATATATTTTAAGTTCCAATTTTACCATTGCTTTTTAAAATTCCACCCTTCTCTTTTTAGCGGTTCTCTTGTTCTCTCATTAAAATGAGTTCTCTAATGAACCTAACCATATATATATATATATATATATATATATATATATATATATATATAGTTGGGTTATACTAAAAAGGAGTTTTATCTAAAAAGTGTAAAAAGTACATGGTGTTCTAAATTTTATGCGTTGTGTTCTTTAGTTTTGAGATATGTTCAAAAAATTAAAACATAGACACCATACCTAAAATAAAAGAACATTATACCTAAAATTTAGAATACTAGGCTTAAATTTAAAACATCATGTTTTTTTTACACTTTTTAGGAAAAAAACTCATTTTTAGTATAACTCACCCATATACATATATATATATATATATACTAGGTTAAAATCCCGTGTATTACACGGGTTAAATAAATATAATATTATATATTAAGTAATAAAAAAATTATTTTTTAAAAACTCGTGTTTTACACGGGTTAAATAAACCCGTGAAATACAATACAATTTGTTAATACATACCCTCGTCAAAATATGTCATAAGATTTATTAATATAAAGATTATTATTTTATTAAAAAATATATTATTATTATTATTATTGGATAGTGGTGTAACTAATAGGAGAGAGAAGCGGGAAAAAAATGATGAGAATGAATGTGGAGGCGACACGTGGCATAGAAAACCTTTATTTATTAGTATAGATATGTGTGTGCGTATGTAGGATCATATACAAAACACAATTATCTTAAAAAACGTTGGAACCAATCAGATAATGACACATAGACATCTAGTGTTTTTTAGTTTAGGGGTATATTAGTAATTTTTAGTCAATCAATTTATGGTAATTCCTGGAATCAAGCAGATCGTTATAAGTTTTGAAATATATATTAATTGGATTTTCACATGACTATTCTACGTGATTTTTTTCCTTTTATTTGACTATGATTTGAATTTATATATATTTTTTAAAGACAGGATTTCATGGAGACGTCGTATTAGGGTTTTAGGATGAGTGACCCGTTGTGTGGGAGAGTAGAGTTGTTTAGCAAAGATTTTGCGTATGTCTTGTTTCTTGTAGGTGTGTTGTGTTTCTTGTGACTAATATACTCTAGTCATACACTGCTAATTGTTAGATTACTGTTAGATTTATTTTACTTTATTACTCATTAATTTTATTTATATTTTTATCTTTTTCTTTCCCATGGAGCCGAGGGTCTAAACGGGAGCATCCTCTCTATCCCTTGGGATAGGGGGAAGGTTTGCCCTCATCACACCCTCCCTAGACCCTACTAATAGCGTTAGCTATGTGTGGGATTATACTGGGTACGTTTGGTTTGGTTTGGTTTTAAAGGCATGATTTGAATTTATATAGTATAAAGATAGTGTAATATTTTTTTTTTATTTTTTTATATCAATGTACTAGTTTAAATCCCGTGTTAACACACAGGGTGAAAATTGAAAATATCAATATATAAAATTTTTGTATTTATATATATATATATTTTACATGTGTAAAATTATATTACATGTGTAAAATTATATTACATATACTAAGTATAGAAACAATCTCAAAATGTGTAAAAATTAATATATAATTGGTTTTTGAAAATACGTTAATTACTATTTAATGTAATTTGACTTTCATTTACTATTTTATTGAATTTTAAAGTTTCTTATAATAAGGGATAATTTAAAAATAAATATGTTTTATTAGTATAATTAGTATATTTTTTAAATAAATATTATTATTAAAAGATACAAGTGCATTAAATAATAGAGAGATGCGGGAAAAAAATGATGATAATGAATATGGAGGCGACATATGGCACTAAAAACCTTTATTTATTATATAGTATAGATTATTTTTCTTGTGGTGTTAGTATCATATATCGTGTTGTTACAATCATACAATGTGTTGTTATGGGAAAGTATAAAATGAAACCCACTTGAGTTGAGAAAACTTAAAAAAACCCTATGTAACAAATATTTTTTCTTTTTAAAAAAAGTGTAGGTTTGTTACATATTTTGGTCACTTTTTATAAAAAAAACAAAAAAAACGTTGAGTAGTTTGTTTTTTAAAATGGCCGTTTTTTTGGAAATGTTACATATGTAACATTTTCATAAAAAAATTTAAAAAAAAAATCTTGTCGGCGCTTTTTTTATTTTTTATTTTTATAAAAAGTGATGAAATTATGTAACAAATATATCTCAAAAAATAAAAAAATAGTACACATGTTTTAAGCTATTACATATGTGTTACAGGGTTTTAATTATATCCGTCCCCGAGTTGTTATATCAATTGTTCGGTGTTGTTTATAATAAGGTTTCTAATTTTTTTTATATCACTGTTTTGTTATATCATATTCATATTGTAATCTTTATATTTTATTTTTTTATATCATAGTGTGATATCACTATGTAGTTTTTATGTCACCACTATGTTATTATATCAAAGTGTAATCTTTATTTTTTTTATATCAATGTTTTATAATCATTCATTATGATGTTATATCAATTGCTAAATGTTGTTTATACTATTGTGTTGCATGCATACAATGTGTTGTTATATCACATGTTCAGTGTTGTTTTTATATGATTGTGTTGTTTAAACCATGCTTATTTGTTGCTATGTAATATATTGTCTTGTTATAATCATACATCTTGTTGTTACAATTTTTTTGTTTTTACTGTATTGTTTTCTATTTAAAATATTTTTGAAAATATTCATCTAATTTTTTAAATGAATTCTCCTTGATTAACGTTACTAAGGAAGGAAAGAGAAGTTCAAATTAAATTAGGGAGATATTAAACGGGGAAAATGAATAATATACCTTTTTTGTTTAGAAAATAGTTTCCTATTTACAAGATTGCCACTAACAAACTCCCAGCCATAGATCTTGGTCAATGGAAGGCCAAGATTGTTTCTCACGTTTTTTATGCTAGTATTATTTTGTACCGAAACCATCCTCTATATATATATTGTAGGATCGGTAAATACAAGATGTTTCTATTCCAGTTGAGATTGGCGGAAACAATCACAACTTAATCAAAGTAAACAAGTAAACACAAGAAGTACTGATAAATGCAATTTGTATTAAGCTTCAATGGTTACAAGATTACAGAGAAAAACTCTAAGAAAAGCACTAAGGTACAATGACTCTAAGTACTACTTATATAGTAACTTAGAATCAAGACAGACCCTTGATTCTAAGGATCAGATCTAACACAAACCGTTGATCTTGTATTGAAGCTATTCTACATGTACAGACAATAATAATAACTATGCTAGTTAACTTTATTCAAACGTCTTCTAAGGCATCATTGCTTGCATGCTTGGAGAAGAGCGTTGCTGTCTTTTATTGTCTTGTACCAATGACATTCTTTCTGCATGGAGTGTGTCAGTGTAGCAGCAGAAAGTTGTCAGTGGTAATGGTTGCTTTATCAAGAACAGTCAGCTGCAACGTTTGATCTTCAGTGGAAATGGCTATCAGCTGCAAAGTTGGAGATTAGCAGCATATACCTATCAGCTGCAACTTTGGTGATCAGCAGCATATGCCTATCAGCTGCAACTTTGGTCTTCAGCATATAAGGCCTATCCGCAGCAGATTTGTTCTTCAGCAAAAGAACAAGTATCCGCTACAGATAAGCTTATCCGCAACAGTTTGTTGGTCAGCAGCAATCTCTGAGGTCAGCAGCATTTGTACTTAGAGAATTTTGTAGCCATCAGTCTTTATTTCTACAAACTCCCCCTAGACTGATGCTACCAAAACTCTCTTACTGCTTTTGTTGCTGAAGCTTTTGCATGTTGCTGACTATTCTTTCAACCTCATATCCTCTCTGGTCCTTGCTGGGATTGTTAATAGGAAGCTCAGATAGAGTCTTGATGTCTTTGCTTGCCATTTTGAAGATAGCCTTGCTTGAACACCTCATCTTCTGTCCTTTAACATATGTCAGTGTGAATTCATCATTTTCAGCATTGTAGGACCAGCTAATGAATGGAGAGTGGGATTGGAGAGGTTTGGCATCAATAATTTCATCTTTGCTAGGGTTGAAGTGATGTTTGATCACCAGCAACAGATGTCTCCCACCTTCATTCTCGGGCTCATGAGCTTCACCCAGCTCCATTATTCTTCTTAGATCTGAATCTGGAAGTTGCAATATCTTATCAACAGATGTATAGATTGAACTTTTTACTTCTGTCCTCCCCCTGAAGACTTCAAACCATTTATCTTTTGTGCTGTAAGACCAGATGACGATTTCTCTTGGGTCTTCTGGTTTGGTAGTAGGTTTGCTTTTCTTCTTAGGAGGTTGTTGATGAGTAGGAGCTGGGTGTGAGGATTTGGACTTTGTGGGTGGAGAGGAGGGAGGTCTAGGATGGAGAGTGGAAGGTTGTTGGATTGAGGAAGTTGTGGATGTGGGAGAAGGCTTGGGTTTCTTTGGTTTCCTATCTTCTTCTTGATTGATTACCCTCTTCTTTGAGCCTTTCTTCCCCATTCTTTCTTCCTCTTCCTTCTTGACTTTAATGTAGAGGGCTTGCAGGTTCATGAAATTCATGGGACCCAACCTTTTTCCACTCTCTCCTCTAGCCTTAAGGAAATCAATCATGACCTTCCTTTCTTCATGGGATCTTCTGTTAAAGGCAATGGTCTTCTTGGATTTTCGTTTGGCTTTTTCTTCTTCTTCAGCCCTTTTCTTGTTTGCCAATTGACCCTGCTGACCCATGAAGGCTCTGTAGATTTCTTTATTTGATAGTTTTTCAAGGTAGTCTGCATCCTCACCTTGAGAAACCAGAGCCTTTATCCACTCCTCTCTCATTTCTTTGGCTAGTTCAGAATCAGTTATTCTGAACTTGGCCTCTTCCTTCTTCTTCTTCTCTCTTTCTTCTTCTTCTCTATTAAATTGTTCCTGCAGTTGAAGAGCAAGAGCTTCATCTTCTTGAATTTGATAGACTGCAGGAATTTTGACTTTCAGATCATCCAGTTGTTTGCCATACAGCTGGATCTGTTGTTCTCTGAGGAGAATGGCTGTTTTTCTGTCTTGGGCTTTTCGTAATTCAGCCATCTCCTTTTCTTCTCTTCTTCTTCTTCTTTCCTCTTTTTTCTTTCTTTTCCTTCATTATCCTCTCTTCATCTTCTTTAGTCATGAGTCCCTTCCCCTTGTCTTTGTTAGATGCCTCTGCTTCAGCTTCATTGACCACAACAACAGATGTAGTAGATCTATTGGGATCTCAGCTTCAGCTTCATTGGCAGTTTGGGGAATAGACAAGGGAAGGACACTTTCTTCATCTTCTTCCCATTCCATACCTGTCACTTCTTTCCAACAATCCTTCACCTTCTCCTCTTCTCTTCTCTTGGATTCTTCTTTCGTGTTCAGTTTGACTGTTGGTGAAGAAAGGAAGGATAGATCTGAGTCAGAGTCATTCATTGCAGGTGATTCCTCCTTATAAAGAGAAGCCTTGATGAGTTTGATCATTTCTTGACTTTCAAAGGAGTTGATGTTGCAGATGAGTGATCTGAGCTCAAAAACCTTGTGCAGGAAGTCTGAAGGTAGGAGTAAGATCTCTTTGATGTTGATTGAGAGAGAAGATCCATTGCTTAAGAAGAAGGTGAAATCAGAGGACTCAGTGCTCACCCATCCTAGCACTTCCAAGTCCCTGACCATGATGTTGTACAGGAATCTTCGCCAGCAGATAACTTCTTCTTTAGTTAAAGCACTGCTCCTGATTAAGTCAAGTCTTCTTGGAGCCAGTCTTTGTTCTGCTGTTCATGAAGATTCAGGATAGGCCACCCTATTTGCTTCTTTTAGTAGTCTTTCAAACCAGGGCATATTATCCTCTAGTAAGTCATAGAACCTGCTGATTGCAAGTTCTGCCGAGAGATTTGATGAAGTGTTGATACATCTTGTCAGATACAGATTAAGAACTTGGAGGGCATTAAGAGTGTTCCAGTTTAGCTCTTCTACTCCACTAAACTCCCATCCAATCCAGAATCTCTCAGCTATGTCATCATACCCCCAGGCTAGAATGGAGTCGAATTCTAGCTTGTTTGAAGTTAGTGAGAATTGGGGAGTAGATGTTTGACTTATTATGGCTGCCGCTTCAGGAAGTATGATGAATGATGGAGGTGTGTCTTCATGGAGAGTTTCATCTTACAGCACCTCATCAACAGCTCGGACAACTAACTTCCAATCCTCAGTGATATCTTCCTCTTCATCTACTGAGTCTGGCAAGTCATGGATTTGAACAAAAGCAGGTTTGTATAGCGAACTTTGAAACACAGCCTGTTCTTGTATCCATTCTTCTAGGCTGTCCGCATCATCTTCCTTAGTAACTACCTCCCCCTTTTTGGTTGCATCAGTGCATAGAGTTTTATCTGTTTGAGTGCCCACTGATACAAGGGAGGGAGAAGTCACTGTTGGGCATTGACGGGCTTCATGCATAGAGACTTGGTGCCTTAGTTTGGACACTTCAGCCTCTAGCATAGCTACCCTGGCCGTTAATTCCATATTATGAAGTTTCAGCCTGTCCACATCCACAGTTGTGGAATCCTTGGAGCTAGATGGGGCCTTAGGCCTAGCCTCTGCATCCCCATCACCCTGGTTTTCTTGGCGCCTGGGATTCCTCTCAGTGAAGAGTGTTTCAAAGGAAACATCTTCACTGTGAGTTGCAGTGGTTAGGGTCTTAGCTATGTTGTCACTGTCCTCCTGGGCAGTTGATGTACCAGGAGTAGTGACAGCCCTATCCACATTCACTCTATCAGTACCACTAGAGTGAACCTTCTTGGGTGATGAACTTGGGTTAGGTGCACCGGCAGCCATGTCAAGCAGTACCTCCGAGATAGTGGTAGTTGGAGAAGGTATATCATCTTGACTAGATGCCTCTGCACTTAAGTTCGGAGAAGAGAAATAATGATATGGCTCAGCGGGTTGTTCTATGGATCCGGGATGTGATCCTGATCCTAATAGAGAAACTTCCAAGGAAGTCTCTCTAATGGTATGGCTATCCCTTTTGATATTCTCATCAGAATGTTGGGATTCTGTATGAGGGCTTTTAGGTTGGGATTGGGCCTATGAGACAAGAAGAGAGGGAGTCTTCTTGCTCCTTTTTCTAGTGTATGTCGTTGCAACTGGGGCCCTTTGTTCCAGTTGCAACGATAACATCCAAAACTGATGTATGTGATTTTTGTACCTGTGCATCCTTAGTAGTTTGCACAGGGGTTCGAGCAATGGAAGCAGCTTGTTGTTTAGGATTTGAAGTGGAGGGTGTGGGATCAGTATCAGCTGGGATTGATGAACTGTCACCCTGGGTACTTTGTATGTTCACCATTATAGATAACAATGGAACATTGACCCCTAGGAACTTTTTGGAAACAGTTCTCATACTTTGAAAAATATTATTTTTATGACCCAACATGATGTAGATTCTTGCAGGTTTTGAGAGATCTTTTAGTTCCTGGTTGAAAACCTCCTGCAAAAATCTGGGGTACATAAAAAATTGTTTCTTTGCACCCTCTTGAAGGTTATATCTCAAACCCTCAAAGATGAGGTGTGCAAAGTTGAATCCTTGGCTAGTAATCATACCGTGAACAGCAGAGGGAAGTGCATAGCTCACTTGATGCCATCCACTTCTCTTCTGAGATATGCATTGTAGAAGAGTGTGGTAGAGATACTTCCATGGAAGGCCCATCAGTGCCTTCTCTATTGTGTACTCATTTTGATTTCCAGTGTACCCTATGGAAACAAAGGTCCTCATGTATTCTTCCTTTGAGTATGAGATGGTTGCCCCTTCATCTTGAAGCTGAAGATGTTTTCGGAGAGTAGCTTTAGAGATGATGATGTCATTGCCGTCTACCTTGGCTTTTATTTGGGGAATCCCCTGTTCGGTAGAGTAGACGGTGGTATTCCAAAAATCCTCCATATGAGGAATATATATGGTGGGGTTGACTGTTAGTGCAAAATGTATCTTGATCGGTGCCGAAAGTCGATCATATCATCGAACCCCTAGGACTTCTTTCCTTTGGTTAAGTATGCCATGAGGTTGTGATATGGGGAGAACTTATCATCAGGATTGTTTATGTCTGCCATTTTTGTTGGATTTTGGAGGTAAAGAGGAAGGTTTTGAAGGGTGGTTAGGGATGGAAGGCTTTGAATGTTGTGGGGGCTTGAGAGAAAGTGATGGGAGTTAGGGCGAGATTGAATGTGAAGGGGTGGTGAAGAAATTTGATTTGTTCTTATAACGGCAGAGGAGGGAAAAGCAAAATGACTTGTACAGTACAACCTCATTCACTTTTTACTGTTACAGCTGTAATACACTATAGCAGTCATGGTAAAGACTGAAAGGGATTTCTACAGCGGGTAAAAGTTAATCTAGACTTATCTTTACCCATCAGCAGCAAACTTGGTTGCTGTGGATGGTTAAGCCTATCCGCTGCAAGCTTGGTTGCGGCGGATAGTTGAGTCTGTCAGCAGCAAACACTATTGCTGCTGATGGATGCATTGATCCGCAGCAAGGGAGTTGCTGCTGACTGCCTTAATGCTATCCGCAGGAAACTTGTTCCTGCTGATAACTTAAAGCAGTCTGTGGCAAAAGCTTTGCTGCTGATTATTAAACCTGTCAGCAGCAAAACAGGATGCTGCTGACTTGTAACTTTTATTTATAACAAAAGACAAACATATTTACAAAGACAAAATTTTAGAGACATATTTTAATCAAAGTTCATCATACCAATAGATTCAACTAAATATCTAAATCTAGCTTCATCAAACGGTTTTGTAAACAAATCAGCATATTGCTCATTGGTATGAACTTTGGTTAAAATAATTCTCTTTTTCTCAGCTTGATCTCTTATGAAGTGATACCTGATGTCAATGTGTTTTGTCTTAGAGTGCTGCACCGGATTGTTTGTGATTGATATAGCACTCATGTTGTCAATGTGAATAGAGGTTGCCATGAAAGTCATCCCATAATCCAGCATTTGATTTTGTATCCAGATGACATGTGCATAGCAACTTGAAGCTGCAATGTATTCTGTTTTGTAACATCCTAAAAATAATAAAACGAATAAATATAGCGAGACCGGTGGTTTAGTTGGAATATTTAAACAATAAGGGAGCAGGCCTGGGCCCGGCTTCAATGGGCCGAGGGAAGCCCATGCGCATAAGAGGCAAGGCAGCCCTCTTCCCTGCTCATTTCCCCAACTCACGCAGCTTTTAGAGAGAGAAAGGAGAGCTCGGGTCTAGAGAGAGAAAGTGACGGATCAACTCGGGAATTCAGGAGAACGTTGATGCTGTTCTCGTGATCATATCCTCTGAATCAGAAATCCAATCCAGGTAACGATTCGATCACATTATGAGTTTTTGTTCGTTTTGGGAGTTTTCGGGTTTTGGCTAAAAGATAACGATTTTTGCGGATGAAACTTGAAAGTGAACTTAGGTATAGCATCTAGAATGAAAAACGAACGTTTTGATCAAAGAAAATCTAGATATCGACATGATCAGATTCGCATGCAGAACATTCGGATTTTTGGGGAAGGCGATAAGTGCAGACCCATCGAAACTACTTAGTTTCGATATGTGCAGACCCATCGAAACTACTTAGTTTCGATATGTGCAGACCTATCGAAACTACCCAGTTTCGATATATGCAGGCCCAATCGAAACTACCATAGTTTCGATATGAGCCCCCGATCCGAAGCTAAGATAATACATAAGTTACTTATCGAAACTACCTATCGAAACTACCTATCGAAACTATCTATCGAAACTACCTATCGAAACTATCTATCGAAACTACCTATCGAAACTACCAAGTTTCGACAGAAACAACCTATCGAAACTACCAAGTTTCGATATAAGCTAATCAATCGAAACTACTATGTTCAAGCATAGTAATGTCTAGTGTCATCTAGGAGCACCATCTTATGTGTATGACTTTATTATACAGATCGTGAGTGACATTAGTGAAGCCCAGTAGCCAGCTTAGTGTATTACAGAAACTACTCATCAGGTGAGTTCTATGTGCCCCCTTCTATGTTATGTGCAAATGTTTTCAAATGTTTTGGGGCTGAGATGTATACACTAAGTGAATAAATGTTATGAATGCCAATGTGATCATATGTGTTATACAAGTATATATATATATATATACCTATACATGAAAGAGAAATTATGAATAAAGAATGAAAAGCATGATTATCAAGAACGAATGAAAGTATAACACAATATGAAATAATGAAATCCTGCTTTATATCCATGTATATATTGCTTGCCAAGTACAGAAAATGTTATGGACGCTTCGATGATAACGGCTACTTCGGTAGACGGACGACCATGTGACTATTTTATAACCGGGACAAGTGCGCTCCTTCATCGGCTAGGACGTACGAATGCCATTAATGGACGGTCGAAGCAATTGGCATATTATAGTAGAACGGTTGTATAAATAATAGTCGCATGGGAAACGGATACCTTCGGGTAGACGGGCGAATTACGGCCTACGACGGTAGGACGGTTGTAAGTCATGACGGACGGACAAAGATTGCCGGACGGTTGTAAGAATAAAATGACGGACGGCACTAGTTGTCGGACGGTTGTAAGTATAGGTGGGCCATGACGATGGACCACGGCGATTGTCTTTGTGACATTCGTAAGCAAATGACGGGTTGATCACCCTTATATAGTATGACTCATGAAATTAAAGAAAGAAAGAAAAGGGTGAATGCATATATATATATGAAATCACAAAAATACAGAAAAGAAAGATGAAAAGAAAGACAAAAGTTATGAATACGTATTTATATGAATGACTATACAGTAATGCATACTTATAAAGTAAAGAATAGAATGTTTATATCAAATTGCATTAAACTAGAACTCACCAGCGTTAGCTGACTTTTAGTATACATTTCAGGTAAAGGAAGAAAAGGTCGTGCGATGGCGTGAGGGTTACCCGGCACAAGACTGACATCCCACTTTTGTTTGTTAAGACAATGTTGTGTTTTTAATTGTTAAGACTTCCACTGTTATGTAATGTAATTGAATGATGAATGTTTTAAATTTAAGTTCAGTATTTATGGCTATGTTTATGAGTAAATCCAACAAGTGAGGTCACCCGGGAAAGGGGCCTTACAAGTTGGTATCAGAGCAATAGTTTGAGAGATTCAGACATCCCTAAATGTCTGGACTCAAACTGATTATGGGACCAACGCACGGATGTCAGTCTGGGTAGCCAACGCCAACGCTAGCACGGTAAGTAAGTCATAAAGTAAATGCTCCTGCATAAGAATAGATACCTTAACTTAGAACAAATAGATGTTAATGCCACGACTGATTTGAAGAGTTTTGAACCCGAAAAGCAATGTAAATTAGTAATCGCAAACCGGTCATTGTAATTAAGAATTTACCTTGCTCGTACTGTTCCAAACTATGATCTGAAGAAATGACATTGATGTATTCCCTTTTCATATCAGAAATTTCTAGAAAACTATGGCAAGTAGAGGAAGAACTGCACGCCAAGGCGGCCATACGGGCCGAGTAGGTAGACCGCCAATGAACCAAAGACAAGAGAAAGAAGAAAGCATGCACGTGAAATACACCGAGAGAGTGCATGACACTAATGTGACCCCACCGGGAGGTGACAATGAAGGGGCACTACGATTGGAACCCGAACTTAGGGATGCTATTGCCCGTGAGGTTGTACTGACACTAAAGAGCATATTGCCTGGTCAATTACCTGAGACACATAAAAGGAAAAGGGAAAACGCGTCTAAAGGAACTGGAAAGGGGAACTATATAGCTGAGGCTAAGAAGCCAAGAACTGAAAAATACGAAGCTTGTAAGAAATGTTTGAGGAAACACCAAGGCGTGTGCCTAGTTGATTCCACCGTCTGTTATAGGTGTGGGAAGGCGGGGCACTATTCTCGCGAATGTTTAAGAGACACTAAATGCCAAGGTTGTGGACTATTTGGACACCTAACCAAGAATTGCAAGAGAACTAGACAATCTGGTTCGGGAAAAGAAAAGGAACAACAGAAGGCGAGGACTAGAGGCTACGCCCTGACTGAAGAGGAAGCAAGGGGAAACCCTGATGTTGTGTCAGGTACATCCCTAGTTAATAACGAACATGCTGCTATTTTATTTGACTCTGGTGCTAGTAAAAGCTTTATATCAAATGCCTTTAGTCGAAAACTGAATTGCACTATCAACACAGTAGTAAAGGCCTTTAGTGTACAAACTGCCGTTGGTAAAAATTCGGCAGTATTCCAAGTAACAGAGGATTGCATAATAGAAATAGAGGGTCATAAATTTCCTTCTAGATTATTCCTTCTCACCTTAGGAGGATTCGATATAGTATTGGGTATGGATTGGCTAGCTGCCAACGAAGCTCAAATCATATGTAAACGTAAGAGGATACACCTCAAGGGTCCTAGCGGCAGTCCAATTACGGTTTATGGGGATTGGAATTGCACAATGCCGAACGTCATCTCGATGATTAAGGCCGAAAGTTACATGAGGCGCGGCTGCGAAGCTTATCTGGCATATGTTATAGATGATAGAATGAAAACGAAAGAACTCAAGAATGTACCCGTGGTGTGCAATTTTCCGGAAGTATTCCCTGAGGATCTACCTGGGTTGCCACCCGAACGGGAAATAGAATTTCAGATTGATTTACTGCCAGGAGCTGAGCCCGTTGCCAAAGCCCCCTACCGATTGGCTCCGTCAGAAATGAAGGAATTGATGTCCCAACTAGAGGAACTAACCGAGAAAGGATTTATTAGGCCGAGCATCTCACCATGGGGCGCTCCAGTACTATTTGTAAAGAAGAAGGACGGCAGTATGCGCATGTGTATCGACTACCGCGAATTGAACAAGAGAACAGTAAAGAACAAATACCCACTGCCTAGAATAGACGACCTTTTTGATCAACTGCAAGGTGCGAGTTGGTTCTCAAAGATCGATCTTAGGTCGGCTACCATCAGTTGAAAGTAAGGGAAGAAGACGTTCCAAAGACCGCATTTCGCACGCGTTATGGGCATTATGAGTTTCTCGTGATGTCCTTCGGATTGACCAACGCACCAGCAGCGTTCATGGATTTGATGAATAGAGTATGTCGACCAATGTTGGATCGATCGGTGATAGTCTTTATAGATGACATACTGGTGTATTCAAAAAGCGAGGGTGATCACCACTGTCACCTAAGAGAGGTTCTGGAGGTGCTAAAGCAGGAAAAGTTGTACGCAAAAATCTCCAAATGCGCGTTCTGGCTTAGGGAAGTCCAATTCCTAGGTCATGTAATAAACCCAAACGGCATCATGGTGGATCCTGCAAAGATCGAGACAGTAAAGGAATGGAACATCCCAAAGACACCAACAGAGATACGAAGCTTTCTAGGGTTGGCAGGCTACTATCGAAGGTTCATCCAAGATTTCTCAAGAATTACCTCGCCGCTAACCAAACTGACACGGAAGGAAGTAAAGTATGAATGGGGTCCAACCCAAAACAACGCGTTTGAGGAACTTAAGACACGATTAACCCAAGCTCCAGTATTAACACTACCTGAGGGAAATGAAGACTTAGTAGTCTACTCTGACGCTTCAGGGCAAGGTTTAGGGTGCGTACTCATGCAACGAGGAAAGGTAATTGCTTATGCATCGCGGCAACTAAAGGTTCATGAAGTTAACTACCCAACACACGATCTAGAATTAGCAGCAGTAGTTTTCGCGTTGAAAATATGGAGACACTACTTGTATGGAGTTAAATGCACCATCTACTCCGATCACAAAAGCTTGAAATACTTTTTCGAACAAAAGGAACTAAACATGAGGCAAAGAAGATGGTTAGAGCTACTGAAAGACTATGACTGTGAGATATTGTACCATCCAGGCAAGGCAAACGTAGTGGCTGACGCTTTAAGTAGAAAGGAAGAATCGGCACCTATCCGGATCAAAGCGTGTCAGTTAATTATAACGCCAGACTTAATGGGTGAAATATCAAAGGCACAAGATGAAGCATTGTTAGAAAGAAATGTGAAACGGGAAAGAATAGTAGGACAACAAGGGAACTTAGATGCGAATGCATACGGAGTACGAACTAGGTTTGGCCGGATGTGGATACCTAAGATTGGTGAGCTTAGAGCCAAAATACTCGATGAGGCCCATAAGTCTCGCTATTCTATCCACCCCGGGACAAACAAAATGTATCAAGACTTGAAGAAAGAATACTGGTGGCCTGGCATGAAGAATGATGTGACAGAATACGTGAGCAAGTGCCTAACGTGTTCTCTAGTTAAGGCCGAGCACCAGAAACCATGCGGCAAAATGCAACCTTTACCAATACCGGAATGGAAGTGGGAAGAGATCACAATGGACTTCATTACCAAGCTACCGCGAACAGCTAAAGGCAATGATACCATTTGGGTGATCGTCGACCGCTTGACAAAGAGTGCTCACTTCTTGCCAATACGAGAAACTTCTTCTTCTGAAAAGCTAGCAGAAGTATTTATCAAGGAAATTGTGAGCAGACATGGTATACCGCTGTCGATTGTGTCTGACAGGGATACTAGATTCACGTCAAGGTTTTGGAAGAAATTCAATGAAGCAATGGGCACTAGACTGAACATCAGCACCGCTTACCACCCCCAAACCGATGGACAATCGGAAAGGACCATTCAGACCTTGAAGGACATGCTCCGGGCCTGTATCATTGACTTCGGTGGGAGTTGGGACAGCCATCTACCATTGGCAGAATTTTCATATAACAACAGCTATCACTCGACTATTGGCATGCCGCCATTTGAAATGTTGTATGGGAGGAAATGTAGGACCCCGGTTTGTTGGGGGGAAATTGGACAGAAGGATTTTGCAAGTCTCGAAGTGGTCAAAGCTACTTCTGAGAAATTTGATCAAATCAAGGCTCGTATGAAAGCCGCAAAAGACAGACAGAAATCATACGCGGATAAGAGAAGGAGGGATTTAGAGTTTCAAGTAGGGGACATGGTACTGTTGAAAGTATCACCGTGGAAAGGAATCATTCGGTTCAGAAAGCGTGGCAAACTAAGTCCAAGGTTTGTCGGACCTTTCAAGATTGTAGCAAGAGTGGGTCAAGTTGCTTACAGACTCGACCTACCCGTCGAGCTTAGTGGAATACACCCTACGTTCCACGTGTCGCACTTACGCAAGTGCCTAGCTGACGACACAGCTCACATACCTTATGACGAGATCGAAGTGGATAAGAGTCTAAATTATGTAGAGGAACCAATAGCCATTCTTGACCGAGCTGAGAAACGACTACGCAATAAGTCGATACCGTTAGTCAAGATACAATGGAAGCACAGAAAAGGGTCAGAAGCTACGTGGGAAAAAGAAGACGAGATGAAGGGACTATACCCTCAATTGTTTAACCCATGAACAGTTTCGAGGATGAAACCTCTTTAAGGAGGGTAGACTTGTAACATCCTAAAAATAATAAAACGAATAAATATAGCGAGACCGGTGGTTTAGTTGGAATATTTAAACAAAAAGGGAGCAGGCCTGGGCCCGGCTTCAATGGGCCGAGGGAAGCCCATGCACATAAGAGGCAAGGCAGCCCTCTTCCCTGCTCATTTCCCCAACTCACGCAGCTTTTAGAGAGAGAAAGGAGAGCTCGGGTCTAGAGAGAGAAAGTGACGGATCAACTCGGGAATTCAGGAGAACGTTGCTGCTGTTCTCGTGATCATATCCTCTGAATCAGAAATCCAATCCAGGTAACGATTCGATCACATTATGAGTTTTTGTTCGTTTTGGGAGTTTTCGGGTTTTGGCTAAAAGATAACGATTTTTGCGGATGAAACTTGAAAGTGAACTTAGGTATAGCATCTAGAATGAAAAACGAACGTTTTGATCAAAGAAAATCTAGATATCGACATGATCAGATTCGCATGCAGAACATTCGGATTTTTGGGGAAGGCGATAAGTGCAGACCCATCGAAACTACTTAGTTTCGATATGTGCAGACCCATCGAAACTACTTAGTTTCGATATGTGCAGACCTATCGAAACTACCCAGTTTCGATATATGCAGGCCCAATCGAAACTACCATAGTTTCGATATGAGCCCCCGATCCGAAGCTAAGATAATACATAAGTTACTTATCGAAACTACCTATCGAAACTACCTATCGAAACTATCTATCGAAACTACCTATCGAAACTATCTATCGAAACTACCTATCAAAACTACCAAGTTTCGACAGAAACAACCTATCGAAACTACCAAGTTTCGATATAAGCTAATCAATCGAAACTACTATGTTCAAGCATAGTAATGTCTAGTGTCATCTAGGAGCACCATCTTATGTGTATGACTTTATTATACAGATCGTGAGTGACATTAGTGAAGCCCAGTAGCCAGCTTAGTGTATTACAGAAACTACTCATCAGGTGAGTTCTATGTGCCCCCTTCTATGTTATGTGCAAATGTTTTCAAATGTTTTGGGGCTGAGATGTATACACTAAGTGAATAAATGTTATGAATGCCAATGTGATCATATGTGTTATACAAGTATATATATATATATATATACCTATACATGAAAGAGAAATTATGAATAAAGAATGAAAAGCATGATTATCAAGAACGAATGAAAGTATAACACAATATGAAATAATGAAATCCTGCTTTATATCCATGTATATATTGCTTGCCAAGTACAGAAAATGTTATGGACGCTTCGATGATAACGGCTACTTCGGTAGACGGACGACCATGTGACTATTTTATAACCGGGACAAGTGCGCTCCTTCATCGGCTAGGACGTACGAATGCCATTAATGGACGGTCGAAGCAATTGGCATATTATAGTAGAACGGTTGTATAAATAATAGTCGCATGGGAAACGGATACCTTCGGGTAGACGGGCGAATTACGGCCTACGACGGTAGGACGGTTGTAAGTCATGACGGACGGACAAAGATTGCCGGACGGTTGTAAGAATAAAATGACGGACGGCACTAGTTGCCGGACGGTTGTAAGTATAGGTGGGCCATGACGATGGACCACGGCGATTGTCTTTGTGACATTCGTAAGCAAATGACGGGTTGATCACCCTTATATAGTATGACTCATGAAATTAAAGAAAGAAAGAAAAGGGTGAATGCATATATATATATGAAATCACAAAAATACAGAAAAGAAAGATGAAAAGAAAGACAAAAGTTATGAATACGTATTTATATGAATGACTATACAGTAATGCATACTTATAAAGTAAAGAATAGAATGTTTATATCAAATTGCATTAAACTAGAACTCACCAGCGTTAGCTGACTTTTAGTATACATTTCAGGTAAAGGAAGAAAAGGTCGTGCGATGGCGTGAGGGTTACCCGGCACAAGACTGACATCCCACTTTTGTTTGTTAAGACAATGTTGTGTTTTTAATTGTTAAGACTTCCGCTGTTATGTAATGTAATTGAATGATGAATGTTTTAAATTTAAGTTCAGTATTTATGGCTATGTTTATGAGTAAATCCAACAAGTGAGGTCACCCGGGAAAGGGGCCTTACAAGTTTCTGCTGTAGAAGTTGAAACACATGTTTGCTTCTTGCACTGCTATGAAATCAGTCTCCCTCCTAGAAACTGACATCCCCCAGAAGTGGGCTTTTTGTCCAAGTTGCATCCCCCATAATCACTGTCAGTGTATGCATACAAATTGAACTTATCATTTTTAGAGTACCATAGCCCAAGTCTTGGGGCTCCCTTTAGGTATCTGAAAATTCTCTTGACAGCTTGAAGATGTGAAATCTTTGGAGCTGCTTGGAATCTTGCACAAAGACATAATGCAACATGATATTTGGCCTTGAGGCAGTGAGATACATGAGAGACCCTATCATTGCACGGTACTGATGTTGATCAGTGTCTTGACCATCTTTGTCTGGAGTCAGCTGATGGTGTACTTGCATAGGGGTTCGAGTAGCAGAGCAGTCAGTCATCTTAAATCTTTCCAGAATGCTCTTGACATATTTAGATTGGCTGATGAAGATTCCATTTGGGACTTGTTTGACTTAAAGACCCAGAGAGAAATTTAGCTCACCCATTGAGCTCATTTCAAACTTTAAGTGCATAAGGATCTCAAAATCTTTACACAGCTTCTTCCTTGTTGATCCAAAGATGATATCATCTACGTAGATTTGAACCAGTAAGATTTCTCCCCCTTCATCTTTGATAAACAAGGTCTGGTCAATGGCACCTCTTCTGAAGTTGTTGCTTAGCAAATATCCAGACAAAGTTTCATACCAGGCTATTGGGGCTTGATGTAAGACATATAGAGCTTTGTCTAGTTTGAACACTTGGTTAGGATGTGCAGGATCTACAAAGCCTGGAGGTTGCTTGACATATACTTCTTCACCAATCTTCCCATACAGAAAGGCACTCTTGACATCCATTTGATAGACCATGAAATTCTTAGATGTAGCATATGCCAAGAAGATTCTGATGGCCTCCAATCTAGCAACAGGAGCAAAGACCTCATCATAGTCAATTCCCTCTTCCTGAGTGTAGCCTTGAGCTACAAGTCTGGCTTTGAACTTGACTACAATGCCTCTCTCATCTTGCCTGTTCCTGAATACCCATCTTGTGCCAATGGCAGATTGACCAGGTGGAAGATCATCAAGCTTCCAGACATCCTGTCTTTTGAATTGCAGCAACTCTTCCTGCATTGCCTTAATCCAGCTGCAGTGTTGCAGAGCTTCATCTATCTTCTTGGGTTCCACCTGAGATAGAAAACATGAAAATAAACATATATTGGCCTCATGAGATTTGCTTCTGGTTAGAACTCCTTGGTGAACTTGGCCAATTATATTATCCAGAGGATGTTCCTTGTTGATCCTTTGAGCTGGTTCCACCTCCAGCTGTATCCCTTGTTCAAGATTGCTTTGATTTTGATCAGGGATTTCTTCATTCATGGTTGAAGAGTCTTCAAGATCAACAGCTACATCAGTGTTATCAGCAATAGTGTTTGCAGCATCTACAGCATTTATCGAAGAGTCTTCATTAAAATTTTCATTTTCAGACAGGTTACTGCTGGTGACATTTGAGAGTGTGGTTCTGGCTGCACTTGCTTCAATGGCTTTCATTACAGATGAAGGATCAATGGATGGTCTTCTCAGGCTGATAGAAGATTTTGGGAAATCTAGTCTGTAGTCAGAGGAGGTGGAAGCAGGTGCTTGAGAGGATGAAGTCTCGATTTTTGAGAAGATGAGAGGCTCAAATATTTGGGTGAAGGAGTCTATGTCAAAAAGCCAGTTTGGGTCTTTTCCATGTTCACAGACAATGTGTTCTCTGCATTCCACATTGGCTGATTCTTCCACAATTCTTGTTCTTGAGTTGAAAACTCTGTATGCCTTGGATTGAGAGGAATAGCCCACAAAATATCCTTCATCAGATTTGGCACCAAACTTAGGAAGAACCCCATGTGTGATTAGAATTGTGCATGGACATCCAAAAGGTTTTAGAAATCCAATATATGGGACTCTTTGGAACCATAGTTCATAAGGTGTCTTATTGATAGGCTTGACTATGAGAACTCTATTTTGCACATAGCAGGCTGTGCTTATTGCTTCTGCCCAAAATGTGAGAGGTAGTTTTGAGTCAGCCAACATAGATCTTGCTGACTCAATTAGAGTTCTGTTTCTTCTTTCAGCAACTCCATTTTGTTGAGGAGTTCTTGGAGCACTGTATTGCCTTTTGATTCCCTTGTTCTCACAGAAACAGTTCAAAGTGTGGTTCATAAACTCTGTGCCCTGATCACACCTTATTATCTTCACCTTCTGATTGCTTTGATTCTCTACCCTAAGAATGTAGGATTTGAGAATTTCAGCAGTTTCATCTTTAGTTCTTAAGAAGTATACCCATGAGAATCTGGTGTAGTCATCAGTTATCACCACTTCTTACCCATTGACATAATATTTGTAGGACCAAAGAGATCCATATGCAGCAGCTGTAGTGGAGTATCATTTGTATTCAAAGTCTTGGGCTTATGAGAACTCTTGTGTTGCTTTCCCTTCATACAAGCAATGCAGTGATCTTCTAGCTGGAATTCTTTATCAGGAAGCCCTCTGACAAGATTGTCCTTCACCAATTTGTTGATGGTTTTGATGTTAACGTGGCTTAGTCTCCTGTGCCAGAGAGCTGATTCATCAACTGAGGCTTTTGACAGAAAACAGGATACACTGTCAGATGGAGTGACCTCATTCATGTCAAGCACATAAAGATTTTCTTTTCTCTGAGCAGTTAATAAAATCTTCTCCGGAGGAGGTTTGGATAAGCCAGGAGATAGCACAAAGCATTCTTTGTCTGTGAAGAGCACCCAATGCTTTTGATCACATACCTGGGAAACACTCATGAGATTGAAGTCCAATTCCTTGACATAATTTACCTTATCAATACTCATTCTTTCATTTGACACAGTCCCCTGTCCAGTGATAGATCCTCCTTTTGAGTAACTCCCAAAGGTAACATATCCTCCATTGAAGTGTCTGAAGTTGGAGAGGATGGATCTGTTGCCTGTCATGTGCCTGGAACAACCACTGTCAACCACCCAGGTGTTATTCTTGTGACCTGGCTGCCCCTGCACATGAGAGAGATCTAGTTAGTGGGAGGAATCCAAGAGCTTGCATCCTTGAAGAAAAGGGTTCTTGGAATATCAGATTCAGCATGTGTGCATTCAACAGAGCCAATGATGATTCTTGAAGGGATAGAAGCTGGGATCTTGGCTTTCCATTGCCGAGGAGATGGTTTTCCAGTTCTCTTTGCTCTGTCAGCAGCTGATGTTGCTTTGGCTGCTGATGGATTTGCTTTATCAGCAGCAGATTTTGCTGCTGTTGACTTTGGCTTATCAGCAGCCGATGTTGTTGCTACTGAGGACTTCGGTTTATCAGCAGCAGTGGATTTTACTGCTGATGGTTTTGCTTGAGCAGCAGCAGACATGGTCGTTGTTGAAGGCTTGTCCTTTTGTTTCTTGGGCTTGGCTTGATTACCAACATTTTTGCTAGCTGCTGATGGTTCAACAACCAATGTGTGTTTATCTTTCTTTGCCTTGTTGACTGAGGACTTCCCTGTAGAAGTTCTCATGCTGATAGGCTTTTGTTTAGGAGGGGCTTGATGAAGGATCTGGTTGAAGGGATTAAAATTACAATTTGCAGCAAAGTGGTCTGATTCACCACAGATGATGCAAGATTGTTGAGGCTTTTGCAGCTGCTTCCTTGATGGGGAAAGAGAGTTTCTGAAATGAGTTGCCTTGGCTTCAGAACTCCTTACTTTTCTGTTCTTGTGTGTCTTCTCAAAAGCATGTTGTTTGAGGTTTCTCTGCTGCTGAAGGTAGTAAAAGCAGGTGCTGGCAGTGTGGTTGTATTTTTCACAGACAAAACATGATTTGGCCAGTTTTTCCCTTGAAAGGTAAACATAGTCCTTTCTTTTGAATAGTTTTTTAAAGTTCCAAGGGTGAGCTTTGTTGTGCTCAAAGGTGGCTTCTTCCAATGTCTTTTGAACATATGGAACTCTTTCTCCAGGCGCATGACATATGTCAAACACCTTTCTATGAGGCTTTGAGTTGTTTGAGGTTGAAGACTGCCCCTTTTCAACATTTAGCTTTCTTCCTTCTGGAGGATAGCTAATTTTGATTTGGTTGAAAGGCATAGGAACCGGAACAGCTGGTAAAGGGATAGTGACTTCTAGAACAGGCGGTTCTGGTACTTGTACTGGTGATGAGACCTCCTCGGTTTTAGTGGACTCTGAGTTAGTTGACTCAGATTATGACGAGGTAGTGCACTCTTGTACCAATGGTTCATGCCTTGAAGGATCAAGATCTCGGTTGGCCTTTTCAGGATTTGAGAGATTGAAGCTTGGTTCATGGATGGCAACGTAGTCAGCAGGAGGTGCAACGGCTTGATATTGTTCAGCATGATACCCCAGACCAGTTTTTACCTTGTCATGAATTTGAGCATCCAAAAGTCTTTGCAGCTTTTTGGATGCAAATTCATATTTGTCAACATGAACTTTCTGTTCTGCCAATTCCGCTCTGGTAGCTTTTAATCTAGCCAGTAGATCATCAATCTGAGTTTCAAGATTGGTTTGTTCATGTTTTAGTAATGAAATATCTTTCTTTAGGCAGTTAATTTTTTATTTATAACTGTTTTCTACTTTTGTGAATTCAGATTTCATTTGATGAAACTCTTCATTTTGATCTATAAGGTTTTGATTATGCTTTCTGTAGCCTAACACCTTATCAATACAAGCTTGAGAACAGAGATGTTCATATACCTGAGGTGGTATCTCAGTTGTGTCTGCCATAAGAGCTTGGTTGTTAGCAGGCAGATCTTCATACTGGAAGCTCCAGTCAAAGTCAGATGTTCCAACAGCTGCACAGGCTACAGTTTGAGCTGGAGGAGTAGCTTGTTGCTGTTGTTGTCTTGGTTGGGCTTGGTGAGCTTGTCTTGATTGAGGAGCTGCTGGGTTTGCCCTCGGTGCCTTGCATTCTCTAGCAAAATGACCCAGTTGGTTACAGTTGTAACATCTTAATTTGCTTTTATCCAAGCCAACTCTGGTGTTGGAGTTGTTACTTGGAATTGGTCTTTCGATTCTAGAGTAGAACCTTTTTGCTCTTACAGATAGCATGGCATACGAGTGTTGTATGTCCATTTCTTCTAAGTCATCTGGATGGAAGCATTCTAGATCCTCCTTGATAAAGGACATGTTGCTTGTGTTTTCAGAAACAAAAGCAGCAGAGGTTGAGGTTTGAGGAGGGGCTTCTAGGAGAAATGGTGATGTGTTTGTTTGAGAGGTTGGAGTTTGGGGATGAGTGACGATGGGAGGATAATAGTTTCTTGAACTAGGACCTGAGTGGTCAGAATGGAGGGCAGAGGAGGTGGTGGTGGATGTTGAGGCTGTTTGATAGCTTGAGCTTCATTCTTTTGCCTGAATCATCTCTAGCTCATAGGTTTTTAGCATTCCAAAGAGCTCAGTCATCCGGAGAGTCTTCAGATTCTCAGTCATCCGAAGAGTCTTTAGATTCTCAGTTCTTCTGATGGACACTGTGTAAAGTGTCCAGAAGCTCGGTAGAGACCTGATGAACTTCTTGAGAATATCTTCATTCTCCAGCTTCACCTTTGAGCACTGCAGCTCACCTACAAGATAGGTAAATCTGTTATATAAAACCGTTAGAGACTCACCTTCCTTCCAGATGAAGTTTTCATACTGCTGCTTCAGAATGTCTCTTCTGTTTTCTTTGACTTCTTCTGAACCAGCAAACATTTTTTCAAGAGCCTCCCATAGCTCCTTTGCATTTTTATAACCTCTGAAGTTATGAAAAATTTCATTTGGTAAGCACATCTGGATGGCTTCCAAGGCTTTGAAGTCTACCTCCATTTTCTTGATGTCTTCATCAGAGTACTTGGAGGGTTCTTTGGGAACCAGTGTACCTCCAGAATCAGCTGAGGACACCATGGGTATGTATGGTCCATCTTTAATGGATTTCCACATCCCATATTCTTGATAGCAGAAGAAGTTTTCCGTTCTGTTCTTCTACATATCGTAGTCTTCCCCAGACACCAGTGTTGGTTGCCTGTTGATGCTTCCAATATCTTCAAATCCATTGTTTTGAGCCATTTTTTGATTTGTGATAGGGAGAGACTTTTATCAAAGAGATAGTTTAGAATAGAACCGAAGAATGATTAAACAAGTGTGAGTTTGTTTACTCTGTGAGCCAAAGCTCTGATACCACTTGTAGGATCGGTAAATACAAGATGGTTCTATTCCAGTTGAGATTGGCGGAAACAATCACAACTTAATCAAAGTAAACAAGTAAACACAAGAAGTACTGATAAATGCAATTTGTATTAAGCTTCAATGGTTACAAGATTACAGAGAAAAACTCTAAGAAAAGCACTAAGGTACAATGACTCTAAGTACTACTTATATAATAACTTAGAATCAAGACAGACCCTTGATTCTAAGGATCAGATCTAACACAAACCGTTGATCTTGTATTGAAGTTATTCTACATGTACAGACAATAATAATAACTATGCTAGCTAACTTTATTCAAACGTCTTCTAAGGCATCATTGCTTGCATGCTTGGAGAAGAGCGTTGTTTTCTTTTATTGTCTTGTACCAATGACATTCTTTTTGCGTGGAGTGTGTCAGTGTAGCAGCAGAAATTTGTCAGTGGTAATGGTTGCTTTATCAAGAACAGTCAGCTGCAACGTTTGATTTTCAGTGGAAATGGCTATCAGCTGCAAAGTTGGAGATTAACAGCATATGCCTATCAGCTGCAACTTTGGTGATCAGCAGCATATGCCTATCAGCTGCAACTTTGGTCTTCAGCAGATAAGGTCTATCCGCAGCAGATTTGTTCTTCAGCAGAAGAACAAGTATCCGTTGCAGATAAGCTTATCCGCATCATTTTGTTGGTCATCAACAATCTCTGAGGTAAGCAGCATTTGTACTTAGAGAATTTTGTAGCAATCAGTCTTTATTTCTATATATATATATATATATATATATATATATATATATATTAGGGAGGAGAATACTAAATATCGCGAGAACATGCAGAACAAAACGAATCATTCATTTTTTTCAATTTTAAAAGGTTATAAAATATATAAAAAAATGATATAAATGTGCTTTTTATTTGTTTATCATGGAATTCACCCAAAAAATATAAACAAATTTCGTTTATACACATACCTACACATGTGTAGGTTTTTTTACCTACACATGCGTAGTAAACATTTAAATATATAAAAACATATAAAAATACTAGTTTAATGGTTTTTTATGTAAATAAACTTACATATTTTTATGTAAGAAGTATAAAATTTTAATTTTTTTACTATGGATCAAAAAATTAAACGATTTAGATTTGTTCACTCTGTTCTTGCAGAATTTACTTGTTCTAAAATTTAACCTCCCTCCCCCCCCCCCCCCCTAACTTTTTTTTATATTGAAGATATATGAAGCAAGGCTTTACTAACTTCGTTTTCACATTTACAAGTCAATACCAAATCCATACCACTAGACAATAATAAATAGTGGTATAATCTTAAAATAAAACAAAATATTGTAGATGTTTTAATTATATTTCTTTTAAAAATATGTATAAACTAGAAAATACATTAACATGTTTAAATATATAATTAAAGCCCTTAAGATGCGGTGGATTTGCGAACATAGTAACCGAGCAAGTACCTTTAGTTATTTTCTGTTTGCCTTTAAGAAAACAAATATATTAGAAGGCTCCTACTTATATGTCACTTAGAGTTTAGTCATCACATATATGGGACAAGTTTCATCCACTTTCCTTCTAATTTTCGAAAACAGTTTCAAATACACAACTTCGAGTATCGATATCTTATTCATCTTTGTTCTGTTTTGAACACGGTTTGATTACTTGCGAAATTCTCGCATAGTAGAAAGGAAACTCAATTAATAGTAATTATATCAATTGCAATTACATATAATTATTAATATTCAAAACCAGTGAAAAAACTTTTTTTACTTTTTTTTTTCATTATATATATAATAATAACTATAATAATAATAAGTTATATTCTTTCAAATAATTAATAACACAAATATCTTATGTAGGACAAGAAACCCTATCTTAATCGTTATTGACGATTTATAATAGAGTAAACTGTCATTTTCGTCCCTGTGGTTTGGTCAAAATTGTCATTTTCATCCAATAGTTTGTTTTTTTGTATCTGGGTCCTCATGGTTTTAAAATATTGCCATTTTCATCCTCGTGGTTTTAAAATATTGCCACTTTCATCCAGTCAGCTAACACCGTCCGTTTTTCTCAGTTAAATGAGGGGTATTTCAGTCCTTTTACTTATTTGTTTTATTTTTTCATCTTTTTTACTCTCACTTTTTAATCATCCCCAATTTAACCTCTAATTTAATCATCCACCTGCTGGCCTTCTTCCTCTTTTCCTGACCAGTTTCCGACGAGCACCACTGGAACACCTCCGTCGCTTGTTTCTATGATTAAAAAGTGAGAGTAAAAAAGATGAAGAAATAAAACAAATATGTAAAAGGACTGAAATACCCCTCATTTAATTGAGAAAAACGGACGGTGTTAGCTGACTGGATGAAAGTGGCAATATTTTAAAACCACGAGGATGAAAATGGCAATATTTTAAAACCACGAGGACCCAGATACAAAAAAACAAACTATTGGATGAAAGTGGCAATTTTGACCAAACCACAGGGACGAAAATGACAGTTTACTCTTTATAATATAAATATAACTTTAAGAGTTAGCACATACAAATAAAAAAATTATAAATATATGGGAATTTGAGGAGTTGGTGAATAATAATATATAGAGTGTGGGGTGAGTTGTTGAACTGCCGTTGCATGACGGCACGTACACACGCATAATTATCTACCGCACCAACACCTATTCAAATCGACTTTCCCGACTAAGTTAGGAGATGTTTAAATAATATATTTGTCACTTTATTTTTATAAAGTTTACAATGAATCTCACTTATAAAGTAGTATCCGGAGAGTATGAGATAAGGATAAATCTTACTTCTATCCTAAAGAATAGAGAAGCTGCTCATAAATTAGTGGCGGATCCAGTATTTTTTTCTTAGGGGTTCACATTTTTTCGATGATCAGATTTCTTACAACCAGACGTTAGAAGTTTTAGGTACGGATCGGGTCAGGGAACATAATGAAATACGATATCATAATAAATTTGGATATTTTTTTAAACATGGGTTAGACATATTCAACCTTTATACTAAATCAAATAGATGAGCATTTGAAAGAACCGAAACTCGGTACGTTCCTCTCACAGTTGACATAAACAAGCATAAATAACGTAGTTCTTAAACTTCAAATCAAAGATCTATCACAGCGGAAGTCTATCTATTACAACAGAAGTCTAAAAAACACAACCAATTAAAACTTTAAACATAACTGTCTATAACATAAACTATACTCATGGGAATGTCAATCTTCAAGAGCCAGCAGCCATCCAACCATGCTATCAATCCCACGAGGCTTCATTCTTTCGTGAGTTCTTGATTTCTTCCGTGGTTGCTTCTGACCGGGCGCCAGGGGGTGGGGAGAAATAGTGGCGGGGTAGAGGGAGAGATGAGAGAAAGGAAAGCTTACCTTTTCACAGGTGTTAGGACTTTATAAAGTGCTAAGAAATCAAGAACTCACGTCCATAAAGAAAGATCATAGTAAAAAAATAACTAAGAAACATAAAGCCATTAGGGTTGGTGGTCTAATGGTAGAGGCAAAGCCTCTAGATACACATAAGGGGTTTGGAGGTCACAGGTTCAAGTCCCATTAGTGACAGGATCAAAAGAAATTCGCCTTTCAAAAAAAACTAAGAAACATAAACACACTATACATTAAATTAAAACATTAAAATTAACCAAGGTTCATTAAAACTCAAATGATACAAGAGAACTAGCCAAGGGTGATCATACAAATGACTACATTAACACTTGTAAATATAATCATAGATGATCCAAAGATCAAACCAAAACCAAAGTGAAGTGAGTATAAATTGCCTCTAGATACTTGGATATGATGGAATAGGGTTCTACACTACAACACTACTATTTACAGAGATGGTGGTGTGTGGCGAGGATGTGCTCGAGTCGGTGCTTCTATGAATATTACCGTTTTGTTAAAAAAAAAGGAAGACTGAGAAAGCGCAGAGAGCATTGGCGGACCCAGAAAATATTTTCATGGGGGTCAGAAATTTTTTGGGTCGGTTGAGTAATGATATATAACGTGTATATAACACTAAAAAATTTTCATTGGGGGGCGATCGGGGGGGCTATTTCAAAATTTTATGGGGGGGCAATCGGGATTTTAACGCGTATATAACACTAAAAAAAATTCATGAAGGGCGGCTGCCCCCAGGGGCGAATTTATGTATGTCCCAGTGGGGGGCGAAGCACCCGCTGAGATTCTTCTGCATAGTGGGAAATTTTCGATCTCTCTTAGTAGGCACCTTCCTAAATATGCTAAGAGGCACCCGTCATCCGATTTTCAACAAACCAAGAGAGAAAGAAACCAAAGAGATAGATGATAATTTTAAGTAAATATGATAATTTTTCTATAAAAATGTCATGAAAGCTTAAAGCTTTTAATGGAGAAAAAAGATGAGAGAGAGAGAGAAAGAAGAAGAAGAAAAAGAAAGTGGTATGAGAAAGTAGGAATGTGGGAAACCCAAAGTGTTCGTTGATTATTAAAAGAATAAAGAGAAATTTCATATTAATCTCTTGTAATACAACTAAAATTACACATTAAACCTTTTACTTTATTTGATTTTAAATAGTCTTATATTATACATCTAAACAATAAACATTAATCATAACAAATTAAATTTTGTAGATAAATAATATGTTTTATTATTGATTATTCAATTAATTTAAAAGTTTTTTTTTGTATTTTTTACTTTTGGTTTATAAGTACATTTTTTTCTTATTTATTTTTTACAATTTTTTTTTCCTTATTTGTGAAATATTCTTGTGTTTAATCAATTATCTGTACATGTTTAATTAATAAGTATGAATAGTTTTACAATATATTTAAGTAAATAGGAATAAATATTTTTATTATATCGTTATGTAACACTACTAGAAATTAAACAGTTTTCCCACAAAGCTTTTTGTGGGAAATTCGTCAGAAAACGGCGTTTCCCACAAACTTCCGACCAAAAACGCTTTGTGGGAAAAAGGTCGTGGTAAAATATTTCCCACCACAATCCGACAAAAGTTTCCGACAATTTTCCCACCAAAACAGATTTCCGACAACTTTCCCACGAAAGCATTTCCCACAATATTTCCCACCAATTTTCGACAAATATTTCCCACTACTTTTCGACAAACATTTTCCCACCATTTTCCCACGAGAACATTTCCCACAATATTTCCCACCATTTTCCGACAAATATTTCCCACCACTTTCCGACAAATATTTTCCCACCAATTTCCTACTAATTTTTTCCCACCAATTTCCCATAAAATCAGACATAAATTTCCCACAGATTTCTCACAAAACAGTTTTTTATTTAAAAAAAATTAAAAAAAAACCCAAAAAATCCAGTTTTTTCCTGTTTAAAATATAGAATAAACCCAATACAAAAACATGTTTCCAAAACCCATTACGATTACTAAAATATCATACAATCATCCAAATATGTTTAGAAGTTTAACAAAAAAGACAATAAACTAAACTACGGTGGAGGATTGCCGGAAGGATTGCCCAATTGCTTGAGATACGCTGCCATTTGTTGTTGCATCTCCTCCATTCTTTCTTTTTGTTGTTGCATCTCCTCCATCATTTCTTTTTTCAACTCTATTTTTTGTCGTTCTACCTCTTCTTTCACTTGTTGTTGCATCAATTCCTGCATCTAAAACATATATAATATTTAGTAAACTAATAATATATAATTAGTGAACATACATAAAAATACACATAAAAAGGATAGACATAACAAGTGAAACCGCATACAAAAAATGCATATATACACACACGTACACATACATATAGGCATACGTATATACACATACAATCAATCTAATTGAATTATCCGCAACTTTTGGCGTTTCAACTATAAAAGGGAGATAAATAGAATTTTAGATTTGCCGTTTCAACTAAACCAAATGCTAAACTAAGTGTTGTAACAAAAATATAGGAATAACACTAAGAATGCTCTAATATACCCTCAATTTATAAATCTCACTCATTATACTAAACCAACACGGTTCCAATTAGGGGTGGCAATCTTGACCCATCCTTCAAAAAATGGGATCATTTGGGAAAAAGTCAATTGAATATGGGTCAATTTGGGTGACCTCAAATTAGTCAATGGGTTAATTTGGGTCACCTTAAATTAGTCAACGGGTCAATTTGGGTCACCTCAAATATTCAATGGGTTAATTTAGGTCACCTTAAATTAGTCAATGGATCAAAATGATCAAGTATTAAAAAATTTTGTTAACTTAAAAATAATGCATATGAGTCCCCCAAACTTTGTCATCTCACCCCCACCCCCACCCCCACCCCCACTATTACTAAAGCAAAAAAGTTGATATAATCATTGGTTATTTGAACTTCGAATCTCCCTTCCTTTTCATTGGTATGTGCAAAAATCAACAAAACTGAAAAATCAAACCATAGCATATATTCTATTCTGTTTGGTTCTTTGTTCTTGGTATTTTGAAAGCAACTTTAAATAGAATCAAATTGATAGTTTTTTTTAAACGACCCGTTTTGACCCGCACTCATTTTGCTCCAAACCCGTATTAACCCGAACCCGTTCTGACCTGAACCCGTTATGACCCGTGACCCGAACCAGCCAGACCCGCCCAGTTTGCCAGACCTAGTTCCAATAAAATCAAAACCCAAAGCCTATACACATACATATAGGCATACATATATACATATAAACATACGCATATGCATACAAACCCATTCACATAGAAACATGGATATGCATACACACATATATACACATACGCTTGCACAACACTAATAATAAAATAAAACTATTAATAATACCTCATGTTGCGACCCATAAAATGGTGTAGACCCGGTAGAAGAAGCTTGTGTACCGGTCACGACAAAATGAATATCTGAAGATCCAATCCCGAATCTTCTCCCTCCTGATGCATGCTCCCACAATTCAACATCACCCAATGGATACTGAGTAGTGTCCTCCCCATACTTCTCCACCATGGAGCTCTGGTACGCCTCCTACAATTTATCAAGACAACACGTTGTTATTGTACTAAAAGTTGATACAATAATTAAATAAAAAAATGATAAAGATAACATACAAATATTTGTTTCGCTCGATCGGTACAAAATTCCATCCCTTCCATGCTTTCATCATATAGTCCAGCCCAAAAGTTTCTCTTGCACTCTTTAGTAAGGTGTGTATCAAGAAAGACTTCAGTATGGGTGGGTGGTCGTTTCAACTTACATGTCTACATAAAACATAGAATATAATTAATGTAATATGTGTTAAAGTAAAACAATTACTGACATTATAAATATGATTAGCTTACTAGGCGGATGCGATGCTCATCAAATCCAATAGATCCGCCCGTATGTCGGGATAGCATCGCAGAGCTATCCTTGCCTTTGCGGTTATTTCTCGCTGTCTCGGCTTTCTTACGCCATTCATCAGTGTTCCATTCCTTTAAAGAGTACAAATATATGTATGATAATATAAATGCCACAATATATTAAAAACAATAATGTATTAACTCGCTTACCGAACACAACCCTTGCCATATGTTAGCAGACATCTTATCGGGGGGATAATTAACCATTATATCAAAATCATCATCATGTACTCCTATATTAAACCCGGCTGCCCTGGCTTTTTTTGCAGATGATACTCGGTGCTCCCTCATTATATCAGGAAAACGATCCTTCAAAAACCATTAGTGGTTCTCATCGTGTAAATCCATTCTCTATTGAATGCCATTTTAATCGATCTATAACTATAATTTCATACTTGTCAGAAATTACATACATACATACATAAACATACACATACTTATATATATACCCATACCCATACATATTAAAGAACGTGAGAAAAAGCTAATTCAGTTGACTGAGATACCACACATAAACTTAAAATTTTCAAAAAATAAAATTAGGTTTTTACCTTCAAAAATCAACTTGGTGAAGGAGATGGAAAACAAGGTGGAGAATGATGTTCCGACGGTGGCGGAAGCGGTTACAGGTGCGTCAGCGGCAATGGAGGAGTGGCAGTGGCAGCAGCTACTGAGGAAAGGCAGCGGCAGCGGCTGCGGAGGGGTGGCAACGGCAGCGGCTGCGGAGGGGTGACAGCGGCTGCAGAGGGGTGACAGCGGCTGCGGAGGGCTGGCAGCGGCTGCGGAGGGCTGGCAGCAGCAACAGCGGCCGCGAAAGGGTGGCAACCGGTGGCAGCGGCTTCGGAGTTCGGAGGGCTGGTGCGATTGCGTAAAGCCGTAAATGGGAGTGAGTTAGAGAAAGAAAGGAAACTAGGGTTTTATTAATACTTTTTTTCATTTTACGGAATGTCTATATATATGATAGTTATTGAAATAATAACAAGAAATAATTCTGGTCTGGTGGTTTAATTCACTTGTCCCAAATCTACCCAATTAGCTCAGGTTCGATCCATCAAAGGCTTGTTTTTTTTTTTAAATAAATAAAAATATATATTATTTCGTGGGAAAACGGTCGGAATTTCCGACAACTTTCCCACAAAACTCAACTCTTTTGTGGGAAATTTGTCGGAAATTCCGACCGTTTTCCCACCAAAATATATATTTTTTCGTTTTTAGACGGTTAAACGTTAACTTTTTCGCTCCATCTTTTGTGTAACTTCATTATACGTTAAATTACTTGTGTTTCTCCAACTTGTACGTATTATACACATACGTACGTGCGACGTCGTGTGTATACCCAATCGAAACACATAACTCAAAACAATATTTTATTATTATATAAGTGTGTCTACATATATAAGTTTGTAAATACAACAAGACGCACACACGTATAGACAAATATATACTTGTACATATACAAATACATACGGATACACACATACACGTACTTATACGCATGTTTAAATAAAAAATTATTAGTTGAAGAAAATACTAAAGAAAAAAAACTAAAATAATATGTATTTGTCGGAAAATGTATAAAAGAGTATATTTTAAACACTATATACGTTATAAATATAATACATTTATATTATATAAGCTTATAAGATAAATAAATAAAAATATATATTATTTCGTGGGAAAACGGTCGGAATTTCCGACAACTTTCCCACAAAACTCAACTCTTTTGTGGGAAATTTGTCGGAAATTCCGACCGTTTTCCCACCAAAATATATATTTTTTCGTTTTTAGACGGTTAAACGTTAACTTTTTCGCTCCATCTTTTGTGTAACTTCATTATACGTTAAATTACTTGTCTTTCTCCAACTTGTACGTATTATACACATACGTACGTGCGACGTCGTGTGTATACCCAATCGAAACACATAACTCAAAACAATCTTTTATTATTATATAAGTGTGTCTATATATATATATGCTTGTAAATACAACAAGACGCACACACGTATAGACAAATATATACATGTACATATACAAATACATACGGATACACACACACACGTACTTATACGCATGTTTAAATAAAAAAAATGTTAATAGAAGAAAATAATAAAGAAAAAAAACTAAAATAATATGTATTTGTCGAAAAATGTATAAAAGAGTATATTTTAAACACTATATATGTTATAAATATAATACATTTATATTATATAAGTTTATAAGATAAATAAATAAAAAAATATATTATTTCGTGGGAAAACGGTCGGAATTTCCGACAATTTTCCCACAAAACTCAACTCTTTTGTGGGAAATTTGTCGGAAATTCCGACCGTTTTCCCACCAAAATATATATTTTTTCGTTTTTAGACGGTTAAACGTTAACTTTTTCGCTCCATCTTTTGTGTAACTTCATTATACGTTAAATTACTTGTGTTTCTCCAACTTGTACGTATTATACACATACGTACGTGCGACGTCGTGTGTATACCCAATCGAAACACATAACTCAAAACAATATTTTATTATTATATAAGTGTGTCTACATATATAAGTTTGTAAATACAACAAGACGCACACACGTATAGACAAATATATACTTGTACATATACAAATACATACGGATACACACATACACGTACTTATACGCATGTTTAAATAAAAAATTATTAGTTGAAGAAAATACTAAAGAAAAAAAACTAAAATAATATGTATTTGTCGGAAAATGTATAAAAGAGTATATTTTAAACACTATATACGTTATAAATATAATACATTTATATTATATAAGCTTATAAGATAAATAAATAAAAATATATATTATTTCGTGGGAAAACGGTCGGAATTTCCGACAACTTTCCCACAAAACTCAACTCTTTTGTGGGAAATTTGTCGGAAATTCCGACCGTTTTCCCACCAAAATATATATTTTTTCGTTTTTAGACGGTTAAACGTTAACTTTTCCGCTCCATCTTTTGTGTAACTTCATTATACGTTAAATTACTTGTCTTTCTCCAACTTGTACGTATTATACACATACGTACGTGCGACGTCGTGTGTATACCCAATCGAAACACATAACTCAAAACAATCTTTTATTATTATATAAGTGTGTCTATATATATATATGTTTGTAAATACAACAAGACGCACACACGTATAGACAAATATATACATGTACATATACAAATACATACGGATACACACACACACGTACTTATACGCATGTTTAAATAAAAAAAATGTTAATAGAAGAAAATAATAAAGAAAAAAAACTAAAATAATATGTATTTGTCGAAAAATGTATAAAAGAGTATATTTTAAACACTATATATGTTATAAATATAATACATTAATATTATATAAGCTTATAAGATAAATAAATAAAAAAATATATTATTTCGTGGGAAAACGGTCGGAATTTCTGACAATTTTCCCACAAAACTCAACTCTTTTGTGGGAAATTTGTCGGAAATTCCGACCGTTTTCCCACCAAAATATATATTTTTTCGTTTTTAGACGGTTAAACGTTAAATTTTTCGCTCCATCTTTTGTGTAACTTCATTATACGTTAAATTACTTGTGTTTCTCCAACTTGTACGTATTATACACATACGTACGTGCGACGTCGTGTGTATACCCAATCGAAACACATAACTCAAAACAATCTTTTATTATTATATAAATGTGTGTATATATATATATGTTTGTAAATACAACAAGACGCACACACGTATGGACAAATATATACATGTACATATGCAAATACATACGGATACACACATACACGTACTTATACGCATGTTCAAATAAAAAATTATTAGTTGAAGAAAATACTAAAGAAAAAAAACTAAAATAATATGTATTTGTCTGAAAATGTATAAAAGAGTATATTTTAAACACTATATACGTTATAAATATAATACATTTATATTATATAAGCTTATAAGATAAATAAATAAAAATATATATTATTTCGTGGGAAAACGGTCGGAATTTCCGACAACTTTCCCACAAAACTCAACTCTTTTGTGGGAAATTTGTCGGAAATTCCGACCGTTTTCCCACCAAAATATATATTTTTTCGTTTTTAGACGGTTAAACGTTAACTTTTCCGCTCCATCTTTTGTGTAACTTCATTATACGTTAAATTACTTGTCTTTCTCCAACTTGTACGTATTATACACATACGTACGTGCGACGTCGTGTGTATACCCAATCGAAACACATAACTCAAAACAATCTTTTATTATTATATAAGTGTGTCTATATATATATATATGTTTGTAAATACAACAAGACGCACACACGTATAGACAAATATATACATGTACATATACAAATACATACGGATACACACACACACGTACTTATACGCATGTTTAAATAAAAAAAATGTTAATAGAAGAAAATAATAAAGAAAAAAAACTAAAATAATATGTATTTGTCGAAAAATGTATAAAAGAGTATATTTTAAACACTATATATGTTATAAATATAATACATTTATATTATATAAGCTTATAAGATAAATAAATAAAAAAATATATTATTTCGTGGGAAAACGGTCGGAATTTCCGACAATTTTCCCACAAAACTCAACTCTTTTGTGGGAAATTTGTCGGAAATTCCGACCGTTTTCCCACCAAAATATATATTTTTTCGTTTTTAGACGGTTAAACGTTAACTTTTTCGCTCCATCTTTTGTGTAACTTCATTATACGTTAAATTACTTGTGTTTCTCCAACTTGTACGCATTATACACATACGTACGTGCGACGTCGTGTGTATACCCAATCGAAACACATAACTCAAAACAATCTTTTATTATTATATAAATGTGTGTATATATATATGTTTGTAAATACAACAAGACGCACACACGTATGGACAAATATATACATGTACATATGCAAATACATACGGATACACACATACACGTACTTATACGCATGTTTAAATAAAAAATTATTAGTTGAAGAAAATACTAAAGAAAAAAAACTAAAATAATATGTATTTGTCGGAAAATGTATAAAAGAGTATATTTTAAACACTATATACGTTATAAATATAATACATTTATATTATATAAGCTTATAAGATAAATAAATAAAAATATATATTATTTCGTGGGAAAACGGTCGGAATTTCCGACAACTCTCCCACAAAACTCAACTCTTTTGTGGGAAATTTGTCGGAAATTCCGACCGTTTTCCCACCAAAATATATATTTTTTCGTTTTTAGACGGTTAAACGTTAACTTTTTCGCTCCATCTTTTGTGTAACTTCATTATACGTTAAATTACTTGTCTTTCTCCAACTTGTACGTATTATACACATACGTACGTGCGACGTCGTGTGTATACCCAATCGAAACACATAACTCAAAACAATCTTTTATTATTATATAAGTGTGTCTATATATATATATGTTTGTAAATACAACAAGACGCACACACGTATAGACAAATATATACATGTACATATACAAATACATACAGATACACACACACACGTACTTATACGCATGTTTAAATAAAAAAAATGTTAATAGAAGAAAATAATAAAGAAAAAAAACTAAAATAATATGTATTTGTCGAAAAATGTATAAAAGAGTATATTTTAAACACTATATATGTTATAAATATAATACATATATATTATATAAGCTTAAAAGATAAATAAATAAAAAAAATATATTATTTCGTGGGAAAACGGTCAGAATTTCCGACAATTTTCCCACAAAACTCAACTCTTTTGTGGGAAATTTGTCGGAAATTCCGACCGTTTTCCCACCAAAATATATATTTTTTCGTTTTTAGACGGTTAAACGTTAACTTTTTCGCTCCATCTTTTGTGTAACTTCATTATACGTTAAATTACTTGTCTTTCTCCAACTTGTACGTATTATACACATACGTACGTGCGACGTCGTGTGTATGCCCAATCGAAACACATAACTCAAAACAATCTTTTATTATTATATAAATGTGTGTATATATATATGTTTGTAAATACAACAAGACGCACACACGTATGGACAAATATATACATGTACATATGCAAATACATACGGATACACACATACACGTACTTATACGCATGTTTAAATAAAAAAATGTTAATAGAAGAAAATAATAAAGAAAAAAAAACTAAAATAATATGTATTTGTCAAAAAATATATAAAAGAGTATATTATAAACACTATATATGTTATAAATATAATACATTTCTATTATATATGCTTATAAGATAAATAAATAAAAAATATATTATTTCGTGGGAAAACGGTCGGAATTTCCGACAACTTTCCCACAAATTTATTTTTAAATATAAGTTTGTCGGAATTTAGTGGGTAATTTCCGACTATTTTCCCACAAACGTGTTTGTTCTCGGAATTTTGTGGGAAAGTCGTTACTAAGTTTAGGGTTTCATCTTCGTGGGAATTTTGTGGGAATGTTGTTGAAATTTCCCACAAAAAAAATTTTGTGAGAAATTTTTGTAGGAAAACTTGCAGTTTTCTAGTAGTGTAAATAAGTATTTGTTTTTACCCGGCTCATTTTAATCGATTTGTTTTGACCAAACTCGTTTTGACCTGACCTACTTTGTGCAACCGTTGATAAAAACTTCAGAATCCGTCACTGGCTGCCCCCATGTCCATAATGTAGGTACGCCCCTGGTAGAGGTTTATAATTTAACTAAACTAACTAAACTTTATAAAGTTTAGTTAAATTATAAACAATCATGTGTAGTTCTATGACTAATTAAGTTGTCTGCTGAGAGCATCTACGATGAAAAGTTTTAAATACACCGTCACGTCACCACTGCCCCACGCCCCTATCCCTACCCGGGTTTTGACCCTCTTATAACCGAAACGTTTCCTCCCCTGACGTCCCAAAAACGTGATGCTTTAATGTTTACAAAGTTTTATAAGTTCATATGTTAAATTACTCTTTTTAGAAATCGGTTTTTTTTTATTATTTGTTGTTGATAATTATTAAATTTATCAAATTCGTTAACAATATAAAATTTATTAAATATTTCAGAAATTTAATATATTACATTAAAATCCAAAAATTACATTAATTGAACATTGCAATTAGAATAACATGAATAAAATAAGAAATTTCTTAGAAAACCCAAAACTTAAAATAATGCATTACTTAAAAAAAATACATTAATCATTTAATCTTGGTTGTTTTCATGTCTTGAAAGTTGTGAAGCATGTGCCACCAAATTTATATGGAAGGTTGGTGTCTACAAACATAGAATATCCAGAAGCATGATACATTGATCATTTGTCAATTGTCATCAATGTAGAAAGCTTGAAATTCGTTAGTGTTCTTCATAGATTTGTTAAGGTTGGTGTTCTTTGTTAACCAGACTACACATGAATTCACCGAAGTATTCTATTCATTGTCCCTTCACAAGTTGGTGATTAGGAATGAGCTATACAATTTAAATAAATTTTGCTTAAGTGTTCATAAACGATAACGCTTTTAAAGGTTAGTGGATGGTTATTTGTTAATCAACGAAGGTACAAAAAACTGTTTTAAGTAGTTTACACAGTGGGGTGAATAGTTAATTGTTAAAAAGCTGAAGTGTTTATATCTTTTATAAGGTTAGCAACTAGCTTAGACAAATTATTACCTAATGATGTGTTCCCGAGTTTACTAAAGGGAAGAAAAGAAAAAAAAAAGATTTCTTCCCCTTATTTTATTTTTCCTTATTTTCCTTTCTCTCCAAATCTTTTTAATTTGGAAGGATGGAGATAAGGCTTGTTTTTCCTTCATTTCCCTTCTTAAAAAAACTCAGAAACACTCTTCCTTCTATTTCCTTTCTTTTCCCCCTTTAAAAAAACTCTGGAACAACGGTTTCTTCCCCTTCCCTTCTTTTCCCTCCTTAAATGAGACCCAGGAACACAGCGTAAGCGTTTTACTCACTAACCATCTCTTGATTAGGGGATGCAGTATGGGTGGCGCGCAGGGGTGGCTCTATTATGATATCAAGAGTGAACGCTAAAAACAAACGAGAATGATAAACGAGAGAATGAAAATGAGAGAGAATGATTAGGGGTAAAAATGAATGATTTGATTGATAACTCAATAATTATTACAAGGAGACTATTTATATACAAGGAAAGAGACTAACAAAACTACCGGGCCCTATCAAACCGGCTTGAAGCTTCTCACAGACAAAATGACAATCCAACTCAATATACTTAGTCCGCTCATGAAAAACAGGATTCTTAGTAATGTGGATGGCCGCCTGACTATTACACTTGAGAGGAACAAAAGTGAGATTAGTAAGCTGAAACTCCACAAATAACTGAGTTAACCAAGCAAATTCCTGTGTGACTTGGCGAAGAGACCGATGTTCAGCTTCAGCAGAACTAAGAGAAACAGTGGCTTGCTTCTTGGATTTCCAAGAAATAGGACTGGCCCCAAGAGGATGAAATAGCCACTAACAGAACGCTGAGTATTAGGGCAAGCCGGCCAATCAGAATCACAATAAGCAGACAAATACATATGAGGATCATCATTAAAAATCAACCCCTGAGAACAAGTGCCTTTGACATAACGAAGAGTATGCCACACATCATCCCAATGAGGAACACGCGGATCACTCATAAACTGGCTGAGAAACTGAGCTGCAAAGGAAAGATCAGGCTGAGTGTGAGTGAGATAGTTGAGTTTACCAACAAGGCGACGATAGGCCAAAGGATCATCAAGAACTTGACCTTCATTGAGCTTGAGCTGTAAATGCAAAGGCAGATGTGACGAAACAGAAGAAACATCATCCGTAGAGAACTCATTCAGCAAATCCTTCGCAAACTTACGTTGAGTCATAATAAGATGAGAAGATGACTTGAGAACTTTAATTCCCAGAAAATAGCAGACAAATATATATACTTTGTTAAAACATATAAATTTGCTAACCATGTATTTATATCTTTTATGTATTCATTTAAAAATATATATGTAATAAATCATTTAAATAATTTGTGATTTTATAAAAATGAAGTTCTTCACTTTATAAAACATAATAATTTGACAAATAACATTTACATTTTTTAATAAACTCTATAAGAACAATTTTTTTTAAATAAAATGGATGTTAAACCCTTAATTTGGGCCTTGAACCCCCTTCATAACAATTAAACTCTCTCCTTTTATGCTTTCGGAACCCCCCCCCCCCCCACATAGTTAGATCTTTCAATTTGAGCCATTATCAATCCCAATTCGGACCTTTACCTGTATTTTGACTCCTAATAGTCAACAAAGACCAAATTCCTACCAACTTTGACTTAGAAATGTCAACAGGGTCATACCCCCCTCAAAACCGGTTCAAACCCCCCCAATCGTGGATGTTATGGACTTATGATCATGCAGCAATACTCCTTGAACTCAAACTAATGCTCCTAACAAACCAATTCGACTAGAATCACGCTCAGCATCAAACTCAAACCAAAACTGTTTGGTTTGACTTTCAATAGTCAAACCTAATCAAATCGGACTTCATTCCCTGGAATTAAACAAAATTAATGTCTCCCGATCGTGTCTAAGCGGTTACATGACAGTTTCGATTAGCTATTATTACCTAATTACACGAACCCAATGAATGTGCATCAAGAGCTCTTCCAAAACCTTCCCACAATCAAACAGCTTTCAATTCGAACAATTACGAGGAATTGAGCCTATATAACACACCCAACACATACACGACACCTTCTTTGTGCTATTCGAACACTCAAATCCACTCCCAAACACTTCTGGGACACGATCCATAGCCGAAGAACACGACCCCGACGGCTCCAGTCGATCCCCACTTTCTCGTAATCATACCAGGTAATTGATACACCTTTAGACTTCTTTCAACCTCCTGAATTAAAGCCCCGTTATCCCGGGCTCGTATCTGCGTGCCTTCACGGCCAATTTTGAGTCTAGGGTTTGGTTGGGGCGGTTGGGGAAGAAGACTCCTTAGAGTCTGTTTGTTAAATAAATTAAGGCCCGGATCATTATCAAGGTATCAGCCCAGTCCGACTGGAAAAAACCCTTGGCCTATACACGCAAGATTTGGGTTCGAAACCCACATCCCACACACTTTTTTGCGTTTCCTTTGTAAACCCAGAAAACCCAACACTGTTGTGATAAACAAAAACGCGTGAAACCTGATCTTGGACACTAAGGACCAACTGGTCCAGTGGTTGCACGTTTGTTGTTCACAGAACCCACCCGGGTTCGATCCCGGGCAACACCATTTATTTTTTTTACCCGTTTTTATGCATTCAATCCTTTATTAAAAATTATTTTCATAAAACCCTCAAGACTCAGATCAGTTTTGCAAAGTTAAATTGTTAAAACTTTCAAGATAAACCATTTTATTTGTTAAAACTTAATAAAACTTAGTTTATTCAATATATATATATATATATATATATATATATATATATATATATATATATATATATATTTAAAACAAACTATTTATTTATTTTTCTTTTTCTTGGTTTATAAATTATAAATTGTGAATTTACAATTAAAACATTTAAGTTACCCACTTGGTTTATAAAATTTGATAAGATTTTATAAACCCTTTATTTCTTTACAAAAACTTATCCAACCAATTTACATATTTATAAAATTATATTAATTAGGATTTAAATATATTAAATAGATTCATAAATATATTAATATATATTTTGAGACTTTTCACTTTGAAACATATGTTCATAATAAATAAATAAATAAATAAAGAATTTATTTATTTAATTACATACCTCATACCTATTTTAATAAAACCCTAAATTCAATTATTATTTCACATTCTATTTTTAAACCTCTTATTTAAATACTATTACCAACTCACACATGAGATAACATGAACACCTTTTGTACACAAACAAGTCCCCACATTCATTCAACCAAACCGTTACTCAATCCCCTTGTGCAATAGGTTTTGCCTAGTCTTTGTTCATGTCATTGATTACATTTATATAATTCAATTATAGGTTATAACCTTGTGGTTAGCTAATCACATGTGCAACATCTTAACCGTGTGGTCTACAAACTACTATTGCAAGTGAGTTTACATAGCCCCTTTTTCACTTTTATATTCTTTGGGGAGAAACATGATTACATACAAACTATTTGCAATTATTACAATTCAAACATTATGATCATGTGTGCAATTTGTGCCTATGTTTGAACACTATTTGTGCAAACAACATTTTCATACTTTTTGTGCATAGTGCAATCATTAACTCAGTACAAGCCGACGGTATACAATGATAGATCTATTGTGTCTGACCAACCCACCCGGTTAGGGTGATTGTTAACGAAAACACTTAAGGATAACTGTTGTGTTATGTCTATCAGTCACAAGGTTTGATTGTGCGCCCAGTTTAAACAATAGTGGTTCTCCATAATTTCCTTATTAATCCATGCATCATATGAATTGTACACAAACTCTTGATATTAATTGTGGTGTCAAAACCTATGTATGCTCACCAACTATTTTTAGTTGACCCTGTTTTCATCATGTTTTAGGTACTAATGTATAAGATCACATGCAAGATACAACATAGAGGATTTGGACTTAGTGAACAAAGAACTTGAACATGTTGATGTATTTGATTTTGGCTGTTGATTAAACTTATGTAATGAAATCTTGATATAATTAATATATGAAACTTTAGCTTGATCATGTGCTTATGAACAGTATACACGTCCGCCCTGACGTATTCCGCCGCCGGTTGAGGTGTGACACGCATAAACTCCGTCACCTTCCCTCGACTATTTACGTGAGCTTTCGACTAATTTATTTTAACGTAAAACTAGTTGGTGATATAATTAGAAAACGGTTATAACCGGATTATATTTTGGATAATATATAGAAGACATGTTATAACATAAAAGTGGACGGTTAGAAACCGTAGGGTATAAAACCCTAAATATGTTTATTATTATTAACACAAAGGGGTTTTGTCATGAAATATTTATTAACATGCAAAAAGGATTCTATAAACTATTTTTATAACACCTACACGCATATACCTAATTATCAGTAAAGCTAATAATTATATACATATATTTATATGTATATATATATGTATATATGTATATATTGTTGAGACAACTAGAAATAAGTTTGGAAAGTAAAATAATATAAATGGACATCAAAATATTATTTTAGATAAATGATAATATTTTATAAGGTATCTTTTATTGAAACACATATATTTGTATTATCGGGAGAAAAGAATAGTCAATATATGTAGGAATATATTTTGAGTTAAAAAGGGGAAATAAGCCTAAACAATAAAATAATATAATTATTATTTTATGACTTTTGTACAACTATTTTATAATAAATATATTATATATTTATTATCATAAAGAAATGACTCGAACCGGAAACGAGTTATGGACAACTAGGAGACCAGGTCATAATATTTATTAAAAGGATTTAATAAATATAACTACTTGAACGAATTATATCACAAACGGCGATCGGGTCGGACCCTTGTAGATTATTACAAGGCAAGGGTCGAAACTTCAGGGTATTGGTCAGGTGACCAACCCACACTTAAACAGCTACATAGGACCTAAGGTATCTTAAATAATTTAGGTCACGGTTAGATAAGGTGAGTCTTCACGGGCCCACTTTTACTATGATTTAAATGATTTTTAAAGATACGGAGGAGAATACATGGCTCATATTTGGATACGAATACATAAACTGATTGTTACATGAGTACGAACTGTAATACTAAGTCCCCGGGAATACTATAACCGTTAGCTGGTTCAGACGTGGAACGCATGAATTGATTTATTTGGGTTGACACCCCCACCTGTGGTTAGTCGTGCTAACCTTAACTGGAGGTTAAAGCGGGTGCATACTGTACACACTCACAATGTTTCATGACAGAACATTGGGTGGGGCTCATACATAAACGTCAAGTGTCGGTTATGGCGGCTTATGGAAACAATGCACATACATAAGTATTTTTTGATTAACAATGCTAAACATACTGGGAAATCTCATAGTCTGAAGGAAACATATTTTTCTACTTACTTAAACCTGTGAACTCACCAACTTTATGTTGACATTTTAGCATGTATTTCTCATGTAACTAGAATCATGGTACATGGACATGCACGCACGTAGAACATCATTTGGAGACATCCCGATATAACCTAGGGACATCTAGGTCATAGTCGACAAACTTGTTGTATGAAAATCGTATACTTTGGAATTTAAGTACGGTACCTTTGGCATGTAACAACTATATGGCAACAATTTATGTTTTCTTGTAACAACTCGAAACCTTTGATTATGAATGTATTAGAAGTCGTTTGCTGTAATAAAAGGCTATGAACACCATAGATCGTTACACCTTGTGTTTCCGCTCTAGGCGGGGTGTGACAGATTGATATCAGAGTCTTGGTTATAGCGAACTAGGTTGCATTAGGGGGCCTAGACTATAACCTTAAGCTTGAACCCTTGGAACTTTAGGAAACACATTATAGGAAAAACTAGATTGATTATGTAAGTAAATTTACACTTAACGGTGCGCAACGTAATGGTAAATTTAAATAGACATGATTTCTGGATGATCCTGTTGTGTGAGCTACGTCTAAGATAAGACAGTCAGTACAAGTCAGTGAATCATAGGAAGTTGAGTGCTTTACATGTCATACCATTCATTTAGACTTGACCTACTGGAACTATGACTATATGTGTAGTATACCTATATACCTATATACATAACGTATCTACCTACGTTACACAATTGATCATCTTCTCAAGACACAACAAGGAATAACTATTAGAACCCCTTGGTAACAGTTCCCTTCCCGATAGTAGTAGGAGTCAAACTCTGACTTCTAGCCCTCCATATCCAAAAGAAGAATACAACTGGAAGGTCATACGGGTAACGTTTTGTAACATCCCAAAAATAAAACGACAGTTATAATAACAGAATAAACGAACGAGGCATGACGGGTCGGGTCGGATGGGTCAGCGGGCTATAAATAGCCTATGCCACCCCTTTTCTCTCATTTGCAACTTTTAGAGAGAGAAACCGTAGAGAGATAAAGTTGGCGGATCGAACCGAGACTTCAGCAAAGTGTAACTCCATAACTCGTGAGAAGAACCTTCGGATCAGAAACTCGATTCAGGTAACAATCCGATCTAAATCTGAGTTTTAGTTCGTTTTTGGGTTTTTTCGGGTTTTGGGTGAAAAGGTAAGGTTTGAACGGATGAAACTGAAAGATAATCATGGATTTGAGTTCCTTAATGGAAAACGAACGTTTTGAATGCAAACAGGTTCGGGATCTTGACATGATCAGACCCGAATGCGAAAGTTAGGGTTTTTCGAAAAGAACAGGTCGTGCGCACTTGCTAAGTGCGCACGGAGCAGGTCCTGCGCACTTGCTAAGTGCGCAGGAGGAGGGACCTGCGCACTTGCTAAGTGCGCAGGAGGAGGGACCTGCGCACTTGCTAAGTGCACAGGAGGAGGGACCTGCGCACTTGATAAGTGCACAAGCAGCAGGGTCTGCGCACTTGCTAAGTGCGCAGGCAGCAGGGTCTGCGCACTTGCCAAGTGCGCAGACATCAGAACTGGTTAAGTGAAGTCAGTATGTTAGAATGGTTAAACCGTTAGAGTCGGGATTGGTCTGATGTGTATTTAACTAATCAATTCAGATCGGAAGTGACGTTGTTGGACCTTCGTTTAGGACAATCCATATTAGCGTATCAGGTGAGTTCTAGAAGCCCTCTTTTAAATGTTTTATATAATGTTTTCGGGCTGGTGTGCATACATATGAAATGATGTTTTATGAAATGATATTTTATGAAACTATGATTATGAAATGAAATGATTTGGAATGAACGGTTTATGGAAAGAAAGTTTTATGAACGGAATGTTTACGAACGAATGTTTATAAAGAAATGGTTTAAAGTAAAGGTAAAGGGTTTCGAAAGTGAAGGAAAGGTTTTGTGAAAAGAAAAGAAAAAGGGCAAAGGTTTTAAAGAAGTCATTACAAATCTAATCTGTCGAATGAATGGAATTGACGAATGGAGTCTGGGAATGAGATTCCCAGCCTTGTGGTAGATTATGGATAGCGAGCCATAGTTACCATAAGAACAACAGGGGCAGTGTCTTAGTGGCCTGCCAATGGTTTGATGTTGTACAACTGGTATGGAGTAACAACGGTTACTCAGGGGTTAACGTGACCCCACATGAGGTTAAATTATGATCCGACAGTGTTATGGCTGAGAGTCATAGCCGTCGATGGAAGTTGTTGGTCTATGGCTGAGAGCCATAGCCTTCAATGGAGGTTGTCGGTCTATGGCTGAGAGCCATAGGGGGCAACTGAATGGGTATTGTCTGTCCTCGTGCAGTTAGCCTTGGGGGCAATACCAAAAAGGGAATTGACGGAATGTTGTGGCAATGACGGCAATACGTAACGGTTGTCCACGACATGTAGGTTTCCTTCGGGGACACAGAGACGCGTAACGATACAGATTTTAGATAGTAATGTATGACTTAAATGAATGTTAAATGTTTTAAACAAATGATCCATTCAATGTGTTTAAATGTGTGAAGGTTTATGATTGAAAGGCCCTGTTTTCTTATACGTGATGTTAAAACCCTAATGAATGTTTTGAATGGTGAACCATTTCTTAAATCGAATGAAAACTAGAACTCACCAGCGTAGCTGACTTTTTAGTGTGCACATTCAGGTTAAGGCAGGTTATGAGGATGGACGGTGATGCTTGGCTAGAGATGAAGAGTTACCCGACTACTTTTGAAGACTGGCAATCCCGTTATGTTTTGTTTTAGTTTACTTTATGTTTTAAGCAATGTTTACGCTTCCGCAAGTATGAACAATGTAATAGTTATGATTTAATGAAGTATTTTCCGCTGCGTTATTTGATAATCAAGTTTAAGAACTGTTTGTGAATGAGTAAATCCAACAAGTGAGGCCTCCCGGGTTTGGGGCCTTACACGTTTATAGAGTAAACCAACCTACCACTCAAACGCGTCTTTGATAAGACAATAATACCACCATAGTTTCATACGTGGAACAGAAATGGTGACACATTTAGAAATACATGTGAGTTGGAATACGCATACATAGTACTTATCTCTACTATTATCAGGAAATGATGGAACGCACAACCGACAAGAAGGACATGACCGACCATGAGTTATTGGCAACTCGAGATATGGTCATTAGAAAGGAAAACGAGACACACAATGGAGTAAGGACTTGGTCCTGTACAACCTAGTGGCCCGGAGCAATGCTATATGCTGTCGGGATTAGCATGAACACTCGACGAACGAAGCCCATATTCTGTCTTCACCTATCTATAGGCCAGCCACACATCCTTAGGCTTGTGCCTATCCTATTGTAACACCCCACCTCACGCACCCCCTGGACGTGTGCGACATCGATTGGTACATGCTTTGATTTCAGAGTTTTTATAAAACACAGCGGGAGTCTTTTCACAAGGATCGTTCATCATTTGTATCAATCTCAAGGGTTGTATTTGTAAATATCAAGACCCAGATGGAAACAAAAGCATTATATTTATTTTATAAACATAGGGATTTAAATTTCCTTTTCATTTGATTACAAAACAGGGTTTGAAACCAAATACATCTCTTGTCTTATAGACAAGTTCAAGCCACGGGAAATAGTAATATCCAAGGTTGATCAGTCCCTTGGTCTTATCTCCTCTTTTTCTTTCTTTTAGGATTTCCTATGCACGAGGCTTGAGAATCCAACGTGCAAGTTATCCTTTCTCAATATTCATTTTTTGGTCAGATCTTACGTCTACCCATATCCACTTTTCATTTCCATTTTATTCATTTCCTGAAAACAATTTAAAAATAAAACGTCAGAGCCAACGCCTGTGAATACAATTATCTGGACAATAAAATCATTTGGCACAAACAAGTATTAATTTCATAATCATAACTTTTTGTTCAATCTACACATTCAGCAGGCCCATGTCCTGACTGTATGCACCACTGTATACACTGGCTTCATGCCTTATAATAACGGACATGTCCACGCATCCGAATTTGTTATAAGATAAGCACCGGCCGCAATCCGAGACTCTCACCCGAGACCTGTGTATCCCTTGCAAGTTTTACGTATACCTATGGCCCGAATGCTTTGTTCAAATAAGAAAGTTGAGCATTATTTCCTTAACCTTTATTTTGCAATTTTCATAAATCTAAATGTTTGACACAAGTTTTGAAAGAGATAAAGTATTCACCTTGTTTATAGGAATGAGCCTCTAAGCTAAAAGCTTATAGACTAGCTTCTTAACTTGATTCATCTATCATACCAGCACTTCTACCAGCGTTTCTTCTTAACCCGAGCGCTAAAAAGAGCGCGAGTTGGACAGGGATCGTCGGGAGTGGGCTAGGGATCTCCTGGAACGAGTTTTGGAAGATGGAATCGTGTTTGGGATGGAGAAAATTGGCCTGAAATAGTGGTCCATGTTGGACCGATATGGGAGGGTTATCGGTCCGATATTTGGCTATGCATGCGTCAGCCCTAAATGTCAACATCTGATTGGACCGCACATGTTTTGGGTACATATCGGACCGATATGTGGATCATGTTGGTCCGACATCATGACATGCGTCAGATTCTAGGGCTGATTCATTGGACACGTGGCAGCACCACAATTTACGGTTGAGTGGAGGTTGTCGGACCGCTATGTATTGATGTCGGTCCGATAACCGACTTAATGTTCAATTGCGGACCGCTATGTGAATAAGTATCGGTCCGATTTCTGATCATGTTTCGCTTCGGACCGATATGAAAAAATGTCGGTCTGATATCTGACCTTAGTTCGCTTCGGACCGATATGAAAGAGATATCGATCCGATATCTAACTATTTTTCTAGAATTTTCGTTTTTAACCCTAGACTTTGGTACTTTTGATGCACAAGTCCTTAAAGGTTCTAACCTTGGCATTTCTTGGATATTTTTGCGGCAGGTGTTACATCCTCCCCACCTTGTTTTAATCTCATCCCCGAGATTAAATGAACAAGTGAGGATATTTCTTTTTCATTTCTAACTCCAATTCCAACGTGTACTTAGGTCCACGTATGGAGTTCCATTTCACTTTCACAATCATCAATTTATTTTCCTGACTGTCCTTGATTTGCAAAGGTTGTTCCACAAATTTCAACTTTTCATCTACCTCTACATCTTGTAGGGGTATTAACAGAGATTCATCTGCCAAACACTTACGCAGATTTGACACATGGAATACATCGTGTATTCCATTCATTTCTTCTGGTAATTCGAGTTGATAGGCCACAGGCCCAACTCTTTCCAAGATTTTGAATGGTCCTACGAATCTAGGACTTAATTTTCCTTTCTTTCCAAATCTTACAACGCCTTTCTATGGTGAAACTTTCAACAGAACGTTGTCATCGATGTTGAATTCTAACGACTTTCGTCTTCTATCAACATAACTCTTTTGACGATCACAAGCCGCTTTCAATCTATGTTTTATTTGAATGATTTTCTCAGTTGTTTCCAGAACTATATCAGGACCGGATAACTGATTTTCTCCTATTTCAGACCAACAGATTGGAGTTCGGCATTTACGACCGTATAAGGCTTCAAAAGGAGCGGCCTATATACTCATATGATAGCTATTGTTATAGGAGAATTCCATTAGAGGTAAGTGATCATCCCAACTTCCTCCAAGATCAATAACACAATCTCTTAACATATCTTCTATAATTTGAATAGTTCTTTCGCTCTGCCCATCCGTTTGAGGATGGAAGGCAGTGCAAAGATTCAATTTTGTCCCCAGGGATTTTTGAAAGCTTTTCCAGAATCGAGAAGTAAATATACTATATCTATCTGACACAATAGATAGTGGCACACCATGTAAAGATACAATCTCATCAACGTATAGCTGTGCCAGCTTATCCATGCTGAACGTCTCTTTCATAGGAAGAAAATGAGCAGACTTGGTATGTCTGTCAATGATAACCCAGATAGTATCATTCCCTCAACTGGTTCGGGGAAGTTTAGTAATGAAATCAATGGTTATCATTTCCCATTTCCAGACAGGTATTTCAAGCTGCTGTAATAAGCAAGATGGCTTTTGATATTCAGCTTTAACTTGAGAACAGGTTAAACACTTTGCAACATAGATAGCGATATGCTTTTTCATTCCTATCCACTAGTAATTCGCTTTTAGGTTTTTATACATTTTATCGCTTCCAGGGTGCATTGTATACTTGGATTTATAAGCTTCTTCGAGAATTTCTTCATGAATGTTTCCATAAATAGGAACCCAGATTCTCTTTTTCATTCTAAGAATATTATCATTGCCTTTGACCAATTGGTCGATCATGCCTCCCAAACCTTCCTTCTCGAGGTTTGGTTCTTTTAAGCCCATTTGTTGATATTCCTTAATGCGAGTGATAAGATCGATTTGAATATCGAGTCTTAAGGCACGAGCTCATTTAGATTTCTCATGTTCTTTTCTGCTCAAGGTGTCAGCTACGACGTTGGCTTTGCCTTCATGATAACAGATTTTACAATCGTAATCACTCAAGACTTCTATCCAACGTCTTTGCCTCATATTCAGTTCCTTATGACTGAATATATACTTTAGGCTTTTGTGATCAGTGATGTAACATTTCTGATTTTAGTATTCCTATTTCAATTCAATGTAATGCAATTTCAAGTTCTATACTCGTGCAATGTCTCATTATTTTCTCGCCGTAAATTTAATGCAATAATTCTATACAAATTCGCAAGTCTTACTCGGTTATATACATTTAGACACTATACAAGAAACTATTTTATTCAAACTTATCAAATCTGAAAAGTCAAGGACTAAAATTGAAAAATGTCATCAAACCCTAGTCTAGCACGGTCGTGCTTCGTCCTAGCACGGTCGCGCCAGGTGCTTTGGCACGGTCGCGCGACCTGCTTTGGAACGATCGCGCCCGGTGCCTAGGCACGGTCGCGCCTGCGTAACAGTCGAAACGTAAATGAGATTTCAAAACGCTCGATCGTTCGAATTCAAACCCGATTTACGTTATACCTTCGTTATCAAAGAAAATATCTTGGTCAATCGCAACTATTACCATCAAAATACAAAACTCTTCTCTAGAAACCGTCGATCATTCTCTCAAAACTCAAATCCCTCATTTCGACCAAATTTCTCCCAAGTAGTCAAGGAATCCTTTTCAGCAATCTCCCCTGTTATTATTGGACTCTCTGGACTAGACGGAATTGCAGCCGAAGTCGCCGGAAGCCATTTCCTCCGTCGCCGGAACTCCGTTCTACCGTTCTTCATCGATTCAATACGCTTCCGGGTAAGTATACTCTCCATATCATTCGTTTCAGTATCATCATCAAAAGCCCCCTATTAATCTGGGCTTTCATTACAGAAATCGTTCGAATCAGAATTGTTATTTTAAATAAAAAGGATTTAATCGATTCCACTCTTAAACACGATGTTCATGCAATTAATTTATATTATTAGACTCGTAATATCTCTTTAATCGAAAGCCCTATCAAATCCAGTGTTTAAAATACAAGAAATTGTCAATTCGTGTCTGATTTGGAAGAGACACGGTCGCGCTAACCATCTAGCGCGGCCGTGCCTCATTTAGCGCGGTCGTGTCCTCCTGTCCAGACCTTGTCATGCCCTCTGGGCTAGTCCCTGTTGTGTCTAAAGATCATAGACACGACCGTGCCGTGCCAAGGCACGGTCGTGCCTGCTGTCTGGTCTAGATTGTGCTCCTGTTGATCAACCCGGTCGCGCCCCGACTAGCGCGGTTGCGCCCGTGGCTTGAGCACGATCGTGCCCTTCCGAGGCACGGTCGTGCTAGACTCAGATTATTTTAGCAGAATTATAATTTTTATATTTAACCAGGAAATGTTTCAGATTTTATAAAAATATGTGTTCTGTATTTAAAAATGGATTAAAAGTTTAATCTTGGCATAAACATAATTTATTGAAAAGTTTATAAAAATTAAATTTATATTTATTTAAATGATGTTTTAAATAATTAAGTTACAAAATTTATAATTAATGATTAGTTATTTAATTTACATTTTAAATCAAAATTATTTATTTATTTTTACTTAATTACAATTAATATTTACATTATTTCATAAACTATAATTATATATTTATTCATTTATTCAATTCAAATCTAATCAAATTATTTCAAACATATTTTACTTCAAACTCTATATATTTTATACAAAGCAATGGTTTTATATATACAAATTCAACTTTCACTTTAGACCTAAACTTTGTACCTCTATTTGATTCTATACACTTTACTCTTAGGTTAAAGTGTGCATTCCAAGGATCATATTTGCTATCTATATTTCCTTGTTAGCTTCACTTCCATACCATGTGAGTATTCACAACCCCCTTTTACTCTTTTACACTTTTGGGGTGGAACATGAACTTTATACACATTACACATTTCACAACTACATTTATACAAACAACACAAGTGCAATATCCTACATACATACATGTGTGCAAAATTTGAGCTTTGTGCCCGAGTGCTAGTTGTGCTAGTCTTTGTGAAAACTATGTGCAATCATTAACTATACAAGCCGACGGTTTTCAATGATAGATCTATTGAGTCTGACAAACCCACCCAAGTGGAGGTGATTGATACCGACAACACAATTTGCATACTAGTTACTAAGGTTTGATTGTACTTGATTACACAATAGCAGCTCCCCATAAATGCCTTATTTTTCATGTCTTGTAAAGGATTTGTTTACAACTATATATGCTATCTATATACAACTGTGTTATACTCACCAACTTTTTAGTTGACTTTATTTTATTCATGTTTCAGGCCCTAATATGTGAGAATGATTCAAGACGTGCTCAATATAGGATTTGGACTTAGCAATATTAAATCAAGAAGTTTATGAGTTGTTTTATTTTCTTGTTTGGATTTGGTTTGTACTTGGATTATTTGTAATGGAAATTTGACTTTAATATACTTCAATTTAGTCAACCTTGTGCTATGAACAGTCTTACATGTCCCGCCCCGATGATTCCGCCATCGGTCGGGGTGTGACAGATTGGTATCAGAGCCTTGGTTATAGGGATTTAGGTTATTAGACATCTTGACCTAGACTATAACTTTAGGACACCCACTTATACTATGCTTCATGATTTTGTGCTATGTGTTACATGCTATGTGCTACATGCTTACCATGATAAATTGTTTATTATATTTGGTACCTTACTTGTTAGAAATTCATGACTTATTAGGATCTTCTTAAATAATACCTTTCCTATATCCTAAAATCCCATGATATTTCTACCTTCTTTTCTATCTTTATTCTTTCTAAGCATGTGGACAAAAAAATTCTTGAAGCAAAAAAAAAAATCTTTAAAATTTTTTATTTCTTCGTTAAGGTTTTTAAACTTGTTAAATTATTTGAGGACACGTGCAATCTGGAAGGGTGACACCTGTATTTTGGGTTTTCTGTCTAGGAAAGCATTTCGCATAAATCCCAATCAACCGAGGGACCCGTATGCTTTCCTGGGAATTCCCGAGATGAGTGTTTACCTATAGGCTAAAGCATGTCTCCTTGAAAATTATATAAGTTTAAATTAACCTTAATGTGCCTTAGTATTCAAGTGATTTTATCACTTTTGAGTACAATCCAAACTATGAATATCTATCTTTTATTTGGTTTTCTCATTCTATTAAATCCTAACAATTCTCATAAGTTCTTACAATCTTTCTTGTCTTGTGAAAATCTGTAGAATGCCTCCTCGTCGTGCTCCCGCCGCCAACGCCAACTCCGACATTGCTGCTATTCTTACCCAATTGGTGACACAACTCACCTAAGCCAATGGTGCCACAAATGGCAATGGTGGAAATGGAAGCAATAGTGGTAATAATGGTGGTAATGGTGGAAATGGTGGAAACAATCCATCTCAATGCACCTTCAAGCACTTCAATTCTTGCAATCCCCTAAAGTTTTATGGAACCGAAGGAGCTACTGGACTCCTTCAATGGTTTGAAAGTATTGAGAATACCTTTCTCAATAGTGACTGTCCCGACAACCTCCGTGTTCGTCATGCTACAAGTGTCCTACAAAAACGGGCACTTACATGGTGGAATGGGGAGAAAAGGAATAGGGGTGTTGACATAGCTATGGCCTTACCTTGGGATGAGGTCAAAAGGCTTATGACCGAGGAGTTCTGTCCTCGAAATGAAGTGAAAAAGTTAGAAGCTGAATTTTGGGATCTTGCCCAAGATAGTGGGGAAAGCTTAGCATATACAACTCGGTTCCATGAGTTGAGTCTTCTAGTGCCCCACATGGTCACTCCTTTAGCCCGTTGTATCGAAAAGTATATTGGTGGGCTACCAAGACAAATTCAAGATACTGTCTTAGGTAGAAATCCTGCTACTTTGGAGGATGCCATCCGCCTATCTGCTACCTTAACTGATAATCATGTTAAAGCTGGAACTCTTACCAAAAAGGGTTCTAAGAAAGTTGTTGAAACCGTAACCCCTCCTGCCCACAACAAAGAAGCCACAACTGAACCCTCTCGTAATAACAAAAAGAGGAAGGTTAGAAACTTTGCTGTGGTTACTCCTGCGGTGCCCGTTAATCAAGTTGCACCCGTAGTTCAAGCACCGGCTAAAAAGCCATATGTTGGGATTTATCCTCTTTGTGCCACCTGCAATTTTCATCATCCTCAAAATATCTCATGTCGCCTTTGCACTCATTGTGGGATATATGGTCACACTATCAATATTTGTAGGGCCAAAGCTTTTGAGGGTCAAGTCAATCCACCGAACCAACCCAACCCGCGAGTGGCTAATCAAGGTGCTCCCGCCATTGCTAATAGGCGTGCTTGCTATGAGTGTGGAGACCCGAACCATTTTCGTAATCTATGTCCAAGACTTGCAAATGCTAGACAAGGTGGAGCTCGTGGGCGTGCGTTCAACATAAACGCCAACGAAGCTCAAGCCAACAACGACGTGGTTAATGGTACGTTCCTTGTTAATAGTCAATATGCCTCCATTTTGTTCGATACCGGTGCCGATAAAAGTTTTGTGTCACTAAATTTTGAGCCTTTACTTGCAAAGACACGATCCCAATTAGAGAAAACCTTCACCGTTGAAATAGCAAATGGTGACTCCCTTACAATTGAGTCTATTATCTATGATTGCTCTTTAGAACTTAATGATCATGCATTCCCAATCAACCTTGTTCCAATGCCACTAGGAAGCTTTGATATTATCATAGGTATGGATTGGCTATCAAATCATCATGCCGAAGTCATTTGCTTTGAAAAGTGTATTCGAATTCCGTTACCATCGGGAGAAACCTTAAGGGTTTTTGGTGAAAAGCCTTGCAAGGGTCTTAAATTGATGTCTTGTACTACCGCTCAAAAGTACTTACGAAAGAAGTACATCGCCTTCCTAGCTCATATTGTTCAAAAGGACGTCAAGGAGAAGAGTATTTAAGACATTCCTATCATTAGGGATTTTCCCGAAGTGTTTCCTAAAGATTTATCCGGTCTTCCTCCTGTTCGTCAAGTAGAGTTCCGTATTGATCTTATGCCCGGAGCTAACCTCGTTGCTAGAGCTCCTTATCGACTTGCACCTTCCGAAATGCAAGAGCTCGCAAGTCAACTTCAAGAACTCTCCGACAAAGGTTTCATTCGCCCGAGTCATTCACCGTGGGGTGCACCCGTCTTATTTGTTAAGAAGAAGGATGGATCATTTCGCATGTGTATTGACTACCGCGAACTCAATAAGCTTACTATCAAGAATCGTTATCCTTTGCCTAGAATCGATGATCTCTTTGATCAACTTTAAGGTTCTACTTGCTTCTCGAAGATTGATCTTCGATCCGATTATCATCAGCTCCGTGTTCAAGAAGATGATATTCCTAAGACTGCTTTTCGAACAAGGTATGGTCATTACGAGTTCATGGTTATGCCTTTCGGGTTAACCAATGCACCCGCAGTTTTCATGGATCTCATGAACCGTGTGTGCAAACCGTACCTTGATAAATTCGTGATCGTTTTCATTGACGATATCTTAATCTATTCCAAGACTAAAGCCGACCATGAAGAACACCTTAGATTGGTTTTGGACCTTTTAAAGAAAGAACAACTATATGCCAAGTTCTCCAAATGTGAATTTTGGTTAAAAGAAGTTCAATTTCTTGGTCACATCGTCAACGACAAGGGTATTCATGTTGATCTTGCTAAGATTGAAACGGTTAAGAATTGGAATGCCCCGAAGACTCCTACCGAAGTTCGTTCATTTCTTGGTCTTGCGGGTTATTATCGTCGTTTCATCTCAAACTTCTCAAAGATTGCTGTCCCTCTTACCGCCTTGACCCATAAGGGTAAAGCTTATGAATGGGGACCGAAACAAGAAAAAGCTTTCCAAACTCTTAAGCATAAGTTGTGCAATGCTCCCATTTTGACTCTCCCTGATGGAAATGATGATTTAGTTGTCTATTGTGATGCTTCTAACCAAGGTCTTGGTTGTGTCATCATGCAACGAGGAAAAGTAATCGCTTATGCATCAAGACAACTCAAAATTCATGAAAAGAATTATACGACGCACGATCTCGAGTTGGGTGCGGTCGTATTCGCGTTAAAGATTTGGAGACATTACCTATATGGCACGAAATGTGTGGTATTCACCGACCATAAAAGTCTTCAACATATCTTCAACCAAAAAGAGCTCAATATGAGGCAACGACGTTGGGTCGAACTCCTTAACGACTACGACTGCGAGATTCGTTACCATCCCGGCAAAGCGAATGTTGTAGCCGATGCCTTGAGTCGAAAGGACCATGTTATGCTTCATTGTGCCCGTATTCAAACCGATATTCAAACCCGTATCTTAGAAGCTCAACACGTCTCGGTAACCGAGGGTAACATGTATGAAGAAATGTCGTGTGGTGTTGAACTTCTTCTTGAATCAAAACCCAATGGCTTACTATATTACTTGAACCGTATTTGGGTTCCCGATCGCGACGATCTCCGTGCATTTCTCATGAACGAGGCTCATAAGACTCGTTATTCTATTCATCCTGGTGCGGATAAAATGTACCAAGATCTTCGCCAACTTTATTGGTGGCTCGGTATGAAGAAAGACATTGCTCTTTATGTGGCCAAATGCTTAACTTGCTCCAAAGTCAAAGCCGAACATCAACGTCCTTCTGGTTTACTCGAACAACCAGAAATTCCCGTGTGGAAATGGGAGAATTTAGCTATGGATTTCATTACCAAGCTCCCTCGCACCTCGAGTGGTTATGATAGCATTTGGGTGATCATTGATCGACTCACCAAATCTGCCCACTTCTTGCCTATTCGTGAAGACTTCAAAGTGGAGAAATTAGCCCGAATTTACATTGATGAAATTGTGAGCCGTCATGGTGTTCCCTTGAACATAATATCCGATAGAGACGCTCGGTTCACTTCTCGATTTTGGCAATCTCTCCAAAAGGCTATTGGTACTCGATTAGATTTGAGCACGGCTTACCATCCGCAAACTGATGGTCAAACCGAGCGAACAATCCAAACTCTTGAAGACATGCTTAGAGCTTGTGTAATCGATTTTGGTGGCAATTGGGATTCGCATTTATCCCTTATTGAGTTTTCTTACAACAATAGTTACCACACAAGTATCAACATGGCTCCATTCGAAGCTCTCTATGGTCGCAAGTGTCGTTCTCCTATCTGTTGGAGTGAGATTGGTGAAGCACAAATCACTGGTCCCGAGTTAATTCAAGAAACATCCGACAAGATTATTCAAATCCGTGACAATATTCGAGTAGCGAGGAGTCGGTAAAAGAGTTATGCCGACAAACGTCGAAAACCCTTGGAATTCCAAGTCGGTGATCTTGTTCTTCTTAAGGTGTCTCCTTGGAAGGGTGTGGTCCGTTTTGGAAAGAAAGGCAAGTTAGCACCTCGTTATGTTGGTCCATTCAAAATCCTTGAAAGGATTGGGAAAGTGGCTTACAAGCTCGAGTTACCTCCATCTCTTGGCAATGTGCATCCTACATTTCATATATCTAATCTGAAGAAGTGTCTCGCCGATGAAAATCTCCATATACCGCTCGACGACGTGCGCATTGATGAAACGATGCACTTCATTGAGAAACCGGTAGAAATTATGGATCGTGAAGTCAAGCAGCTCAAGCGAAGTTACATTCCTATCGTTAAAATTCGTTGGGAATCTAAGCGTGGTCCTGAGTTCACTTGGGAACGAGAAGACCAAATGAAGCTCAAGTACCCTCATCTTTTTACTAATAATGTTGTTTCCTCTAGCTAAATTTCGGGACGAAATTCTCTCAACATGGGGAGACTGTAACATTTCTGATTTTAGTATTCCTATTTCAATTCAATGTAATGCAATTTCAAGTTCTATACTCGTGCAATGTCTCATTATTTTCTCGCCGTAAATTTAATGCAATAATTCTATACAAATTCGCAAGTCTTACTCGGTTATATACATTTAGACACTATACAAGAAACTATTTTATTCAAACTTATCAAATCTGAAAAGTCAAGGACTAAAATTGAAAAATGTCATCAAACCCTAGTCTAGCACGGTCGTGCTTCGTCCTAGCACGGTCGCGCCAGGTGCTTTGGCACGGTCGCGCGACCTGCTTTGGAACGATCGCGCCCGGTGCCTAGGCACGGACGCGCCTATTTTGGCACGGTCGCGCCTGCGTAACAGTCGAAACGTAAATGAGATTTCAAAACGCTCGATCGTTCGAATTCAAACCCGATTTACGTTATACCTTCGTTATCAAAGAAAATATCTTGGTCAATCGCAACTATTACCATCAAAATACAAAACTCTTCTCTAGAAACCGTCGATCATTCTCTCAAAACTCAAATCCCTCATTTCGACCAAATTTCTCCCAAGTAGTCAAGGAATCCTTTTCAGCAATCTCCCCTGTTATTATTGGACTCTCTGGACTAGACGGAATTGCAGCCGAAGTCGCCGGAAGCCATTTCCTCCGTCGCCGGAACTCCGTTCTACCGTTCTTCATCGATTCAATACGCTTCCGGGTAAGTATACTCTCCATATCATTCGTTTCAGTATCATCATCAAAAGCCCCCTATTAATCTGGGCTTTCATTACAGAAATCGTTCGAATCAGAATTGTTATTTTAAATAAAAAGGATTTAATCGATTCCACTCTTAAACACGATGTTCATGCAATTAATTTATATTATTAGACTCATAATATCTCTTTAATCGAAAGCCCTATCAAATCCAGTGTTTAAAATACAAGAAATTGTCAATTCGTGTCTGATTTGGAAGAGACACGGTCGCGCTAACCATCTAGCGCGGCCGTGCCTCATTTAGCGCGGTCGTGTCCTCCTGTCCAGACCTTGTCATGCCCTCTGGGCTAGTCCCTGTTGTGTCTAAAGATCATAGACACGACAATGCCGTGCCAAGGCACGGTCGTGCCTGCTGTCTGGTCTAGATTGTGCTCCTGTTGATCAACCCGGTCGCGCCCCGACTAGCGCGGTTGCGCCCGTGGCTTGAGCACGATCGTGCCCTTCCGAGGCACGGTCGTGCTAGACTCAGATTATTTTAGCAGAATTATAATTTTTATATTTAACCAGGAAATGTTTCAGATTTTATAAAAATATGTGTTCTGTATTTAAAAATGGATTAAAAGTTTAATCTTGGCATAAACATAATTTATTGAAAAGTTTATAAAAATTAAATTTATATTTATTTAAATGATGTTTTAAATAATTAAGTTATAAAATTTATAATTAATGATTAGTTATTTAATTTACATTTTAAATCAAAATTATTTATTTATTTTTACTTAATTACAATTAATATTTACATTATTTCATAAACTATAATTATATATTTATTCATTTATTCAATTCAATCCTAATCAAATTATTTCAAACATATTTTACTTCAAACTCTATATATTTTATACAAAGCAATGGTTTTATATATACAAATTCAACTTTCACTTTAGACCTAAACTTTGTACCTCTATTTGATTCTATACACTTTACTCTTAGGTTAAAGTGTGCATTCCAAGGATCATATTTGCTATCTATATTTCCTTGTTAGCTTCACTTCCATACCATGTGAGTATTCACAACCCCCTTTTACTCTTTTACACTTTTGGGGTGGAACATGAACTTTATACACATTACACATTTCACAACTACATTTATACAAACAACACAAGTGCAATATCCTACATACATACATGTGTGCAAAATTTGAGCTTTGTGCCCGAGTGCTAGTTGTGCTAGTCTTTGTGAAAACTATGTGCAATAATTAACTATACAAGCCGACGGTTTTCAATGATAGATCTATTGAGTCTGACAAACCCACCCAAGTGGAGGTGATTGATACCGACAACACAATTTGCATACTAGTTACTAAGGTTTGATTGTACTTGATTACACAATAGCAGCTCCCCATAAATGCCTTATTTTTCATGTCTTGTAAAGGATTTGTTTACAACTATATATGCTATCTATATACAACTGTGTTATACTCACCAACTTTTTAGTTGACTTTATTTTATTCATGTTTCAGGCCCTAATATGTGAGAATGATTCAAGACGTGCTCAATATAGGATTTGGACTTAGCAATATTAAATCAAGAAGTTTATGAGTTGTTTTATTTTCTTGTTTGGATTTGGTTTGTACTTGGATTATTTGTAATGGAAATTTAACTTTAATATACTTCAATTTAGTCAACCTTGTACTATGAACAGTCTTACATGTCTCGCCCCGATGATTCCGCCATCGGTCGGGGTGTGACAAGTGAAGATAGTGAATTTGACTCCATAAAGATAGTGCCTCCATAATTTCAGTGCGAAGATTATGGCGCCCAATTCTAAATCGTGAGTCGTATACTTGTTTACATGAGGTTTCAATTGTCTCGAAGCATAAGCAATGAATTTACTTCCTTGCATTAACACATAACCAAAGCCGGTGTGTGAAGCATCACAGTATACTGAAAAGCCTTCGTTTCTATCTGGTAATGCCAGTATGGGTGCTTGTGTCAGTTTCTGTTTCAGAGTTTCAAAAGCTTTAGATTGCTTAGGTCCCCATTCATACTTAACGGACTTGTAAGCCAGAGAAGTTAATGGAACATCAATTCGAGAGAAATCTTGGATAAATCTCCGATAGTAACCAGCCAAACTGAGAAAACTACAAACTTCGGTTGGTGACTTTGGGATTTCCCATTTGGATATTGCTTTGATTTTTATAGTATCAACTTGGATTCCATCAGCGTTAATGACATGTCCAAGAAATTGAACTTCTGACAACCAAAATTCACATTTTGAGAACTTAGCATATAGATTTTTGTTTCTCAAAAGTTCAAGCAAGATTTTCGAGTGGTTCGCATGCTCTTCCTTACTTTTGGAGTAAATAATAATATCGTTGATGAATACGATAATAAATTTATCCAAGTAAGGTTTGTAAACTCGATTCATCATGTCCATGAAAGCAGAAAGTGCATTAGTAAGTCCAAACGGCATTACAATGAACTCATAATGACCTTATTGAGTTCTGAAAGCTGTTTTGGGGATATCTTCTTCCTGGACTTTCAATTGATGATAGCCAGAACGAAGATCGATTTTCGAGAAACATCGGTCTCCCTGAAGTTAATCAAAGAGATCATCAATTCTGGGAAGCGGATAACGGTTCTTAATTGTGACTTTATTCAGCTCACGATAATCAATACACATACGCATTGAACGTCTTTCTTCTTAACGAATAAGACTAGAGCTCCCCAAGGCGACGAGCTTGGTCTAATGAATCCCTTTTCTAGTAATTCATCTAAATGCTTCTTTAATTCTGCCATCTCAGTTGGAGCTAATCTGTACAGGGCTTTAGCAATAGGTGTCATACCGGGTACTAGATTAATTCTGAACTCCACTTCTCTCTCAGGCGGAATTCCAGGCAGTCAACCGGGAAAGTTATCAGGAAATTCAGCCACAACCGGCACCTCTTCAATCTTCTTTTTAATGTCGGTGGTTACAGATATAAGGTATGCTAAGCATCCTTTGCGTAAATATTTTGTGGCTTTCAACATGGAAATTATTCCCACAGAGTTGGATGATTTATCACCATTTATAATGATGATATCGCCTTTCGGTGACCGAAGTTCTATGGCTTTCTTATCTCACAAGATATGGGCTTAGTTAGAGGCTAACCATTCCATTCCTAGAACAATGTCAAAGCCTGCCAAAGTCATTGGCAACAATTGTATAGGAATAACATGTCCTGATAGTGAGATGTTACAATCGTTTAGGATTTCTGAGATTTAGACTAGGTCCCCGTTGGCAGTTTCTACCACGTATTTCTTGTCTAATTTAGCTAGAGTTTTATTCAACAGTCTACAAAATTTATGATCTATAAAACTTTGGTTTGCACCAAAGTCAAATAGAACTCGAGCATAAATATCATTGATAATAAATGTACCCGTAATAACGTCGGGCATACCTGCTACTTCAAGAGCATTGAGAACGAATGCTCGTGCGTTCTTATTTACTCCATCAGTGGGTTTAGGACCTGTCCCTTCAGGCTTCTTCGGCTTGGGATAATAGCTCTTGATGTGGCCAGTCTTACCACATTTAAAGCAGGTAATGGGTTTCTTCCTATAACAATCTTCTATTTTATGTCAAGTCATCTTGCAGAAGCTGCAATAAGGTCCAGATCGACATTGTCCCAAGTGCCTTTTCTTGCACTTTGGACATTCAGGGATAGAAGAATTGTTATTTCTAGAATGGAAGTTTGGTATATTTGATCCACTTGGGCCTTGCCCAGTTGATTCTTTCTTCTTTCTTCCTTCTTCCCTCCTCTTGATTTCTGATCAGACTACTAGTTAAGGAGGCTCCCATATCTATAGCATCATCAAGGTTTTCACAATTGGCAACCTTAACCATGTCATGGATTTCTCCGATTAAACCCCAAATGTATCTCTTTATCAGATTAGATTCAGGGGTAGCAAGATGAGGAACTATTCGAGCATACTCAAGGAGTTTAGTCGAATACTCCTGATGATTGGTTCCAATAATCTTTAGACTAAGGAATTTTCCTTTTATCTGGTCCCTTTCGTTCTGGGAACATACTTCTTTTCAATTCTTTCCTTGAAGGCATTCTAGCCCATAGCACAGGCTGCTTCTCTGCCCTTGGCAACAATAATGTTTTTCCACCACTCTAAAGCTTGGTCTTTAAATAGATTGGAAGCATAAAGAACTTTATCTTCCTCAGCACACTTGCTTATTGTAAGCACCGATTCAATTTTCTCAATCCACCTTAGTGTGGCTATTCCTTCTTCTCTTCCAGCAAAGTTATAAGGTTTACAATCCTGAAACATTTTATAGGTACAACCCACAATCTTCCTCTTTTTCTCTAGGTGACCATAATTATTTCCCATCCCTTCTTCTTCAGATAAGTTATGGTAATACTTCTCCCTTTCAGTCTTCCTGGTTGGATGAGTAGCAGAATCCTCTGGTTTGAGAGTAACATGCTTGGATTGAGTTATAGTTCGAGTATGTTGAGTTATAGGTTGGGAATGAATAGATTTTGGAATTGAAGGTTGAGTGGATAATTTATCAGCCTGCCTCTTTTCCATCTCAGTAAATATCATTGGAAGAGAATCTTTGATTCCTTTTGCAATCAGTTTCTGAAGTTCTTTACGAGAACCAGGAACTTCAGCAGCGTTTTCAATTACTGCTTGTTTCTTCTTTCCTCTCGTATTATAAGAAGGTCTAGTTTGTTTAGACATGCTATAAAATAAGATTGGAATTAAAACAGAACTTTTTATTGATAAAATATATACAATAGATAATACATGTAGAAATCTTTGTTTCTAAAGATTCCTAAAATTCTTCTCTTCAAGAGCTTGGACTAACAAAGTATTCCGAGCGTCAACTTCAGCTTTTTCTTGTTCCAGCTCAGCTATTCTGTTTAACAACATTTTTTCTCTTTCACTTCCCGATGCATTCTCATTTACATGAGGAGCAGGGAAAGGAACAGTCTCATAGTAAGGAACGCAGAGTTTATTAGAATCAGCTCGTTCTTCTTCTTTGGGATTACATCTATTTTCATAAGGCATTTCGGCATATCCCTCATGAAAATTATGTGAGTATAATGGAGTGATATTATAGCTTCCAGCAGTAGAGGCAGAATGAAAACTTATAGAAGGATTATAGGGAACACTAGGGTTTCCTATTTTTCCGAGGCTTCTGAAAGTTGAACTTTCAGTTTTCTCATTATTTTCTATAGTAGTTTCATTTGTTTTGCGTTCGAAATAATTAGCTGAAGCGAATTTACGAAGAAAGCTAGGACATTTGCCTTTTCCAACCATAGCTGTATAGAATTAAACAAAATGAATTTTATTATATCATTAGAAAATATATTATAGGGAAATAAAATACAATATAGGTTTTAATCTTTCATCAACGCTTCTCAAAGGGTCATCAGACTTTCTCCATATTCATAGACCTGTTATCCATAAAATTTGGTTCTTGCCTTGTCCATGATTTTCTCCCGTGTCACTTTTTCCGTTTGGCGCAACGAACGATCTAGGCACTCAATAGGAGAAGAAGGCATACTTTCCTCATAACCATATTTGGGTGGAGGTTGACGAAGTCCAACCATAATATCATTTATAAGCATTTTGGTATTCTGGAGGAGCTTGAAAATAGGTTTCAAAAGGACCATGATAGACTGGTTCAGGAAACATGTAAGGATCATACAAAACTGAAGTTTCGAATTGTTTAGATACAGAATGATAAGATTCTTCTTCGGTCGATATGTTATGATGGGCTTGACTAGACTCAGCCTCATTATTTCCTTGCTGTAATGGGACTTCATTGTTCCAATTGCTGAAGTCAGATCCAGCTTCCATCCATTGGCTTGAGGTATCATGGGACTGGGGATGGTATTCAGGAGTGACGTTATCCGGAAGGATAGGAAATGGATTGTTGTTGTAGTAAGGCGAAGAAATGGGATTCATTTGTGAACCCAAAGGATGATATTCCGGTGATTCTTGCTTTATTGGATGATTGGGATCATAATAAACAGGTACATAATTATCTTCAGACATCTGCAATCTTAAAGTATTAATGCTTATCTCATTCTTTTGGTCAAGACTTAGACACTAAGGCCAGTATCCTTATCTTAACTAAAGTTCTACAAGGATGGTTATCTTTCCAGAGCAGTACCTCCAATAGAGATGTTCCTAGGTAAGTGCGACGGGTCTAGGAGAGATTTAAACACCGCTCTTTCCTAAGATAGAACATTCCGTTTGTCAGATAACTACATACCGGTCAGAAGGTTAACTTGTTTTCTTATCTTAATTTTAAGCAATAATTGAGTTCATGGTTAAAGCCTAGATACTAGATCCAAGTATCTAATTCGCTAAAACCTATGGCTCTGATACCAACCCTGTCACACCCCGCCTCAGGCACCCCCTAGACATATGCGACACCGATTGGTACCTGCATTGATTTCAGAGTTTTTATAAAACACAGCGGAATTCTTTTCACAAGGATCGTTCATCATTTGTATCAACCTCAAGGGTTGTATTTGTAAATATCAAGACCTAGTTAGAAAACAAAAGCCTTGTATTTATTTTATAAACATATGGATTTAAATACCCTTTTCATTTGATTACAAAACATGGTTTGAAACCAAATACATCTCTTATCTTATAGACAAGTTCAAGCCACGGGAAATAGTACTATCTAAGGTTGATCAGTCCCTTAGTCTTATCTCATCTTTTTCTTTCTTTTAGGATTTCCTATGCACGAGGCCTGAGAATCCAACGTGCAAGTTATCCTTTCTCAACATTCATTTTTAGGTCAGATCTTACGTCTGCCAATATCCCTTTTTTTTCCATTTTATTCATTTTCTGAAAACATTTTGAAAATAAAACGTCAGCGCGAACGCCGGTGAATATAATTATCTGGACAATAAAATCATTTGGCACAAACAAGTATTAACTTCATAATCACAACTTTTTGTTCAATCTACACATTAAGCAGGCCAATGTCCTGACTGTATGCACCAATGTATACACTAGCGTCATGCCTTATAACAACGGACAGGTCCACCACTCCGAATTTGTTATAAGATAAGCACCAGTCGTAATCCAGGACTCTCAACCATGACCCGTGTATCCCTTGCAAGTTTTACGTATACCTATGGCCCGAATGCTTTGTTCGTAGAAGAACGTTGAGCATTATTCCATTAACCTTTATTTAGCCATTTTCGTAAATGTAAATGTTTGACACAATCTTTGAAAGAGATAAAGTATTCACCTTGTTTATAAGAATGAGCCTCTAAGTTGAAAGCTTATAGACTAGCTTCTTAACTTGATTCCTCTATCATACCAGCACTTCTACCAGCGTTTCTTCTTAACCTGAGCACTAAAAAGAGCGGGAGTTGGACCGGGATCGTCAGGGGTGGGCTAGGGATCTCCTGGAAGGAGTTTTGGAAGTTGGAATCATGTTTGGGATGGAGAAAATTGGCTGAGATCGATCAGCTATTTATAGGCTGAAATCGGGGTCCATGTCGAACCGATATGGGAGGGATGTCGGTCCGACATCCAGTTATGCATGCGTCAGCCCTACATGTCAACATCCGATTGGACCGCACTAGTTTTGGGTTCATATCGGACAGATATGTGGATTATGTCGGTCCGATATCATGACACGCTTCAGATTCTAGGGCTGAGTCATTGGACACGTGGCAACACCACAATTTGCGGTTGAGTGGAGGTTGTTGGACCGCTATGTATTGATGTCGGTCCGATAACCGACTCAATGTTCAATTGCGGACCATTATGTGAATAGGTATCGGTCCGATTTCTGATCATGTTTCGCTTCAGACCGATATGAAAAGATGTCGGTCTGATATCTGACCTTAGTTCGCTTCGGACCGATATGAAAGAGATATCGGTCTGATATCTAACTATTTTTCTAGAATTTTCATTTTTAACCATAGACTTTGGTACTTTGGATTTTCAAGTCCTTATAGGTTCTAACCTTGGCATTTGTTGGACATTTTTGTGACAGGTGTTACACCTATTGCACCGTATTGAGTCTAGACATTAGGGTTACACTTCCATTGTCCATTCGACTATGTTGATAGTCTTATGCCGTAGTTACCCAAGAAACCTTGTACCAGACTAGTCATGTTGACAGTTGAAAGCATTGAAGCAAAGGATCTTCAAAGTACTAACGGGAGTATAATAGACTCAAATCAATTACTACATCATCCCGGTGCTCAGTACGACACGGGCACCAGTACGTTGACATACCTACAAAATATGTCACCACAAGGAGCAAATCAACGTAATACAAATGACTCGGAGAGCGAATTGTCATCCGTAGATCCACTCGGAATGGTAGATGAACTTGCTACCCTTAGTACACAAATCGTTGAGGCCATCCGAAGTATCGGAACGACAACAAATGGTGAGAATAAACCCCATACTCATACGTACGAGAAAGTATGTACCTATGGAACCTTTCTATCCTACAAACCCAAGGACTTTCATGGAATGAAAGGAATCACTAAAACCCTCAAATGGGTAAAAAGGATGAATACGATTATCAACATCAGTGGATGTTCTAGCAACCAATAAGTGATGTACACGTCAAGAGGAAGCATTAGCATGGAGGAATGCTCAAGTACAAACTTGAGGCATCAATATTAAAAATTTGATGTCTTGGGATGAGTTCAGTACTCTACTCAATAAAGAATACTACCCTGAGAATGAAATACAGCCAAAGTTATGGAATCTAACCATGATTGGTGACAAACATCAAGCATACACAAATCGATTCCACGAATTATAAAGCCTACTACCACCAATGGTGACCTAGGAAGCCATGAAGGACAATCAATATATCATGGACTTGAATCCTCAGATTCATAGTACAGTCATGACTACTGAATCTACTACTCTGGAAGATGCCATTCTAAAGGCATGAACCCTAACAAATGAATTGTTGAAAACTAGAGCTTTAGTTAAGGATGTAGAAAGCAAAAAAGGACTTGTCAATGAGAAACTTGGAATAAAAAGAAACAAAAGACAACACAGAATTACGGGACTGCTATACACAAGATGAAACAATAACGTGAGGCCATGGTTAATGTACAACAAGTGCAACTATCGTCATTATAATAGTTACACTAGCAATGCCAGGAGGCAGAGCACATGAAAGAACAGTGCAAAAGGGCATCTTTGAGTGCGGCAAAGCCGATCATCTCAAACAAATGTGCCCAAGGTTAAACCAAGAACAAATGATTATTAACTAAGCTAGGAACAAAAACCGTTGGCAAACATGAAGACTTTTGAATGAGAGCTACATCTTATGTTGGAGGATTATGAACCTTAAGTACTTGAGTCAATAATGGAATCAATGAGATGTTTAGTACTCTTAGTTAACACCTAACACTAGAGTCGATAAATATATTCAACCCAGTTGAATTTTTGACCGATAAAAAATCTAGTAGTCTAAAGGATACCTACGATGGTCAAACCAATTGCAAGTAAGGATTGGCAAAGCCGGGAGACGAATCAAATACGCGTGTCATGGAAAGATCGTTCGGACCCTTCTATCGAATGATAAGACACTGGTGACTAAACGAAAGGATTCAGAGCAAGTTAGAAGAATCACTTTGTAAAGACTCCGGAATGCTTGAACAAGTAGAGTCAAGCCTTATAAACCTTTATGACTAAGTAGTGACTCAAGGAGAAGCGCGTACATGACAAATCCTGTTACACAAGATTTACTAGAGGCGTTCTTTAAGAATTACCAAAACTTTCCCTTAGCACTTAGCAACTACTGAAATGCAAAGATTATCCAACCAGTTACAAGAACTACTGGACTAAGGATTCATATTTCAAGAAAAATTATTTGTTTAGACTTTAGAGAAAGTTTTAGTCACTGAGGACAACACAAGTTGACCGGTACCCTCTCCCAAGAGGCGACAATCGGTGGGTCAACCTTAAGGATAGACTTAGATTGATCTTAAGCCAAGATGCCATCAATTGAGAATTTAGAGTGTCATATTGAACATAAGAAACCATGTGGGTTATCATGAATTGATTAACCAGAAGTCCGTATACTATCGTCTTACATGGAAGATTTCAAAACTAGGAGAGTCGACTAGAGTGTATGTTAAGGTATTATCTAGACCTAAGGAACATATTCATTATCTCTGATAATGATAAACATCTTACTTCCAGGAGATAGAAGAAAGTCATAAGAACACACTTGTAAGTGAACACCTCTAAATATTCTCCAACGAATGGCCAAAGAGAAAGAACGATTCAAACCGCTGGGATACGCATAGGACTTATGAGGTTGATTCTAACAAGAGCTAGAATGCTCGGCTACCACGAAATTAAACCTCGTGCATTAACGAGTACGAGTTGCACATTATACAAATTTATGTTGACGAAAACGTCAATCCTCGCATGATGGACTAAATTAAAGCTAGCCAACTTAACACTTCAGAAACCATTTAAGGGTTGATTAGTGAAACTCCTAGACTAGGAGACATGGTTGAGAGATCAAAGGTAGTCAAGGATATTATACTGACTACCATAAGGAAACCTCTGTAACTCCAGGTTGATGACAAGGTTCTGTCGTAAGTTATCATAAAAAGGAGAATAATTCTTTTAGAAAGAACGAGAGACTCGCTTTAGGATACGTTGGAACAATTAAGATTCTGGATAGAATCGGTTTCGTCACGTATAAGCTCTAGTTGCCTCAGAAAACTCGGCAGCTTGCATGACCTAAATTATGCATAGTACAAGGAACGATTGTCTAATGGCTCGTTACTTATACAACCTAGGGAAATTCACTTTGACGACAAGTTTCACATTGACAAAGAAGTCAATAATAGTTCTTGAGACAAGAAATTAAGGGAATTAATGTGAACTCCAAAAGTAAGAACAAAAACATTTGGAATTCCAAGTTGGAGACGACATTCTATTAAAATCTCGCCTTGGAAAAAAGGTCGTTAGATTTGGGAAACGAGGTAGACTCAATCCCCGATACATCAGACCTTTTGGATTGGTCCTATGGCTTACCGACTTAAACCACCCCGACAATTCAGTGGTGTACACAACACATTCCATGTGAAGTGCTTATTAGATGAAACCCTTATTATACCATTTGAGGAGATTCAAATCGACGACAAACTCCACTTTGTGGAACAACTAGTAGTAAGAAACTGAAACAAGGTCGCATCCCCATAGGGAAAGTCTAATGGAACTCTAAACGAGGACCAGAATTCACCTGGGAACACAAAGACCAGATGAGACTTAAGTATCCCCAGTTGTTCAATGAGAAATCAACTTAATTTCGGGACGAAATTCTTCTAACTGTGGGAGGATGTGACAATTGGTAATTTTACCACACAGTCATCTAAATATAATTACACCAAACGATGCATATTAGACTAATTTGCATTAATTAGGTCTAACCCGGTCCAGTAGAGTCCAACCAACACACAACTATGTGGGAAATATTAGAAATTTCTAAGACACAACGAACCCCATATCGCGTTGGTGAATAATATTCATTACTTTCTATAAAAATATTATGGTTTTAAAGGTTAATAATATTCATTACCTATCGAACGATGAGACACTCGTGACTAAACGAAAGGATTCATATAAAGTTAGAAGAATCACTTTGTAAAGACTCCAGAATGCTTGAGGAAGTAGAGTCAAGCCTTATAAACCTTTATGACTAAGTAGTGGCTCAAGGAGAAGCACGTACATGACAAATCTTGTTATGCAAGATTTACTAGAGGCGTTCTTTAAGAATCACCAAAACTTTCCCTTAGCACTTAGCAACCACTAAAATGCAAAGATTATCCAACCAGTTACAAGAACTACTGGACTAAGGATACATATTTCAAGAAAAATTATTTGTTTAGACTTTAGAGAAAGATTTAGTCACTTAGGACAACACAAGTTGACCGGTACCCTCTCCCGAGAGGCGACAATCAGTGGGTCAACCTTAAGGATAGACTTAGATCGACCTTAAGCCAAGATGCCATAAATTGAGAATTTAGAGCGTCATATTGAAGACAGTTCTTAGGACTCGATATGGAAACTACAAATTTCTAATAGCGACGTTAATTTAATCAACGCACTTGCAGTGTTCTAAGAATCAAGTTGTAAACCCTATTTAGGAAAATTGATGATGTTATTCATGAAAAACATTCACACGACAGGAAGATCTTGAACACCTTCGTAATTTAGTTTAGAAGCCTTCGCAAAAGAGAAATTTTGTGACAAAATTCTCTAAACGCGAACCTCGACTTCAGGAAATGAATTTCTTGGTATGTGAACAAAAGACATTCACGTAATCCATAGAAATTGTGGAGAACATTTCAGGCACTCGTGGAGAATGAAAAATTTCTGGATTTGGTTGGCTATCATCCGCAATCCATGGGAAATTTTTCAAAGATAGGCATCTCTGATAGTGATCAACTAGTAAGTTAAAGCAAGAGATAACATTATAGTTTACTAGAACAGGAGTGATCTTATACACAAGATTCACCTCTTCCTAATGGGAAAACAACTAACTGCATCTCATGATAAGACGTATCTCATATCGATTTTGTGTTAAGACAAAAGGACATCGACATTGTGTTTGTACTTCATCAAGTTATAGTAGAAGAAGAAAACAACACCACATCTAGTTTGAAAAGTTTAGAACCATAGTGTTATACACTTGAGATCTAAAGACATTGTGGAATGTCTCATTATCGTCAACCACAAGGGTCTCCGATATAGCTCCGAGTAGGAAATACTCATTTCAAGTCAGAATAGGAAAGGAAAATCACCCCCTGAATAAGAATGGTAAATTCATTACCATCCTGAATAAAACTAATAAAGTACCTGACGCATTAAGCAGTTAGGGAAATAGTTAAACACCATCAAAGGACATGCATTGGAGGTATTAGTCCTAAAAGATGAATGCACCGAAGGAACATCAAAGAATACTAAGAATGGGGTCTTGGTGGAGAAAAATCAAAATGGGAAACTAAGTAATGAAGTTCTCTAACTCAAGACCATGACATAGATTCAGGACACAAGCATCATAGAAAAATCAAGTTCAGATATAGCTCGAGTCTAAGTACTCCATACCTGCAGGAATGGAAGAAATGTACAAAGGACTTTAAGGAATTCTACTAAGTATAAAGAAAGGAACTGCTTTATACGTCAAGATTTGCATGACCGGTGCTGAAGGCACATCAAAACATCAGAAACAATGTGGGTTATCATGAATCGATTAACCAGAAGTTTATATACTATCGTCTTACATGAAAGATTTCAAAACTAGAAGAGTCGACTAGATTGTATGTCAAGGTATTATCTAGACCTAAGGAACATATTCATTATCTCTAATAATGATAAACATCTTACTTCCAGGAGATAGAAGAAAGTCAGAAGAACAAGCTTGTAAGTGAACACCTCTAAATATTCTCCAACGAACGGCCAAAGAGAAAGAACGATTCAAACCATTGTGGATACGCATAGGACTTATGAGGTTGATTCTAACAAGAGCTAGAATGCTTTGCTACCACGAAATTAAACCTCGTGCATTAACGAGTTGCACACTATACAAAGTTATGTTGATAAAAACGCCAATCCTCGCATGATGGACTAAATTAAAGCTAGCCAACTTGACACTTCATAAACCATTTAAGGGTTGATCAGTGAAACTCCTAGAGTAGGAGACACGGTTGAGCAATCAAAGGTAGTCAAGGATATTATGCTGACTACCATAAGGAAACCTCTGTAACTTCAGGTTGATGACAAGGTTCTGTCGTAAGTTATCATCAAAAAGAGTATAGTTCTTTTAGAAAGAACGAGAGACTCGCTTTAGGATACGTTGGAACAATTAAGATTCTGGATAAAATCAGTTTCGTGATGTATAAGCTCTAGTTGCCTCAGAAACTCGGGAGCTTGCATGACCTAAATTATGCATAGTACAAGGAACGATTGTCTAAAGACTCGTTACTTATACAACCTAGGGAAATTCACTTTGACGACAAGTTTCACATTGACAAAGAAGTCAATAATAGTTCTTGAGACAAGACATTAAGGGAATTAATGTGAACTCCAAAAGTAAGAACACAAACCCTTGGAATTCCAAGTTGGAGACGACATTCTATTAAAAGTCTTGCCTTGGAAAAAAGGTCGTTAGATTTGGGAAACGAGGTAAACTCAATCCCCGATACATCAGACCTTTTTGGATAGGTCCTATGGCTTACCGACTTAAGCCACCCCAATAACTCAGTGGTGCCATGTGAAGTGCTTATTAGATGATACCCTTGTTATACCACTTGAGGAGATTAAAATCGATGACAAACTCCACTTTGTGGAACAACTAGTAGTAAGAAACTGAAACAAGGTCGCATCCCCATAGGGAAAGTCTAATGGAACTCTAAACGAGGACCAGAATTCACCTGGGAACACAAAGACAAGATGAGACTTAAGTATCCCCAGTTGTTCAATGAGAAATCAACTTAATTTCGGGACAAAATTCTTCTAACTGGGGAAGGATGTGACAACTGGTAATTTTACCACACAATCATCTAAATATAATTACACCAAACGGTGCATATTAGACTCATTTGCATTAATTAGATCTAACACGGTCCAGTAGAGTCCAACCAACACACAACTACGCCAGAAATATTAGAAATTTATGAGACACAACGAACCACATATCGCGTTGATGATAAACTAAAAATAGTTTTTAAACATCTCAAAACATTCTCTTTATTTTAAATAATTGAGAATACCCACTCAGATAAAATAAAATTCTAAACATATGACGACGGTCACGTATTTTGTCCGAACTATTAAACTTATATTTTTATCCGACCCGTACCCTACCGACATGTAACGACTATTAAAAACCGAGTACCACGCGGATATTATACCGGACTTAAACAAGCGGGTACTACACCACCTACTACCCTACCCTCCCCCTCGTGCACTCTTTCTCGGCCGACCAAACCAAGAAAACATTTTGTTTTCCTTGTCCCTTGGTTCCCACCATGGGTGTTTAGAGGGAGACAAGTTGTCTCATGGAGACATATAACTTGGTGGTTATTAACCAAATAACAGATTATAAATAACCCATGCAAGCCTAACCCACAACTCCACACACCCTCTCCCTCTCTCTCGGAGCACCCTTCACCCGACCACCCTTCACCCTTCACCCTTCACCCTCTCCTCCCTCCCACTCTCGGCTCACCCTTGTTCCTTCTCAGCTTAACAACAGCATCAACATCACGCACCTCCCTCTAGGTTTACAAACACATCAGCACCACCACACCATAACACCACTGAAACCACCACCTTTCCCCTTCTCCCTCTCTTCGGCTGCAACCTCACCCGACACCACCTTCACCTCCCCTCCTCCCTTACGGATCACCACCACCACCACCCTCTCCCGCCACCCGTTTGCAACCACCACAGCCCTACACCACCTCCACAGCCACCGCCTTACGCCGCCACCCTCACCCGTCACAGCCGAGACCCTCCACCACCTTTGCGAGCTTTTGTGGGACGAGAACCGAGCTCTACCAAAGCTTACGGGTCTTCGATTCACACCGACGGACACCGGGTTACGATTACACGAAGTTTACGGGTTATTTCGGGAGCTATCCGGGTGATACGGGACGTCACGAGGAGAAACCGGGACTCGCATAAACTCCGTCACCTTCCCTCGACTATTTATGTGAGCTTTGGACTAATTTATTTTAACGTAAAACTAGTTGGTGATATAATTAGAAAACGGTTATAACCGGATTATATTTTGGATGATATATAGAAGACGGGTTATAACATAAAAGAGAACGGTTAGAAACCGTAGGGTATAAAACCCTAAATAATATTATGGTTTTGAAGGTTAATAATATTCATTACTTTCCATAAAAATATTAATAAAACTTTTATTTAGTATACTAATGACATAAATAATAATAATAATAATAATAATAATAATATGTTTATTATTACTAATACAAAGGGGTTTTGTCATGAAATATTTATTAACATGTAAAAAGGATTTAAGATTCTATAAACTATTTTTATAACACCTACATGCATATACCAATGTATTAGTAAAGCTAATAATTATATACATATATTTATATATATATATATATATATATGTATATGTATATATTGTTGAGACAACTAGAAATAAATTTGGAAAGTAAAATAATATAAATGGATATCAAAATATTATTTTAGATAAAAGATAATATTTTATAAAGTATCTTTTATACAAACACATATATTTGTATTATTGGGAGAAAAGAATAATAGATATATGTAGGAATATATTTTGAGTCAAAAAGGGGGAAATAAGCCTAAACAATAAAATAATATAATTATTATTTTATGACTTTTGTACAACTATTTTATAATAAATATATTATATATTTATTATCATAAAGAAATTACTTGAACCGGAAACGACTTATGGACAACTAGGTCATAGTCGACAAACTTGTTGTATGAAAAATCGTATACTTTGGAATTTATGTACGGTACCTTTGGCATGTAACAACTATATGGAAACAATTTATGTTTTCTTGTAACAACTCAAAAACTTTGATTATGAATGTATTAGAAGTCGTTTGTTGTAATCAAAGGCTATGAACACCACGGATCATTACGCCCCGTGTTCCCGCCCTAGGCGGGGTGTGATAACAACAGAATCGCCCATGGTGTTAGAAAACAAAGAATAACCATTGGGAGAACGCATGTAGACTTTAGTTTTAAGAGCATTAGAAAGCTTTCCATACCACTGCCTTGAAGCTTGCTTTAAACCATAAAGAGACTTCTTGAGTTTAAGAACATGATCAGGAGAGGATAATGGCATTCCATGATAAGGAATCATATAAATGTCTTCATTAAGATCCCCATGTAAGAAATCATATTAACATCCAATTGATATAAACCCCAAGGTCATTTGGTGGCAACAATAACAAGACTACGAATAGTAGTCATTTTAATGACAGGGGAGAAAGTCTCATTATAATCGATCCCGGCTTTCTGAGTATCACCACGAACAATCAAACGGGCTTTGCAGCGTTCAACTGTGCCATCAGCATTATATTTGACTTTATAATCCCATTTGCATTTAATAGCTTTCTTACCCTTAGGTAAATGCATAGCTTTCCAAGTTTGATTACGTTCCAAGGCATTAAATTCCTTAGGAATAGCCTCTTGCCAAACAGGATGTTTAGTACCCTCCTGATAAGATTAAGGTTTCCGAACATAATCACGATTGAGAAGGAGCTACTGAGAATTAGGAGAAAGATCAGCAAGATTAACAAAATGTGAAACTTGGTAAGCACTCGACAAAGTATGAAAGCAAAAGGAATCAACAGAAGCAGAATTACAAACATAATCCTGCAGATGAGAAGGAGGAACAGAAGAACGAGAATATCTTCTAAGCTTCGAAGGATGAGAATCAACTTCAGGAGCAACTGAAGAAGAAGAAGAGGGAACCACGGCTAGATCTGTCTCCTTAAACAGATCATTTAGAGAAGGGAATAAAGAAGATGGATCCGAAGAATGTAAAGAAGGGAAAATGTGCTAAAGAAAAGTCACATCCAATAGAAACAAGAACTTGTCGAGTGTCAAGATTATAAAGCTTGTAACCTTTCTTTCCAAAAGGATATCCAATAAAGATACAAGCTTGAGCCCTAGGCTGAAATTTATATCTTCCGCGTGTAGAAGTAGATGCATAACATAAACACCCAAAAGTACGAAGATGAGTATATGATGGAGCTTTACCAAAAAGCATCTCAGAAGGAGATTTGCCCTTGAGAACTCGTGTAGGGAAAATGTTAATCAAATGAGTAGCAGTAAGAACACATTTACCCCAAAAGGTTATAGGTAACTTGGATTGAAACATAAGAGCTCGAGCAGTTTCGAGAAGATGCTTATGTTTTCATTCCACCACCCCATTCTGTTGAGGAACCCCAGGACAAGTAGTTTGATGAATAATGCCCTTTTGTTTAAAATACTCGGCTTGATGAACACCCGAACCAAGTTCAAAAGCATTATCAGATTGAACACGCTTTACTTTGGTACTAAATTGAGTCTCAACCATCTCAATGAACCCTTGAAAAATAGTAAAAGCATTACCTTTAGTTGTCAAAAGATGAGTCCATGTTGTTCTAGTAAAATCATCAACAATGGTGAGAAAATATTTATATCCATCATATGTAGTATATCGATACGGTCCCCACGTATCAATATGAATAAGATCAAATATGTAAGAACTAGATATACTACTGGATGCAAAAGGAAACTTGTGATGTCTAGCCTTAGGACAAATAGAATAATCATCAATAGAACAATCACGTGCACCAGTGAAAACATTCAATTGCTTAAGTTTGTACAAAGGTAAATGACCAAGACGACGATGCCAAAGTTTCAAAGAAACAACAGAATTACAGTGAGAAAAATAATCAACTGTAATAGAGAAAAGTTTATTAGAATGAAAAAGATAAAGTCCATTGAGAAAATCTCCCAGAACCAACAGACTACTCAGTGAAGGGGCCTGCAAGAAACAAGAAGTTTCAGAAAACTGAACAAGACCCTTTGTATCTCTACAAAGTTTAGGAACAGATAACAGATTGTGCTTGAACTGAGGCACAAAGAAGACATTAGAGATAGAAAAAGTCTTGGTGAGATTAACTGTTCTGACTTGCGTAAGAGTTAAGACATGCCCATTTGGAAGGAGAACATAAACAGTCGACTTAAGCAATTGAACATCAGAAAGCAGATTGAAATCAAAGCACATATGATTACTTGCACCAGTATCAATGATCCAAGTTGTGTCGATCGCAGTCGAATTGCAAGCAATAATACTTGCAAAATTTGCAAAGCTGAGTGGTTGAACAGTAGGAACACCACCCTGAACCCCAGAATTTTGCTGAAGAAGTTGCAACAAAGTATTGTACTATTCGGAAGAGATACTAGTAGGTGCACTAGAAGCAGGAACATAAATACCAACATCAGAAACAGCATTTCCAGCAGCTTTGGGTTTGGTAAATTTGAAATCTTTAGGGAACCCAATTAGACGATAACATTTGCTAGCATCATGACGCGGGTTCTTGCAATGAGAACAAATAGAACCCTTCCGAGCACCAGAACTCTTTGGCACCTGCACAGAAGCATTCTGAGGAATAAACTATGCAGAAGAATGAAGCTCCCTCTGTTTCTCATCTTGAATAAGAAAATCATAAGCCTGATTGATGGAGGGAAGAGGTTTCATCATGATAATATTCCCGCGAATCATGTCATAGCATGAATTAAGACTCATCAGAAATGGCATCAAACGTTGATCTGCTTTGCGTTTTGCCATAAGTCTGGAATTACCATAGGTGCAAGGAGGAATAGGCTCGATGGCATTAAGCTCATCCCAAACAGACTTGCTTTTGGTAAAATAAGTAGCAACATCATTATTCCCTTGAGAAATATCAGAAAGAGACTTATGTAACTGGTAATACTTTGCCCCATTACTCTGTCCATACCGGTCAGTTAACTCATCCCAAAGTTGACGAGCAGTCTCAACATACAAAACATTCTCACTAATATCACAAGACAAAGTGTTCAGAATCCAAGAAATGACCATATCATTGCTTCTCTTCCATAACTCCAGATTAGGAGAGGAAAGAGGTCTGACAACAGTACCATCAACAAAACCAATCTTGTTCTTTGTAGATAATGCAATGGACATGGCACGTTTCCAAGATCTAAAAGTAGAGCCGTCAAAAGATTTTGGAGCAAGTAAGAGACCCGGATAATCAGATGAGTGTAAGAACAAAGGATTAGAAGAATCCATAGCCACAATTATAGGGGGTCAGAAATAGTAGGCATGTAAAGAGAAACAAAATTTACAAAAAGAATATTGAGGTAAGCAAACTTAGACAAAACAGGGTTAAGTTCGCTGGAAAGGAGAAAGCCGGAACAATCAAAGAAGCGAACTTAACAAGTTCGCCAGAAAAAGGAAACAAGCGAACTTAACAAGTTCGCCTGTAAAAGATCATGACAAGTTCACCTGCACGAACAGAAAAGCGTGAAATCGGTGCAGAAATCATCATAACTCAAAATCAAAAACGAATATGAAGAAATCCAACCGAAGGAATGATCAGAAACATAAAAGGAATGTTTTGAACGGATCAAAACATCAAATGAACCCCGATCGATATGAAAAACAAGAAAATGAATGAAAAAACAAACAACGAGTGCGGAATAAAAACATAAAAGAGAAGATAACATAATCGAGCATATATGCTCTGATACCATGTTATGGTATCAAGAGTGAACGCTAAAAACAAGCGAGAATGATAAACGAGAGAATGAAAATGAGAGAGAATGATTAAGGGTAAAAATGAATGACATATATATATATATATATAAGTTAACAAATTTGATTTTCTTGTAGATCTTATAGGGGAGGTCACCATGTTCTTCACTGCATATTTTCTGATAAGAACAAACCCTAACAATGTAGAAGCACATTTAAACCTTCTTAAACAAGATCTCATACCTAGCAATCACCCAATTAATTGGCACCCACCTGCACCACCAATCTGTTTCTCTTCCATAGGCGACCTCACAACCCATAAATCGTGAACCAAATTAATGTTAGGGTTTCTATGGCTGGTGTGGGATGTACGGATGATGGTGAGAGGTATGATCGGAGAAGAAAATGGGTCGATTTATCAATGAACCATTTTTTTTAATCTTCAATATCCTTGATGCCCTCCATTTGTAAATCGAATTATCATATTTTGGGGTTTTTGTTCTCTAAGTGAAGAAGATGAGTACCCGATGAAGCATACCCAAGAAATTAGTGATGGAGCATACCCATTTTCAGGCAAAAGATCTGATCCAGAAACGTTCATCTTCCACTCGTCTGATTGGCTTGCAGCAGGTTGCTGCACAATATCTTGTCTTCCACTCTTCTCTTGACCACCGATCATCTCATTCGGTTCTGAACCAGATAATACTTCATCACTGCTGTGAAGTTTCTCAGGCAAAACCATACTAAGTGTTAGATCTGCTTCTTTCCGAGATTTGAGTTCAGTGGATTCTTTAATTGTTGGATAATTTTCTTGTACATTTTGAGATTTAGTTTCATTGGCATCTTCAATCTTGTTCATATCATATTCATTTTGACCCTTGGTCAACCCGTATCCTTTCCAAGCATTTATAGGTGATTCCCTTAGTTCTTCATCTTCATATTGAGAATCATATCCAACCAAAATCTAGTCTATTTTATCAATCCCACTACCCGCTCTATTATCCCTCTGAAATTAGTGATGAACCATTTGGTTTGAAGATGTAGCAGCGACGGTGATGGTGGTTTGAAGGTCTGCTATGAACAAGATGGGGGAGAGGGTAGGGTTGGGATGATATTTGGGTAGAGAGGGAGAGAGAGTGGTGGAAGAGGGTTTTAACCATTTGAATACCTAGGGGTATAATTAAACGGAGTTAATCATCTGGAGTCAAATAGAGTAAAAAATGAAAAGTCACGGTTCAGACCGAAGTTTTGAAACATAAGGAACTCAACTAGTTAAAATGGACAAACGTCAGGTACTCAAATCCATTATAAAAAAACCCTCATCTTTTATTTGGTCTTGAGACCGACAATAATAAACTAAAACGTTTATAATTGACAGAGTTAAAAATCACATATTATAATCAATTAACCAAATCACAGATTATAACCAATTAACCAATGAAACTGAATGTTAAAAGTTAAAACGTACCTGATTAAACAACCAAGTAGCCAACCAATTGAATGATTTGAATTATTTGAATCACATAAATCAGAATCAGCAATAGAAATCAGTTGAATGATATGAATCACGGGACATCAGAACCAATTGAATTTCCAAACAGCCAAGTTCCAATAATCTAAACTCCAATGTCCAAACCAAATAACCAATTGAATGATTTGAATCATAGAAATCAGAGTCAACAAGTTACAAAACTCAGGGGGTGTTTGGATGTGCTTTTGGAAATGACTTATTGACTTTTTGATAAGTCATTTTCAAAAGCCAGGATTTCTTGGATTTTGAGAATGGCTTATTGACTTTTTTTTTAAAAAGTGCTAATTTTTTGACTTATCGGCTTTTTAAAAAAGCCAATAAGTCAATAAGCATTTTCCCACCACACTCCCAAACACCCTCTCAGACCAACAGCCTCTCCAATAGTCCAAAGTCCTTCTCGCCTCTACGACCGACAAGCGTTCAGAAACAGCAAAAAGCCTCTAAAATAGAAAATCGTCTGAAAACCAAACCAAATCAGCAAAAAACGACCGATTGCAGACTGCAGGAAAGCAACAATCAACCAATTGAAGTTCAAAACAGCAAAAAGCAAGAAAGCAAATTGATTGACGAGGAACTTGATAAAATTATACATTTATTGCAATTCATCTCTCATACATATTTTTATTTTTATCTTGATTCTTGATTTTAATCTGTGGTTGTTTATTTTTTTTTTTTCATGTATGATGGTGGCTGGATAAATGCTGAGGAAATGGGCTATTGCTGTTATTGGGCTGCTGCTGCTGTTAAAGGGTCTGTTCCTGCGGGTTTATTTCTAGAGCTCCATTTATTGTCTGGATAGTATAAATACAAAAAGGTCTTTTAGGGTTAACATCACTCATATTTTCTTCTCCCTCTTTCTCTCTCTCTCTCTCTCTCTCTTTCTGCCGTCTGTATTTGCGAGAGGTCGTTTAGGGCTTTCTCTTTTTTGATATTTGTTGTCTGTGAGTGGAGTGTCTCTGTTTGTATCATCACGATGAAGATCGGGATCTTATTTCTCTTCTGATTCTGATCGTTTGTGTGTTTGATTCGGGATATTGTTGTATTGCCCGATTTTGTAAGTAAACATTGTTGTTTCTGACTTTTATCAGTGTAGATTTGAATTTGTGACAGAACTCGGTCGATTGAATCCATTGTATGATTAAACTATATGTAGAAATTAACGATGCCAAACCTAATGGCTCTCTTCGACGATTGATCTTCCATTTTCGTTAATGGATTCAACATTCATGAGCCATTGATGATTAAATCCTAATTATCGCCCCCTAACTGTCGCTTCCCAATTCCCAAATCATCGGCGGATAATGACTCGTCACTCTTTAGGCGGCCTAATTCACACTCACGGCTCACACAGATTAGGCCTAATTCCTAAAGCCCAAAACGTTTATTTACAATATATATATATATATATATATATAAATTTGAAAATTGAGGCTCTATTTTATGGATGGCTTCGCACACTTAGAGCTCGGCTCGTTTAACTTACTGTGAGCTCGAGCTCGGCTCGATTCGAGCTCTAATTTTGAAGCTCGGGCTCGGCTCGTTGGTAGCTTTACAAGCTCGAGCTCGGCTCGGGCTCGGCTCGTTTATTATATATTAATTAATTTATATATATTTATAATTATTTTTATATAAATTTTATTATAGTTTTTATATATAACATAATACATATTATTTAATTATATTTATCTTAATTTTATATATACTAATTATTATTATTATTTTATAAATATATATTAAATATATTAAAAACATTATATAAATAAAAGGCTCGTTAAGGCTCGCGAGCCGGCTCGAGCTCGATAAGTGAAGCTCGGGCTCGGGCTCGTTTAATAAACAAGCTTATTCTTAGGCTCGAGCTCGGCTCGAGCTCGTTTAAGCTCGGCTCGTTTCGAGCTTTTTAGCGAGCCGATCTCGAGTAGCTCGGCTCGTTTGCACCCCTAGTGTTGGGTAAAAAAACCGGTTTGGAATAGTTAAACCGGTTTCGACCCGAAAACCGACCCGAATACGAACCGGTTTAAGTGGAACCGGTTTCAAACCGGTATGAACCGGAGGTTATGAACCGGTTTAGTAGGCAAATATTTAAAACCGGTTTTTTGTGAACCGGTTTGGGGAACCGTGTTGTCAAACCGGTTTAAACTGGTTTAACGGTAACTTTCAAAATTTAACCGTTGGGATAACGGCTATATAGCCGTTTTTTGACCGTTAGACCCGTTTTTGACCTTTTTTTCACCCATTTTAACACCCAAACACATTATAAATAGGTAGTGGGTGTTTTGGTTAAATCACACTTCTTAAACCCGCTCTCTACACTCTCGTTTATAAAAAACGCTCGAAAACGCTCAAAAAACGCTCAAAAAAACTCGAAAAAAAACGCTATGGCAGATTCAAGTTTTGGTGTTTCCTCTAACGAAGTTAGCGTTGTGAAAATCATACCAACAACGAGGAACCCCGCAATTTGGTCAAACTACGATCTATGTGAGTTGTCTAAAAGGTTGGAACGTGCTCGTTGCAAAAATTGTGGTGGTTTTTTTAAAAAGGAATCAAATTCTACTCTAAAAACTCATCTGGAAAAATCGTGTCCGAGTTTGAAGAATATTCCGGGTGAGGGTCAAGCATATATGACAAGCGAGGGTGAAATTTGGAACTTCGATCCAAATATTGTTCGAGATAGAATGGCGAAATTAGTTATTCAAAGAGGTTTGACATTCAACCACTTCGACAACCCGCTCGTGACGAGGATGATTCAAGAAGCCCTTCAACCACGTTATCATTAAGTAAGTCGTAGTACTCTTAGACGTGATTGTCTAAAAATGTGGAAAAAAGCAAAAAAAGAATTAATTTTAAGTTTTGAAAAATTGGAAACCGGTGTGAACTTAACCACCGACGTTTGGTCGGCTCCACATGGTATTCCCGACTCATATATTTGCGTTACCGCTCATTGGGTTGATCCCAATACGTGGCAAATGATGAAACGTACAATCGCGTTTGAGATGTTTGAATATCCGCACACGGGTCAAAATTTATTTCACATTTTAGATGGTGTGATAACCGAATTTAAATTACAAAATAAATTATTTTCAATATCTTTTGATAATGCCTCAAATAATACAAATGCGGTTCAAAAATTAATATTAAAATATAATCCGATTTGAAACGGCGCTTTTTTCCATAGTCGATGTATTGCACACATCATCAACTTAGCCGTGCAAGACGGGCATGCGGTTAAACCCGTTATTGAATTAAGTAATGCATTTCGAGTCATGCTTAAAGACGTTTTTAGTAGTAGTAGAAAAAGATACCATGAATATATTAGATTATGTAACGATACGGGTTTGATTTGCTTAGGTCCCAATTGAGACCTCCCAACAAGATGGAATTCAACTTATAAAATGTTTCATAGTGCTATACGTCAAAAAAATACTTTATCAATTTTTCATGATATGCTTTCCTCAAAACCGCGTCGTAAAATTCAAAGTTTTCCGTCTACGAGTTGGGACATTCTTGAAAATATAACCGAATTGCTCGAAGTTTTCAAAACCGCTACTACTTTTTTATCCGGGGTTTATTACCCCACAAGTCCCTTGGCTCTTAAACAAATATTTCTAATGTGTAACAAATTAGCCGAACTTGAACATAAAAATACTTTTTACGAGAATGATAAAACCGATGAAAGAAAAATTTGTTAAATATTTTAAAGAAATGCCTCCGGTTATAACTTGTGCCGCCGCATTAAACCCTACAATTAATGTTTACGGTGTTGAAACCTTGATTGATAAAATAACTTACGATTTGGATTTGAATGCCGAAGATATTCATTTTTCAACCGTAACAAAAACTTATTTTAACAAATGTTTGCAAGATTTGTTTGATATTTATTTAAATAAATATGGTACAACACAAACCCCACATGATACGATGGGCGCGGGCGCATCAAGTAGTAGCTCGAGGGATGTGAACTTAAATTTGTATAACGAAATGAGAAATGAATTTACTAAACGGGCTAGAGGGTCCACCCCGAGTAGCGTCGAAAGGTATACGGGAACAAACTTTTTATCATTTATGAGTCCGGATGTTTTTGAGGACTTTGATATTTTGGCTTGGTGGAAAGGAAACGAATCTACTTTTCCGGTCCTTTCCGCCATGGCCCGTGATTTACTAACCGTCCAAGCTTCCACGGTAGCTTCGGAATCCGTTTTTTCTCTTAGTGGCAGGGTTTTATCTATTCGAAGAACTAGACTCACCCCCGCGGCAATGGAAATGTGCATTTGCTTGAAAGACCATTTGGATGCGGTAGATAGGAGACAAGACAGGAGTTCGCTTGAAGACGAAATTGAAGTTGAAGAATTCATACACGAATCTGAGGTCAACCAAGGATTGGCGAGCCCACTTACAAATGAAGAACTCGCCGAAGATGATAGACTACGAGGATCCACTAGTAACTCCGAGAATGACGGCTAAAATTAAACAAAAAAATATATATATATATATATATATTTTTCTTTTTGTCGAATTGTAATGTTTAATTTTGTAATGTTTTGTGATTTCCGAACTCCTACGGTATGAATAAACGTTGAACTTTATGTTTTTATTTGTTAAATATTTAAACAAAATTTTTTTTTTAATAAAACCGGTTTAAACCGGTTCACCAACCCGAACCGGTCCAAAACCGAACTGAACCGGTTCAACAGGTTCGGGATTCTACATGTGGAAAACCGGTTTATACCCGAACCGGTTTAGTCAAAACCGGTTTCACTTTTGGTCAACTCAAACCGGTCCGGGCCGGTTTGAAACCGATTCGGGCCAAAAACCCGGTTTGTGCACCTCTAGCACACTAGCTTGCCTCAAATAGCCTATTGGGCCGCCCATGCCTAGGGGATGGTTATTTGTTAATCAACGAAGGTAAAAAAACTGTTTTTGTTATGAAACTCTCACTTTAACACACTTAATACAGACATTATACCCCTATTAGTACTACATTCATTATAGAGTCGGTTTCAATGTGTATATGTAAAGCAAACTATTAGAAATGAATAATATGAAGTTTTCTTTCCTCTTCTCTCTTTGTTTCCAAAAGTTTTAAGTATTTTACAAGTTAATTGTTAAAAGGTTAGAATACCGATTGTTTTCATTGAAAATTAGTTGGTTTATCCCAAACTCTTCTAGCCTAAATTAGAGTTTGTAATCACAGTTCAATTGAATTACTAATCATTCTCTATATTACTCCTGTATAACATGATTGAGGTTGGAAACGGTTATATAGATAAAGTATTATAGTCATCAAAAGTATTATATGTGTTCAACTCCGCAAGAATGTGTATTCCACCTCCGACACCATCATTGTCAATGACGTTAACAACATTCGAGACCAAAAACAAATAATGTTTGATAAAAGGGTCATTATTTATCAAGTCTTTCAAACATCAAAAATACTAAAATCCATTCTTTTCTTTTGTATATGTCTTCAACTACAAACAATCCCCACTCATATCTGTCTCTTAAATGCATTTTGTACCAAGAGAAACTTAACAGCTCAAATTTCATTGATTGGTAACGCAACTTGAGAATAGTTCTCAAAGCGAACAAGAAATTCTATGTACTTGAGAATCCAATCCTTGTTCAACCCGCTTCAAATGCAACACAAGCTATTAAGAAACTTGGGAGAACCATGTGGATGACTCACAAGATGTGCCATGCCTAATGTTGGCCACTATGACTCCATAACTTTAGAAGGGTTTGGAATGTCATACAGCTTATGACATGATAGAGTAGCTAAAGGACATGTTCCAACAACATGCTCGCCATGAGCGTTTTGAAACTATGAAAATGCTCCTTGGATGTCACATGTGGGAAGGGACTTCGGTTAGCACTCATGTTCTGAAAATGAAGAGCTATATCGATAAGCTAGAGAGACTCGGTTTTTCGTTAAGCAATGAGTTTTCTGCGGATATGATCCTTAACTTTCTGCCCAAATCATACGATCAACTCATCATGAACTATAATATGAATGGGTGGGAAAAGACCATCCTAGAGCGGCATAAGATGCTTAGGAATGTTGAGATGAATATACCAAGCACGAGTTCTCCAGTGTTAATGGTCAATGAAGGAAGAGTCAAGAAACCCAAAGCCAAAGGTAAAAACAAAAGAGTTAAAGAGAAGGCAGACTCAAAAGGCAAAGCTGTTGCTTCTAAGGCTGCCAAGAAACCTCCAAAAGATGCAAGTGTTTCCATTGTGGAGAAATTGGGCACTGAAAGAGGAACTGTCCCACATATCTTGTTAAGATGAAGAAGGGCAAAGGCTTAAAGGCTGGTACTTCAGGAATGTTCGTTATAGTTATTTATTCTTTTTCTCGTGAGTCACGGGTGTTTGACACCGGATGTGGTTCTCACATTTGCAACAATTTATATGGACTAAGGAGGACTAGAAAACTAAGAGCAGGTTACTAGGAACTCCATGTTTAAAATGGATCACATGTTAAGGAAATTGGAGAGTATCAGATACTTATTCTAAGTGGCATGTATTTAACATTAGACAATGTTTGCAATATACCTAGTTTAATGTGACAACCGACAATTTTAGGTCATTACCCATCCCCGTCTCAGTCACAAATTTCATATATCATGTGCGTTATAAGGCCTCAAACCTGGGAGACCTCACTTGTTGGATTTACTCATAAACATAGTCATCGTTACTGAACTTTAAATAAACATTCATACATATCGGAATACATAAACAACGGAAGTCTTATCAATAAAAGAGAACATTGTCTTAACACATAATTAATTAATAGGACGCCAGTCTTGTGCCAGGTAGTCTTCACGTCTTTGCACGCCCTTTCCTCTTGCTGCCTGAAGCGCATACTAAAATTCAGCTAATGCTGATGACTTCTAGTTTAAAGCAAGTAAGCACAAACATTATTTCTTATCGTATTTTCATGAGTATAAATATATATGTATATATGTATACCTTTACATTTCTTGCTTTCATATATTATTCATGTGTGAGTACGTATATAAATACATACATCTCTGCATTCATTTAAACATTCATTGGTCTTACACATAAGGGTGATCAGCCCGTCATTGGTCACGTAAGTCACAAAGACAAACGTCTCGGTCTAACGTTGTAATCCGCTATTCATAAACCGTCCGTCAACTAGTGTACGTCCATCATATCGTAAACGTCCTACCAAAGTAGTCCGTCATATCGTAAACCGTCCTACCGAAGTAGTCTATCATATCGTAAACCGTCCTACCGTAGTAGTCTGTCATATCGTAAACCGTCCTACCGTCGTAATCCGTCATATTCGCCCCTCTGCCCTAAGGCATCCGTTTCCCACACGAACTATGTATGAAACCATACGTCAGGTTCGTAAACCGTCTGGCAACCTTCGTCCGTCCGTCATATCATAAACCGTCCTACCGTAGTAATCCGTATTTAGTCTACCTTTCTAGACTTTCTGCATAATAGTCGCATGGTGTAACATCCCGGTTTTTCGTAAAGAACGGGATTTGTATATTTGTACATTATTATGGAGGACTAGCCGGGAGTAACTAGATATTTACAATGGGTTTGTACATATGTGAATGAAAATGGAGGATTAACGGGTATTTATCGAAGTTTGGTGGGTTTTATTTTAAAAAAACGCAAACAAGGCCAAGTCCAAGGAACCAATGGTGCGATCGGGCCAAGCCCGGCCCAAGGGAAGGACACCCTTTAGGGTGCGGCGCAAATGGGAAACCCCCATTTGCATTCTTACGGCAGCCGAGAGCAAGGAGGGAGAGGGACGAGTCGTTCTTCGCGTTTCGAGTCCGGTTTAAGGTACCTTCGTGATCACAAATATCCGTTTACATGTTTTGAACCTCAAATCCTTGTAGTAAACGTTTTATGATTCTAGGGTTTCGAAAGAATCGAGCTTGGGGGAAGACGAGTTCAATCGGGTACTCGATTGACACAAGTTCTCCGATTTAGAGGTATAAACAAGAGACCCTTCTTGTTTAAATTATTCGTTTATCATTTTGAATGTCGTGTGGGGGTGTGAGGGTTAGGGCGAGACCCCTAAGAGGACCGACGGGGTGGAAAAGTGGCCGATGATGGCGTGCGGGAGACCCGGCACCACGTACGGTGGTCGGACAAGGACGAACGACGTAGGGCAGTGCGGGAGCAAGCCGGTCATGGCTGTGATAGGGCAGCGATGGTGCTCGAAGCCGTCGGGAATTCGGGTAAGGGTTGGTTTTGTCACACTCATAACACGGGACAGTCATCTGACCAGAGTAGTACCTCCAACAGATATGTTCCCAGGTAAGAGCGACGTGTCTAGGAGAGATTTATACACCGCTCTTTCCTAGATAGAACATTCCGTTCGTCAGATAACTACATACCGGTTGAAGGTCGCCTTCTAGTTACTGCGACGTTGATACCAAGAACACACAGCGGAAGACTTAACATCATAAACTTATTTTATTTCATAACATAACTTTTGTACAATAGGGACTGACTAGCAAAATACAACATAAACAAACTATGGACTTATAGCTCACGAAGAACCATGCCATTCACTCAGGCCTTATGGTCACTCTGGGACCGGCCCTCAGTCATCCCTATATCCAACATCTGTACACCTCCTGGAATGCCAACTAACAACTAGGATTCACCTGTGCTAAAAAACATTTGAAAACAATTTGGATCAGCTTAATGCTGATGAGTTCATAAACAAAATCATTTTTTCAAGATTATCTTTCATATAGGAATGAATGCCCCGATATGTCTTACAACCATCCCCTCCAATACATCACCCGAATCGCCCTTAGATTATGAGTCTACAACATACATATATTCAGGAACCTTCCGGGCGTGCTGGTCACCCTTAGACCAGATCTAACCAAGAGGATCAATCTTGTCCCTAGGTCCCACCCCAATCATGGCCATAATAAGTACTTATTATAGGATATATGCACATATAGTATTGGGATCTCAAACAAAAATCATTTACAGGACATTTCATATAGCACAGTTCAGAGGAACTCACCTTAATCAGAACCTCCGCCTATATCGAATATAACAATCAACACTTTGACAGAACCCTAAATTATATCAAACATTATAATAATTAACATCCATGTCTTAGGTTTACACGAAAAAACCTCAGGGTGTTCAGAAACCTTACCTCGGCACTATCTATGACAGTTTTGCGGACGAATTGTGATTAACCAGACTCTCGGAAGTGGACAAGAACTTCGAGAATCGAGCCACCAGAGCTCTAGTGTGAGTTTGTGAAGTGTTTGTGTTGTGTAATTGAGCCTATCAAGTATTTATAGGGTGATCATCGGGCCCGTAGCGGACCGCTAAGCAAGGGTTTGGCGGTCCGCCACCCCTTGTGGCGGCTTATTCTGCTTGGCGTCCACGTAGCGGACCGTTAAGGTTAAGGCTGGCGGTCCGCCACCCTTCCACGCGTCAGATTTCAAACGGTGAGTCATAGGGACACGTGTTAACTCCTGGTGGTTTCCTTAGTCCACACGTAGCGGACCGCTAAGACTTAGGGTAGCGGTCCGCTACCCCTTTCTCTTTCAAAATTTTCAATTTTGGTCCTTTAACTTTAGAGAATTAAAGTTCAATGCCTGAACTTTATATCTTTCCTATTAGTATCTAAATCCCTTAAACTGCGGCTCTGATACTAACTGTTCACACTTGTAACACAGGACAGTCATCTGACCAGAGTAGTACCTCCAACAGATATGTTCCCAGGTAAGAGCGACGTGTCTAGAGGAGATTTATACACCGCTCTTTCCTAGACAGAATATTCCGTTCGTCAGATAACTACATACCGGTTGAAGGTCGCCTTCTAGTTACTTCGACGTTGATACCAAGAACACATAGCGGAAGACTTAACATCATAAACTTATTTTATTTCATAACATACCGTTTGTACAATAGGGACTGACTGGAAAAACACAACATAAACAAACTCTGGACTTATAGCTCATGAAGAACCATGCCATTCACTCAGGCCTTAGGGTCACTCTGGGACCGGCCCTTAGTCATCCCTATATCAAACATTTGTACACCTCCTAGAATGCCAACTAACAGCTAGGGTTTACATGTGCTCAAAAACATTTGAAAACAATTTGGATCAGCTTAATGCTGGTGAGTTTATAAACAAAATCATTTTTTCAAGATTATCTTTCATATAGGAATGAATGCCCCGACAGGTCTTACAACCATCCCCTCCAATACATCACCTGAATCGCCCTTAGATTCTGAGTCTACAACATACATATATTCAGGAACCTTTCCGGGCGCGCTGGTCACCCTTAGACCAGATCTAACCAAGAGGATCAATCTTGTCCCTAGGTCCCACCCCAATCATGGCCATAATAAGTACTTATTACAAGATATATGCACGGATAGTATTGGGATCTCAGACAAAAATCATTTACAAGACATTTCATAGAGCACAGTTCAGAGGAACTCACCTCAATCAGAACCTCCTCCTGTATCGAATATAACAATCAACACTTTGACAGAACCCTAAATTATATCCAACATTATCATACTTAACATCCCTATCTTAGGTTTACACGAAGAAACCTCAGGGTGTTTAGAAACCTTACCTCGACACTATCTATGACAGTTTTGCGGACGAATTGTGAGAAATTGGACTCTCGGAAGTGGACCAGAACTTCGGGAATCGAGCCACCAGAGCTCTAGTTTGAGTTCGTGAAGTGTTTGTGTTGTGAAAATGAGCCCAGATCGATCAAGTATTTATAGGGTGATCATCGGGCCCATAGCGGACCGCTAAGCAAGGGTGTGGCGGTCCGCCACCCCTTGTGGCGGCTTATTCTGCTTGGCGTCCACGTAGCGAACTGTTAAGGTTAAGGCTGGCGGTCCGCCACCCTTCCATGCGTCAGATTTCAAGCGGTGAGTCACAGGGACACGTGTCAACTCCCAATGGTTTCCTTAGTCCACATGTAGCGGACCACTAAGACTTAGGGTAGCGGTTCGCTACCCCTTTCTCTTTTAAAAATTTCAATTTTGGTTCTTTAACTTTAGAGAATTAAAGTTCAACCCCTAAACTTTATATTTTTACACTTTTGGCCTTTGGGAATTATCCAAGTGTTACAGGTTTGGGTTTAACGATGCATGGTGAGAGCCGGAAGCGAGAACCGGGGTGCCCGGTGACGACGGTTCATTAAACCAATTCGAGAGGATGTGTATGCATGTTGGAACCTCGGGGAGGTGTTCGGGTGTTCACGTGGTGCTTGGGAAGGGAGAGGTCGTGCATGGAAACATGCGTGGGTGGGTGGCCATGCATGATGACTAGTTAGTCGAGCGGGTGGAGATTTAAACGTCGGGTCACGTATTGACTCGTGTATTATGCGTATTATAGGTTCTAGGTCGAAAGACGAGCATGGGAAGTTAACGAGTTCTAGAGAACAGGGTGCGTCGCAAAAAGGTGAGTTTCTATTGCCTACTTTTAAATGTTTTTATGTTTTGGGCATGAATTACATGTGACGTAAATGTTTTAATTAAACGCAATGCATAGAAAACGAGTTGTGATGAAATGAGTATTTTTAATAATTGCTATGCTTGCATGTGCGTGTTATTTTTGTGTCACGTATTTAACTGACGTGGCCGGTTATTAAAGTGAAAGCTTTATATTGTGTTTGACGAGGTCAAACGGATTATTGTGTCTGACGACAGTCAGGTGGGAAATTGTTTTTGCTTGTGTCTAAGGATGCAGCAGACAGGATATGTTGTTGTGGTGTTTATATTAAATGAATTGTTTTAAGATGAGCTCTTTGACGAGAAGCTTGGTAAACCTTTTTAAAAGAGATTTATGAAACGACAATGATTTTGGGATAAATTATCCCTAATAACTCACTATAGAACTCACTCAGTGTAGCTGACCTTTTAGCATGTATTTCAGGTAAAGAGAAGGATTGAATTGGCGGCTCCTGGGATGGAAAATGGTTACCTGGATATTGTTGGTTTAATGGCATTCCCGTGTTTTGTGTGTTGATCGAGTTTAATACTTGAATAATGTTTTGTTTGGGTTTTGACGTTGGGACGTCGTGTTTTGGGTTAACTTTGAATTTTTCTGCTGCATATTGAGACTGATTAATGCCTAAGACTACTTTGCTTGTGAATATGCCAACGAGTAGGGTTCCCGAGTTTTGGGACCTTACACATGGTCGTCCATCTACCGAAGTAGCCGTTATCATCGTACCGTCCATAACGTTTTATTCATATATGGCATGCAATATATATAATAATACAAAGCAAGATTTCATTCATATACGTTATGTCATACTTTCATATCGTCATTCATAAACATACTTTTCATTCTTTGTTCATCATGTATTATCATATATCATATAAGGTCATGTATAACATTCGTATTACTCGTTCATATACTTGTATACACTTCAGCCCCAAAACATTTGAAAACGTTTGCACATAGCACACAGGCCCACATAGAACTCACCTGATGAGCGGGTTCCTGAAGTATACTAGCTAGCCAGTGAGCGTCACTAAGGTCACACACAATCTGTATAATCAAGTAATACAAGATAAGATAATGATCCTAAACAACACTAAACGTTTCTACCCTTAAAGTTAGGGGAACATGATAGTTTCGCTAGAATAGTGTTAAGCGAACTTAGTAGTTTCGCTAGGTTGCATTAAGCGAACCTACTAGTTTCGCTAGGATGTTTACTGAGCGAACTTATCAGTTTCGCTAGGAGGATCTCAAGCGAACTTGACAATTTCGCCAAGGCATTGGCAAGCAAACTTGTTATTTTCGCTAAAACGGTTTTAGACGAACCTAATAGTTTCGTCTGCATCAATCATCTTCATGTTGACTTCAGGTCGTTAAGACCCAAACTTTTTACGTTCAAATTGTTGGTTTTTCGTTTGTGAAGCTAGATCTATATCCATAACCTTATTTCATGTGTTAAAATGTAATCTTTTGCTTGACTCGATGATAAACCCGAGCACCCCAAACCGGAATAAAAACTCAGATTTAAGAGAGGTTATTACCTGGATTTGGTTTCTTCTTGCAGCTAAGCGTGGCTGTGATGTTGAGTGACGATTCCCGAGCTCCTTGGATGGATCCCTTTACTCTCTCTCTCTCTAGAAGTTTGCGCACCAAGGTGAAATGAGAAAATGAGTAAGGCTGTTGAGATTAGAGGGTTCCCTCTTGCTTTCAGGGCCCATGGCCAAGCCCTTAACATTCCATCCAATTTATATTAAAATTCCCGAACCTCTTTACGTTTATTCGTGTTTACATATTTAGGGATGTTACATACGTGTTAGACTTGATTATGGATAATTAAGGTCATTTCATGCATAGCAAAGTCCATTCATGACATTACATGCATCAGTAATTCGGTGAATTACCGGGTCACACACGGTACAACCAGCACACACGAACGTTTGTGATAATTAATAAAGATATTTTTAATAAACATTTCAAGGCGTTACAACATGTGTTAGAACCTAAAATACATACATGTATATATATATATATAAATATATATATATATATGTGTGTGTGTGTGTGTGTGTTTGAAACAACTTAGAATTTTGACGCGCATCTTTATATTTTTTCCTGTATAATTTATTTTAACGCGCTAGTTAGCAATGTTAAATTACTAGACATACATTTAAATTCTAGTGAACACCAGGTTGTGAAACATACAATTTTATTAAACCCGTTTTTAATAAAAAGTTTGACTTTAAATCGCGTCTAACTTATACCCGCTACCACCTTAATACCCATTTAATTTATAAAACCTCATATCCATGCAAGCCTTGAAACACACCCCCCCCCCCTCCCCCCTCCTTCTTGCCAAAAATACACACATATGATCTCTTGTTTGACTTTTGCCAACATCCAAGTTTTGCATCTTTGTGTATGTGCTTTATACATGCACCACACACAACCCTTGACACTTAACCAATTTCAACCTCAAGTCCCCCCCCCACCCCCACCCCACCCCACCCCACCATCACCTACAAGACTAAAATATGTTAACCATATATTGACCCAACCCCTTTCATTTCACCTACACAACTTGCAACTCTCACTCTCCCTCTCTAACCTCCATTTTCGGCTCTAACACCCCCACACCCGACACCCATCTTCTAAATATTATTTCATGGATTCAAGAGTGTTTCAAGTCTCCCTAGTGAAGTTCAAGTGATTATTGGTGTTCTCAAGCAACCTACATCATTCCATTCACTTTCTTTGCTTGCTTCTAGTGAGATTTCTCTATACTTGTTTATATTTTTTTCTTGTTCTATGTATTTCCAACCCACTAGTTAATATGTAATAACTTTCACCAACAAAAGTTATTTTTGTTAAAACACGGAGTTTTTAGAAACTAATAATTACAAGAGACATCTTTTTGTGTACAATCACTAAATGAAACTAAATGGTGGTTCCTAGACCTAAAAATAGGTGTATGTGGGTTCGTGTTTGATTATTTTACTAGTTGGTGATTTTTACAAAAAGACATAGTTTATAAGATGCATCAAGTGGGTTTTATTATGTCCATGGATTTTTGTAGTCTTAATATGTGTTATTATGTATATTTTAGAATCCTTACAAGTTTATGATTATTTAGCGAGTTACGTCAAAACTGTTGGAAAGTTGAGTTATGACTAGTTATTATGTTAGTAGTTTTGTTTAGTAGTTTACATGGGTTTTGTTACGGATTTTGAAAATACATAAATATTATGTATTATTTTATATAAAAAGATGGAAAGAAAAATAGTTATGTATTGGTTATTTTAAAAAGTTCATGTAATCTAAAATGTATGTATTTTCTTGACACCCCATCCATTTTCAAGACTAGATTTTAAAAGATATATAATTTTTTGAAAAGTGAAAACCGACATTATTTTTAAGGTGATATTTCTCAAGCTTATATTTTGTAGAAATAATATAATTATTATTTTTACTTAAGAGTGTGACGTATTTCGAAAACATTACTTTGAATAAATATGTATAATATATATTTGTTTACCGTTCGCGTCGAATTACGACTCGGGTCGAGTCAAAACACTATTTTATAACCCGAACTCTAAGTTGACACTAAATTACAAGTATACATGGAGACACTTGGATGAAAACATAACTTATATTTATTTTATGTAAATATATATTTACGGGTAAACGAACTCATATCACCAATGGGTTGTCGGGTCAAACATTTTAAAATAAAACAAGCACACGTGACAATATTAGTTGGGTGAAACAGTTACATGACCAACTTACACGTAGAAACATTACTTAGACCTTAAGTTGTCTTAAGTATTTTAGGGCATGCGTAGGTCGGGACACACAGTCAGACTTTGCTAGTCACATCATCACCTTGCTTGCTAAGGTGAGTCTCATGACCTCATTTTATTATTTTACTTTTGGGAGAGATTACATGCAAACATACTGTTTTCATTGGACACAATTACACATATATGATTTCACATTTACATAAGCGGTTTACATATCGTATAAAGTCTTCTCAAACTGGACCGTTAGTTTCCTTTCTAAGCGGGGTAATCATGGATACTACTATTTGGGTTTGACAACCCCCACTCGTGTTAGTCGCGCTAACTTTGACCGGAGGTCAAAGCTGGTGCATCATTAGCCTAAACACCCCCATCTCTACGATAGGCATGGGTAGGGGCATTACATATATAGTCTAGCTTCGGTTTCGGTGTGCTTATGGTAATAATGTCGCATTGAATGTACAAAAATCAAATCATGGAAAGTCTTGTGGTCCATTTCAACATTTTACTGTTAGATTCAAACCTGTGAACTCACCAACATAATTGTTGACTCTTTTCAGCATTTTTTCTCAGGCCGCTAATCTTGCATTTGGAAGTAAACTTGCACGTCATACATGGAGTCGCATGCCATCCTAGGAATATGATTTTGAACATTTATCATTGCAAATGCTATGTTTGGAAACAATTATTTACCTTCCACAATTACTTTCCGCATCAAAATCTTTAAAACTATGTTTTCATTTTGGAACGACTTGCAATGTATGATTTTTAAAACCATATAGTGGTCGTTCAACATAATCAGTGACGATGATCCTTGACCGTCGCGTCCCGCGGGAAACCGCTGTGGTTGGGGTGTGACATTTAACTAGGAATATTATTTCAGTTTCCCGTTTACGTGAACAATGTTTTCATTATTCTTTTAATGATGATAACATTTTGGCATGAATGATGTGTTTTATTTTGAGGGTAGGCCTCATAATGGGATATATGAGATTGATGTAACTAGTTTACAATATGATAGTTCTATATATGCACTTCACACCAAAAGGTTGAAGTCAGACTTCAACCAAACATATTTTTTGTATTATATACTTTGGCACATAAGTAAGAAACGCATATCAAAGCTCCAACTGATGGAATCTTGGAATCCACAAGTAAAGATTCATTCCAAGTATGCGAGTCATGCTTAAATGCCAAGACGACAAAAGCACCATTTACCGATAATAGTGAATGTGCTTCAGGTCTGCTATGTCCCATACATACTGATGTACGTGCTCCTTTTAGAACAATGTCTAGATTAGGAGAAAGATACTTTATCACATTCACTAACGGGATATGTGTACTTACTAAAGCATAAGTTTGAAGCTTTTGAAGTATTCAGAACTTTTTAAAATGAAGTACATAATCAGCTTGGTAAAATAATAAAAGCCATTGGATCAGACAAGGTGGCGAATATTTAAGTTATGATTTTGACAAAAATCAAAAGAAATGTGGAATATTTTCATAACTCACTCCACCCGGAACACCACAACATAACTTGGGTGTCCGATAGGAGAAACCGAACACTATTAGATATGGTTCGATCAAGGGTGAGTCATACAAATTTGCCTCACTCCTTTTGGAGTTATGCTCTTGAGACTGCTGCTCAAATAGCCAATTTGGTTCCATCCAAGAAAGTGGACAAGACTCCATATGAAATATGGCATGGGAAAAATCCCATTCCGTTCTAATTAAGGGTATGAGGTTGTGAAGCCTATGTTAAACGTGAGACTTCCAATAAATTAGAACCCATAGGCGAGAAGGAATTCTCACAAATGGGCCGACACGAAATACTGTGGATCTAGAAGAAATTCAAGAAACACAAGACACCCCAACTGAGGTTGAAACAACCGAACAAGAAAGAGTTGTTGAACCTGAACCAGAGACTTTTCAGGACCAGTCGTAAAACCAAGCATCCCAGGTCTAATAGGATGCGTCAGAGCCTGAGAGATATGGATTTCTCATGCTAGATGATATCTACTTAGTGGATCAAGTTGAGCTCACTAACTACCAGACTATAATCTTAGACTCAGAATCTGATAAATGGCTTAAAGCCATGGGTGTTGAGATGCAATCCATATATAACAACCAAATCTGGGACTTAGTTGATCTTCCTCCCAACAGTAGGGTTGTAGGGAGTAACAGGATTTTCAAGAAGAAAACAGACATCGATGGAAATGTACATACCTTTAAAGCAAGGCTGGTTGCAAAAAGGATTCACTCAAACTCAAGGACTTGACTTTGAGGAAACCTTTTCACTAGTCGTTATCCTTAAATCAATCAAAATTCTGATTGCCATAGCTGTGTATTATGACTATGAAATATGGCAAATTAATGTTAAAGCGGATTTTCTAAATTGAAGTCTTACCGAAGATGTCTATATGAACCAGAAAATCCTGATAAAATATGTAAACTCACTGATAAAGGATTGAAACAAGCATCTCGGAGCTGAAATTTTCTGTTAGATGAGAAATTCAATGAGTTTAGTTTTATCAGGAACGAAGATGAGCCATGTGTTTACAAGAAGGCAAGTGGGAGCGTAGTTATATTCCTTATTCTGTATGTAGATGATATATAACTCATTTGAAATGATAATCCAACCTTTCAGGGCGTTAAATCCTAGCTTGGAAAATGTTTCGTAATGAATCATCTTGGCAAAGCCGCCTATGTTCTAGTAATAAAGATCTATAGGGATAGATGGCTTATAGGTTTAAACCAAAGTGCATATATTCATAAAGTCATCCAAAGCTTCTCACTGCAAGACTCCAAGCGATGACTCTTACCCATGGAACCTAGAACGATCATGAATAAATCTCAATGCCGCATTTCGGACGATGAGAAGAAGAGAATGGAAAGAGTTTCATATTCTTCTGCTATAGAATCGGTCATGTATACCATGTTAATCACTAGGCCAGATGTTTCATATTCTTTAAGCATGACTAGCAGACACTAACAAAATCCAGGTGAAAAATCACTGGATTACAGTTAAGAGCATCCTGAAATACTTGAGAAGAACTAAGGATGTGTTCTTAATTTATGAAGGAGAGGAAGAAGAATTCACTGTAAAAAAGGTTACACTAATGCTAGCTTACAAATTGACCGAGATGATTCTCGATCATGGACAGGATTTATATTCACACTAAATGGTGGAGCAACAACCTGTAAGAGTTCAAAGCAGCGTGTTGTTGCCGAATCTACCACAGAGTCTGAATATAAAAAAATTCACACATATCATAATCTAGCAGACCCGTTAACTAAGCTTCTATCTCAAGTGAAACATGAGGCGCACGCTACGATGATAAGGCTTAGGACAACTAGTGATAGGGTATGATTTGTTTTAGTATTTGGATGTTTTTGAACTATAACAGTTAAATTTGTTTGCTTTTGGATTAAAGGTTACATTCTTCATTATTAATATTTATTGCGTTCAGTTTTTGAATGAATAATTCCTTGAATAAAAGTTATTCTAAATGTCCATATTCGATCAACTTTATGGGAATAAATATGAACGAATGCTAGTGTAAATCAATTGGTAAGTTCATAAGATGAAAGTTCAAATGAGTTAAAAACCAGATTCATAGACATTCATTAGAGAATGAATATTGGACGTAACCCACCTCAAAACTACTTCATGAATCATTGTCATAAGTAGGTCTTGATAATAGTATTATCATTGTATCCTTAAAACTGAGATACATATTAGAACTCAATTCTACAGAAGATTGCTCTTTAACATAATCTAACACTATTCCTTGATCAGGTAGTCCTAAGGGTTATAGTTGGGAGTTAATTTGATGTTCAGTGAGAGATGTTTGTAGTCAAGACACGATATGTTCCCTTACCCAAGTAAGAGGTTGACATATCTAGGTAGTTCGTTGTTCAAACTGGTAAAATGCACGGCCTTGCTCAAACTGAGAGTTTGAATAACCACTTTGAATCTTGGTCGAGAAAAAGAATAGTTGAACATCACATGAGAATGAATCACGATCTGTGTCTCATGTTCAACTAGATGTCTAATACAGAAAGGATAATTGATACATAACTATGACTGTTTCGAGAGAAAAAGGTTAGAATACTTAAACCAATCGGAATAGTATAATGATGGCAAAGCGTTGGATCTTGATAGGCAGTGAGATGTAGCTAGACGTCTACCACTGTCTGTATTGAAAAATGATCGAGACTCGTGTAGAGAGTCTGTTGAACCTGTATGCCCGAGTGACGAAATTCTGACAATACTACTATTGAGATATAATCCAAAAAGGTTACACCAAGATCAACAACTAGATAAAGATCATTTAAAGGGTTAAATGATCTAACATGAAATGAATAACAGATGCAGTATGATCATTTAGGAAATAATCACATCCAAGTAAATAGTGATTGTTAATTGGGAATTAATAATAATTAATAATTAGACATTGAGATTTAAATAAAGTGATATTTGCATTTAGGTTTAAAAGGGTTTTGATTAAATTAATTAATTAATATATATCTATATCTATATATATGTAACATCCCAAATATCCGAAAGTTAATGGTTTGACCCGACTCTTTATTAGATGAGAAAAATTGTAAGGTTTTCTTGCGAAGCTTTATTTATTTGACTTAGATGAAAAGACCCGATTAGTCGTTAATGTCTGGTTTGAGAATGAATTGCACATAACGGAAATACAGGGACCCGAAAGTAAACATGGAATGGTTTAAATACAAGTTTGAGGAAAATCCTATGCCATTCGGCCGAGGTGTGTGCTACGGAAAGAGGGAGGGAGATCCGACGAGGAAGGGGCGACGACGGTGAATCCGTGGTGGTTCTACAGCGGTGACTAGCGGGGGAGCAACTATTAAGGTAACCTTCAACTCTCACTCTTTTACTTCTTTCTGGTTGTATTGTAAAAGACCCTATTTGTAACATCCATGATTTTCTGGCATAATTTTATGATATGTAGATATATTTATATAAGCATATACTTATATATATATATATACTACGTTATAATAACTATGAGCTTAAATTACGTATTTCCATCTCTTTATATATATATAGGTATACATATGTATTTTATTATAAAAATATATGTAAATATACATATAATTATTAAATATTAAGTAAACCATTTTACATAATTTATAATTTTGTAAAGATGGAATTTCCCATATAATATAGTTAAAATAAAGTAAATAATATTTTTGGGTTTTATTACAAGTTTTATTAAAAAAAAACTATTTTATAACAAAAATTAGTCTTGAACTTTTCTAAAACAAGTAAACACCCCACCCCCCTCTAAACACTTGAACCCTCATCTCTTCAATTCGAAACCTATTAATCAAAATCCACTTATTTTGACTTCTATGTGACCAATTTTGACTCTTGCAAAGTCAACAACCCCAATTCTTTGAAATTCAAGACTAAGCGATCAAAAAATTGAAATCAAATACTTGCCTAGTATAGGTAATTGATCCTTATAAATTTTCAGTCCGATTATCAAACCAATTTAACAGATTTCACAGCTGGAACCGTGTACACACGTGTTTGACTACTCAGAGTCAAACGAAACCAAATTCGTTTTCAAATCAAGGAAATCAACGCGTTTATTGACCGCAAATCACGCTCAGACATTAATCACATGTATTCAAACCCGAATACTGACTCAATTCATTGGGAATTAAACGAATTGGTAGAGTAAAACAATCCCGTAGCCGTTTTCCATAATCACGAATCAATCGAGCATTTTGAATAAAATTGGAGCCTATAACCTACACACACACCTTTACGACACCTTTAGTAATCATCCCAAACTCTAAAATCATTCGACATTTCCCTCAGAAACCCGGTCAAGCTCGAAGAATTCCGAAACCAACTTCCCAGCCGTTCTCACTCCTTGCTCCACCATTACGGGTAATTCTCATACCTTTAGTTTCGTTTTGATCAAAGGAACATAAGCCCCATGATTTCGGGTTCAATCGGGGGCTTAATCGAATCGATTTAAGGGCTAGGGCTTGCAGTTACGAATTGGGGAAAAAGGGTTCAGGGATTGTTTGTTAAAGGATTAATCAAATGGATACTTACCAAGGCTTCCGCCCAGTTCCAACGGTTAATACGAAAGACCCGTACTCGCGTGGTCGCGGGTTCTAAACCCATACCCAACACCATTTTTCGTTTCTGTTAAAACCAAACCCGACACCATTCTGGTTTCTTGCTAAACCTTTTATAAACCGGGTTAACTTCACTACCAACCCTTTGGTCCAGTGGTAGTTCACTCTTGCTATGCAACAGCCACCCGGGTTCGAACCGGGTGGTCTACAATTCTTTTTTTTAGCAATTTAAAAAAAAACTCAAATCATATTATAAAAATAACTATATAAAACCTATAACCTCTATAATTGATTTAGTACAATAATTAGCAATATTTTAAGGAGAACAATTATTTTAGTTATTTGATTTATTTTAAACCTTTATTAAAACAAAAAAAATCTTCTTTAAACATAATTAAATTAAAAGTGTTACTCTAAACCAAACATTTGAATTTTACCCACATGGTTAACTATTATATGATTATTTTATAAACCCATTATTAAGGTTTAAATGTATTACAACACAAATTCCTAAATATATATTTAAATTATTATGCTCTTCAGTTAGAAACACTTTTTCATAATAATAATTAAATAGATAAAAAAATTTATTATTTATTTAATTACTTTCTATTTAAATAGTTTTGATAAAACCTAATCACTTATTATTTTCGTATTCGCAAACAAAGATAAATACTTTGAATAAACGTTTTGCTCTTAACCTTTTATTTAAATACAAATGCAATCATACATTTTTACACGTCCTTTACATGTGATTACATAAACACCTATCGTACGCAAACAAGTCCCCACCATCATCAAACCAAGCTTTTATTCAATCCGTTTAGGTTTTTGCCCTAGTCATATGTGCATGTCATTGATACACTTTATGCAAATTCAATCTTAGGATAACCTTGTGGTTAACTATTCACTTGTGCAACATCTTGCTCGTGTGGGCTACAAGCTACTATTACATGTGAGTTTTACATATCCACTTTTTACATTTTGCACTTTTGGGGTGAAACATGATTACTCTTTGAAACTCTTTGCATTTACTTATATACAATTCAATAATATGATGTTATGTGTTATTTGTGCTTTATGCTTGAATGCTATGAGTTAAGACTACATATACATGACATTAGTACAATCATTAACTCAGTACAAGACAACGGTTAACATTGATAGATCTATTGAGTCTGACAAACCCACCCAGATTGGGGTGATTGTTACCGACAACACAATTTTGCATGCTAGTTACAAAGGTTTGATTGTACTCTTGGTTACACAATAGTAACTCCCCATAAACGCCTTATTAATCATGACTTGTATGGATTTGTTTACACACAACACTTTGATGCTATCTAGAGTCAAAACCTATGTATGCTCACCAACTTTTTAGTTGACCTCGTTTTCATCATGTTTCAGGTACAAAAGTTTGAGTTGATCAAGTTGCTACACTTAGGTTGCGGGTCTAGTTAATTGAAACAAATGAATATGTTTTGTATTTCCAATATTCTTGTATTGTTGTATTTGGAAATTGTGAATGGAAATGTAACGTTTAATATATATATATATATAAATCTTAGTCAACCATGTGCTCATGAACAATCTACGTGTCCCGCCCCGACGTTTCCACCGTCGGTTGGGGTGTGACACTAGTGGGGTTTGGGTTTCGTGACCACGATGGATGCGAAGGTGGAGTGGCCGGAAGAGATGGCCACGGCTGTGGTCGATGTAGTAGGCACATGGCAGCAGAAGTATGGTGCCCGATGTTGGTATTAAACCGACGAGGACAGGGGTGAAGGTTCCCGTGATGACGGTCATGGTGGTAACGTGAGATGGAGGAGAGCAAGGGCGGTGCTCGGCGTCCGATGTGAAGGTGATGATGGCGGAGTACTACGGTAGCAACCAAGGGTGGATGGTGGCAACCGTTAGGGTTTCATGGTGAAGAAGAAGAGGGCGGCTTACACGATGGTGCACAGTGGGGGTTTCAGAAGTCATTACCAAGGCCGGTTAGGGTGATGCGTAGCATGGTTCTCAGGCATGCATGGAAACACCTGATGCGTTCTATGGGGTTCGGGCTTGCATGGGGACATTCTTGCGAATTAGGGTTTTTGCATGATTTGGGTTACGTGCATGCATGGGAACCCAGTTCGGATATACGAGTTCTAAACAGGTAACGAACGGTCCGATACGGAAGTAACATGAAAGTAGGGTTTCATGGAGTTGGTTTGACAAGCAGATGGGATAAGTGTCAGGATCTTTTTATATTTTTATACCTTATCCAACGTATGTTTCGAACGTATCCTGATCATGTGATCATACGTTTGACATGTTTGGGATTCGAGCGTGGACGGGCGAGTTACAGAACAAGGATCAGGACGTGGCATAACCTGTGAGTTTCTAATCCCCTCTTTTAAACATTTTACTATTTTGGGGCTATCGTACATACTCGCATGAGTTATTAAACGAACGTATTACGAGTTATGATTTAAACTTGAAGTTTTTTATTAGATCATTATGTCATAATAAGCTAAGAGTTATTATGGGATCTCTAGGATAGGTGAACAAGAGTAGTGATGATCTATGTGTATCATCTTATGAGTTAGTCGGGGTGAGTCGGGAATTTAGTTAAACCTGTGATGGTTATATAAGGAGAGTTAGCATGGGAACCCGTACGTGGTTCATCAACGAGTCAAGTGGGTGCTAGTATGCTGTCATGCGTCGTGTGCTTGATATTGTGTGTATTGTGTCGTTGTTCTCGTGACATGAAGGGTATCGTGTTTACATGAGTCTATGTGGTGTCCATAGTATGTATGGGCTAGAAGTTAGTATGGTGTTTGTGTGTCGTATAACTTCCTATTCGGAAAGAGTTGGGTAAGGTGTCTAGACGTTATGATGATACGTCTAAGTAAGCGTTGGATTACACACGTAAGTGATCCGTATATGGTGGTGAGGCGTAGTACATGTCCAAGTAGTGTCATGTGTATATATGTGTTGCTTTGTGTGCTTGTATTGTTGTCCGTGTATACGGCTAATAGTGATGTGGAGGACGGAGTCCTTTGGGGTCATCATTGTACGTGTGATGTGTCAGTCACCGTATGGTAGATGATATAGTCACTGTGTGGTGGCTGGGTAGTCATCACAGATTACGAGTGTGTCGCTATGTTTAGCGGCAGGGCCCTGTAACAAGGGTGGAGCTGAGCTTAGGACGAGTATCCCGACGGGGATAACCCTGACGAGGGTGCAGTGATGAGGTATGTATTTGCGTGCTTATATATGTGTTAAATTGCATGAAAGTGATGAGCTATATTAATTGTGTATGTGATGATATTGATGTGATAAATATATGATATCAATGTGGTGTGTCGAGTTAGATTGACCATTGTGTCGAGACAAGTACATCATGTACAATTGTTGTGTCAGATGATTTGTAAGAGTCTTGGTTAGGGCTGGTTAAGCAAGTGTCTAGAGGTTGGTCGAGTTAAGATATATGGTAAATTGTGTATTTTCAGTGTAGTAAGCTCGATATAAGTCGGAGAGACTTACAGAGTTAAAATGGTGGGTTGAGTCTGGGGTGGGGAATCCTTTGAGATATTGTAAGGTAACAAGGTTATCTAAATGAGGACAATTTATAAAACGATTTTCTAAGGACCAGAGGGTCTTGAATGGAAATAATTATATAAAGAGATGAGTTGGCTGTTGTTTAAATTAAACTATTAGAACTCACTCAGCGTAGCTGACTTTGTATGTACGTTAGATTGTTTTGCAGGTGACTCAGTTGGACAAGGTATCTTGGCTTGGAAGCGGGGCTACTCGGGTTGGTGCGCATGCATTCGTCAAGTAACGTTATGAAAGTTAACGAGTTTAAGGTGTCTAGACGTTGGGTAAGGTGTCTAGACGTTATGATGATACGTCTAAGTAAGCGTTGGATTACACATGTAAGTGATCCGTATATGGTGGTGAGGCGTAGTACATGTCCAGGTAGTGTCATGTGTATATATGTGTTGCTTTGTGTGCTTGTATTGTTGTCCGTGTATACGGCTAATAGTGATGTGGAGGACGGAGTCCTTTGGGGTCATCATTGTACGTGTGATGTGTCAGTCACCGTATGGTAGATGATATAGTCACTGTGTGGTGGCTGGGTAGTCATCACAGATTACGAGTGTGTCGCTATGTTTAGCGGCAGGGCCCTGTAACAAGGGTGGAGCTGAGCTTAGGACGAGTATCCCGACGGGGATAACCCTGACGAGGGTGCAGTGATGAGGTATGTATTTGCGTGCTTATATATGTGTTAAATTGCATGAAAGTGATGAGCTATATTAATTGTGTATGTGATGATATTGATGTGATAAATATATGATATCAATGTGGTGTGTCGAGTTAGATTGACCATTGTGTGGAGACAAGTACATCATGTACAATTGTTGTGTCAGATGATTTGTAAGAGTCTTGGTTAGGGCTGGTTAAGCAAGTGTCTAGAGGTTGGTCGAGTTAAGATATATGGTAAATTGTGTGTTTTCAGTGTAGTAAGCTCGATATAAGTCGGAGAGACTTACAGAGTTAAAATGGTGGGTTGAGTCTGGGGTGGGGAATCCTTTGAGATATTGTAAGGTAACAAGGTTATCTAAATGAGGACAATTTATAAAACGATTTTCTAAGGACCAGAGGGTCTTGAATGGAAATAATTATATAAAGAGATGAGTTGGCTGTTGTTTAAATTAAACTATTAGAACTCACTCAGCGTAGCTGACTTTGTATGTACGTTAGATTGTTTTGCAGGTGACTCAGTTGGACGAGGTATCTTGGCTTGGAAGCGGGGCTACTCGGGTTGGTGCGCATGCATTCGTCAAGTAACGTTATGAAAGTTAACGAGTTTAAAGATAATATTATTTTGAGAAAGACTTCCGCTGTTTATTTAAATGAAAGTTAGATGTTTTTAAAGAGTATAACTAGTTATGAGAACCAACTGTAGGGTGCCTGGTTTGGGGCCTTACAATATATATGTGATACACAGCAAATTCAGGTTAATATCTATACCCGGCTATTACTTGAATTCACGTGATTACACTTGCATCATACGTAATAATAGAGTAATTAAGTACATATTTCATATAGCAAGTCCATTCGTTTCGTTTCGTTTCATGCATCGGTAATCGGGCGGATTACCGGGTCACCACGCGTCCTATCACACAAGCGTTAATGAATATTAGAATTAATATTTAGACATATAATTGGTGTGCAAAAATTATATGTAATACTGTGATTTAATATTTCATGCTTATGTGAATTTTTTCGGAATTTTTAGAGCAACTTTTTATTTTAACGCTTTTTAAGCGGATACGCGATTTGTGCCAACAACTTTAAATTGGATTTTATAAAAATAATAATTTTATAATTTGGGCTTACTAATTCAGCAAATTAACTTATTAATCCATTCTAGTAGCCCATTTAATTAATAAAAATCCTTGAAAGAGTAGAAAAGCCCAAAACCCATTTAAATAAAACTCCCTTAAACCCTTCCCACCTCATTTTTACCCTAACCCTAAACTCACTCCTCTCTCCCTCTCCTCTCATTCTTAGCCACCACCACCACCTCCTAGCCACCACCTCTCTCAAACTCTTTCATCCATTCAAGTGTTCTAAGAGCTAATTCAAGGTGATTTCAAGTGTTTTGGTGGTGATTCAAGCTAATACAACATCCATACTATCATCCTACCTTGATTTGTAAGTAATCCATCCACATTTTTATCCATTATTTTCAGCCAAATGGTGAAACCCATCCATCCAAACGGATCTTTATGTTACAAGTGTCTAAATACATGTTTTTGTCAAAGAGTTCTCATAAAATGAAGTTGTTAACACATATTTACACGTTTTATTGTTTGAAATAGTTGTTTACATGGTATGTTGCTCGTTTCTATTTATAGAAACTTTGTTGGTTGAGATTTTGCATAAATGAGTGTATGATATGTTTGATAGTTTAAATGATGCTCATAATAGTAGAATAAGTAGGAAATGTAATTTTTTTGGTTGAAATGTTGTTTTACTCTACATTATGGTCGACTTACTATATAAGGAAACTTTAATTTGTCATATTTTGTGTTATGAGGTTCTAATGGAAACTGTAATATGGTTCTATAACATCTACTAAAGTAGTAGAAAGAGCTATTTCAAGTTACACATGTGCAAAAGGTCGTTTGGACCACTTTCCTAAAAAGCAAACTTTAATTGTTCATATTTTGTATATGTTATAAAGGTCTAAAATAGGATAAATAGTTTATTACTATATGAATAGAATACTTATGCAAGAATATGTAATTTAGGATTGTATTATGACATGTTTTGGAGAACCTTACTAAATAAGGAAACTTTGTTAGTTTGTAAACTTCACCTTTGCTTGAAATAGAAAGTGTATGCATAAGAATCATGTCTATGATATGTTACTAGTATAATTTCATGTATAACTTGTTTAGTTGAGCCATGACACCTAAGGTGCACTAAAACCCTAATTTCTTAAAAAGGGAAACTTTGCTATGTTAATAACTATGATATAGAAATGGCATGTTATGTTATTTGTTCAAATTAGTTGAAATAATGTTAATAAGTTATTAATGTAATGACATAACTTATGTGTATAAATGGTTAACATGTATGAAATATACCATGAGGATGTATAGACGCCATGCTACCTGCCACGTGTTAATGACTTACGCAATTACTTGAAGCATGAATGTTATGTCACAAAGTACGACACATGTGTTACTTAAGTATTACTTGCATGTTACTTATGTGTTACATATGTGCTACTTATATGTACTTATGTGTTACTCATATGTCACTTATGTGCTACTTGAACACATTTCCACCGTGTGTCACCAACGGGTCTTCGTGTCACATTAGTCAACATTGGTTAACATTAGTCAACATTGGTCAACATTGGTCAACATTGGTCAACATTAGTCAACATTGGTCAACATTAGTCAAAGTTGGTCAACCTTTGTCAAACCTCGGTCAACTTTGGTCAAACCTTTTCAAAAGTCAAAGTAACCTTTCAACGTTGAGTCGTTTGGATGAATGTGGTTACATAAACCATATTTACTCTCATAGACCTTATAACCTTACTATTCCTAGAGCTCGGTTAGGTCGGTTATCCAGACTTGCTAGATTTCTCGTGTTGTTTTCATACTTCATTCACCTCATTCCCAGGTGAGTTTTCACGACCCCATTTTACTTACTTTTCCATTTGGGGGAGATACATGCTAAACCATTTTCTTACTTAGTCGTATGATGATTACTTTGATTTCGCTTTAACATATATAAGTGGGTGTATTTCCCTCACATAAAGTCCTCTCATATTCGAACCGTTAATTATTACACAAAACGTGGTGATTCATGAATAGTACTATTGGGTTTAACAACCCCCACCCGGGTTAGTCGCGCTAACTCTGACCAGGAGTCAAACGGGTGCATAATTGACCTAATGCATTGAGTGCTGGGCACGTAAGATGCAAAATGCTAGTTTCTGCATTCCTTCATTGAGCTTCGGTTTCGGTGTTGCTTATATAGTTAATGTATATTGTCTGATCAACAATCGAATCACTAGTATACATACGTAGTGTTACACTGTTTTCATTCTATTTCTGTTACTTAAACCTGTGAACTCACCAACCCTGTGTTGACACTTTTAAGCATGTTTATCTCAGGTCGCTAAGCATTCACGCATGGACTAGGGTTGCACTTCAGGAGTCTCATTTCATGTTTTCATTAGAAGCTTAGGTTTATGGGAACCTAAGGATTTATGCTTCTGTATTTTGAGACTATTATTGTTGCTTCCGCACTTTACTTTCCGTATTTTCAAACTCTGTTTACTTATTTATTTTTGTATGTTGTTTAAATGTAAAGTCTTTTCGAAAACCATTTAGAGGTCGTTCGAAATGACCGGGACCGATGACCCTTGACAGTCCCAACCCACGGGTAACCCGCTGTGGAATTTCAGGGTGTGAAAGATTGGTATCAGAGCCCTGGTTATAGAGAACTAATTTGCATTAGTGTACTTAGACTATAACTGTAGGCTCACGAAATTCACATCACATCATACATGCGTATTCATACATGAGTACATTGAATTACTAGATATTGACTTGTTAAAGGATGTATACATCTTCGGACCCCATCTTGATCTCAGACTCAGAGGAGAAGTACACTCTTGCTACACCACCATCACCTGCTGAGCCACTCACCCCACCCTCATCACCACACTCACCTAGTGATGAAGAGCTGACGAAAGACCTAGAGGAGTTTGTAGAGATGGACTCCGAGGAAGATCCTGAGGAGGACCCTGAGGAGGAGGCGGATGACGCACCAACCAACGAAGGCGATGGAGACGCCGACGAGGGGAGCGATTCGGGCGAGTCAGTGCCCTACTTAGTGCTGCATGGGTACTCATCGTCCGATGACGGCTCTATCCTACCCTCACCACCTCGCCAGGTGAACCCGACTCCACTGTCACAATTGCTTGTACCTGTAGGAGCAAAGACCAAGCATACCGCTCGGAAGAAGAACATCCATTTAGGGAAACGACCGATTCAGCCATCTGACATTGCAGGCCTGTCAGCCAAGAAGGCCTGGATTTCATCATCTAACACCACATGCACTGAGGAGTCATCTGGACCATCCTATCCATCTCTCTATTAGCTCCGTCCTACGAGGGAGGTAATACCAATACTTGCGATGTGTAGCAGATTACATGACACTGATATATCTTCCCTACAGGACGAGCTTGCCTTGACAGACCAGGCACTCTTGATAGTGCGAGACCGGATCGAGACTGCTGAGGAGAAAGCTCGAGAGGCGGAACAGAGAGCCACAACGACAGAGACCGCACTACAGACCTTGCAGGGGTAAGTAGCGGGTTTACTGGAGGATCGCCAGAGAGAGACGGCTAGGACCACTGCCCTGTCTAGCTACCTACAGAAGACCGAAGAGCAGCTAGGGATGGCCCATCAATGAGCAGCGGTAGTAGAGCATAGAGCCTTACTTGCTGACTCTACCGCCCTAGCAGCTTAGCTCAGGGCAAACACGGTTCGAGAAGAGTTAGAGCCCGCCAGGGTTCTGATGATTCTTTGTGCCCAATTACTTTTTACCGCTTTGCAGAGTGGTACTTTTCCACTTTCCAGATGATTAGCCTATCGTGAGCGGGTTGTGCTCACGCAATATTTTTGAGATGTTACTTGTTTTGGAGGAGTGTTTGCTCCTAAAAATACTTTGTATTTTGTACAACTTATTTATCAAGTGTTTGTCTTTGGATTATATTGTATAGTTGATTGGTTGTTGATTGTTTTGTGTTATCTTATGCATGTGTGTTGATTGTTACTTATTATGCAATATCTAACCTTTGTTATCGTTATGATTATAAAGAAACATGCCGCCACGAAGGACAAACCGCAACTTAGGACAAGGTACCAACTCCATGACCACTGCTCAGTTAGAGGCCCTCATCGCGCTACGCGTGACAGACGCGCTCGTCAATCACGAAGTCAATCGGTCCAGTGGAGGATCTGAAGGTCACGGCGAGAGCAGAGGAACCGGAAATGGGCATAAGGCTTGCACCTACAAATCCTTTACGGATTGCAAGCCCCATACCTTCACCGGAGTGGAAGGAGCAGTGGGACTGCTCAGATGGATTGGGAAGATCGAGTCGGTCTTCAGCATGAGTCATTGCACGCAAGAAAACCAAGTTATGTACGGAGCTGGAACTTTCGAGGGTTAGGCTCTCTCTTGGTGGAATTCCCATGTCCAAACTCTGGGGTTGGACAATGCCAACGCCATCCCTTGGGAAGAGTTCAAGGACATGTTGAAGGAGGAATATTGTCCTCGCAATGAACTATAAAAGCTGGAACAGGAGTTCTGGAACTTAATAATGGAGGGTGCTGACATTGCGGGTTACACCACGAGGTTCCACGACTTGGCACAGCTGTTACCACACATGGTTACGCCCGAATTCAAGCGGATTGAGCGATACATCGGGGTTTGGCACCTCAAATACAGAGCATGGTCACTTCTGCTGAACCTGCAGCTATACATAACGCTGTGAGACTGGCCCATAATCTTACTGATCAGGCAGTCCGTCAGGGACTGTTTACCAAGAAGGAAAATCTCACGAAAGTATTCGATAACAAATGAAAGTGGGAAAACGCTCCTGCTAAACCCTATGTGCCTAATAACCCGAAGAGACAAGAACCAGCAAGGGTGTTCATTGCTAATCAGCCAAAAAGAGACCAAGGAGCGCATACACTAGGAATCTACCTAAATGCAATAAGTGTCAATTCGACCACAACGACACTTGTGAAGATTCCCGTTGTCAGAAATGCAAGCGTTTTGGCCACACTGCCCAGAACTGTCGACTAGTTGAACAAGCCTCGGCTGGCGGGGGAAACCGTGGATGTTTCGGGTGCGGTGATCCCGGACATTTCCGCAAAGACTGCCCAAAGAATCAGAGAACTGGAAACACAAATGCTCGGGGCAAGGCGTTTGTGATTGGAGCCGGCGAGGCTAGACAAGACCCCAACATTGTTACTGGTACGTTTCTCGTAAAAAACTTTATGCTTCTATCTTGTTTGACACGGGTGCTGATAAAAGCTTTGTATCCACTGAGTTTAGTTCATTACTTGGTATTACTCCGATCGCTCTAGATTATATGTATACGGTAGAACTTGCAGATGGTAAACTAATAGAGACAGAACAAGTGATTCATGGTTGTGTCTTAACGTTAGCCGATCACTCTTTCACTATAGACTTATTGCCGGTAACATTGGGAAGCTTCGACATAGTTGTCGGCATGGACTGGTTGTCCAAGAACCGAGCCAAAATTGTTTGTCACGAGAAGATAGTCCGCATTCCACTGTCGGATGGGGAACCACTAACCATCCAAGGAGAACGAAGTGGTACCGCACTAAGGATCATTACCTGCATGAACGCCCGGAAGTACTTGCGTAAGGGTTACCATGCGATCCTAGCACATGTGACAGAAAAGAAAGCAGAAGAAAGGAGGATTGAAGATATACCGATAGTCCGAGACTATCTGAAAGTATTTCCTGACGATTTGCCCGGACTTCCACCACAACGACAAGTTGAGTTCCGGATTGATCTCACACCAGGAGCTGCTCCGATAGCAAGGTCTCTTTACCGACTGGCGCCATCAGAAATGCAGGAATTTTATAACCAATTACAAGAACTGTTAGACAAAGGTTTCATCAAACCAAGCTTCTCACCTTGGGGAGCACCAGTATTGTTTGTTAAAAAGAAAGACGGATCGTTCCGTATGTGCACCGACTACCGGGAACTGAACAAAGTGACGATCAAGAACCGATATCCACTACCAAGGATCGATGACCTGTTCGATCAATTACAAGGGTTGATCTATTACTCGAAGATCGATCTGCGGTCGGGATACCATCAGCTAAGGATTCAGGAGGAGGACATTCCAAAGACCGCTTTCCGAACTCGTTACGGTCACTACGAGTTCATGGTCATGCCATTTGGGTTAACCAATGCACCGGCAGTATTCATGGACCTCATGAACCGAGAGTGCAAACTTGGACAAGTTTGTGATTGTGTTCATAAACGATATTCTTATATACTCACGGAGTAAGGAGGAGCATGCCGAACATCTGAAGTTAATCATGGAGTTACTAAAGGAGGAGAAATTGTACGCTAAGTTCTTGAAATGCGATTTTTGGATTCGAGAAGTACAATTCCTTGGACACGTGGTCAACGAGAAGGGCATTCATGTTGACCCATCCAAAATTGAGGCGATTAAGAATTGGGAGGCACCTAAGACTCCGAATGAGGTGAGACAGTTCTTAGGTCTTGTGGGCTATTATAGATGATTCATCAAAAATTTCTCTAAGATAGCCCAACCCCTCACTACTACAACGCACAAGGATAAGAAATACGAATGGAACGATGAGGCAGAAACCGCTTTTCAATTACTCAAACAGAAAATTTGTAGCGCGCCGATCCTATCATTACTAGAAGGAACAGACGATTTCGTGGTATACTGCGATGCGTCACACCAAGGACTCGGGTGCGTGTTAATGCAAAGGGAGAAGGTCATTGCTTATGAATTCTCGACAACTGAAAGTGCACGGGAAAAACTACACTATCCATGACTTGGAGTTGGGAGCGGTAGTATTCGCACTCAAGATCTGGAGACACTACATGTATGGCACAAAATGTACGATTTTCACTGATCACAAAAGCCTTCAACACATCTTCGACCAGAAGGAGCTTAACATGAGGCAGCGTCGATGGGTCGAATTGCTAAACGACTACGACTGTGCCATCCGTTACCATCCTGGAAAGGCAAACGTCGTTGCTGATGCCTTGAGCAGGAAAGATCAACCCTGGCCGCGACGAGTACAGGCGTTACAGTTGACCATCCACACGAATTTACCAATACAAATCCGCGATGCCCAACTCGAAGCAATCAAGGAGGTAAACCTATGCCATGAGCCTTACGAGGTATGGACAAGCAATTTGAGGTCAAATCCGATGGCATTCGTTACTTCATGGATCGGATTAAGGATCTAGTGATGGATGAGGCACACAAGTCCAAGTACTCGATTCACCCCGGTGCTGACAAAATGTACCATGACCTCAAGGAACACTATTGGTGGCCTAACATGAAAGCCGAAATTGCTACCTACGTCAGCAAATGCTTAACACGTGCTAAGGTCAAAGTGGAGTATTAGAAACCATCAGGGTTACTCCAATAACCAGAGATCCCACAGCGGAAGTGGGAACAGATTTCAATGGACTTCATCACAAAATTGCCTAGGGCCTCTAATGGTTGCGACACGATCTGGGTAATTATCGGCCGATTAACAAAATCTGCGCACTTCCTTCCCATAAAAGAGAGCGACAAACTCGAAAAGCTGACTAGAACTTACATGAAAGAAGTACTCTCAAGGCATGGACTGCCAATCTCCATCATTTCAGATAGGTATAGTCGATTTACATCCCGATTCTGGCAATCCTTACAAAAAGCTTTGGGTACTCGGTTAGATATGAGTACCGCATACCATTCTCAGACAGACGGTCAGAGCGAGAGGACCATCCAGACCCTAGAGGACATGCTTAGAGCTTTTGTGGTTGACTTTAGAAATGGTTGGGAAGCCCACCTACCGTTGGTCGAATTTTCATACAACAACAGCTACCACACTAGCATCAAAGTCGCACCATTCGAAGCACTTTATGGACGAAAGTGTAGATCGCCAATTTGCTGGATAGAAGTGGGAGATAGCCAACTCACAGGTCCAGAAATTATTCATGAGACTACAGAAAAGATAGTACAGATACGCGAACGTATCAAAGCCGCGCGTGATCGTCAGAAGAGTTACGCTGACGTGAGACGCAAACCATTAGAATTTCAAGTGGGAGACAAAGTGCTACTGAAAGTCTCGCCATGGAAAGGAGTGATATGTTTCGGCAAGCGTGGAAAACTGAACCCTCGTACATTGGACCTTTCAAGATTCTGAAAAGGATTGGTCTTGTTGCTTACAAACTCGACCTACCGGAAACCCTCAGTGGCGTTCATGACGTGTTTCACGTGTCAAATATGAAGAAGTGCGTATCAGATGAGACACTGGTCATACCATTGGAGGAGATTCAGATAGACGATCAGCTTCACTTCATCGAGGAACCAGTCGAGATCATGGACCGTGAGGTCAAACAGCTGAAACAAAGCCGCATCCCTATAGTTAAGGTTCGTTGGAATTCCAAACGCGGACCAGAGTTCACTTGGGAGCACGAGGATCAATTCAAGGGAAAATACCCTCACTTGTTCAAAACTACACCGTCTACTAGTGACGCGAACTGAATTTCAGGACGAAATTCCTTTTAACATGGGGAGTATGTAATACCCGGCAAATTCAGGTTAATATCCATACCCGACTATTACTTGAATTCACGTGATTACACTTGCATCATACTTAATTATAGAGTAACTAAGTACATATTTCATATAGCAAGTCCATTCTTTCGTTTCATTTCATGCATCGGTAATCGGGCGGATTACCGGGTCACACACGCGTCCTATCACACGAGCGTTAATTAATATTTAGACATATAATTGGTGTGCAAAAATTATATGTAATACTGTGAATTTTTAGAGCAACTATTATTTTAACGCTTTTTAAGAGGATACGCGATATATGCCAACAACTTTAAATTGGATTTTATAAAAATAATGATTTTATAAGTTGGGCTTACTAATTCAGCAAATTAACTTATTAATCCATTCTAGTAGCCCAATTAATTAATAAAAAGCCTTGAAAGAGTAGAATAGCCCAAAACCCATTTAAATAAAACTCTCTTAAACCCTTCCCACCTCATTTTTACCCTAACCCTAAACTCACTCCTCTCTCCCTCTCCTCTCATTTTCGGCCGCCACCACCACCTCCTAGCCACCACCTCTCTCAAACTCTTTCATCCATTCAAGTGTTCTAAGAGCTAATTCAAGGTGATTTCAAGTGTTTTGGTGGTGATTCAAGCTAATACAACATCCATACTATCATCCTACCTTGATTTGTAAGTAATCCATCCACATTTTTATCCATTATTTTCAGCCAAATGGTGAAACCCATCCATCCAAACGGGTCTTTATGTTACAAGTTTCTAAATACATGTTTTTGTCAAAGAGTTCTCATAAAATAAAGTTGTTAACACATATTTACACGTTTTATTGTTTGAAATAGTTGTTTACATGGTATTTTGCTCGTTTCTATTTATATAAACTTTGTTGGTTGAGATTTTGCATAAATGAGTGTATGATATGTTTGATAGTTTAAATGATGCTCATAATAGTAGAATAAGTAGGAAATGTAATTTTTTGGTTGAAATGTTGTTTTACTCTATATTATGGTCGACTTACTATATAAGGAAACTTTAATTTATCATATTTTGTGTTATGAGGTTCTAATGGATAAATACTTGATAATATGGTTCTATAACATCTATTAAAGTAGTAGAAAGAGCTATTTGAAGTTACACATGTGCAAAAGGTCGTTTGGACCACTTTCCTAAAAAGGAAACTTTAATTGTTCATATTTTGTATATGTATGTTATAAAGGTTTAAAATAGGATAAATAGCTTTATTACTATATGAATAGAATACTTATGCAAGAATATGTAATTTGGGATTGTATTATGACATGTTTTGGAGAACCTTACTAAATAAGGAAACTTTGTTAGTTTGTAAACTTTATCTTTGCTTGAAATAGAAAGTGTATGAATAAGAATCATGTCTATGATATGTTACTAGTATAATTTCATGTATAACTTGTTTAGTTGAGCCATGACACCTAAGGTGCACTAAAACCCTAATTTCTTAAACAGGGAAACTTTGCTATGTTAATAACTATGATATAGAAATGGCATGTTATGTTATTTGTTCAAATGAATTGAAATAATGTTAATAAGTTATTAATGTAATGACATAACTTATGTGTATAAATGGTTAACATGTATGAAATATACCATGAGGATGTACAAATGCCATGCTACTTGTCACATGTTAATGACTTATGCAATTACTTGAAGCATGAATGTTATGTCACAAAGTACGACTCATGTGTTACTTAAGTTTTACTTGTATGTTACTTATGTGTTACATATGTGCTACTTATATGTACTTATGTGTTACTCATATGTCACTTATGTGCTACTTGTACACGTTTCCACCGTGTGTTACCAACGGGTCATCGTGTCACATTAGTCAACATTGGTCAACATTGGCCAACATTAGTCAACATTGGTCAACATTAGTCAAACCTGGTCAAAGTTGGTCAAACCTTGGTCAATCCTCGGTCAACTTTGGTCAAACCTTTTCAAAAGTCAAAGTAACCTTTCAACGTTGAGTCGTTTGGATGAATGTGGTTACATAAACCATATTTATTTTCATAGACCTTATAGCCTTAATATTCCTAGGGCTCGGTTAGGTCGGTTATCCAGAGTTGCTAGATTTCTCGTGTTGCTTTCATACTTCATTCACCTCATTCCCAGGTGAGTTTTCACGGCCCCATTTTACTTACTTTTCCATTTGGGGGAGATACATGCTAAACCATTTTCTTACCTAGTCGTATGATGATTACTTTGATTTCGCTTTAACATATATATAAGTGGGTGCATTTCCCGCACATAAAGTCCTCTCATATTCGAACCGTTAATTATTACACAAAGCGAGGTGATTCATGAATAGTACTATTGGGTTTAACCACCCCCACCCGGGTTAGTGGCGCTAACTCTGACCGGGAGTCAAACAGGTGCGTAATTGACCTAATCCATTGCGTGCTGGGCACGTAAGAGGCAAAATTCTAGTTTTTGCATTCCTTCGTTGAGTTCGGTTTCGGAGTTGCTTATATAGTTAATGTATATTGTCTGATTAACAATCGAATCACTAGTATACATGCGTACTGTTACACTGTTTTCATTCTATTTCTGTTACTTAAACCTGTGAACTCACCAACCATGTGTTAACACTTTTAAGCATGTTTATCTCAGGTCGTTAAGCATTCACGCATGGACTAGGGTTGCACTTCAGGAGTCTCATTTCATGTTTTCATTAGAAACTTAGGTTTATGGGAACCTAAAGATTTATGCTTCTGTATTTTGAGACTATTACTGTTGCTCATGCACTTTACTTTCCGCATTTTCAAACTCTGTATTTACTTATTTATTTTTGTATGATGTTCAAACGGAAAGTCTTTTCGAAAACCATTTAGAGGTCGTTCGAAATTACCAGGACTGATGACCCTTGACAGTCACAACCCGCGGGTAACCTGCTGTGGAATTTCAGGGTGTGATAACATATATCTATATCTATATCTATACTACTATATAAAGCATTTTGAAAGGATAACAATGTAGTTTAACTTCAATTTTAAGACACTTAAGAACATCTATACTACATTTGGTACAAGTGTTGATGAATCAACAACTAGCCATTTACAAATTTGTCCCTCTTGTTTACAAATATATTCCCATCCCACATCGGATGAGAAAAGAAATATGTATGAAAAAATGACTATAAAATGACCATTTGGCTTTTTAAAAGAATTCATCCATTCCATTGTTTCTTTGTCTCATATTGAAGTGCGTTGGACGGTCTATAAAAACTAACTATAAAACCTAACATAGACACTCTAGCTTTAAATTTATAAATCTAGACTCAACCTAATACTAGACCACACAACCGGCAAGTGTACCGACCAATGTAGCAAAGTCAAATGAAGTTCGGATATCGAACCCACGAGACACTAGCGACAACTCTATCTAGACTCTGACTCGACTAACTAAACTGAATTATATGGGGGAATTTTGTGTTGATTATAACTGCTAGAACTCTCTAACTAACGACATCTAATATAAAGCAAGAGACTTTAGACAACTCACAAATGGGGAAAGCACTACCTAGACTCTGAATCCTATGCATGTACCTTGGAAAACTCTCGGATACGGAAACTATGACGAACCGGGCTCTTAGAATACGACACACTCAGAATACCTAATGGATCCCAGAATACGAAACCCTAAGGGACGTGTGAAACTCACCGGTTAGTCGGATCACCTCTCAGCTATCTCCAACAACACAAAAGTACTCGCTAGACAGATTACCTATCAGTCTCACTATCTCAATACACCTTTCAGTACAAGAAGTAACTTGAATTCACTTGACAAGACACGGAATAAAAATAACACTAAGAAACTTTAGGAAACCCTCCTTTCAGAGCAGTTGACCGAAAAACCCTAACACCAAAGATTACCCGACAACTTCGCACCTTTCAGCTATTGAAGTAGGCAGAATACTTAACCCTAACAGACTCTCAATGTTCCTATGGATACAATGTAGTAAACCATAAACTAATCACATGCACACATCTAGTGACCTAATATGCGACCATACATGAAAGACATTCACAAAGTAGCATATGGAACAATCAACAGATCATAAATCAAGATCAAATACGCATACACATCCCATCAAACAAAACCAAGTTCTCTACTTTAATATTAATCCATCAACAAGAAACCGAAATCCAAAATCAATCCAATTAACAATGCATAATCATTAAAATCTAGCCTACTACCATCATCAAAACATCAACACAAAGTCTAATATCCATGATCATGATACAAGATATATGAATCAAAAAGTAAAAGACAAGAAACATAAATCGAAAAGACGATAATCCAATCGATCCACGCATCCAACGCTTCAATCCTTGATCCCTTGAGAGTTCTCCCACCCAAAATCGCCAAAAAGCTTCAATCTTTACGTCTGGAATCGACTTTTTTTAACCTTAGAAACGAACTTAACCTTTTATACCTTGAAAGTAGGTGAAAATAGCCGTAACTGGGGTCTCACGTGTACCGCGAGGCCCAGGAGTCCAACCAGCTTCACACTCACGTTTCCTGAAATCACACCCCTCGCGTACTGTGAAGGGGAAGGTCCTCATGTCTCGCGTACCGCGAGTCCCACACCATCACAGAAAGTTTCTTGCTTTTTCTCGTGCCTTCGCATATCTTGATCGTTCAAGCTCCAAAGTGACCCGATTACCTATAAACCATGGCACAACTCAATACCAAACATAAACGACTCAATACGACTCGAAAGCTACATAAAAACGACACGAAATATACAGGAATAAGAGTTGTGCTTTGCGACACATCAAACATCCCCACACTTAACCCTCTTTCGTCCTCGAAAAATATCTCTGCAATGGAATCACAACTGGAACACAAGCTTTAATAATCTTATAATTTCATAGCACAGATATAATCACGCGATAAAATGCAACAAATGATATTTTTGTCCGACTAAACCCAACACCAACTATCAAACCCCCGTTTGTGTTCTGAATTCTACATTACCAAGCATATCAATCTATCTATGGGTCTGTAACAACCCCAAATTTAGGTCCTGATTTTTTTTTGTTTATGTGTTACCTATTTGGATACTTGGATCGCTGAATAGCAAACTCGAACACTTTGGGCTACCATTTAAAACCCAATAAACACATAGTGCTTACACAACTGAACTAGGCCCATTGGGCTTGGCCCCACCGTAGATAAACATTAACGGCCCAACTAAAGGCCCATTATACGAACCAAATCCAAAACGAACTAATAAACATTGTTTGACGGATCGTTACATGATTCGATATAATTTATAATGATCATGAACTAAAACGTTTACTCGAAGAACTGTTAGAAAGATTAACGCGCTTGTACGAGTTATTACCGGTTATCCTACGGGATACAAAATTTAGACGTTAAACCTCAAACAAATAATATTAATGAATATTTCTATTTATTAGAGCGACAGACTAGGAATTTTTACGCGAGATATGCGACGTTGAATGCGTGACTGCGACAAACACCGGTGTAGACATCAACGGGTTTCGCTAGATCCGGTATAATTAAATGATGTAAACAAGTATTTACTTTATACCTATCATATTAAATAAGTAATATTATTATCATTTGAGAATTAATAACTAACTTCGGAACCCGAAACGTTTTACCTGGGGCGGACGCGTGTGAGCACGCGGTAGAAGAGCGATACCGGCAATTTTAGAAATAGCATATTAGAATATATAAATATTTATTATTATAGTTAATAATATTAGTATTAATAAATAATAGAAATTAACGGAGCGTGTTTGGTTACGAGGTGTCAGCATGTACCGTCTTTGACAGCAGCCGAAACGGAGTTTAACAAAATGAATATTTACATGATATATTTTTCCATGACATATAATTAGAGGGATTATAAAATAATAAGAAATCTCAAGACGCGAAACGTTTAATTTGAGCATACGCGGTTAGACACGCAGTACAGGAGCGTCATCCGACTATTTTAGAACTGCGGGACTAAGTGAGTAAACTAAATCATTATTTATATTCATTAGTAGTTATTAGCGTGAAATGTTTATTTTAGGCGAACGAGTGTGAGACACGTAATGTTGACGCATACCGGTTTGGATAACAGTCGGAATGAAAATTGTAGGAAGTAAATATTTAATTTATATTCATTACCACGTCTTACTATTATAAGATTTATAGAACAAAAATTTAGATTTAATAACATGTTGTAGACTCGAGTGGATACGCTATTTACCTAGACGAGTATTATTTTCATCTAACAGTCTAATACATAACATCTATTTTGACTTTACAAAAATCTCGAAGGAAATCTGCATTGGAAATTAAAAGATTTTATTATATTTTCCTCAAAACCAAGAAATTCTCTCAACATAATCTCTCTACAAAGTCTTGAAGAAAACCTTTAATACTTACTTTTATTTCTTTCCCTTTGCATTCCTTCAAAACAAATTTACAAACACACATCAGAGAGAAAGAGGAAGACTTACGGGAGTGAGAGAGGGAGGAGAGCCTCAACCGCCGGAGCCGACCGATCCATGGCGATGAGCACCGGCGCACGGTTTCGCTCTAGTCGGCGGGCTCATCTGGGAAATGATGACCGTGTGGGTGGATGGTGTTCTATCTGCAACGATCTAGGGTTCATGGCGACGCAAGCCGGCGATGGCCGTGCGGAAAAGAGAAGACGATGACGACGGTGGTGGCCACGGTGTAATGAAGACGACGACAGTAGCAGCTGTCCCTGGCGGCTAGGGTTCTGCTAGTCAAGTGTATACCTAGACATTCGGCGTTAGTTTTCTTTTTTATTTATTTTCCGGCTAGTCGGAGTGTTTTAGAGGCCGGGTTTCATTCCCGAGTGATTACATTGGTTTTGGATAGGTTATGGCAGCAAAGATGGGACTTTTTGGGTAGTTGCCGACAGTCCCAGGTTTCGGTCAACAAAAGTCAACTCTGGTCAAAGTCGGTCAACAGCAGAAAATGCGGGTCAACGGCAGAAACAACGAGCAGGTTCGCGTACATGAGGATAGGTACAAACACGTGTTAAGTTTGTATTTATTTTGTAACACGTAAAATTTAAACGTGTGTAATAGTTAGTTGAGCTAAACCGAATCGATCCTGACCGCTCGGGATTTAGATGTAAATCCGAACTCCGTTCGTGTATTTGTAATAACCTGGTTTCTGTCCAGACAGAAAGAAAATATAAAAGTTATATACATACGCATATATATATATATGAGTAAAGTGTCATTTTCGTCCCTGTGGTTTGGTCATTTTAGCCATTTTCATCCAAAATTTTTTTTTTAGCCTTTTTCATCCCTGACCTTTCAAAATCTATCCATTTTCATCCAGTTGACTAACCCCGTTAAATTATTACCGTTAAACCAGGGGCATTTTCGTCTTTTCAAAACTCTTTTTTTATTCTCATTTATTATTTCCTTTTTCCCCTCCCCATTGCAGTCTGTGGATAAGAATTTCGGCTACAATAAGAATTCTGTAACGACATATATTCACCCAAACACTCCAAAAACCAACACCTATTTAGGGTTTTGAAAAGGAATGGGGAGGGAAAAAAGGAAATAATAAAAGAGAACAAAATTTTTTTTTTGAAAAGACGAAAATGTCCCCGGTTTAACGGTAATAATTTAACGGGGTTAGTCAATTGGATGAAAATGGATAGATTTTGAAAGGTCAGGGATGAAAAAGGCTAAAAAAAACATTTTGGATGAAAATGGCTAAAATGACCAAACCACAGGGACGAAAATGGCACTTTACTCTATATATATATATAATTATAAATCTAAAACATATTATTTAACAACATAAATATATCCTAGACTTATAAGATATATTATTTAGTAAAACAAAAGTTATAAATACTACCATTAGTACATTTATATAAACGAAAATATTAGTTATAAACTAAATACGAGTATTTATACACGAAACTTATATATATATATATATATATATATATATATATATATATATATATATATATATACTTACTTTGTTACTAGTATATATGTGTATTATTTTATACTTTATATACATAAAACCCATATTCACAAATATTAGTGTTTTAATTATATAATATTACGAGTATTATTATAATTTCCTCCGAACATGAAAATTAAGAATAACTATTTTAAAACTAATTAATAGTAATATGATATAAGTATTTTATTCTTATTAAGACATTATATTATTATTTCTAATTATATTATCATTATTACTTTTAAAGATTACATAACCATTATTATGTTATTTGGTTGTTGGTGTTAAAAACATTTATATAGAACTAATTAATATTACTATTATATAAGTTATTATTTTTATTAAAAAAAAGGTTATATTATTTTAATATAAGTTATTATTATTATCGTTATCATTTTTTTCTGTTAGATTAAGTACTATAAATGTTTATTTAAAACTAAGTGATCTTATATAAAAGTCGCTGTTATTATTATTAAAAAGTGATGTTCATTATTATTGTTATTTTATCATAATTACGAGTATTGTAATTACTACAATTATTTGAAATTAACTAACGTTAGTTAATCTATTATCACTAAAGAGTTTTTATCTATTATTATATTATTATGATTATTGTTATAACAATCTTAAATATCATTTTCACTATTATCGACTTATACTATTATATTATTTATAGCATAGCATTAACATTTTAATACTATTACCCCTATTTACTAATCTAGCTACGATTATTAAGCATTTAAATATAGCATGTGACTCGTAAATAATACATAAACATGTCTTTTTAACAAAACCTTGTAAATTTATAAATAAACACTTTTGTCCAAGTTAATAGGTACACACACATAGGACACAAATATTTATTTTCAACACAAACATATTTCTATAAATGACATATATACATATATATGTACAACTTTATTCTATTTAGATATACATACTTACTTAACCCTATTTTACTTAGCAATAGTTAACAAAAACGATATTTGTCATGATACTTTATACATATATTATGTATACAAACATTTTATAAACTCCAATTAATTATTTTCGATACAAATATATTTTTATGTGGCTTCATTTAATACAAGCTTAGACATTACCAATATTTGTAAACTAAGCACTATAATTATGTTTTAGTATTAGACGAACATAAATAGTTTCGTCAACCCTTATGATTTATATTATACGAGTATATTTTGAACATGTGTATATGCGTAACCATAGACTTTGATTATTATCTTCAAAACAAATATAACTACTTGTAAGTACATTTAGCTATTTATACATATATATTACATACATAAATACATCACGTAAGTAAATAATGCCTAGTGTTACCTTATTTGAATCGAACCATTATTATAATACTTAGTATTACTTTGATTCGGGTCGAAACATTATTTTAATAATTTCATTAGAACATATACCCAAATATTACTATTATACACAAATACTAAGTCAAACCAACGCTTTTATAGTATAGCTATTGGAATAATAAATGAAGGTTACAACCCGAGATTTTTACCAAACGATCCAATCACTTTAACGAATCGGTCGAGCTCAACCACATGGTTCATGACATTACTCTAGTACAAATATGCTAATGTCACAATTATAATTAGGAATTTTCTTAATGAGTACACACACGATAGCAAGCTCGCAACATTAGCATACTAATGTGGCACATACAAGATTACCAGGTGAGTTCATGTGCTTTTCCCCCTCTTTTACTTAAACTTTTGGGGTGATTACATGCTTCTAAATTGTTTACATACTTGGTGTAATAATTAAATATTGTCATTTTAGCTGCCATAACGAATCCCAGAACTTTAGCACACAATCATTAACTCATTTGGAGCTGGCGAATATATGGGTAGAACTATCTGGTAAAACCCGCACACCATGGGCCCGACGGGACAACCTCCCATGGAATGATAATCATATAATTATAATATATATCTTGTGACATATATTCGTTTAACAATTTAAACTTATGTTGGCAGTCATGAGTAATTAGACCCATAACAATTAGGGGTATGGGTTAGGGGTATATTATTATTTCTAGATATCCACGGGTTGTGGACACAGGGTTGATTGTGAACTTGTTTAATTTTACACCATACATATTTGGATTCTCAATATAAATGCTCTATTAACTAAACTCATGAACTCACCAACTTTTTAGTTGACACAATATTTTTAAGCATTTATTCAGGTACCCTCCTCGAGTTGGAAATTAGCAACTTAGACACGAGCTTGCTTAAAGATAGATGACTCCTTTTAGAAGACTTATGTCAAGCCATATACATCACCCGAGAAAGCTTTGATGGGGGATAAGACTACTTTATTTTATTTTTAGTTAGTATATAGATGACATGTACTTATGTAAATGTAAATTTTGACTTAGTTTGGACTCATGACATTTATAAAATATATGTCACGTTATTTTCGTTGTTTTTGTTTTGGTATTTGATCATCACGCCTAGCCCCCTAGTCGGGTTATGACAGGGTCCCACACTAAAAGCTACAGATCCACCTAATCCCGTCTCACGGTCAGTCTAGGCACGAGTTAAACCATATAGATTTCTCCCACCACGTTAAACTAAGATTCACAGGTTTTAGAAATTAAGATGAAATATGGAATGAAATGTCAATAAGCACAATCAAATGTTTGAATCAACCTCACCTAGTGGTGCATCTCACAGGTCACCATCCTAGAAGGTAGCACATAGGATGCAGTTTTATTAATTAAGCACATAAGAAATCAACTTAGAGGCGTATCCACAGAGTCACTATCCCCGTGGGAAACACATAAATCAAAACTTATTTATCCCAAAACATTGATCACTCAAGTCCCAATCCATGGGTGTATCAACCAAGTCGTGATCCCGGAGACGTAGGTCAAAACTCAAGCTTTCAATAGATTAATTATACTCATGATATGGAATTATGGATTCAGGCGCCACCAAACTCGGATTTATTTTCATAAAAAGAGAGTGGTGTGCCATGAAATTTAAAAAGAAACTCTAAATTCTAGCTTAACGTGGTACTTATCACCCTCTGTTGACAGTTTCAGTTTTACCGACACCCTAAGATAAATACCCACAAGATTTCATGATTTAATTCAATTAATTAACCTAAACAACACGCACAGGATATTAAGCTTTCAACTCGGCTGGGTCTACCAAAACATCGCAAATTATACGCGTTTTCTATCATTATTTCATTTAAACACACAAAAGCAGATCCAGTTATACCTGTCATCTTCCATTTGCTTGCAAAAACACTAATTCAAAGGACATTTTTGAAAAAAAATTTAATTTTTTTGTATTTTTGACTTTTTTATAAAAGAAAAACAAACTAACTAAACTAGACTCAAGACGTAGTCTCCCATCTCCACACTTGAACGACACATTGTCCTCAATGTGAACCAAGAAACAATGAAAAATAAAATAAAGACTCAAAAATAAATTAAAAAAATAGTAAAGTGGAAATGACTTAGCTGTAATGATAGCATGATTCTTGTCCAGCTTCGTTCTTCCACTAGTGCAACCGTATAGCATTCCATTCGCGGCTTGCACAAACACTCTATCGGGTTCCCCTTACATGAATATAAGATTTGAATCGACCCCGCCCGAATGGAGATTGAGTACGGACGGGGAGATCTATTCCGGCAAAAATAAATCTCACAGCAAACCCAAACATCATCAAACAGAGTCAAAATAAAACCAAAATTTATACAAACTATACACTCGGGTTCTAACCGGAGAAACATCTCTAATCAAGAGGCTTCTCCTTTATGCCTCCCCCGTCCGGCCCATTTAGTGTAATTGGTCTACCACCGGATTGACAAACTCTGATGGCAGACCTTAAATGGGTTTTAAAAAATTTAAACGGGTCGGTCCACCAATATTTAAACTTACCTGGACCAAACCTGATACGTGGCATGTAATGTGGTGATCCGGCATCTCCAGTATACTGCATCCTATGGTCCTTATGTGTCTATACGTCTCTGTGCCTTGTCCCATAGTTGTGCTGATTTGGGTGGTGATCCACCATTTACTACCTCCACGGGCTCTTGCTTCTCTCTCTCTCGGGTGCAATGTGGTGGGTCCGACACCAGCTCTATTTGAGGTTCGTTGATAACCTCCTACAATTTCACCTCTTCTTTCCTCCCCACACTTGGCTCTTGATACAACAAATCTTCAAGTAGTTTCAGATCGCCAAGTGGGTCGAAACTTCCTTCACCGGGAGTCGGCAGCCCTCCAGCTCGTCTCCAAATTCACTTTCCCAAGAAGGGACCTGCTCCTCTTCTAACTCCTCCTCTTGCTCATCCAACTCTGGTAGGCCCTCTTTGATGCACTCGTCTTCGCTCTCTAAATCCTGTATCAAATTATTCTCAAAGAGCAAGCGTAAAGTGTCAATTGCATTAGAAGAGTCAAGCTCGTCACCCGAGAAATTAAATGACTCAAGATTATCACAATTATATTCGATCAAACCGCGTTCCGAATACTTACCTGGACCATCACCCACAGTATCATCTGATGATTCTTCTACCTCTGCTTCATCATCATCACTAAAGAAGTCATCTTCGATGGGCTCTGGCCCACAACTCTGTGGTGTATAAACCGGAGGTGGATCTGATGCGGAGTATTGTGGAATCGTAAGTTGCACCTCTTCTATTAACGTCTCCGATTCTGGAGCTGCTTCTTCTCTTTCTAGCTTCAAACATTCTAGCTCATCCATTAGCCTCCCATTTTCTTCCGGAAAGGGCAATGGCTCGGCTTTAGTTATCTGGTGCCAACGAGTGTTCATGATTTCTTGCACCTTCCTCTGCTCTTCCTTGATTGTATCTTCGTCCCGTATAACCTGCACCGACTCATTCTCATAAGAGAAGTGTAAAGTATCACATGAAACTACGTAATCTTGCATGTCACACCCCAACCGACGGTGGAATACGTCGGGGCGGGACATGTAGACTGTTCATGAGCACATGGTTGACTAAAATTTTATATATTAAAACGCTACATTTCCATTCACAATTTCCAAATACAACAATACAAGAATATTTGAAATACAAAACATATTCATTTGTTTCAATTAACTAGGTCCACAACCTAAGTGTAGCAACTTGATCAACTCAAACTTTTGTACCTGAAACATGATGAAAACGAGGTCAACTAAAAAGTTGGTGAGCATACATAGGTTTTGACTCTAGATAGCATCAAAGTAATGTGTGTAAACAAATCCATACAAGTCATGATTAATAAGGCGTTTATGGGGAGTTACTATTGTGTAACCAAGAGTACAATCAAACCTTTGTAACTAGCATACAAAATTGTGTTGTCGGTAACAATCACCCCAATCTGGGTGGGTTTGTCAGACTCAATAGATCTATCATTGTTAACCGTCGGCTTGTATAGTTATGATTGTACATGTAATTGCTCACAAACAGTTAACACACCAAGCACTCAAACATAAAGCTCAAATTGCACACAAATTGTAAAGTGGATCTGTATTGTGTAGTTTGTGTAACTCATTGTAATGTTGTGATCATGTTTCACCCCAAAATGTAAAATAGTGGAAAAAGGGGCTATGTAAAACTCACCTTGTATGGATAGCTTGTAGATAACACGAGCAATAGGTAGCAATAGTGATCTTTGCAAATCACAAAGTTAACCTAGAGTGAAAATGTATGAACTTAAATCAAAGACATGTAAAATGTCTAAAGTAAGGTCTAAGGTTCAACGGGATTTGAGTATAGGGATTTGTACAAAAGAGTTTGCGTTATGCAAAAGATGTAAGTTGACAGAAGTTTGATATAAAATTGTAAGTTCGAAGTATATATGAAAAATAATATTTGACTTTAGGGTTTATGTTTAAATAAATAAATTCCTCTTATTTATTTATTTATTTTAAATAGTAAGTCCTTCAATTTAGTGTGATATTATACTTATAATCCAAATAAATAAATTTATTTTATTTATTTATAATTATGTGTCAAAATATAATGTAAATATATATGTTAGTATGCATCACAATTTAAACTCTAAATGAAATGTTAATGTAAAAAGATAATTTAAATAAGTAAGTTCTCTTTATTTATTTATCTATTATTTAAATAATGTGTCTAAAAGTGGGTATTTAAGAAAATATATATTAATATATATATAAGAATTTGTTTAATTATATTTAAACCTTAATTAGCATTTTTAAGGAAATATTTAAAATAAATGTTTGTGGTTCCTTTTTCTTGACTACATAGAATTTTCTCATTTTATTTTTAAAAGTTATATTAGTAAAAATAAACTTTGGAAACAAAGTTTTAAAAGTGTGTTAAAGAGACACAAAAAAAAGAACAATGAAACAGGTCAGTGGGTTTCGAACCCATGACCTTGGCTGGGTATACTTGAGCGAGTTAACCACTAGACCAGGGACACATTCAAGTTTACAATCTGAAATTAAATTTTAAAAGCCGATTTAGTCTGGGTCATCTTCTACAAACAAATACTCAGATTGTAAACACCCTAATCCTAAATCCGATTTCATGAACCTAGACAAAGAGGGGCGACTATGAACGAGAAGGGTTACCTGAGGTAAACGATTCGGACCAGGAGAAGCTTGCTCAGTCGTCGATTAGAGAGGCTCCCCCCCTTCCTACGCCGTTCGGACCGAGAGAGAAGGAAATAAAAGGAAAATCGGACTTGTGGATGATCTCGAGTTGTAAACGAATTAGGTATCGAAAGGTATGTGATTAGAACGCGTTTTACATCTATAACTGAGCGAGATTTGAGGGATTAGAAGTTTGATTTGTGGGTTTTGAAATCCATAACCGAATTCTTACATGTGACTTTAAAAATCTTGCATTATCATTCAATAATGTTGATTACGAGTTCCATACGGTCACAAATGTTTTAGACATTGATTGGGGAGGATTTGAATCCCGGATTTACAGGGATTGAAAGAATTGACATCAAATTTTGTTTAACTTTGACTCTGGAAAGTCAAACTAAACAGATGAGGCTTGATCTTGCATTTGACTTCGATGTTAGACGAATTAATTCTTCATACGTATTTGTTTAGAGTTCATGCAATGTCTCTGAGAGATTAAGAGGCTATATCACCCTGAAATCGATGGTTTAAGAGATGAATTTGGGTCCTTTGACTTTTCTAAGTCAAATTGCAAACCTTGTTGACTTTTAGAAGGTCAAAGTACATGTAAGAATTCAAGTTTGAGTGTAACGGTTCAAATTGGAAGGTCCGAATACGTAGAGAGGTTCAAAGATAATTTGAGAGGGTTCTTTGCTTTAGAGGGGGTCCAAGACTAATTTTTAAATTGAAGTTTTGTAATAAAATAGTTTTTTTTATATAAAACTTTAAATCAAAACTATTATTTATTTTATCTTGAACTATTTTATATAGGAAATTCCATCTTTATAATATTATGAATGAAGGAAAAATTTGATTTATTTGATACAAATGGTTATCTTTATATTTATATATATATGTATATATATATTTATAATTAAGTACATAAGTATATATATAAAAAGATATGTAAAAACACGAAATTAAAACTCATAATTTTTTTTATAACAACGTATATATATGTATGTGCTTATATAAATATATAATAGAAAACAATGTGTTATTGTAGAGTTGAAATTGGAAATTTGGTATAAAATCATAAAATGTTGAATATGTACGGGATTTGAAAATGAAGTGTCATTTTTGTAAAAATAAATGAATATGTAAACAAGTATTACCGGAAAAAATCTTGGATGTTACAGTCTCCCCATGTTAAGGGAATTTCGTCCCGAAATTTGACTAGTGGAGGCTACTGAGCCAGGAGAGAGGTGAGTTCAGATTGTTGAGTTGAGGAGTATAACTGATGCAAGGAATGATGTCTGTTTCTCAAGGTTAGGCACGAAGTGTAACAGTGGTTTTAGTTCTAAGATTATCTTAAGGAGAAAAACTGTCGAATAATAATTTGGGTTCAAAGGGTGAAATGCATTACTTGGAATGGATTTGATAGGAATTTGATGATCAGGGTTTGATTAAGGTGTAGCCTAATATGCTCAGGAGTTGTGAGTGAACAAGAGATTACACAAACATTAGTGCAGGTCAAAACTTCACGTGACACGAACAACGCTACTCCAGATAATATGATAGGGCACTTATATATATGAGGTATCATCGACGTATCCACCATGCCCTTGTCATATCACATTCGTTTCGTTGTTACATATCATGATAGGTTTTAGGTCACAACACACGACAAAAGTTGCTATGTTTTCCATGCGCTGATTTTTATAATTCCGTGTGCACCCGTAATTACTCAAATCATTGCATGGTCCGCATCATGTATTTTAATAGGTTTCATGTGTAGCGTGAACAACTTAACATCATGTATTTTGTAAATCAATAAGCTCTCATGTGTAATGTAAGCAACATAGTGTCATGTGTATTGTAGGAAATGAAGTTCATGTATGGTGTTGACAACTTAGCATCATGTATTTTGTAGCTCAATAAGTTTCATGTTCAATGTAGTCAATCTAGTATTTTGTACCACGCAAACAATTGTTATGTATCATGTATATTGCAAATAAACTGGTTTCATGTGTTATGTGATCAATCTAGTAAATTTTGATTTACAAATAAACTAGTTTCATGTATTATGTGATCGTGATATGTATCTTGTGAACGTGCATACGTAAGTTATTGAATTTTGTGTGACATATACTAACGAGTTTTGCATGTGATAAGGTGTTGCGGAGCAGCGTGTTGGTTTATGTTCGTGTAGGATGTGGTAGTTAGGTTCTAGCTCTTTAAATCTCGTTGAGGTTTGTAGGGATGGTTAATCGTTTACGCGAAATGGGTCGTCTCTTGAAGTGGTAAGTGAATGATAACGAGGAGGTTCTGAAAACATTCAGGGAAATGTGTTTATAAATACTGATCTTTGTTTGAAAATAGAAAGTGGTAAATTGTTCTTGGTTGTAGATATATAAAGTAGTGAAACCATTGAGTTACAAAATTTCAATAAATAGACAGTTTATAGGAAAAACTTTTTAAATTTTCAATTATTATAAGAAGAATATTTTTAAGAGAAATTATTGGCTAATCAAGTAGTTGTACATCAATTTAGCCAGGTTTTAGAAATAATTACTTTAATGGGGAAAATCATACTTATTTATCAATTTGAAATGATGCTTTTATAAAACAGGTTGTATTGAGTTTTCTCACAAGATGAAAATGTTTATAGAAAATTCATATTTCTGATACTATCTAAAAGTTTGATAAACGTTTTGTTTGAACAAAATAACGAGGTTGTTTAAATCAAATATTAGGGTGATTTGTTTACGATGAAGATTGTCGGTAGTGTACTAAATCGTATTGAATGAAGAAGGTGATACTTGAGAAATTTTGATGAAAATATGATGGGTTTAATTCACACTCAATGGGTCAAATCAATGAATAGTAATTTTAGAGTATAAAATTTATTAAATGTTGGAATGTTAACCGTTATTCAAAACATAGGGAAATGGTTCTCAATCTGAAAATTTAAAGACGATAAATAACGGAAAATTATCTTGTTAACGTCTCTTGTAGCTTTCCACTAGAAGGAAGATAATTCCTAAGACGAGTACCGCTATGGTCACTCGGGTTGCCGATCTGGATTCAGTTTTAGCTGTCTTCGTACGATGCTCCAGTATTTTCTTTTTCGAGAATGGAGATTAACTCCTTTTGGTACCCTAATTGGTTTGCTAGGCTCTCCATTCTTTGTCCTTGCAAGTCGTGCATTACCTCATGCTCCATCCTTTGCCTCTTAAATTCTGCGGTCCTCACATATTGGTGAATGTCATTGATTGGAATTCCCATAGTATTAATGGGTGCCGTGGTATGTCTTACACAAGGGTTAGGATGGTGTGGGTCGGGCATTAGATATGGGTCTCTTAGTGGGGGTGGTAACTGATTGTGGAGGTGGGGTGTCTGATACGGTTCCTGGGTGTGGGTGATCTAGACGTTCGAAATCTTGGGCCGGTGTTCCTAATCCAATCTGCCCTTACATCAAATCTTGGTCTAGCAGCTGGGAGTGTTGGTGATCGATACACGGGTGACCCGATGTCTTCTTCTCAATCAGACTCTTCTCCGGGACGATATACCGGGGAGGGAGGAGAGTAGGAGTCGATGCCTTTTTTCAAAATAATGGAAAGGTTGTAAGCGATAATAAAATACTGAGTGTCAAATATAGGAGTTCTCATAGGTTTAGAGTTTGACTAGTCATAACACCGAGTCTTTACAATAGTATTTTAGGAGTACACTTGACCTATAAGTAGTGTATCCCTGAGGAGAATTCCCAGGAAAGAGGGGTGGGTCACTAGGATACACTTAAGTACCCTGTCTTTCCTTGGCCAGAATTCCTCATGGGCCTACACACTCTTCCAGCCATCATGTACTAATAACACTATTGTTGGACTCATGGTTAGGATGAGAATTGTTGTGGACTGGGCTTTGAGGCCCGAAAGTGAGGCTTATATGTTGTAATAGGCTCCTTCTTCTTGGAGGGTAAGTGGGCTTCTAGTTTATTATTAGTGGGCTTTAGGCCCAATAGTTTAGATTTAGATCACAAGAGGTGGTGACATTCTATGTGTGAGTTTAAGGGTGCATGAAGAACTAAGTGTGTATGAGTGTGTGTGTGGAAACTTAGGATCACACTTTAAATAAATCAAATAGGTAGCAACGAATAGGAGACAAAAGTTGGAAGGTAATGTGACACATAGACTATTAAGTATTGTATCATATGATGTAATTATATAGTATAACATGTAAAAATATTCACATAAAAAATAATCATGTAGCATGTAGTAGCATGGCATGGTATGGGTGTCCTAAGGTTATAGTCTAGGTCAAGAGTGTCTAATAACCTAATTCCCTATAACCAAGGCTCTGATACCAATCTGTCACACCCCAACCGACGGCGGAATACGTCGGGGCGGGACATGTAGACTGTTCATGAGCACATGGTTGACTAAAATTTTATATATTAAAACGTTACAATTCCATTCACAATTTCCAAATACAACAATACAAGAATATTTGAAATACAAAACATATTCATTTGTTTCAATTAACTAGGTCCACAACCTAAGTGTAGCAACTTGATCAACTCAAACTTTTGTACCTGAAACATGATGAAAACGAGGTCAACTAAAAAGTTGGTGAGCATACATAGGTTTTGACTCTAGATAGCATCAAAGTAGTGTATGTAAACAAATCCATACAAGTCATGATTAATAAGGCGTTTATGGGGAGTTACTATTGTGTAACCAAGAGTACAATCAAACCTTTGTAACTAGCATGCAAAATTGTGTTGTCGGTAACAATCAACCCAATCTAGGTGGGTTTTTCAGACTCAATAGATCTATAATTGTTAACCGTCGGCTTGTATAGTTAATGATTGTACATGTAATTGCACACAAACAGTTAACACACCTAGCACTCAAACATAAAGCTCAAATTGCACACAAATTATAAAGTGGATCTGTATTGTGTAGTTTGTGTAAGTCATTGTAATGTTGTGATCATGTTTCACCCCAAAATGTAAAATAGTGGAAAAAGGGGCTATGTAAAACTCACCTTATATGGATAGCTTGTAGATAACACGAGCAATAGGTAGCAATAGTGATCTTTGCAAATCACAAAGTTAACCTAGAGTGAAAATGTATGAACTTAAATCAAAGACATGTACAATGTCTAAAGTAAGGTCTAAGGTTCAACGGGATTTGAGTATAGGGATTTGTACAAAAGAGTTTGCGTTATGCAGAAGATGTAAGTTGACAGAAGTTTGATATAAAATTGTAAGTTCGAAGTATATATGAAAAATAATATTTGACTTTAGGGTTTATGTTTAAATAAATAAATTCCTCTTATTTATTTTTTTTAAATAGTAAGTCCTTAAATTTAGTGTGATATTATACTTATAATCCAAATAAATAAATTTATTTTATTTATTTATAATTATGTGTCAAAATATAGTGTAAATATATATGTTAGTATGCATCACAATTTAAACTCTAAATGAAAAGTTAATGTAAAAAGATAATTTAAATAAGTAAGTTCTCTTTATTTATTTATCTATTATTTAAATAATGTGTCTAAAAGTGGGTATTTAAGAAAATATTTATTAATATATATATAAGAATTTGTTTAATTATATTTAAACCTTAATTAGCATTTTTAAGGAAATATTTAAAATAAATGTTTGTGGTTCCTTTTTCTTGACTACATAGAATTTCCTCATTTTATTTTTAAAAGTTATATTAGTAAAAATCAACGTTGGAAACAAAGTTTTATAAATGTGTTAAAGAGACACAAAAAAAGAACAATGAAACAGGTCAATGGGTTTCGAACCCATGACCTTGGCTAGGTATACTTGAGCGAGTTAACCACTAGCCCAGGGACACATTCAAGTTTACAATCCGAAATTAAATTTTAAAAGCCGATTTAGTCTGGGTCATCTTCTACAAACAAATACTCAGAATGTAAACACGCTAATCCTAAATCCGATTTCATGAACCTAGACAAAGAGGGGCGACTACGAACGAGAAGGGTTACCTGAGGTAAACGATTCGGACCAGGAGAGGCTTGCTCAGTCGTCGATTAGAGAGGCTCCTCCCCCCCCCCCTTCCTGCGCCGTTCGGACCGAGAGAGAAGGAAATAAAAGGAAAATCAGACTTGCGGATGATCTCGAGTTGTAAACGAATTAGGTATCGAAAGGTATGTGATTAGAACGCGTTTTACATCTATAACTGAGCGAGATTTGAGGGATTAGAAGTTTGATTTGTGGGTTTTGAAATCCGTAACCGAATTCTTAAATGTGACTTTAAAAATCTTGAATTCTCATTCAATAATGTTGATTACGAGTTCCATACGGTCACAAATGTTTTAGACATTGATTAGGGAGGATTTGAATCCCGGATTTACAGGGATTGAAAGAATTGACATCAAATTTTGTTTAACTTTGACTCTGGAAAGTCAAACTAAACAGATGAGGCTTGATCTTGCATTTGACTTCGATGTTAGACGAATTAATTCTTCATACGTATTTGTTTAGAGTTCATCCAATGTCTCTGAGAGATTAAGAGGCTATATCACCCTGAAATCGATGGTTTGAGAGATGAATTTGGGTCCTTTGACTTTTCTAAGTCAAATTGCAAACCTTGTTGACTTTTAGAAAGTCAAAGTACATGTAAGAATTCAAGTTTGAGTGTAACGGTTCAAATTGGAAGGTCCGAATACGTAGAGAGGTTCAAAGATAATTTGAGAGGGTTCTTTGCTTTAGAGGGGGGTCCGAGACTAATTTTTAAATTGAAGTTTTGTAATAAAATAGTTTTTTTTTATAAAACTTTAAATCAAAACTATTATTTATTTTATCTTGAACTATTTTATATAGGAAATTCCATCTTTATAATATTATAAATTAAGGAAAAATTTGATTTATTTGATACCAATGGTTATCTTTGTATTTATATATATATAAAGGGATGTAAAAACACGAAATTAAAACTCATAATTTTTTTATAACAACGTATATATAAGTATGTGCTTATATAAATATATAATAGAAAACAATGTGTTATTGTAGAGTTGAAATTGGAAATTTGGTATAAAATCATAAAATGTTGAATATGTACGGGATTTGAAAATGAAGTGTCATTTTTGTAAAAATAAATGAATAGGTAAACAAGTAGTACCGGAAAAAAATCTTGGATGTTACATTGCAAGGAGTCGGTAAAAACTTCATCACTATTGAGATTAAGGGCAGAAGACTTACATGGAGGTGGGACTTGTGCTTCACCTTCTGTCACTGTGATTTGCACGTCTTCCATTATAGTCTCCAGTGATGGGGTTTTCAGAATCACTTCCCCCGATGAGGTTTCAATTCCAATTTCGTTCCCTTCACGATCATAAACCACACGTTCTATATTCGTCGGCCGTTGTGATGCAATGCGAGTGATTATTGCCTGGATATCCTTCTCATACTGCTCATTTGCCTCTTTGCACCAGGCATTAAACTCCTATTGAGTTCTATATCCCTCATAGGGTTGTGCTTGCAGATAATGATCACCATAATAGTCCGTGGAGTACCCCGATGAATTAGAGCAATTCTAAGTGTAATGGGAACCTCCACATACCTCGCACCACACATTCCCGTATTGATCCCTTTGAGCATAATAACGTCCTTGGTAGTTGTTCCCATAATAACGCTCTATATAAATCCCTGCAAAGGACACTCAAACAAAAAAGATCACGGGCACCAGATATATAAAAAAATAATAAAAAATAAGGAAATAAAAAAAATTCTAAGCTAAGCAAATAAACAAATATTCACAGACTCACTAAAAACAAAGAAAAAACACGGACCCTAGATGCTCTACGACTCAAGACACAAATAGGACCAAATAATCAGTTAAGTTCAGTCAAAGTTAGATATGTTATCGCCTAAGTATCCCGGCAACGGCGCCAAAAACTTGAAGTGCGCCGGACGGTCTATAAAAACTAACTATAAAACCTAACCTAGACACTCTAGCTTTAAGTTTATAAATCTATACTCAACACTCTAGCTTTAAGTTTATAAATCTATACTCAACCTAATACTAGACTACACAACCGGAAAGTGTACCGACCAATGTAGCAAAGTCAAATGAAGTCCGGATATCGAACCCACGAGACACTAGCGACAACTCTATCTAGACTCTGACTCAACTAACTAAACTGAATTATATGGGGGAATTTTGTGTTGATTATAACTACTAGAACTCTCTAACTAACGACACCAAATATAAAGCAAGAGACTTTAGACAACTCACAAATGGGGAAAGCACTACCTAGACTCTGAATCCTATGCATGTACCTTGGAAATCTCTCGGATACGAAAACTATGATCGAACCGGGCTCTTAGAATACGACACACTCAGAATACCTAATGGATCCCATATCATTCTCCGGGTGTGACCTAATAGGAAACCCTAAGGGACGTGTGAAACTCACCGGTTAGTCGGATCACCTCTCAGTTATCTCCAACAACACTAAAGTATTCGCTAGACAGATTACCTCTCGGTCTCACTATCTCAATACACCTTTCAGTGCAAGGAGTAACTTGAATTCACTTGACAAGACACGGAATAACAATGACACTAAGAAACTCTAGGAAACCTCCTTTCAGAGCAGTTGACCTAAAAACCCTAACACCAAAGATTACCCGACAACTTTGCACGTTTCAGCTATTGAAGTAGGCAGAATACTCAACCCTAACAGACTCTCAATCGATGTTCCTATGGATACAATGTAGTAAACCATAAACCAATCACATGCACACATCCAGTGACCTAATATGCGACCATACATGAAAGACATTCACAAAGCAGCATATGGAACAATCAACAGATCATAAATCAAGATCAAATACGCATACACATCCCATCAAACAAAACCAAGTTCTCTACTTTAATATTAATCCATCAACAAGAAACCAAAATCCAAAATCAATCCAAATAACAACGCATAATCATCAAAATCTAGGTAGTTCAAGAAATCTAGCCTACTACCATCATCAAAACATCAACACAAAGTCTAATATCCATGATCATGATACAAGATAGATGAATCAAAAAGCAAAATATAAGAAACATAAACCTAAAAGACGATAATCCAATCGATCCACGCATCCAACGTTTCAATCCTTGATCCCTTGAGACTTCTCCCACTCAAAATCGCCAAAAAGCTTCAACCTTTACGTCTGGAATCGACTTTTTTTAACCTTAGAAACAAACTCAACCTTTTATACCTTGAAAATAGGTGAAAATAGCCGTAACTGGGGTCTCCCGCGTACCGCGAGACCCAGGAGTCCAATCTCTCGTGTACCTCAAGAGACCAACTTCACACGCATGTTTCCTGAAATCACACCCTCATGTCTCGTGTACCGCGAGGCCTACACCATCACAGAAAGTTTCGTGCGTTTTCTTGTTTATTCTCCTTTGCTCGTGCCTTCGCATATCTTGATCGTTCAAGCTCCAAAGTGACCCGATTACCTATAAACCATGGCACAACTCAATACCAAACATAAACGACACAATACAACTCGAAAACTACATAAAAACGACACAAAATATACAGGAATAAGAGGTGTGCTTTGCAACACATCATATATCGATGAAAAACAAAAGTGGAGGGACCACATACTCTATAAAGTGGAGGCCCTAACCAAAACAATAACTGAAATGTTCGGTTATCTATCTTTAAAAACCGACTAGCTTCGGTTAGAAGCAGTTCGCTAATTCAGTTTTGAAACCTGGGTCAGCTCAGTTTTTGGTTAATAACTGAAAACTTAAGCAAAGAACGACTTGGGTTGGAGGTTTAAAATTTTATTTCAATTGAATTTAGTTAACAAAAAACCAAAAAGTTGAACGCATCTTATCAAAACGCCCATTGTATAACATACTAATCCTTTGGGGTTTTGTTTATTTGCTAAATTTTTATGTTGGGGTTCATTTAGTAGTGTCTGATGAATTAGCCGAAAGTCCAATCCTGCGTTAAAAAAAATACTTGGTGAACTTTAAACTTTGACTAAAAATGATTAAAAATTCAAATAACTCGATAAGCAAGGTGCAGATAGTTGATCACAACTAACAAGCTTATCGATATGGTTGATCACAAATTATCTAAAATACACATTTTTTATTAAAACATTGCTGACCTTTTTTTTTACTTGTATAGGACATTAATTATATAAATTTATATTGATTTTAGCTCTTTTATATTTTATTCATAATCTTTAAACTGTTTTTAAGTGTTATGTAAGATTTTCGTACAAATGGTTTCTAAGGGTAGTACTATTAGCTACAATGAAACTCTCTTACAAATCAAAATTAGTTTTTAATATATAATATAATATAATATAATATAATAACAATATTAGCATCTCTCACATATGTAATATGTCGAAATATATTGAATTCCATAGCTAAAAATCACAAAATTAATCGACATATAAAATGCGCTAAAATAAGTATTATAAGATTCATAATATATCACACTAGATCATGTCAAAGCTGGTGAAACTTTTCGCTCTAATTACTACTACAAAGTTGTAATTTACCTCAACGTTTAAGACGCATAAGACAAATTTTGCTGCGTAGGGTACAAGTGCTCTATACAATAGTTCATTATTTAATGCGTATGAGATTATTTAATTCACTATATTAAGTATTATTTTATTTATAATACTTAAAATTAATATTTAAATTTACATTTACTATTTATATTTTTATAAATAAGTACAATTTAAATTAGGTATTATCTTATTTAAATGCTTAAGCATATAATTACTAAATACTTACATAGTTATAATAATATTAATAATAATTATAATTATAATAATAATAATACCCAACCAAATATAATCAGTGTTTAAGACGGTTTGGGTTAGATTGAATTCTCCAAAAGAGACTCGGTGATACCCGCCGCTTTGCGCGGACCAATCCACTAATATATATATGTGTGTGTGTCTGTGTTTTTTTTCCAAAAATTTATATATATAAACATATATATATATAATCGATTATATATGTAAATATAAATTAAATGGTTAATTTGTAATTATCTAATTGCTACTTAATTATTTGAATTTTTGAAACCCTAGATAATTATTTACTGGATAATTGATTTGAAATTCAAAAGCCCAAAAGGTTTTTGACTTGGATAACAAGTTAAGTGATTATAAATAGAGATCTAGGAGTCTCATTATTATTTACCAGTTTTAAAAAACTAAAACCCTAATTTTGCAACCGACCAATCATATAATTCCAATTCATATTTACCTACAGGAACCCTAAAGTACCCAAATGGGTTACGACAGTGTTCCTGCGAACCCGAACCCAAATTTAAATCCCAAACATACTTTTTCGTTGTTCACATTTGGCTTCACCAACCCGTGGATTGAACCCCTTCCAACCCGAACCCAACCTGAAACAGTTGCAGCGATGTTACCATGAACCTCTTCTAACCCGAGCCCCACCCGAGTCCCACCCCTTCCACCCTAATAACCCACACACCTTGGGCCGCCGCCACCTGCGTCGTCTTCGCCACCGCTGCCTCTAATTACCGCTGCGCCGCCGGTCGCCACCGACGTTTCCTCGCATGGTGTTTTTCGTGTACTAGATCTAGCGACCAAGTCGTTGTTTCACAGTTTTCTATTTTGGTACAGTTTCTGCTACCTAAAAGGTACACATTTTCTAAACCTATTCTATGGTTTGTTTTGTTTTAATTAATTTGCGTTTGGACTCCTGACATGCGATTTGGATCTAGATCTGATTGATTCGTGCACACGCTTCCACTTAAAATAGTTTAAAAACCCGTGTACGAAACCCCAACACTTTGGGTATACACGACACACCAATTTAAGGATAGATGATTTATGTTTAAATTAAGCTTAAATCACTAAAAGATGAATATATATATATATATATATATATATATATATATATGGTGAATAAAAAATGACTACGTAATATGACATGATTAAATGGACTGTATATGCTAAAGTGCTAATAAATATATGCCACACCAAGTTGAAGGTATTATCTGTGGTAACTAAATGAGTGTACACTAAAAGAGGGTAAGAAAGTTAAAGAGAGCCCTTTGGCTTCAACAAGAGGGGAAAAGAATATAGATATGCAACATTATTAACAAGCGTAATTCCATTTAGCTATTCTACTGCACGTTGCATTTTTTTTTATCATACAAAATGTAACACTCAAAGACCGGGGCTAGAGGAATCAATTGGATTTACATATTACAGTCATTTTACATTCAATACAATGGATGTTAATAGGTCCTCTAAGTACTATAAGTACAATAAATTTTTCTATAGCTATGTACTAGAGAGTTTTCTTCAATCCAAACACTTGTCTTGCCAAATAGCCATCTGATGTCTTCCCAGGTCCACACTTAATGTCCTTCATTTGTCTGAAATACACACTAAATCGAGTTAACTTACGCTGACGAGTTCTAAGTTTTTCATACGTATCTTTTACTTGAATGTTAACATTTCCATGATTTCATAACATGTTAATTTCATAATAATCCTTTAAATCATGTATGAGCTCATTGCATATATAGATTTTCATTTGCATTCTCCCTAGGTTACATTGGTCTAGGTTTACATCATATATTCACCACGTATCTAGTGAAACTATGGTTTCCAATGGTTGTTAACATATACAATATAAGCGGTATCATTTATACAAATATATGAGTTGAATGCGCTTACTTGGTATCACAAATGGATATCACAAAGCATACGCAATACATGATGTAAGTTCCATAATTTGAAACGCTTTGACACAAGCATGCATCTAGTTTTCAAAGTTAACATGAACTCACATAAAATGTTGCTTGCCTATATATCAGCCTAAAACAATTTAAAAAGGGAAAAGTCTTAGAAACTCGCTAAAAAAGGCAGTGTCTCCCTTAATGTATCCTTTCCTAAACTCACATTCTCCTATGATAATGCTAATCTTGCAATTCATAGGTAACTAACCTCAATTGTTGGAATCTGGTAGTCCATCGAATCCAATTGATGAAGCTTAAATTGTACAAGTTATTAGTTTCCGGTCGAAAACGTTTTCGGATGAGAAGTTTTCGGACGAGAAGTTTTCGGACGAAAACTATTACTTATAAATAGTTGTTAGTTAAAAATGTAATTAGTCTTTTATTATTTTGTCTTAGCTAAAGTATTATTGTGATTAGTCTAACTTTGGTGGATCTACACATAGTTAGCACATTGTAATCATTGGAAGTTTAATACAACAAGTTGTTTTCGTGATTCATCTCCTTCTCATGGCGTATTATGCGTATTTCGGTGTTTGATCTGGTGTATTCGATCTCGTTATCTCTTGGATTGTAATCCGGCTTTCCAAGAGTGAATTGTTGATTTGGTTGCTTGATTCCAGATGATCAGAGGGTATAACAAGTGGTATCAGAGCTGTTGGTTGAAGTTCTTGGTTTTCAAGCTGTTTTTCATCATTTGAGATCGTTTCAGTGTGAATTTCATCGCCATTTCCAAGTATTCTGTGCTATTTTTGATAGAGATGAAGTTTGGGATTGATTTTGATTTTACATCCGGAAAGTTGCAGATCGGATTTGGTGTTCTTGGGAAGCATTGTCCGAAACGTTGCTTGAAAGGTCCGAAATCTCCAGTTTGACCAAAATCCGTTTTGATAAGAGTTTTCGATCGAAATCTCTGTCCGAAATCTTTGAAGTGTTCGAAATCAGCTGTCAGGAATCTTCTATTTGAAATCTTGTTTTCGATCGAAAAGTTTCATCCGAAATTGTTTTCATTTGAAAAAGTTTTTGAACGAAATCTTCAGACTTGAGATTTTTTTTCAGAAATTTGTATTTGTTCTATCGTGATTTTTAAGATGGAAGGCAAAGTTTACGAGACTGAGAGGCTTGTGGGAAAGTCACCACCTATGCTTAAATCTGTATCTGAGTTTTCTAACCGGAAAATTCAAATGAAGGCGTACTTTCGATTTACCGAGCACATTCTTTGGGATTCGGTTGTGAAAGGTCCTCATATACCAAAGATGGCAAATGCTGATGGGATTGTTCCGATTGCTGATCCAGATCAATATTCTAAAGAAGATAAGAAATTGATTGAGAGAGATAATCGTGCTTTGGGATCAATCATACTTGCTCTTCCAACTGAATTGTACTTGAATTTTGAACAACATGAGACTGATCAAAGACTCTTGAATGCTTTGTACTTAATATTTGAGGGAAATGCTCCTCTGCATGAAAGTCGAACTGATCTGTTGCTGAAGCAGTACAACATGTTCAATTATAAGAAGGGTGAATCTCTGAGTGAACAAGTTACTCCTTTCACCACTCTGATCAATAGGCTGAGAAAGATGGGTGTTGAAATAATGGAGTATGAAGTGTGCAAGAAGTTGTTAGATTCGTTACCTGACACATGGAGTATCCCATGTATGCTGATTAAGAACACTACACCAGATTTGAAGAACAAAACCCTTGATGACATAATTTGCCTTCTTGAATCTTATAAGCTAGAAAACAAGAAAAGAGAAATGAACAACCTTGATAAGTCACATCATACAAGTTCAGCAAATGCAGTTTTATTTTCTGGGAGTGGTGAAGGTAGCAGTGGTGGTTCGAAGGCTGATAAGGGAAAAAGTTGTTGTGGTTATGAAAATACTGGAAATGAGAAGAGTAAGGTGGCTGGTCAGATTCCTGAGGACCAGATTGCTTTGTTTGGTGCATTTATGAGTAGCTACGATGCGTTTGTTACTGGGAAACTTCAACCAGTGGTACTAGATGCTGAGGATATGGTCCAAATTAACTCTGATGAGTTGGAGTACATGGATTTGCAATGGCAGATGGCCATGATTGATGTTCGTGCAAAGAAGTATCTACAAAAGACTGGGAAAGATAAGCTCCAATTTGGGAAGAAAGTTGGTTTTGACAAGACTAAACTGAGATGCTACAATTGCTAACAATTGGGACATTTTGCTTGTGAGTGTCCAAAAGAGAAGAAAAAGAAGGTTAAAGGCAATGGTGTCAAGTTGATTGAGCTGACTGATGAAGATGATAAGTCAAAGAAGGCTCCAACAGCTCTTATGTCAAAGCAACTTGGAAATTATGAATGGGAATCCGAGATTGGGGATGCTGAGGAGGACTATGATGAAGCGTTAATGGCTGAAGTTGAAGGTTCTGTGAAAGAAGCTGAAAGTGAAAGTGAATGTGAATGTGATATGCCTGAGAGTGCTCTAAAGGCAAATGACAAAGGCAAAGCAGCTGCATCTGAATCTGGAAACACTTCTGAATCTGATAGTGAGGGATGATACTTCATTCGTTTGCTCTTCTGAATGTATTGAACGTATGCAGAATTATCATGCAGCAAATGTGTTTTTGATTGCTGATAATGATAAACTGAAAAGGGTTAACAAGGAGATTAAACAGAATGAGGTCACATGCACTAGAAAACTTAAAGCAGTATTGAAAGATAATGTAACTTTCAGAGAATACTTGGATAAAAAGGATGTTTTGATAAAAGATCTCACTGAAAAATTAATTGCTTCTGAAACTGATCTTATTAAAGAACGTGTTCTGATTTCAAAGTGGAAAATGCAAAAGAACATTTTAGATGAATGTGTAACAAAACAAAGACTTTTTTTTATCAAAGATGGTATAGGTTATAACAAAGTACCTCATCCTGATAATTTTGTGCCATTTCTTGAACCTCATGAGTCAAATGAATTAATTAGTGCTAGTGATGCTAATTTTCATGACATGTACATTAGTGAAGATACCAAGACAGGTTCTGTAGAGGAAGAAGTTGATCTCAATGGCATAAAAAGTTTTTCTTCTTTCAATAAGCAATGCTCTAGAGAGTTCATTAGAGATTGCAAACAGTATATGGACGTTAATCGTGTGTTAGAGAAGTATGTAAAAGCATGTGATAAACGTGATGTTAACAATGTTTCTGATGTTAATGTTTTGAACGATTCTACTTGCACTACTGATTCTGATTGTTATGATTCTGATTGTGTGTCTGAGGTGTCGTCTACATCTACTTTCTTTGATAAAGTGGTGCATACAGCTAGAGATTATGTGCCAATTCATAAAGCTCAATTTATAGCTAAAGATATTGTGCTAGATAAATATGGGAATCCTTTTATTAAAGAATATGATCTATCACATGAACAGCCTAAGAAAAATGAATTTATCGCTCCTAAAAATCATATTCTTATGAGTGATCAAGAGAGCAAGAAGTATGTCCCGATTATAATCAAGGCACAAACAAAGATCCAAAATAAAAATAAAGTGTCAAATCAAGTGTGGGTCAAAGGCAAATCAACTAATGTCAAAGACAAGTTCATTGATGTCAAAGATAAGCATGTTCAATACAAAGAAAAGTTAGTGAGGAATCATTGTCAGTCAGAGTGTAAAAAAGGAAAGTCAATGTTTGAAGAAGGTGAAATTTCAAAGTCAAAGTCCAAGTCAAAGTCAAAGATTAAAAGCTACACTTGTTACACATGTGGCAAAGTTGGACATTTTGTAAGAAATGGCAAGCACATACCATTTGAGTCAAAGTCAAATGTTTACAATGCACGATCAAAGAATTATACCAACAAGAAAGCGTTCGAGAACGACAAAGTGTCCGAGTCCGGAGTGATTCGTAGATATAACCGTGATTATATGCTTTGTAGAGATCGTTGTGAATATTATTCAAATGCGTGCCATGCTTATATTTTGCCAAAATTTGTGGACCGAAAAAATCCAAAATGGTTCGAGATAAGTGAAGAAACCCGTCATTCCAAGCTATTTTGCTAAACAAAAATTTACTATGAAATATGGAAAAAATGATGATAGTTTTGGGAAAATTAAAACTGAACAATTGTCTTCACATATCTTTGGAACAAAAGTTGATTTGAGTTTGAAGAAGAAGGAACATGTCGATGTGACTAAGACTGTAAAAGGTCAAAATCAACCAAGGTCTAAGATGATCTGGGTACCTGTTTCTCATTGAAATCTTCTTATGTGCAGAGTAAACCAGGGAGGACTATTAATAATGCTTGGCATGTTGATAGCGGTTGCTCAAGGCATATGACATGACAAAAAGAAATTCTTAATGATTTTCGATCTTTTGATGGAGGTTTTGTTGCTTTTGCTGGTGATAAAAGAGGTGGGAAGATCACTGGTTAAGGAACAGTTGTTAATGATCTTATTACTCTTGAGAAGGTCAATTACGTATAACAATTGGAGTTTAATTTGTTGAGTTTTTCACAAGTGTGTGATAAGGATATACCAGTTCATTTCACAGCCAAAGAATGCTTATTTCTCAAGCCTGGACTAGATACCAGAAGAAATGATCTTAATGCGTGCTCCAATAAAATTTAATACTTATGATCGCCCGTAAGTGTATCATGTTTGTTGTCGAAGTCCACCGATTTTGAATCATATTTGTGGCACAGACGAATAGGACACATTAATCTCAAGAATATGAACAACTCGGTTCACAAAGATTTAGTGTGTGGTTTACCTAGAAAAGAGTTTGTTATTCAAGAAATTTGCATATCATGTGCGAAGGGTAAACAACACAAGAAATCTCATCCAGTCAAGATAGTGAACACGTTTCTTAATTCATATGGATTTGTTCGGTCCAGTACGGGTCAAAAGCATTACGAAGAAGTCGTATTGTCTTGTCATCACAGATGATTTTTCACGTTTTTCGTGCATGTTTTTCCTTGCATCTAAGGATGAGACCCCTGAAACTATTATTGAATTTGTGAAAATAATTGAAAACATTTGTGATAGCAAGGTGTCGATTATTCGTAGTGACAATGGTACTGAATTTAAAAATTGAATGATAAATTCATTTTATGCAGATAAAGGTATTACATATCAATTTAGTGCTGCCAAGACCCCTCAACAAAATGGAGTTGATGAGAGAAAGAATCGATCCTTAATTGAAGCAGCACGTACAATGCTAGTAGATTCCAAGTTACCAATTATCTTTTGGGCAGAGGCAGTAAACACAACATGTTATGTGTTGAACAGAGTTCTGATGGTAAAGCAACATTTGAAGACTCCTTATGAGTTGATATTCAAAGGGAAGCCGTACATAAAGTTCTTTCGTGCTTTTGGATGTTCGTGTACTCTTCTTAATACATCTGATTTGTTGCCAAAGTTTGCTGTTGTGGGTGATGAATGCTATTTTATAGGATACTCTTCTTATCAGAAATCGTTCATAGCAGTGTTGCAAAACTCGGCCTAGGCGGCCGAGTACTCGGTGCCTAGGTGCTCCTCGACAATTTACTGCACCGCCTTTCCCCAACTCGGCCTAAGAAACTCGGACTCGGTCCAACTCGGGCCTAGGCGGTCCAACTCGGATTAGGCGGTCCATTATCCGATTTTGGTTTATATGGTCCGATTTGGTCGATGAAGTCATAAAACTGACAGTCAGGGTCCGATTTTGCTTTATAATGGTCCGATTTCACATCTTTACTTCATAATGGTCTGATTTTGCCACTGTATATACTCTCTATCTTTGTCGCTGGAGATGGCGAGGTGAAGAACAGAGGATCAAATGTTCTCTTACATTAGTTTCTGAAATTATTTTCTCTTACATTAAGATTAACCGATTTTGCAACTGTATATCTATTGATTTGGTTCTTTGATTTTGATTTTGGGAGTTCTTTTAAGTATATACTAGTAAACTTAAGATATTTGACATGTATATAATCTCTCAAAATTTATTTTCTTTATAATTTACCATGTCCGAGTACTCCCTGCCTAGTCCGAGCACTCGCAACTCCCCAGTCGACCGCCCTGGGAGCACCTAGCGCCTTCTGCAACCTTGGTTCAGAGTCTACAACAAGAGGATGAAAATTGTTCAATAATCGTATTATGTTGAATGGTAAGAATCTAATGCTCCTCATGTTCATAATGGACCAGAGTGGTTCTTTTATGCGGCTGTCATTTTCAGAACATTTGATCAACAAACCTTGATTGATTCTTCTGGTGCAAGTACTTCTAAGTCAGTTGATGAGTCTTCTTCTACAAGACTTGACTTAACTGCTCATGATTTCATGGTTGGTCCTCAACAAGTGACAGTGCAAAATGAAAGTTCTGATACTTTTACTTCTTCTACCCAAACACAAGAAGGTCATATTGAAAATTCAGTGAATAACCCTGATTCTGAAGTACATATTCCTGTTACTAATGATGATCTAGTTATTTCTGAAGTTCAGCCCGAGAGTTCTACTTCTTCAGCTGAGTATATTGTTCAACCGACCTCTCCTAGTGTTCATGAATCTATCGGCCAATCTCGTGATCTCAATATTACAAACTTGCAAGAATCTATTCAAGTCGAAAACATTTCAACTCCTAGAATTCATTCAACTCATCATGTTGAAAATATCATTGGATCAATTGAAAAAGGCGTTAAGACAAGAAGTCAGTCTGGGAATATTAATGTGTGTTTGTATTCATACTTCTTATCTCAAGAAGAGCTGAACAATGTGAAAATTGCTTTTGAAGATCCAAACTGGATCGAAGCAATGCAAGAAGAATTACTACAATTCAAGAAGTTGAATGTGTGGCATCTTGTGGATCTTCCTGATGGAAAGTACCCGATTGGTACAAAATGGGTTTTTAGAAACAAAAAGGATGATCGTGGAATAGTTGTTCGAAACAAGGCTCGACTTGTTGTCCAGAGATTTTTTTTATCAAGAGGAGGGTTTAGATTATGACGATATCTTTGTACCGGTTGCTCGAATTGAGGCTATTCGAATATTTCTAGCTTATGCTTCGTACACGAAGTTCAAAGTTTGTCAAATGGATGTGAAGATAGCTTTATTTATGGAGTTTTCAAAGAAGAAGTCTATGTTAATCAACCACCTGGATTTGAAGATCCTGATCACCCGTTCCAGGTGTACAAACTCGAGAAAGCTTTGTATGGTTTGCATCAGGAACCTCGTGCTTGGTATGAGACCTTGTCAACTCATCTGACATCGAATAGCTTTGTTTGTGGAACTATTGACAAGACATTATTCTTGAAGAAGATTGATTCTGATCTCTTGATTGTCCAAGTTTATGTTGATGATATTATCTATGGCTCGAAAAATGAAAATCTTTATCGCGAGTTCGAGAAAGTCATGAAGCTCAAATTTGAAGTGAGTCTTATGGGTCAATTGTAATTTTTTCTTGGATTGCAGGTGGAACAATCTGATGTTGGGATACTCATTCATCAATCAAAGTACATTAAATACATATTGACAAAGTTCAACATGAATGATTGCAAGGCGGCATCCACTCCCATAGCTCCTCATGAACCTCTCACATTGGATCCGTCTGGTGTTGAAGTTAATCAGAAATTTTACCGCTCCATGGTTGGTTCTCTGGTGTACTTAACCGCGAGTCGACCTGACATCATGTTTGTTGTATGTTCTTGTGCTAGATATCAGTCAGCTCCCAAGGAATCACATGAATCTGTACTCAAAAGGATTCTTCAGTATCTTAAGGGTCATGTCAATCTTGGTCTTTGGTATCCGTCAGAATTTGAGTTTAATTTTTATGCTTACACTGACAGTGATTACGGTGGATGTAATTTCGACAGAAAATCTACATCAGGTGGATGTCAATTTTTGGGGGAGCAATTGGTGTCTTGGTAATGCAAGAAACAGACGAATGTGTCTACATCAACTGTCGAGGTAGAATACACAGCTGCTTCGAGCTGTTCTTCACAAGTGATATGGATTCAACATCAACTTTTGGATTTTGGAATCAACTTCATGGAAACCCGATTTTTTGTGGCAATGCAGCAGTGTTGGGTATAGTGAAAAATCCAATTCAACATTAAAAAACAAAGCATATCGCCATCAGGTTATATGTCATTCAAGATTGTTTTGATAATTGATTGATTAAGGTGGCCACGTTGATACCTTAGAGCAGAAAACCGATATTTTTACAAAAGCATTTTTCACTGATCGGTTTAACTCTCTGATAGAAATGTTAGGATGATTTCTTTTTTATTGAAGTTTATGTTTAATTATATATATATATATATATATATATATATATATATAACTTTGGAGGAAAATTGTTTCACAAAATATTTGAATAATGTCTGATTTTGAATGAAAAACCGTATTTGTTCCTCAAAAAGATTTTCTTTTAGTGATAAAATTGTGTTGTGTGACTTTGTGAGTTGTGTTATGTTTACTGTTTTATTATTGTGCAGTATTTGTGTTTTAAGGGGAGAATAAAAGAAAATGAAAACATATAAAAAAGAGAAAAAGAAAATAAGTGATAGTAATATGTTCTATGTTGTGTTGTGAAAATTTATGTATTTTGTGCTAATCCTAAAAGTTTGAACATGTGTAACTAGTTGACTTGCATATAAGAAATGATAGTATATTTGTTATACTGAGCTTACGCATGAATTGGATATGATGGTGACATCAGTTACAATAATTGATATGTCGGTAGGCTCTGTATGTAATAAACTAGGCGATATTTGTGTGATTAACTAAATTGCAATCTTTGTGTTTTACCCACATCAAAAATCGGTAATCTCATCATTTGAATGCTAGGAGAATCTAAACATACCATGAGAGCAGGATCTTGATGCGTCCTTAGCACAATTTGTTTACTCTATGACTATATCCTTTGCATATATGATTGGAGTTAAACACCATTTAATACAGCTGATGGTTCTAGTGAACATCTCAGATGGAAATCGGTATGTTTGCCCTTGATTCAGTTCCTGAATTCATTATATATCCAGATAACAGTTGGATACCCGTTACCCGAATCATCTGATTCTTTGTACCTACATATACTCATCTAAATCATCAGGATTCCTTGTTTCATCAAACTTACAAACCAAGACAATTAAATCAATATGATTCCCCATTCAAATCCACTTGGATTTCATTTTTCTGTGCTAAGGATACTACCTTCACGCTGGTGATTGGATATGATCTAGTGAAATCTTACATTGTTTCTTAGTTCATTCCATCTCGATAGTGCGGTACACATTGTATTGATAAATATTACCCTAATTGTCACACTGTATTTGCTAAAATATGATGCATGAGTTTAAGTGGATAAATATACTGACAATCAATGCTGAACTGTATAGATCTTGATTTGATATGAAGTGTGATTAAGACAGTGTGCATTTATGATCCTATGTCAATTTCAGTTTACCAAAAGATAAAGAAAAGAAAATAAAAGTGGTTACTTGTGTTGTGGTTTATACCTTTGTAGTGTAAATATTTTTGTTTGTGTATGTTTAGTTTAGTTTGTTTTAGTCTTTAAAATTCTAGTTTTGTTTTTATAGTTGTGTGTGTGTGTGTGTCAGAAAGTGCTATGTGTTATATTTCTTGTGTGTGTGTTATATTACTATACCAAAATATTTTGGAACGGGTGTTGATGATATTGAAATTGGATTGTGGAATAAAAGTTGAAAATTTCATAGGGTAAAAAGTTTTCGTTTGAAAAGTTTTTGCCCGAAATCTATTTCATCCTAAATGTTTTTCCTTCGAAAAGTCTTGTCCGAAAAAGTTTTCGATCGAAATCTCCTGTCCGAAATGTTTTTCGGTCGAAATCTTGAAAGGTATATATATGGAGATTTCGTTCGAATTCATTTTCACTACCATTTTCGATCAGTTGTGCGTTTTCTCCGGATTTTTCTTTAAGTCCGAAGTTTTCACTCGAAATCATCGATTTGTGCTAGATTCACTCGTTTACGAAGCTTTCCTACATGAGAGATACGTTTTTTCAACCCGTAGTTAAGATTAGGATAGATCCAGAACTTAGTTTTTAGAACTTATGAATCGTCCAAAATCTTGCTTGAATGGAAAGAAATCTTTTTCGGAAGAAGATGATGAGTCTCTCTGATTTGTCCGAAAAAGTTTTCGATCAGGTGTTTTCGTTCGAAATCTCAGGTGTTGATCTTTATTTCAGAAAATTAGTTTTCGATCGAAAAGGTTTTCGATCAAGAGTTTACGATCGAAATCTTTGGAGTTGTAAAATTTCAGAATTTTCTAACTTTTGAAATTTTGTTTCTTGCGGCCATGAATCGTCTTAAGTTTGATGCAAGGCATGATATATGTGCTTGTTTGACTACCAACAGTAGAAAGTCAAGGGGTTATGAGGAGATAGTCAACTTTCTTAGAAAATCAAGAATCTCAACTGCAGTTTCTACACAAGTCAGAGTTCATAATTCACAAGTTCGTGAATTCTGGGAGAATGTTGTTTATAAGCATATAGATAAAAGAGATTTGGATCGATAGTACTGTCAGTGGTAAGAAGATTAAGATTTAATGAACAAGTGATCAAGGAAGTACTTAACTTCAGGGATACAACAAAGTTTCCCTACAGAATGAGCTATACTAGAGTATCTGGAATTATTTTGACAATGGGATATGAAGGAGGGTTTCCTAGGAGGCAAGTTACAAAGACTTTATTGGGAAAGCAATGGAGATATTTGGTTCACGTGTTCATACATTGTTTAGGGCAAAAGGACTGGAGGGATTGACCAGATTAGAGAAGTTTTTAGCAGGGCATTGGTGTGTCTGGAAACTCATAGAATGTTTAACTTTTCAAGGATGATCTTTGAAGCCATGGTCAATAACTTTGTAGGACCAAGACAGAATCACAAGTTCTTATTGTATCCAAGATTCATTCAGATGATCATTAACTCACTTTTACCAGACTTACCAAATGATGGAGTTAAGTTACCACTCGAACATATGTCAGAATCAATCTTCAGTAGCATGAATTCCATTAGAAAGAAGAATAAGTTTAGTGGACAGGTCACTCCGTTATTTCCTAATATGCTTGGTGATAATCCAGATCCAGATTTTGGGATTGACGATGAAATACATGATTTATTAAGCAGCGGAGTTGAAGATAATGATAGTGAAGATAGTGATGATGGTGATAATGGTCATGATGGTGATGGTGGTGTAGGTCAAGTTAATACAGAACAACTCGTTAATCAACCAGTAAATGCTCAAGTTGATCAAGAGCAAGAAATGAATGTAGAGAATGTTGTACCTGAAAATATAGAACTAGCTGTCACAAAAAGAGTTGATCAGGTTGTGAATGAAGAAGTTAATGTGGAAGATAATGAAAATGTGATTGAAACAGAACAAGTTCAGAATGAACTGGATGTTATTTCTCCAGAAGCAACAGAAACACCAAACAAAAAAAAAGGAACCTGAATCTGAAGTGAACGTGCCTTCTAGACCTCCTCTGTCTAAGGGTATCGTATTCAAGAATCCTGAGAAGAAGAGACTTAAGACAATGGCAAAGAGAGATATTGGTAAAAGCAAAGGCACAGAGAAACCAGAACCTGAAAATTTAAATCTTCGAGAGATTTTAATTTGATTGATGTGGAGTTTGCAAACTTTGCAACTCAAGAAACTGCAAATATTGTTAGTTTGTTGAAGACTCAAATAGCAAATCTCCATAGTAGAGAAGTAGTGAGTGCTAGGGATATTAGAGAATTAAAAGTTGGATAAAGTCGTCAACAAGAACAATTGGATCAACAACAAATTCAGATTAATCAACTTCAAAGTTTGGTGCAAGACTTACTGAAACATATAGGAGCTCAGACTCAGAATGTGAATTTTGAACCTTAACCCAACCCTACAGATTTACATGTTGATGAAAATCAAGAAGGACCGTCTACTGTTGCACCTTCTCAACAAGATCGATCTCCTGTTATTGAAGCAAGCTTATTCAGTTCACAGGATGAATTTGATGGGGATGCGTTATTGAATTATCAAGGTGAAGGCATGGAAATTACAAAAAGTCAATCAAATGATCAAGAAGGAGAGAAAGAGAATGAAGAGAAGGAGAATGAGGAAGAGGAAGATGAAGAAGTAATAATCACTTGTGAAAAGAAAGATGATGACAAACCTTCTGATGACGATAATAGTAGTGATGGTGCTGGAAATATGGATACTGGTATGAATGATATTAAGTCAGATGATGAAGGTCCTACTAATAAAGATTACATCAAGCATCAGTATGAATAGAAACAGACTTAAGTTGAAGGTGATGGATCGATGATTGGAAAGATGGATAGAATAGTTGGTGAAAGAAATAACTTTGAGTTTCCAACCGAAGGAAGTGACAAAGATAAAGCTCAAACATAATCTACACCAAAGCAGAATGTGATTGACAAGAGTTTGTGGTGGAAGAAGACAGAGAAACCGTCCATAGTCGAGAAGATAACTCAAAGGATAAGGAGTCTAAAGAAAGCTTTGACAGGACAGATCCTTGGATGGAAACATGATGATGATAAGAAGATGTATGTGATCAAGAGGGTTAAGGGGGACATTCAATATTTTGAGACAAGTCACAAGTTGAAGAGCTTACCTAGATGGGATGTGCGTGATCTAAGTCATCTTGATTTGATCAATCCTTCCAAGAACAGCATTGCATCGAGCTTTGAAAGATTTCTTAGGGAGCAGTGTAGTTTGGATAGATTCACTGACTTCAGGCCTCAAATACCAAAGTGTGTAAAGTTAAAGAAAAGGGATAAAGATGGTAAGAGAAAATTCACGTATGTGGTGCAACCAGCTGATACAATATCAATTGTTTATATCCCATAGAGAAAAGAAAGCTTTATCAAAGAATTTGATCATTGGGTATATGACAGCAACACTCATGAAGCAGTTATCACACAAAGAGGCTTACCGAAATTCAGAGTCTTTGATCCAGTGGATCTATTCAGTTTCTCTGATGAAAACCTGAAGATTCTATGTTATAATGCCATTCAATGTGATATGAGTACAATGATTAAGGCTAAATCAAAGTTGTATATGTGAGTGGTTGCAAGATGTCTCTCAATGCGGGCTGAAACTAGAATGTTAAAGAAAATATCGCAGGAACTGGAGTCTAAGCGTGTGAAAGTTGAAGTCAAGCCGACAACTGACAAAGAATGAAGAATTGGCATTCAATGGACTAGGGGGAGATTTTTGGAACCTAGTAGTCCATCGAATCCAATTGATGAAGCTTAAATTGTATAAGTTATAAGTTTTCGGTCAAAAACGTTTTCGGACGAGAAGTTTTCGGACGAAAACTATTACTTATAAATAGATGTTAGTTCAAAATATAATTAGTCTTTTGTCATTTTGTCTTAGTTGAAGTATTATTGTGATTAGTCTAACTTTGGTAGATCTACACATAGTTATCACATTGTAATAATTGGAAGTTTAATACAACAAGTTGTTTTTGTGATTCATCTCGTTCTCATGGCGTATTATGCATATTTCGGTGTTTGATCCGGTGTATTCGATCTCGTTATCTCGTGGATTGTATTCCGCCTTTCTAGGAGTGAATTGTTGATTTGGCTGCTTGATTCCAGACGATCAGAGGGTATAACATCAATCAACCAGGTAATTAACCCGCATTCTTCCGGGTATAACCTGTGTCCTTCAGGGTATAATCCATGTCCCTCGGGTATCCAACCCGTATTATTTGGTTTAATCTCAAAACATCATCCTGTATACCCAAATAATTATTTCATTTATAAAAATTTAAATATTCCAATATTTCCAATCATCTCGATTTGATGTCGAATTTAATCAATAATCATTCAAAATTTTTCAATATCCCAATACTCATTATTCCCGTAATAATTTCTGATCAATTCGCCCATATAACTATTCCATAATAAAACCAAAGCTTAACGGGTTTAGTTTATACCTTTCGTATAAATGGTTCGCATACGCGACACCACCAGATTCCACACGCAATACGAATCATTACCACCATTAGGATCATAGGACCATAGAAATTTATATGGTCCCATGAAATCATGAGATTAAAATATGTGATATGCTTGTATAGAATTCAAATCTCCACCATGTACATAAAACATTACACAAATCAAGAGGACTTTAAAGGGTTGTAATGAAAAGGTTAGGGACAAGGGTACGAAATAAGAAATTTAAAATTGGCTAAGGTGTATAAAATCCGGACTAGCTAGGCTAAAAACAATTAAACAAGTTACTAAATATTTAAATCTTTTGATCCCAATAAAGCTAACTACTTCATTTTGACTTTTTTCTTTTCTACTTTAGGTCATTTTGACCTAATCATATCATTATTTTTTGTTTTTTTTCTTTCTTTTTCTCTTTTTTTTCATTCTTTTTTCTCATTCTTTTATTTTTTTTTCCACTCCACTATAAGAAAGTAATAAGGTAATATAATTTCAACTGAAAATAAAAATGACACGAACGAGCACTAATTAGAACCAGATTTATAACACAGGTTTAAAAATAAAAAATGTTAATTAGGCTAATGGCTAGTAAATGTGGTTTAAACAAACAAACATGTAATAGGCTTAAAGGGGTTATCTAAGGGATAATTTTAGCGTGTGGAAAACAAAAGAAAAAGCTAAAACAAATGGGTTTAATCCTAGTGGCTCTATCATTTTTATGCAAAGTTTCAGTCATGATCTTGAAATACATAACATATACAAGTTCTAAAATAGATGTAAACATGTTGGCGAACACTCAACGAAATAGAAATGAGCTAATAATATATAATAAATCTCAAGCAGACTAAAAAAATCACCGGAAACAGTGAAATAGGGTTACCGATGTGAATTATGCGTATTTAAAGCCTATCCAGTTTGTTTTACTCATTTAAGGATTCCAAGACATTTTCCTCAAAATACTTGTTGGGAATACTTTATCTTGCAACTTAAAGAATCAAACCATGCCTAGGGATTTAAAACATTTACATAGATAAGAATCTCAGTTAATGGTTTATGTTGAAAAGTTGTGTATTCATGCATAAGGAAAGTGTTTTATGATGCTGTGGCAATTTATTTGCAAAAATTTCAAAAATTTTGTCCATTTTAAGCAATTTCCTAATCAATTCCTCATCCCCACACTTGAATTGTATATTATCCCTAATGTACATAAAAATTAAGAGCAATGTAAGGAAAGGAATTGAAAAACTTCCTTGATTCTTCGGTTCCTCCTGTGTGTGGCTAAATTCCAATTGTTAGATACCACCATGACCACCTCTCTGTAGTTGTCAATAACGATCATCTATTATGCTCAACAATCACACATTATATCACAGTGGTAAACATAAAAGCATAACAACAACAAGACATTCCATATCATAACATCAAACAAAAATTAGAAGAAAATAAAAGACAAATTCAAAACTCTGGTTGCCTCCCGGAAGCGCCTAGCTTATTAACGAGTCCTTAGCTCGACTCGTTCACCAATCTCAATTGCTTGGGGGTCGGAGGTTGATCACCTCCTCATCTTGTGTGTCAATTGGCCCCTCAATGTACCTATCTAGTCTATAGCCATTCACTTTGAAATTCGTTATGTCTTCATGTTCAATTTCTACTGCCCTATATGAGAATACTTGTTTGACCGTGTACGGTCCTTTCCTAGGAATAACCTTAATCTGGAATTGTATAACTGCACACGATCCCCCATATGGAATTCTTTGTTCTTCAAGTGGCGATCATATATGTTTTTCGTTCTCTCTTTATAATTTGTGGAATTTGCATAAGCTTAAGTTCTCAACTCATCTAACTCGTGTAGCTACATAAACCTACGTTGACCTGCCTTAGACAAGTCAGATTGACTGCTTTTAAAGACTAATAAGCTCTGTGTTCCAATTCCACATATAGATGACATGCTTTTCCATAAACTAACTGAAAGGGGGTGGTCCCTATAAGAGTTTTGTACATTGTTCGGGAAGCCCATAGGCCGTCATCTAACTTTTCAGCCCAATCTTTTCGATTTTGTCTAATCGTTCTTTCTAGGATTCGTTTTATTCCACGATTACTGACTTCGATTTGTCCACTTGTTTGTGGATGATATGGTGTTTCAAGTTTGTGAGTTACTACATAATGTCGAAGTGCTTTTTCAAGTTATGCATTACAAAAGTGAGTTCCTCTATCGCTAATTGGGGTTCCAAACCATGCAAACAGTTTCTTCAGAAATCTCACAACAACCGTAGCATCGTTTGTAGGTAAGCCTGAGCTTCAGCCCACTTGGAAACATAATCGACCGTACTTTTTTCTGTAAGATGATGGGAATGGTCCCATGAAATAGATTCCCCAAATATCAAAAACTTCAAAAACCAGAATTCATGTTTGTGGCATTTCATTGTGGGATGAAATATTTCCTGCCCTTTGACAAGCATCACATGATCTAATGAACTCATGAGCATCCTTGAAAATGGTAGGCAAGTAGAATCTCGAGTCAGAGACTTTCTTAGTTGTAGAGTTTGCCTCGTGATGGCCACCCGTTGGTCCTTCGTGGTAGTGCTTTAACACTTTTTGTATCCAACCCGTAGTATTTGGTTTTATCTCAAAATGTCATCTTGTATACCTAAATAACTATTCCCATTGCTTATATTTATTAAAATATAAAAGTTCTAACACTTCTAATCATCTCGATTCGATGTCTGGTTTAATCAATAACCAATAAAATTTCTCAATATCCCAATACTCATTATTCCCGTAGTAAATTCCCATCCAATTGGCTCATATAACTATTCCATAATAAAACCAAAGCTTAACGGGTTTAGTTTATACATTTCGTATAAATAGTTCGCGTACGTGACACCACCCAAATCCCACATGCAATACGAATCAATACCACCATTAGGATCGTTTTTGGCTCCCGAGCATTTCTCCATACTCAAAATCGACATACAAAGTCGTTTGGACAGCCATGCAACCCGAAACGTTTCCTGTTTTGGCACAAACTCATTGTTACATCCTGATCAGTCTCAAAAACATATCAAAAGACTCCTGATCAGAATTTCCTCCGATGGAAACGTTCATCTATATGTTAAGATGTTGCTGTCAAAGACTCATAACATTCCGACGGTCGGATATCCGGGGATTGACAATTCTTTAAAGCTATGTTTTCTAGTGCGAAAATCCTATCAGTCAAGATTAAGCTAGAAAACACATACCTACAGACGTCTGGTCGACAATTCCTCCCGTATGAATGTGCGTCGATGTGTCTCGAAGCTACTGTTAAAAAATGAAAGGTTGGATCGCCAAGATCGTTCGATCTTGGAGACTGCACAAGTGAAAAGGCAATATGTACTTATTGCATAAATCGTTTTTGATACTTTTTGGAAGTCTTAAGTAAGGATTTAGGGAAATTGGAGCTTACATTTGCGTTCATAGCGTTGGGAAATGGTTCCGGGTGAAAAACTGCACATTCGGCCGCCTCCGGCCACTGCCGGACCAGCCCAGAGCTCTCCAGCTCTTCTCCCCCTTTTCTTTCTGATTTTGCAAAATTGAGAACGGTGGACATGAAGGTATATATACACACACATGTGGTGGTCTCCGATCGCGTGTTTGTTTCTCGTTTAAACGAACCCGATAAAAATAACCACGTTACTTTACCCAAAAATAACTCATTATATTATTTTCCCACAAGTCCTTTCTTCTCATAAATATATATCCCTTCAGATTTAAAGTTATTATTTTACGAAACCACTCGGCTCAGGTGTTACACGCGTCAAACCGAAGCCGAGAGAATTTTTGTATCATTTAACACCCAAATAAATCTTGCTATCATTTGTTGCTCGCTAGCGAGTTTGTTTCATCGAAAGTGTATTTTGAAATAATAATAATAATTATTATATATTATTGTTATACGAATTCGTGGCACAGGTGTTACACAAAATGAGCAGAATACTAGTGTAGTCACACGCTATGAAATGCTCAACGTTTTTTAATGACAATAAAAAATGAGCATGTAATACAAATACTAAATATAATTTTATATGTACATATCCTACATTCTTAAATCAATACGAAGAAGGTTCGAAAGACCAAATTAATGAAGAATATCAAGAAGAGTGAACGGTTAAAGAATGATCAATGCACGGTCCATGAATCGACTATAAAGGACGAATCAACTCAGACAAGGAAATAAATTGAAAAAAAAACTTGAGAATAAAAGCCATAAGGTAAATGCTCGAACCTATTGTGTATCGACCACACCAAGGTTAAAAGCGAGACTTAAATCAACCATCAATGATGAATAAGAAAAGGTGTAAAACAAAAATGAGTGGAAAGACCAAAATGGTTGGAAGAATCTTCTATAAGAAGAAGTCTTTCAACATGTTTTAGAGCCATGAAACTCATTAGTATTTCGGAATTTCCACAACTATTCACCTTAAAAACATGCTCAAAATACTTGAAATCACTTCCTAAAGTAGTAATCAACTCTGGTTGATTCTAAGATGTTAACTCTTAGTCAAATGGTCTCTCCCAAAGATGACAATAAACCCTTTTTGTCTTAACTCATTCAATGTTCCTTTTGTTAAGAATGATCAATGCACGGTCCATGAATCGACTATAAAGGACGAATCAACTCAGACAAGGAAATAAATTGAAAAAAAAAAACTTGAGAATAAAAGCCATAAGGTAAATGCTCGAACCTATTGTGTATCGACCACACCAAGGTTAAAAGCGAGACTTAAATCAACCATCAATGATGAATAAGAAATGAAGGTGTAAAACAAAAATGAGTGGAAAGACCAAAATGGTTGGAAGAATCTTCTATAAGAAGAAGTCTTTCAACATGTTTTAGAGCCATGAAACTCATTAGTATTTCGGAATTTCCACAACTATTCACCTTAAAAACATGCCCAAAATACTTGAAATCACTTCCTAAAGTAGTAATCAACTCTGGTTGATTCTAAGATGTTAACTCTTAGTCAAATGGTCTCTCCCAAAGATGACAATAAACCCTTTTTGTATTCAATGTTCCTTTTGTTAAGAATGATCAATGCACGGTCCATGAATCGACTATAAAGGACGAATCAACTCAGACAAGGAAATAAATTGAAAAAAAAACTTGAGAATAAAAGCCATAAGGTAAATGCTCGAACCTATTGTGTATCGACCACACCAAGGTTAAAAGCGAGACTTAAATCAACCATCAATGATGAATAAGAAATGAAGGTGTAAAACAAAAATGAGTGGAAAGACCAAAATGGTTGGAAGAATCTTCTATAAGAAGTCTTTCAACATGTTTTAGAGCCATGAAACTCATTAGCATTTCGGAATTTCCACAACTATTCACCTTAAAAACATGCCCAAAATACTTGAAATCACTTCCTAAAGTAGTAATCAACTCTGGTTGATTCTAAGATGTTAACTCTTAGTCAAATGGTCTCTCCCAAAGATGACAATAAACCCTTTTTGTCTTTACTCATTCAATGTTCCTTTTGTTCCGTTTATCATCTTAGCCGCTTCTAATAAGTCTTGACTTTTTTTTTTGAAGATGTTTTGAGAGAGCATTTGTGATACTTAGAACATCTTCCATTGAGTGTGCATAAAAAGCAAATTCAAGTTTTTTAAAATAAGATAGAATACCTTTTGCATTAGTACGTTGTTGTATGCTATATCCTTCTTCTTTAATATAATGAAGTAAGTCAACAACTTTCGGAAATAATTTAATCAAACTTGTGATTGTTCCATGATAAGAACCACATCGTGTATCTCCGGCTCGTGCAAGGGAAACCTCTTGGTTTAATCCTTTTCCGTTCTTAATTACACCTTCAAATATTTCTTTTTCCACTCTCTCTCTTCTTGCCTCCCGTAACATATCTTTTTGTTTGCAAGAAGCAGAAACCGTTTTGTCTTAACTGGTGTGATGTGATGTGATCAAACCCTTTTTGTCTTAACTCATTCAATGTTTCTTTTGTTCCGTTTATCATCTTAGCCGCTTTTAATAAGTCTTGACTTTTTTTTTGAATATGTTTTGAGAGAGCATTTGTGATGCTTAGAACATCTTCCATTAAGTGTGCATAAAAAGAAAATTCAAGTTTTTTTAAAATATGATAGAATACCTTTTGCATTAGTACGTTGTTGTATGCTATATCCTTCTTCTTTAATATAATGAAGTAAGTCAACAACTTTCGGAAATAATTTAATCAAACTTGTGATTGTTCCATGATAAGAACCCCATCGTGTATGGCTCGTGCAAGGGAAACCTCTTGGTTTATGTAACATCCCAAAAATAAAACGACAGATATAATAACGGAATAAATGAACCAGGCATGTCGGGTCGGGTTGGATGGGCTAGAAGGGGAGCCTCCCCTATAAATAGCCAAGGTCACAACCCATTTCTCTCATTTGCAACTTCTAGAGAGAGAAACCGTAGAGAGAGAAAGTTGTCGGATCGACCCGAGATTTGAGAAGTGTGTTGCTCCATAACTCGTGAGAAGAACATCCGGATCAGAAGCTCGATTCAGGTAACGATCCGACCTAAATCTGAGTTTTTGTTCGTTTTTGGGTTTTTCGGGTTTTGGGTGAAAAGGCAACGTTTTTACGGATGGAACTGAAAGATAATCACGGATTTGAGTTCCTCAATGGAAAACGAACGTTTTGAATGCAACAGGTTCGGGATCTTGACATGATCAGACCCGAATGCGAAAGTTAGGGTTTTCGCGAAGAACAGGTCGTGCGCACTTGCTAAGTACGCACGGAGCAGGTCCTGCGCACTTGCTAAGTGCGCAGGAAGAGGAACCTACGCACTTGCTAAGTGCGCAGGAGGAAGGACCTGCGCACTTGCTAAGTGCGCAGGAAGCATGGTCTGCGCACTTGCTAAGTGCGCAGGAAGCAGAGTCTGCGCACTTGCTAAATGCGCAGACATCAGAACTGATTAAGTGAAGTCAGTATGTTAGAATGGTTAAACCGTTAGATTCGGGATTGGTCTGATGTGTATTTAACTAATCAATTCAGATCGGAAGTGAAGTTGTTGGACCTTTGTTTAGGACAACCGAGACTAGCTTATAAGGTGAGTTCTAGAAGCCCTCTTTTAAATGTTTTTATATAATGTTTTCGGGCTGGTGTGTACACGTATGAAATGATGTTTTATGAAATGATATTTTATGAAATGATGTTTATGAAACTACGTTTACGAAAGGAAATGATTTGGAACGAAGGGTTTATGGAAAGAAAGTTTATGAACGGAATGTTTACGAACGAATGTTATAAAGAAATGGTTTAATGAATGTGAAAAGGTAAAGGGTTTTGAAAGTGAAGGAAAGGTTTTATGAAAAGAAAACAAAAAGGGGCAAAGGTTTTAAAGAAGTCATTACAAATCTAATCTGTCGAATGAATGGAATTGACGAATGAAGTCTGGGAACGAGATTCCCAGCCTTGTGGTAGATTATGGACAGCGAGCCATAGTTACCATAAGAACAACAGGGGTAGTGTCTTAGTGGCCTGCCAATGGTTTTGATGTTGTACAACTGGTAAGGGAGTAACGACGGTTACTCGGGTGATGACGATCATCCTAAGGGAAAGGGTAATGGGAAATTAATGACGGCGATACGTAACGGTTAATTTCCAAAGGAAAGATGCGTGTTGGGCAATGACGGCGATACGTAACGGTTGACCCCACGTATTGAATGGTAATGGGAAATTAATGACGGCGATACGTAACGGTTAATTTCCAAAGGAAAGATGCGTGTTGGGCAATGACGGCGATACGTAACGGTTGACCCCACGTATTGAATGGTTGTGGCAATGACGGCGATACGTAGCGGTTGCCCACAACATTAAAGGTTCCTACGGGGACATAGAGATGCGTAACGATACAGATTTTAGATAGTAATGTATGACTTAAATGAATGTTAATGTTTTAAACAAATGATCCGTTCAATGTGTTTAAATGTGCGAAGGTTTACGAATGAAAGGCCCTGTTTTCTTATACGAATGTTAAACCCTAATGAATGTTTGAATGATGAACCATTTCTTAAATCGAACGAAAACTAGAACTCACCAGCGTAGCTGACGTTTTTAAGTGTACACATTCAGGTTAAGGCAGGTTATGAGGATGGACGGTGATGCTTGGCTAGAGATGAAGAGTTACCCGACTGCTTTGAAGACTGGCATCCCGTTATGTTTAGCTATGATGTAAATATGTTTTAATCAATGTTTACGCTTCCGCATGTATGAACAACGATTAAGTTATGTTTAAATGAAATTTTCCGCTGCGTTATTTGATATTCATGTTTAAGAACTGTTTGTGAATGAGTAATTCCAACAAGTGAGGCCTCCCGGGTTTGGGGCCTCCCGGGTTGGTATCAGAGCAATAGTTTGAGAGATTCGGACACTCTCAGTGTCTGAACTTAAACTTTGAATGGGACCGAAAGCGGATGCCAGTACGGGTAACTCGAGCCAAAGCATCAGGTATGAAGGTAGTATATGTATTTACGTATATAGTATGCCTTAGAAAGGGTTAAGTAAGGACTTGTGTTTTGATGAAATCACAAAGGTGGTCAAATAGAAATCGAAAGGTAGTGTAATGGTTAATTACAGATGGCCAGTGTATATTAACATCTTACAGTGCTTATTGAATTCTATTTGTTAACTAGCGTGATGACATTGGATTTCTTATCTTATAGTACGTAATGGCAAGGAGAGGAAACGGAAGGCGTGGTGGCCGTACCGGTGGTCGTACCGGCGGTCAAAATGGTGGGCGTGGCAGGATCCCTGCGCGCCAAGTGTATAGTGAAGAAGGAAGTGTTCACACTGAACCGGCGGTTAGTGTGCATGAAGCTGAGCAGACACAGGTTGAAGAACAACCTTTCACTTTTGAACCAGAAGTGAGGGCAGCCATAGCTCGAGAATTTACAGAGTTGATGAAGACTTCCCTGCCAGGTCTGTTGGCAGAAGCATTGAAGCAGGTCAATGCGGTGGGTGGGTCTAGCGCGGCAGTTGGTGCTCAGAACAATGAGACCGACAATGCACCACCTGCTCGCGGATGTGATTATAAGTCCTTTAAGGCATGTGAGCCGCCGGTCCTGACTGGGAAGAAGGACGCGGTGGCTACTTTTGATTGGGTAATACGTATGGAAGCCGCCATCCGTCTGAGCGAGTGTCGAGCTAATCAAGTAGTGAAGTTTGCTGCTAACTCCTTGAGGGAGGAAGCATCCCACTGGTGGGAAGGTGTACGTCAGGCTAAAGGGAGCGAGATTGTGGATGCGATGATGTGGGCTGACTTGAAAACTTTGGTGATCAAGAACTTCTGCCCAAGGAACGAGATTGAAAATGTAGAGAGGGAATTTCTGGGTTTGAAGGCCGGGAACATGACGCACCGGCAATACACAACCCGATTTAATGAACTGGCACGTCTGGTGCCACACCTTGTCACTACTGAAGAGAGAAAGATTGTCTGCTATGTTCAAGGTTTGCCGGACCAGGTCCGCACCTATGTTAAGGCAAACGCCCCTACTACCTATGATTCGGCAGTAGAGCTAAGCGGCGTGGTATTTGACGATCTGGCACTGAATGTTGTTGCCGTTGAAGAGCAAAAGAAGAGACCGAGCTTCTCAAACAAGCGAACTGGGGGAAAGATGTTTGGGGCTCGTGATAAGAGGGCTCGAGTGGGTGAGCCGACTGTTTGTAAGAAGTGTGGAAGGGAGCATGTAGGTGAATGCAGACTAGGGTCTAACTTGTGCTTTAAGTGTGGCAAGACCGGGCACTACTCCCGAGAATGCCCGCAAGGTTACAAATGCTACAATTGTGGGGAAAATGGTCATATGAGTAGGGACTGCCCGAAGCCCAGGATGGGGGAAACCGGGAAGGGAAAAGGCCTAGAAAAGAAGGGAGAGGGATCTCGTGCAAAGACTCGTGCGTACGCACTGACGCAGGAACAAGCCAGGGCGGATCCTGATGTGGCGTCAGGTACATTCATCCTTGACAACACTCTTGTTTCTGTGTTATTTTATGCGGGTGCCAGTAAGAGTTTTATATCTGCGAGTTTTTGTAAGCGAGTGAAGTACACTGTTAGTAAACTAGAAAGGGCTTTTAGCGTAGAAACCGCTGAGGGTAGAACTGCGAGAGTGACCGATGTAGTTGACAACTCCACGATAAAGATAGAAGGTCATAGATTCCCCATCAGATTGTTCGTTATGGTTTTGGGAGGGTTCGATGTGGTGTTGGGTATGGATTGGCTAACTGCCAATGAAGCGCAAATAATATGTAAACGAAAGATAATCCGACTCAAGGCTCCGGATGGTAGCAAAGTCGAAGTCTTTGGAGATCGTGACGCCCCGATGCCAAACGTCATCTCAATGATTAAGGCAACGAATTACTTGAGGCGCGGATGCGAGGCTTATCTGGTATATGTAATTGACAAGTGTAAGGAAGTGAGGGAACTAGACGATGTACCCGTGGTACGCGAGTACCTGGAGGTGTTTCCAGAGGATTTGCCTGGGATACCACACGATAGAGAAATTGAGTTCCGAATTGACTTAGTACTAGATGCCCAGCCCGTGGTTAAGGCTCCATATCGACTAGCACCAGTGGAAATGAAGGAACTTATGGTCCAACTAGACGAGTTACTTGAGAAAGGATTTATCCAACCGAGCATCTCGCCGTGGGGTGCTCCGGTGTTGTTTGTAAAGAAGAAAGATGGTTCGATGAGAATGTGTATCGATTATCGCGAGTTGAATAAACGAACGGTGAAGAACAAGTACCCTTTACCAAGGATCGATGACCTGTTCGACAAGTTGCAAGGCGCAAGTTGGTTCTCGAAAATCGACCTTCGGTCCGGGTACCATCAGTTGAAGGTGAGGGAAGAAGACATACCGAAAACTGCATTTCGCACGCGTTATGGACATTTCGAGTTCCGCGTAATGTCTTTCGGATTGACGAACGCCCCCACAGCGTTCATGGATTTAATGAATAGGGTGTGTCGACCGATGCTGGATCGATCGGTAATCGTTTTCATCGATGATATCCTTATCTACTCCAAGAATGAGGGTGATCACGCGTGTCACTTGAAAGAAGTATTGGAAGCTCTGAAAAAGGAGAAGTTGTATGCTAAGTTCTCCAAATGCGCGTTCTGGCTTAGGGAAGTCCAATTCCTAGGTCACGTCATTGGCCCGAACGGCATTATGGTTGACCCAGCAAAGATAGTAACGGTAAGTGAATGGGACATTCCTTAGACGCCAACTGAAATCCGCAGTTTCTTAGGATTGGCAAGCTACTATCGGAGATTCATCCAGGATTTCTCGAAAATAGCTTCGCCATTGACAAAGTTGACTCGGAAAGAAGTAAAGTACGAATGGGGTTCGACCCAGGATGAGGCATTTAAGGAATTGAAAGAGAAGCTAACACAAGCTCCAGTCTTGGCCCTTCCCGAGGGCAGTGAAGACCTGGTGGTATACTCTGACGCGTCGGGTCAGGGGTTAGGGTGTGTGTTGATGCAACGCGGTAGAGTGATTGCATATGCGTCGCGGCAGTTGAAAGTTCACGAAGTCAACTATCCGACTCACGATTTGGAACTTGCTGCTGTCGTATTTGCATTGAAAATCTGGAGGCACTACCTGTACGGGGTAAAGTTTACTATTTACTCCGACCACAAAAGTTTGAAGTACTTCTTCGAACAAAAGGAGCTTAACATGAGGCAGAGGAGGTGGTTGGAACTCCTGAAGGACTATGACTGTGAAATAATGTACCACCCTGGAAAGGCAAACGTGGTGGCTGACGCTCTAAGCCGAAAGGATGTGCCTACTCCTATTAGAGTGAAAGCTTGCCAGTTGGTGGTAACATCGGATGTGATGAGAGAAATCGAAAGAGCTCAAGATGAAGCTTTGAAGGAAGAAAATATAAAGGGAGAAAGGATGGTGGGCCAACGGGACAAGTTGGAATATAACACCCTTGGTGTTAGAACACGTTATGGACGGGTATGGATACCTATGGGTGGCGAGCTTAGAACCAAAATCTTGGATGAGGCTCATAAGTCTCGTTACTCTATCCATCCTGGTACCAACAAAATGTACCAAGACCTGAAGAAAGACTACTGGTGGCCTGGAATGAAATATGATGTGACGAAGTATGTAAGCAAGTGCTTGACTTGCTCGCAAGTAAAGGCTGAACACCAGAAACCGTATGGAAAGATTCAACCACTTGATATACCAGAATGGAAATGGGAACACATTACCATGGACTTCATAACCAAGCTACCCCGCACAGCTAAAGGTCATGACACCATTTGGGTAATTATGGACCGATTAACGAAGAGTGCTCATTTCCTACCTATTCGCGAGACGTTCTCGTCGGAAAGGTTAGCTGAAGTGTTTATCAACGAAGTAGTAGCACGGCATGGGATGCCTTTGACGATCGTATCTGACCGGGACACACGATTCACATCGAGGTTCTAGAAAAGATTTCATGAGGCGATGGGCACGAGGCTTAATATCAGCACAGCATACCACCCGCAAACGGATGGTCAGTCCGAAAGGACTATTCAGACGTTGGAGGATATGCTCCGTGCTTGTATTATTGACTTCGGTGGCAGTTGGGACAGCCATCTGCCGTTAGCTGAATTCTCCTACAACAATAGTCATCACACGACGATAGGCATGCCGCCTTACGAAATGTTGTATGGGAGAAGATGTAGGACCCCGGTTTGTTGGGGTGAGATTGGACAGAAAGAATTAGGAAGTCTCGAAGTCGTAAGAGAGACGTCGGAAAGGTTTGATCAGATCAAAGCGCGAATGAAGGCCGCACAAGATCGTCAGAAGTCCTATGCGGATAGACGACGAAGGCCTATCGAGTTTGATGTTGGGGACAGAGTAATGTTGAAAGTGTCGCCCTGGAAGGGAATCATACGATTCAGGAAGAGAGGAAAGTTAAGTCCGAGGTTTGTCGGACCATTCAGGATAATGGCACGGGTTGGTGAAGTCGCTTATCGGTTGGAGTTGCCCGATGAGTTAAGTGGGATTCATCCTACTTTCCATGTATCACACTTGCGAAAGTGTTTGGCGGATGAATCGGCTCACGTACCACTTACTGACATCGAGGTCGACAACAGCCTTAATTACATCGAAGAACCCGTGGCCATCCTTGATCGGAAGGAGAAACGTTTGCGTAATAAGGTTATCGAATTGGTTAAAGTCCAATGGAAACATCGAAAGGGATTGGAAGCCACTTGGGAAACGGAGAAGGAAATGAGGGAGTCGTACCCTCATCTATTTGACTTATGATAGGTTTCGGGGACGAAACCTATTGTAAGGGGGGTAGACTTGTAACATCCCAAAAATAAAACGACAGATATAATAACGGAATAAACGAACGAGGCATGTCGGGTCAGGTCGGATGGGCTAGAAGGGGAGCCTCCCCTATAAATAGCCAAGGTCACAACCCATTTCTCTCATTTGCAACTTCTAGAGAGAGACACCGTAGAGAGAGAAAGTTGTCGGATCGACCCGAGATTTGAGAAGTGTGTTGCTCCATAACTCGTGAGAAGAACCTCCGGATCAGAAGCTCGATTCAGGTAACGATCCGACCTAAATCTGAGTTTTTGTTCGTTTTTGGGTTTTTCGGGTTTTGGGTGAAAAGGCAACGTTTTTACGGATGGAACTGAAAGATAATCACGGATTTGAGTTCCTTAATGGAAAACGAACGTTTTGAATGCAACAGGTTCGGGATCTTGACATGATCAGACCCGAATGCGAAAGTTAGGGTTTTCGCGAAGAATAGGTCGTGTGCACTTGCTAAGTACGCACGGAGCAGGTCCTGCGCACTTGCTAAGTGCGCAGGAAGAGGAACCTACGCACTTGCTAAGTGCGCAGGAGGAAGGACCTGCGCACTTGCTAAGTGCGCAGGAAGCATGGTCTGCGCACTTGCTAAGTGCGCAGGAAGCAGAGTCTGCGCACTTGCTAAGTGCGCAGACATCAGAACTGATTAAGTGAAGTCAGTATGTTAGAATGGTTAAACCGTTAGAGTCGGGATTGGTCTGATGTGTATTTAACTAATCAATTCAGATCGGAAGTGAAGTTGTTGGACCTTTGTTTAGGACAACCGAGACTAGCTTATAAGGTGAGTTCTAGAAGCCCTCTTTTAAATGTTTTTATATAATGTTTTCGGGCTGGTGTGTACACGTATGAAATGATGTTTTATGAAATGATGTTTATGAAACTACGTTTACGAAAGGAAATGATTTGGAACGAAGGGTTTATGGCTAACCGCAAGAATATCCAACTCTTTGTAGCCAGATTCAAATTTACACATGCTTTTCCTCAAAGATAACTTCTTGACTGAGGTGGGGTCCACAGCCACGACACCACCGTACCGGACTTGAAAAGCAGATGGAAAGGATGAAGGATTAATGTGGATTAAAGATGATTATTAATGTTAATGTATTAATTGTTTTGTTGAGTTCGTATTAGACAAGGAGTGGGTTATTATTTATTTGATTATTAAATTAAGTTTGAGTTGGATTATGATTAATATATGGTTTATTATATATAGATAATAGAAAGTTTATGAACGGAATGTTTACGAACGAATGTTATAAAGAAATGGTTTAATGAATGTGAAAAGGTAAAGGGTTTTGAAAGTGAAGGAAAGGTTTTATGAAAAGAAAACAAAAAGGGGCAAAGGTTTTAAAGAAGTCATTACAAATCTAATCTGTCGAATGAATGGAATTGACGAATGAAGTCTGGGAACGAGATTCCCAGCCTTGTGGTAGATTATGGACAGCGAGCCATAGTTACCATAAGAACAACAGGGGTAGTGTCTTAGTGGCCTGCCAATGGTTTTGATGTTGTACAATTGGTAAGGGAGTAACGACGGTTACTCGGGTGATGACGATCATCCAAAGGGAAAGGGTAATGGGAAATTAATGACGGCGATACGTAACGGTTAATTTCCAAAGGAAAGATGCGTGTTGGGCAATGACGGCGATACGTAACGGTTGACCCCACGTATTGAATGGTAATGGGAAATTAATGACGGCGATACGTAACGGTTAATTTCCAAAGGAAAGATGCGTGTTGGGCAATGACGGCGATACGTAACGGTTGACCCCACGTATTGAATGGTTGTGGCAATGACGACGATACGTAGCGGTTGCCCACAACATTAAAGGTTCCTACGGGGACATAGAGACGCGTAACGATACAGATTTTAGATAGTAATGTATGACTTAAATGAATGTTAATGTTTTAAACAAATGATCCGTTCAATGTGTTTAAATGTGCGAAGGTTTACGAATGAAAGGCCCTGTTTTCTTATACGAATGTTAAACCCTAATGAATGTTTGAATGATGAACCATTTCTTAAATCGAACGAAAACTAGAACTCACCAGCGTAGCTGACGTTTTTAAGTGTACACATTCAGGTTAAGGCAGGTTATGAGGATGGACGGTGATGCTTGGCTAGAGATGAAGAGTTACCCGACTGCTTTGAAGACTGGCATCCCGTTATGTTTAGCTATGATGTAAATATGTTTTAATCAATGTTTACGCTTCCGCATGTATGAACAACGATTAAGTTATGTTTAAATGAAATTTTCCGCTGCGTTATTTGATATTCATGTTTAAGAACTGTTTGTGAATGAGTAATTCCAACAAGTGAGGCCTCCCGGGTTTGGGGCCTTACAGTTTAATCCTTTTCCGTTCTTATTTACACCTTCAAATATTTCTTTTTCCACTCTCTCTCTTCTTGCCTCCCGTAACATATCTTTTTGTTTGCAAGAAGCAGAAACCGTTTTGTCTTAACTGGTGTGATGTGATGTGATCAAACCCTTTTTGTCTTAACTCATTCAATGTTTCTGTTGTTCCGTTTATCATCTTAGCCGCTTTTAATAAGTCTTGACTTTTTTTTTGAATATGTTTTGAGAGAGCATTTGTGATGCTTAGAACATCTTCCATTAAGTGTGCATAAAAAGAAAATTCAAGTTTTTTTAAAATATGATAGAATACCTTTTGCATTAGTACGTTGTTATATGCTATATCCTTCTTCTTTAATATAATGAAGTAAGTCAATAACTTTCGGAAATAATTTAATCAAACTTGTGATTGTTCCATGATAAGAACCCCATCGTGTATCTCCGGCTCGTGCAAGGGAAACCTCTTGGTTTAATCCTTTTCCGTTCTTAATTACACCTTCAAATATTTCTTTTTCCACTCTCTCTCTTCTTGCCTCCCGTAACATATCTTTTTGTTTGCAAGAAGCAGAAACCGTATTAACAACCATGGAAAGGTATTCATAAAAACCTTGAACACCGGGATATTTTTTTTCAACAGCCACAATCACTAACTGAAGTTGATAAGCAAAACAATGTACGTAATGTGCTGATGGATTGTCTCTCAAAATCAAAGCTTTTAAGCCATTAAACTCTCTGCGCATGTTGCTTGCACCATCATAACCTTGACCCCTGACATGTTTTAACAAAAATAAACTATAAGATAAATCAAATAATCTCTATTAAAGTTTATGCAATGAAAGTATGAAATATTAACTTACTTGATATATGCTCCACTGATTATCTGTTAATAAAGAAACAATTGCTTGTTTAAGAGTTGCAGAAGTTGTATTTTTCACATGAACAATTTCAATAAAACTCTTTTTAACAACTCCGAGTTTATCAACATATCTTACAACTACAGCCATATGTTTCTTCAAAGATACGTCACTAGACTTATCTACTAACAACCCAAACACATCATCTTTAATTTATTCGCAAATCATTTTGGTTACTTCTTTCGCAAAGCAATCGATAATCTCTTTTTGTATTGATGGAGCTGTCAAATTATTATTCTTTTTTGCATTCCCTAATGTGTGCTTACCAATCTCTGGGTTATTATCACTAAGATCTTTCAAATCATCATTATCATCATATCATCATTATCTTGGAATTTTCTTTTAAAAAATTTACAAATTTGAGTTTGTTTAGTTTGTGGTTTCATCTTCCCTATAATCAAAATATCAAATACATAATAAAAGTTGTTATAACAACTAAAAAACTCTATTCTAAATTCCAATTTCACCCAATTGCACATATAAGCTCTAAATCAAAAATTGCATATAAACCCTAAATCAAAATTAGTAGAATACCTTAATGAGGATTGAGGAATTGATGGGAATAGCGGTGTGCGACAGATGACGGTGGTGTGCGACGGATGACGGTGGTGTGCGACCCTTCAGATGGCCCATGTGGTGCGTCTGCTTCTGGCTTTCATCGTTCACCACTTCAGCGACTCAAAATTAGGCCGATGGAAGGTGTAGATGGATATGGATTGGGTATTTGGATCAAGAATTTGGGTATTGGGCTATAATTAAAATTTTTCATTTAAACATTAGGGCCTTAAATTAAACCCCAAATATTTAATTAAAGCCCAAATACCAAGTTTAATTAGTTAAGTACTGTTTTTATTAAAATTTCTTGTGTTTTTATAAAGTTTTATGATTTTAATAAAATTTTAAGGTTAGTGTTGAGATTTGTAAGAAAATTTTAAGGGTATCGGGAAATATAAAACGGTAAAAAAAATCCACTGCGTGTCGAAAGTTGATGGTACCGACCTGCCCGAAGGCTAAATTCGCCCCTGTTGTGTGTTAACCTAACTATTTTCCTACTGAAAACCGCCTGAGTATATAAATTTGATTGTATGTTGATTACCAAGGTTTGAAAACCGGAAAGGCCGATCGGGCCGGGAATTAGTTCCACCTGCGGTCCAGTTATGCGTAGTTGAGCCGTTCTTGAATGAACGGGCGCTTCTGGCGGCCAGCGATTGGACCGGTTGACCGGTGATAATGGTCGGACCAGATTGCTGCTCCTTTATTCTTCAATCTTTACAGCCGCTGTGGAGTAGGTGTGGTCCGGTGTTGATGAAGTAACGAGGGCATCAGTGCTTCTAGTGATAGAAGAAGTTGGGATGAAGTAGACGACTAACAGAATGGGTTTTGACATATCTTTTCTTAAAGTATGGGAGACTGTAATATCCAGGATTTTCCGACATATCTTTTCTTAAACCCTTGCCCGTGTTAGTAAATTTAAAACTCGAATTCGTATTAAAACTATTTCCTTCAAAATGAATATTAATTTTAAATTAATATATATAGTTAAGGAAAAATAATTTATACTTAAAACAAATATGTGTATATATGTGTGAGGGTTATTTAAAAAAAATATAAATATATTCTTAAAACTTTATAAGTTTATATAAACTTAATACTTAAACTTGTAATAAACATCATAAATCATTTTTTTATCATTTGAGAAAACTTATCAAGTTTTATAAAACATATAATTATTTTTGTAAAAGTCCGGGGACCAAAACTGCCATTTTCTGAAACCTGTTTTAAACTGGAAATAACTTTTAATCAGAATGTTAAACCAGTGAAACTTCAGGACCTGTTCGGCCAGAGATCCAAACTCCCGAGACTCAGAACCGGTCCCGAGTTCGATCCCGGCCACACCCGTTTTTCACCATTTTCCATCGAAATCGCATTTTTGTCCAAATTCATTGAACCTCGAGACTCGCCTGAGGCGTGCGACCAACGATCGATGCTAATTAATGCTCGATTTCGAGCCTAGCACCCGCATGAGTTCCAAATTAACTCGTTTGAACCGTCCGCGAACTTCCCACCTAATCAAGCATTTAACGCTTGAATCCGCTATAAATATCGGTTTAGAAACCTCATCAACATCACCCCTCAACTCTCCAAACTCTCAATTCGGTCGTTCATCACCTACATTGCACGATTCGAACTCGCGACAGCCGACTTCGACCACAGTCTCGTTCTCACTCTTCTCGACGCTGTTTCAGGTAATTCCTATGTCCATCGTCTTCGTTTTCACTCGTATAACAATAACCCTCTGTCAATTTGATTGCACAGAGGGTTAATCACATCGAATTTAAGGATGCTTGGTTCTAGAGTTCATCCGGTAATTGGGGGCGAAGTGGGATCTAGTTTATCTATTAGATTTTTCGTGTATTAAACCACCGAGACCCGTAGGCGGGATGGTTAGGCTTGGTGTGTGTTTCGTGACCCGGCGGGTGACGCGGGTTCGATTCCAGCCGACCCGAAATTTTAACTTTCAGTTTTTTTTATCTCTTTTAAAACAGTATTAAATACTGGAAAAATTTTATAAAATCTGTGAAAGAATTATAAGCTCAGATCCGATTTTTATTTACACTTTTGTATTCTGAAACTATTTTAACTAAATTAGACTTAGTTAAAATTTATAAAAACTAATTCTTTAAAAATAGTTGTAAATATTTAAAAAAAACTATAAAAACGCCTTTAAATTTTATAAAAATTTATACTCTGAATAGGAAATATTTTATAGAAATTGAAAGCTTGTACCTTCTATAAAATCCATATTATATATAAAACTTGCGCATTTATTTATTTGTAGAATGTTTATAAACTTCATAAATCCTAAAGTTAAAATAGACTAATAGTTTATGAACTCATATAAATTAGGAATATTTATAGACTTATAACCTTAAACATAAACTTTATTACTTATAAACTTATAATTTCGAACACAAACTTTATTTAACGCTTATAAACTTATAAATTTATAGAAACTCTATTTTAAAACCTTATAAACTTATGGTTTTCTTTTAGACTTTAAAAATATTTATAAACTTATAAATAAGATATAACCATTAGAGGAAATTCTATTTAATATCTTATAAACTTATAAGTGTTATTACCAATATAAACTTATTTATATTACAAGTTAATTTGTATTATAAATACTAAATACTTAAAAACTTAAACAATCTGAAATGACTTATGTGAATTGAATAAGTAATTATTCTTGCAAACTATTATTTATTTCAAGGAAATTATGTATTTTTAAAATAAACTGTTTAGGCTTTAAATAATTACTATTTTGTAATAAATAATTATTCTTTAAATAATTATTATGCATCATTAATTATTACTTAGTCTTACACTTAATTTAATTATGAATACTTAGAAAATGATTATTATTACCTATTTTGCGTAATTATAAGGCTTCTATTTCAAACTAATAAACTCGTTACACTTTGAGGTCTTTCATTTAAAATCTCTATTGAAAACTTGATTTACACTTTATAAACTCAGTCATTCCCGTCCCCATTCGGATCCCTAGTCAAAATCTCAAAATCCTTGATCTTTTGCCTTAGACTTGTAGAAGTAAATTTAAATCTTTAGACTTGTATTCTTAGGCATATTGTGAGGATATTCTCCCTCAAAATCTTGCTACACTTACTCTTGTCAGACACACTTCATCCAAATCCAAGTGAGTATACTTAGCCCATTTTTCCTTTCTATTCTTTTGGGGTGAAACATGTTCAAAACTTTAAACTTATACAATTCTTGTACAACTATGACTAGATGCTTATCCTTATGTTAAACTTGAGACTTGTATGCTCATATTAAACTTAAAACTAGCACATTCATTAACTTTGATCAAGCCTATGGTAACAATGATAGATCTATTGTATTTGACCAATCCACCTTGATTGATTGACCCCTTCGGGGGGGGGGGAGCCCTTGGTGATTGTTACTGAATTAAACTTTAAACTTGAGACTTATAAGGGTAACATGCGGGTTATGCCTGTTGGTGCGTTGAAGTGCACAATGTTTAAGATACTTGTTCTCATACTTACATTATAGAATGCATATATCATAGTGAATTGTAACTCTTTTCAAATATTTGTTAAACTGTGTCAAAACCTTTGTATCTCACCAACTATTTTGTAGTTGACAGATTCTTTCACATGTTTCAGGTTCTACATCGTGAGACTTATTTGTGATCACATAGGACGCTTTGGACCTAGACTACTTATTAAATAAATGTTGTATATTTGTTATTTCCTTTGTATTGAACCTTTGAATCTATTATTAATGAAATATTGAAACTTTAATAGTCAACCTTGTGCTATTGAACAACCGCGTCCGCCCCAACGTATAATCCGCCGTCGGTTGCGGTGTGACAGATTGGTATCAGAGCATTGGTTATAAGAATTAGGTTATTAGACACATAACCTAGACTATAACTTAGGAGACCCAAACATGAGTTATCTCATGTCCTTTACTAGGAACTTTCTCCTAATTCTATTCTTAATTCTTATACGTGAACGCTTGGAGATTCTACGATTCTACTTACCTACGTGCTACAAGAGTCTACTACATCGAGGACACGTTCTTAGGCTTTAATCCTAATCCACCACTAAACTCTCGTCAAGAATATTTAAGTTCTAGATAATGTGCGAGAACTTGTGCGGACCGGAAGGGTGGATACCTGTATTCTGGGAAATTCTGTCAAGGAAAGCATTTCGTATAAATCCAAATCAACCGTTGGACCCGTATGCTTTCCTGGGATTTCTTGGGATGAGTATCCACTTATAGGAATGCATGAATCCTCTAAACATTAGTGAGCTTTGATCTCTCTTGATATGTCAAAGTACTTACTTAGTGATATGCACTAAATGAGTACCATCTCAAATACTACACACTTCATAAATTCATGATTCAAAAACTTTCCTCTGTAACCTTTACTCTATGATTCTTATGTTTCGTCTCTTCAAGAATGGTCGCATGACAGCATGCTTACTCGTCATGACCTGAAGGAGTTACCTTCAAGGAGAAATTCTTACGAGATTATACTTAAAAACTACATACATAAATTTATACTTATATAGATACTACCCAATAAACTTCATGATCGTTGTAATACAACCCTTAAAACTATGTATTACCCGACCAGTTCTACTACAAACTTCATCATTTATTAAACTTGACATCTAAGGGGAAACTCTTGTGTTTTTACCTTACCTTCTTATAAGCTTCATTTGATGACTAACTAAAACTTTTGCTACGCTTTTATACATCTCAAAACTTCCATATGTCTTTAAAACTTACACATCACCATTTCTTGGAAACAAAACTTAACGTCTTTTAAATCTAAAGTACATTAACAAAGGGATTAGTAACCTGATCGTTTTCTCCACAAGAGAAAAAGCCTACCATAGAATAGACAAGCTCCACGTTTAAAGACTCTAAGCCCACAATGAAACCTTGACATATTACCATAAACCCAAACACCGGTGACAACAACTGAGAGAAGTTGTAGGCCCATGAGGAAGTTCTGGCTAGGGAAGTAGGGTACTTAAGTGAGTCCTTGTGACCACCCCTTTTTCCGGGAATTCTCCTCGTTAGCCCATCAACTTCCAATTAACAAAACTATTTTTGAAAGTATTACTGTGATAACTCAGTATTATGAATAAAAACTTATGAATATATTTAATCAATTTACTTACAACCTTTCTTTCTACCCTCTCTCTTGCTAGGTAATGGACTCACACTCACACTCTTCACCAGTGTATCATCTGGGAGGAGAGTCCGACCGTGAAGAGAGTAGCGAGTCACCGGTGTACCAGCCAAGTCCCTACCCTAATGCTAGGGCAAGAGCTGAGCTCAACACCAATTGGACCAGAAACCCTAGGACATCACCACCGAGGAATCCTTACCAAGCACCTCCTCTTCACCACCGGTTCTCATCACCACCAAGGGACCCGTATCTAGCACCTACCCCTACCCTAAGGGCTAGGCATGCCGGAGTACCTTCCGTGGCAATGGGAATCCCGGTGCCTAACATTCCTAGGTTTGTGGAAACTGCGGAATTTATGAGGCGGGAGGTGGAGCATAGGGCTCGACAAGACCTGTTGAACCAAAGGATCGACGACCTGGCAAATCAAATCTGGATCCAGGAAGAAAAGAACACTACCTTGGAGGAAGACAGGGAAATCCTCGAGCACCATACCGAGACCACTAGGGCAGAGGCTAGGTTTGCCATCCGGGTAACCCTAGCAGTTCTTGTGGTAGTACTTGTCTGCTTTTTAGTGGAGAGCTACCTAAGGCGTGCATGAAGCCTCTATTATTATTAAATTACAACTTTTGTCTTATGTAAGGGGCTAGAAGCCCCAATTTTGAAACATCTAATGGAAGTACTTTTGAAATTTCATTTTGTCATCATTTACTAGTTTGACTTTTCTTTCAACATTACAAACTTAACACTTCTACCCAAACACTTTCTCCCAAAAGCAACTTACGTTAGTACTTGAGATAACTAACAACGTTGCATTAAACTATAAAAAAATCCTAAGTGACACACGCACACTTGAAAAAAATAAACTTTGAACAAACCTTCTAATTCGTAAGCACTCTTTTAAAACAACGCGACTTACGAACCACTGCCGTAATAAACTATGATTCTTATATAGACTTCACACTTCTAAACTTGACCAACTTTTCGTTTGACAATCATACATACCTTATTATGAGTCCTACTTATACTACTTATCATTGCCTAACTCGTCGTTTTTGAACACCTTAATTACATTCTATACAAAAGAACACTATGCCTGCTATTATGAAACAAGATAAATCAACTGTAAACACACTATCATAAACCTTATCAAAACTTTTCCCGTTACCCTATGCTAGGAGACTTTCCTCATCCAACTCTTGTCACGTAAAAGATTTGCTATAAATCACAACGGGAACTAAAATCTTAAATGCACGTTGCTAAAACATTAAACTTCGTCTACACAAAGTCAGAGACTTTTGAGTCATGCAAAAAACTTATACAAATACTCAAACCCGTATTCTTAAAACTAAACATGATCAATAAAGGATCATGTAAAACTTAATATTGAAACTTGTGATCAACTGACTTATCCTACTTTCAAATTCATACTTGGATTCTTCGTCTTGAAAACTTTTTGTGTTCATCCTAACTAAGCCTTGTAAGACTTGATAAAACGTTCATTTTCATATACGCGAGAAAACTTCACTCTTGATACTAGACACTAGCAGGAAGGAGGACATTACTCTCTTTAGCATAGTACATCCCCTGACTCCTATCTAAACCAAACATCATGATCCACCTAATTTCTGGACAACTAGAATCTTCCGTGAGAAAGCGTATAACGGTTAATCCTGTTCCAAACGCTGTCCCACACCTCCCTAAAATACTAGAGTATTTAGATAACCACTTTATACTCAAAGCGTAATCGTATACTCCTATGCAATGAAGCTAAACTAAGAGACTTTAAACTATTCTATGTTTGACGTATTCTTGTTCAAACACAATTTAAACTATTCTATGTTTGACGTATTCTTGTTCAAACACAATTTAAACTATCCTATGTTTGACGTATTCTTGATCAAACACAAACTATTCTATGTTTGACGTATTCTTGTTCAAACACAATTTGAGCTACTCCATGTTTGACGTATTCTTGATCAAACATGATGAACGTATGAGACTTCAAACCACTCCATGTTTGACGTATGCTTGTTCAAACATGATAAATGTATGAGACTTTTAAACTACTCAAGGTTTGATGTATTCTTGATCAAACACGAGGAAAGTGTAAAGACTTTAAACTACTCCATGTTTGATGTATGCTTGTTCAAACATGATGAACGTATGAGACTTTTAAACTACTCAAGGTTTGATGTATTCTTGATCAAACACGAGGAAAGTGTAAAGACTTTAAACTACTCCATGTTTGATGTATGCTTGTTCAAACATGATGAACATATAAGACTTTTAAACTACTCAAGGTTTGATATATTCTTGATCAAACACGAGGAAAGTGTAAAGACTTTAAACTACTCGATGATTGAGGTATTCTTGTTCAAACACGAGGAAACTTTGAAACTCTAAATCTTGTCACATTCTTTTCTCTTTAATTATTGAATGACGTTTCTCTCTAAGGGACTCGTTAATCAATGATCACTCTTATGTGGAAACTTTAGTCGTGAGTTAAACAAATTCTTGTACTCTTTCTTGATCCACACACAAACGGAAGGATCTGTGCGGACTATACGACGATTCAAATGCTTGCGGATGCACACATAAGTATGAAAATCAGCGTATGAAAAGACATAGTAAACTCTGTCGTGTGCTATGATCTAAGACTTATCATAAAAGGGTAGCCACGGAACTTAGGTACCGTAGCAATCCTTAGACGTATTAGTCTACAAACTCAAATCCTTGAACTATCACCGAATCCATTCCGAGAGATGCATCTCACTTTAAACCTTGAATGGAAATTCAGCAGTTATCCTCTCAAATTCATTTATGAAAACAAATCTTCATATGCTTCGGTGAGACTATATACTCTTAGGGAAACTTCTGACAATCATGGGTCGTGAAACTTATAAACCCAAGCAAAATCTTATAGATACTTCCCCTTTAAGAATTCTAAACGTAACCCAGGTTTACTTGGGAACGTAAAACATCTTTCTCATTTTCCTTGTCCGTATCATAGACTCAAAACCTAAACTAAACCCTTCTACTTTAATTTCGGGACGAAATTTCCTAAAGTATGGGAGACTGTAATATCCAGGATTTTCCGACATATCTTTTCTTAAACCCTTGCCCGTGTTAGTAAATTTAAAACTCGAATTCGTATTAAAACTATTTCCTTCAAAATGAATATTAATTTTAAATTAATATATATAGTTAAGGAAAAATAATTTATACTTAAAACAAATATGTGTATATATGTGTGAGGGTTATTTAAAAAAAATATAAATATATTCTTAAAACTTTATAAGTTTATATAAACTTAATACTTAAACTTGTAATAAACATCATAAATCATTTTTTTATCATTTGAGAAAACTTATCAAGTTTTATAAAACATATAATTATTTTTGTAAAAGTCCGGGGACCAAAACTGCCATTTTCTGAAACCTGTTTTAAACTGGAAATAACTTTTAATCAGAATGTTAAACCAGTGAAACTTCAGGACCTGTTCGGCCAGAGATCCAAACTCCCGAGACTCAGAACCGGTCCCGAGTTCGATCCCGGCCACACCCGTTTTTCACCATTTTCCATCGAAATCGCATTTTTGTCCAAATTCATTGAACCTCGAGACTCGCCTGAGGCGTGCGACCAACGATCGATGCTAATTAATGCTCGATTTCGAGCCTAGCACCCGCGTGAGTTGCAAATTATCTCGTTTGAACCGTCCGCGAACTTCCCACCTAATCAAGCATTTAACGCTTGAATCCGCTATAAATATCGGTTTAGAAACCTCATCAACATCACCCCTCAACTCTCCAAACTCTCAATTCGGTCGTTCATCACCTACATTGCACGATTCAAACTCGCGACAGCCGACTTCGACCTCAGTTCCGTTCTCACTCTTCTCGACGTTGTTTCAGGTAATTCCTATGTCCATCGTCTTCGTTTTCACTCGTATAACAATAACTCTCTGTCAATTTGATTGCACAAAGGGTTAATCACATCGAATTTAAGGATGCTTGGTTATAGGGTTCATCCGGTAATTGGGGGCGAAGTGGGATCTTGTTTATCTATTTGATTTTTCGTGTATTAAACCACCGAGACCCGTAGGCGGGATGGTTAGGCTTGGTGTGTGTTTCGTGACTCGGCGGGTGACGCGGGTTCGATTCCAGCCGACCCGAAATTTTAACTTTCATTTTTTTTATCTTTTTAAAACATTATTAAATATTGGAAAAATTTTATAAAATCTGTGAAAGAATTATATGCTCAGATCCGATTTTTATTTACACTTTTGTATTCTGAAACTATTTTAACTAAATTAGACTTAGTTAAAATTTAAAAAAACTAATTCTTTAAAAATAGTTGTAAATATTTAAAAAAAAACTATAAAAACGCCTTTAAATTTTATAAAAACTTATATTCTGAATAGGAAATATTTTATAGAAATTGAAAGCTTGTACCTTCTATAAAATCCATATTCTATATAAAACTTGTGCATTTATTTATTTTAAAACAAAATAAATATACTTTATTTATTTGTATAATGTTTATAAACTTCATAAATCCTAAAGTTAAAAGAGACTTATAGTTTATGAACTCATATAAATTAGGAATATTTATAGACTTATAACCTTAAACATAAACTTTATTACTTATAAACTTATAATTTCGAACACAAACTTTATTTAACACTTATAAACTTATAAATTTATAGAAACTCTATTTAAAACCTTATAAACTTATGGTTTTCTTTTAGACTTTAAAAATATTTATAAACTTATAAATTAGATATAACCATGAGAGGAAATTCTATTTAATATCTTATAAACTAATAAGTGTTATTACCTATATAAACTTATTTATATTAAAAGTTAATTTGTATTATAAATACTAAATACTTAAAAACTTAAACAAATCTGAAATGACTTATATGAATTGAATAAGTAATTATTCTTGCAAACTATTATTTATTTCAAGGAAATTATGTATTCTTAAAATAAACTGTTTAGGCTTTAAATAATTACTATTTTGTAATAAATAATTATTCTTTAAATAATTATTATGCATCATTAATTATTACTTAGTCTTACACTTAATTTAATTATGAATACTTAGAAAACGATTATTATTACCTATTTTGCGTAATTATAAGGCTTCTATTTCAAACTAATAAACTCGTTACACTTTGAGGTCTTTCATTTAAAATCTCTATTGAAAACTTGATTTACACTTTATAAACTCAGTCATTCCCGTCCCCCATTCGGATCCCTAGTCAAAATCTCAAAATCCTTGATCTTTTGCCTTAGACTTGTAGAAGTAAATTTAAATCTTTAGACTTGCATTCTTAGGCATATTGTGAGGATGTTCTCCCTCAAAATCTTGCTACACTTACTCTTGTCAGACACACTTCATCCAAATTCAAGTGAGTATACTTAGCCCCTTTTTCCTTTCTATTCTTTTGGGGTGAAACATGTTCAAAACTTTAAACTTATACAATTCTTGTACAACTATGACTATATGTTTATCCTTATGTTAAACTTGAGACTTGTATGCTTAGATTAAACTTAAAACTAGCACATTCATTAACTTTGATCAAGCCTATGGTAACAATGATAGATCTATTGTATTTAACCAATCCACCTTGATTGATTGACCCCTTCGGGGGGGGGGAGCCCTTGGTGATTGTTACTGAATTAAACTTTAAACTTGAGACTTATAAGGGTAACCTGCGGGTTATGCCTAAACTTAGTTGGAGGGTTGAAGTGCACAATGTTTAAGATACTTGTTCTCATACTTACATTATAGAATGCATATATCATAGTGAATTGTAACTGTAACTCTTTTCAAATACTTGTTAAACTGTGTCAAAACCTTTGTATCTCACCAACTATTTTGTAGTTGACATATTCTTTCATATGTTTTAGGTTCTACATCGTGAGACTTATTTGTGATCACATAGGACGCTTTGGACCTAGACTACTTATTAAATAAATGTTGTATACTTGTTATTTCCTTTGTATTGAACCTTTGAATCTATTATTAATGAAATATTGAAACTTTAATAGTCAATCTTGTGCTATTGAACAACCGCGTCCGCCCCGACGTATAATCCGCCGTCGGTTGGGGTGTGACAAAAAGTTGTAAATATAATCTATACTTTTTTTGAACAAGTAACACGTAGATATTCTAGAATAATTGAGTTTCCCAAGAGCAACACCCCAGGAGGAACCTCCAACTGGGTAAACCCCCTAACCTAGCCACATACCATTTTTTGTTGCGGCCAGGATTCGAACCCAATACCTCTATTACTGGAAGTCTTAGGGCTACCATTACACCAAATGGCCAACTGTATCTTTACTTATTTAGAGAGATATTCTTAGTGAAGACAAATAAGTGAAAATAAGTTAGATTAGTTAAACATGTTGTGTTTACTCGTTGAACTTAACATGAACCCGAAATGAAAATTGTGTATTTGCGGTTAACATGAAAACGATCGGTATAGCCCACATTCTATTTTATTAGTTTACATATTACTACTCTAAATTTATAAATTTAGATAAAAAAAAAAAGCACTTATTGTCCATATAACATTTTCGTTCATACTACAAAACCTTGTCCTTTTTTATTTTTAACATAAAAAACCCAACCAGTTATAACATTTTACTCACCAAAACTGCTCAATAGAATTCTGTCACCTCACAACTAATCATTTACTCATTTACTCAAATTTCATTGAAAACACCCTACTCATTTACTCAGCAACTTTTTTTTAATAAACATTTAAATAAAAAAAGTCAATTTCATTAAATATAAATTAACATACTACAATTAAAACCCTAGAAACATAAAAATAAAAAGCCTACAAATAAAAATTAAAAAAACTAGAAAATTAACAAAAAAATAAAAGCTATATAAATAAAAAGCCTACAAATAAATTTTCTAGTCTTTGTTGATTTTTTTTATGACCCTTCCATCTTTTTTGTACTATGAAGATTTTGAGAGTGTATATACATAGATGAGAGGAAATATGTTTTTAGAGTGTGTATATATATATATATATATATATATATGTATATATATATATATAGATGAAAAAATTAGTAATTTTTTTAAACCCTCCCCCCCAACGGCTCCTTTTCTTTTCCACACACGAGTAAATTACCTCGAACAACCTACCCGATTGAGGTACTCGGAAGACAAGGGGCGGTGTACCCCAGTTACTCGACCCCCTTCTCTCCTACCCGGCTTGGGCCGGGTATTCCACCCCTTTCACCCTAAACATAAATAATTCAACCTGCAAACCAAACAGGTTGACACATACTTGGGCCCATTTAGCTAATATGTTCTGGGTTCAACCCGAATCTGTTTAGGTTAAATCTTGCCTCGCAAATTTCTTGTTAGATTTGTATTGTGTTTTCGTGACGAAAAACCCTTAATTTTAACTTTATACAAAAAGCTTCGAGTTAGGTTGGCTGGTTTCGAGTAATTTAGTCTGGGTTGGTTAATAATTTTATTTATACACAAAAAAATAACAATCGTATATGAATTTTTGAAGCATCAACTCCTCACAACTCCACGTAAAAAATCACACAAATCTCATAATATTAACTAAATATGGACTTTTATCGAATTGTATTGTACCCCAATCTTCCTCAACCTTCGTGTTGGAACTTGTACGAAGCCGTTATTGTGTACGAATTAAGCTCTCGACATTCCTAGGAGCCAAAGAACTCCTAAGAGGATCCAAAACTGTAACTTGTGCGCTAAAAAAGCCATCAAAGATAAAACTGAAAATTACGATTTTATACTCTCTTATATTTTATTTAACTTTTAAATGACAAAAATGTGGTTTTACGTGAACTTAATAAAACTTTTTCATGTCCATCTACTCTACGAAACAAAACAACAAAGAATGAGTAGTAGGGGTGTTTATCGGTTCGGTTATCAGTTAAGGTTTTTTTTGTCTTAACCGTTAACCGAACCGAATTCAAATATAGCTTACATGAACCAAATAACCAAATTAACCGTTCGGTTCGGTTTTCGGTTTTAACCGAATTTACCCGAATTGAATTTTTTATCCGGTTTTAGTTCGGAGCAGCAACAACAAATTCAAACAACATAATATTGATGCATAAATGAATAATGGATTGAGTCAAATGAATTTGAGCTTATAAACTAAATGATCTCATACAAAACTGGACTAAACATTAAACAAAGGTAAACAAAAATGGGCTTATGATTTAATCGGTGAAGACGTAGGGTCCCCACGGAACAGTGGGATGTGCAGATAAAGCCCAAACCTCCATAACATCCCACAAGAGACAAAGGTACCTGCGCATACGGAAGGTAGGGACCATAACATTGTCAGGAATGTCGCGCAAAAGAGGAACGCCCCAGGCACAAAGTGGGCCCCTCCAGGTTAGACAAAGCTGTCACCACTAACGGTTACCACCTGGAGGGACCACAAGGGCATTCCTGATAATGACGGCCCACCAGTAGCATTCCTCACGGGTCAGAACCACGATAATGACAGCATGGTACACCACCATCGGCTTTAAATAGGAGAGTCACTCCCAGATATTGCATCTTCTTCTTCTCCAAGCTAACACTCTCACTCAATACCGGAATATCCAAATACCCATACTTATCCTCACGCCGGAGGATGGTCACAGGGAAACCCCCTTCCCTGTGGCGAGACTAACGATGTTGTTCGTTTGCAGGTTCGGTGGTTCTGACTCAAGCTCAAGACGTCCCCCTTTCCCCTCATCTCCCTGTAGATTCCTTGTCCAAGCTCCTGCGCGGACTCGTGTATTTTCATTTGCGTCATCCGTCTCAGCTAGAACAACCATTCCTTCTCGACCCATACCATGAGCTCAACACCACCACCTTGTCACAACGATAGGATTGGGATACCTGGACATTAGCCCAGAAACCAGTCCTCATCCCCCCGATGTACATAGAAGCCACCACACAACCTATCTCTTAACCTATCTCACAAACATCCCAACCAATTTCTCAAACATCGGGAAATTCTTCTCGAAGCAACCCCCCTTTCTAAATACCCGCCAAGCCAGGCTTCACGCGAGGCCTGGGCGAACGTCCTTCCCAGCTACATACTGCCTCACCTACACCCGCGTTAGGAATGAGTCCAGAAAGGTGGTATATGGAGCGACAGCAAATTTTATGCCAGGCTTATGAAAGCTGGGCACGAGAGGCGAGACTCACGGAGGTCAAGACCAACTTTTCATTCATCGACACCCCTCTAACTCACCCGCATACATCCACGCGGCACGTAATACCACCCAACACCGCAGGCGTACCCGCGTTTAGTTACCTGCAAGGGGTAAAAGAGGGTGGATACAACAACAGGTCCATGGTAGACGATTTTTCAAAGCCATATCGGCCTGAGGCATTCGCGGAAAAATCAAAGTTCACCCCGAGAATCGCGCAGGCGGAGTTCCCTGCAAAAACAAAAATGTCGTCTACAATCGGCAAATACGACGGGTCCGGAGACCCTGACGACCACTTAAACGGGTTTTACACGGTTGGAGGAGTCAAAGGATGGACATTACCAGTCTGGTGCCACATGTTCGTGCAAACACTCACAGGGGCAGCGCGCGCATGGTTTGATAGCCTTCGTGTAGATAAAATTGATAGGCTTAAGGAATTGATTAACAAATTCTCTCAGCACTTCAGCCAACAACGACGGCATACGAGAGACGCGGGTGATATCATGTACATCCGGCGTAGGGACAATGAATCCCTAGAGGATTTTATCACCCGATACAACAAAGAGGCTTTGCAAATTGGAGGAGTCAGTGAGGACCTCATGAAGGTATGGTTCACGCAGGGGGCGCGCAGCGAGGAACTTATACGCTGCCTAACAGGAAGGGATGGTATGCCAAAAACTTGGAGTGAAAAGATGGCAGCCGCCAAAATATTTGTGCGTACCAAAAAAACTATCAGTAGTCAACGCGTGTTGGAAAGAAAGGATCACAAAGACACTGGAAGGGTGGGCAATAGAAAAAGAGAGCCGACAGTCTGGTCAAAAATCCAAAATCCCAAGGGGCACCCAAGTGAGAAAACACCTGCGCACCCATACCAGCCAAAGCAAGCAGGCCTGCGGAAACATCCGGGACCACACGGCAGATCGAACACTTGGATGCTGACAAAATCTCCCTCCCAAGTCTTGCTAACTGAGCCGATCGACCTCGTCCAGCCCAAACCAATGAATCCTAGATCAAGAAAAAATCCGAAAAATTTTGTGATTTCCTCAAATACATCGGGCATGACACTGATGATTGCATACAACTGCGCAGACAAATCGAATCCGCTGTAAAATCAGGTAAGCTCGCACATCTAATGAAGGACATTAATGTCACACCCCAACAAGGCGGAAATATGGGATGTAACCGGTATATCGCATTGAACACAAGTACAAGAGAAACTTAAAGGAAAATTGTGCATTACATTGAACCATATTACATGCTTCTAACGAAAGTACAAATACAAGAAAAATCTCTAAAACAGTACAAAGTGTCTAAATGTCTGACTACAACCAAAGTATATAATCATAACTAGAAACAATAGTTCTAATTCAAAAGCAAGCCCTCATAAAAATCACTTTTTCAATTCTGTTTACCTGAAAGCATGTTTCGAAAACGGGTCAACTATATAAATAGCTGGTGAGTTCGCAGGTTTTGCGACTCTATAAAAAGTTTCGGATAAAAATCCAAAGTGATAAAAAATCCATTGATCGAGTACACATGTATTAGAAAACATATTACCATGAGCCGCAATCAAAGCCTCGACGAAATAAAAATAAAGTACCCCATACGGAAGTCTAATGCAAACAACCGCCTAAAAATTGGCTAACTTTGTGCCCAAATGACCCTACAAGTCTGGTTGGCGCGACCAAACCATGAGCGGGGGTGCCAACCCAAGTAGTACTACTCAAAATTCCCAACGGCTACGCTCAGCTAATTGATTGCCTAAAATTGGGGACTTTAAGGCATTATAAAAAAAAATAACTCATGTAATCAATGTATCATGTAACATGTGACTAAAAAAATGAAACAGCTTTCCGCCAAAATCAGTAAGTAAAAAGGGGGCCGCGAAACTCACCTGGACAATGCGGGTGAGTGATGCGACACAGTCGACAAAAACCGATAAAATCCGAGTCCTAACAGGGTCCTACTAGTCAAATGGACACAAACGATACATTCAACACTCCTAAAGGTTGTGACCAAGTCAACAAAACAAAAAGTGGCTATGTAATCAGTTGCATACCCAAAACCCGTGCACGTGCGTACGAACCGTTAAGAATTGTAAAACCGGCTTTTTTATGAATTAATAACCTTAAAAGTTTAAGTTTTAGATTTTAATAAATAAAATCAGTAGTTAAAAAGTCACATTTGATAAAATATCATGTCACGGTTTCGTATGATCAAAAACCCGATTTCGCGCGTAAAGTCCGGTTTATAGTTTGAAAATCAGATTCGCCCGAAATTAGGGTTTTAGTGTGATATTAGCACCCAATTTAAAAGTAAAATTTTATGTTTTAAATGGGGTTATACTTCTACCCAAAATCCCTTAGAATTTTTATAAAATTAATTTTATATAAAAATTTTCCAAAATTAATAACTTTTTATAAAATTTAAATGGACCATAATTCCAAAACCCTACTTAGACATAAAGTTACTACTTCAAATTTATAAAAATTGATCATGTATATAAATAAAAATTTCTGACAAATTTTAATATTTTTTTAATATCCAGATTATTTAATATGAATTTAATATTGTTAAAAGTTTACAAATTTGGGAAAAATATCTAAACACATCAAAACTTTACCAAATGTTTACCATATTAGTTTTAAGTCAATATAAGATCCCATACCAAGTTTCAAGTCCTGATTTTATCCAGAAGTATACAAACCCTAAATCGTCTGTTTAAATTTTATAAATACTAAACGTATACTTAAACAACTCCAATTTTCATAAAATTTGGACAGGAGTCTTAGTTCATCATATAACTATCACTGTCCAATTTCCAGAATTTTTCAAAACTCATAAGTATTTTTCCCAAATTTCCATGTATTAAACTTGTGTGAATTTTAATAAATAATCTATAAATAGTTAGATAACTAAATTTTCTAGATACTCATTTTAAAAGATATTCTACTGACTAAAACCACTTTTGGGTGCTAGATCAACAATTTTTAAAAATTCATCAAAACAATTGTCGTATAAAAATAAATATATTAGTTTCATTATTTGTTTCACGTGAAACAGGGTTGGGTGTATAACCTAATAACCACTAAAAATACCAAATATCTCAATACTAAATATTTTCGGGTTTAATTCTCAAACAATGACTTATAAAACTATTCTAACATAAAATCAAAGTTTAACGGGTAAAGTTTATACCTTCCGTATAAATGGTTCGCGTACGCGGAACCTCCCGTATCACATGCAATACGAACTAAAAACACCATTAGGATCGTTTTTATCTCCCAAGCATTCCCACATGCTCAAAATTGACATGCAATGTGTAGGATCGTAAGATTACAAGGTGATTCTATTCTAGTTGATATTGGCGGAAACAATAACAACTACACAATTACAATCGAGTAAACAGAAAGAATACTGATAAGAACACTGTTGTATTAAGCTTTGTGAATAAACGATTACAAATGAAAACTCAGTGAAGAAGCACACTTACAATGAAGTGTTTACACTAACTTAGAATCAAGACAGACCCTTGATTCTAAGGATCAGATCAAACACAGACCGTTGATCTTTTACACAAAAGCTAATAATACACGTTAAAGCTAAACTAGCTAACTTTATTGAAGCGTTTACTTTATTCATCATTGTTTGCATGCTCGGGGAAGAGCATTGTTGTCTGTCATTGGTTGCACCATTGAGGTTCCTTCTGCTTTGAGTGTGTCAGTTGCTTTTGTAGAAAGTTGTCAGTGACACTTGGCATGGATAGTCAGCTGCAATGATTTGTCTTCAAGGAACATAGCTATCAGCAGCAAGAATGAGAATAATGCTGCTGATAAGCCTATCAGCAGCAACTTGTGTTGAACGCTGCTGATAAGCCTATCAGCAGCAACAAGTGTTGAATGCTGCTGATAAGCCTATCAGCAGCAACATGTGTTGAATGCTGTTGATAAGCCTATCAGCAGCCATATGTGTTGAATGCTGCTGATAAGCCTATCAGCAGCATTTGTACTTAAAATAATTTGGTAGCAATCAGTCTTTGGTTCTACAAACTCCCCCTAGACTGATGCTACCAAAATTCTTCTAGTCCCTCTGTTGCTGAAGCTTTTGCATGTGGCTGACTATCCTTTCAACCTCATAGCCTCTTGGATCCTTGCTGGGATTGTTCAGTGGAAGTTCAGACAGAGTCTTGTTGTCTTTGTGTGGCATTTTGTAGATTGCTTTGCTTGAACATCTCATCTGCAGCTTCTTTACATCAATCAGAGTGAACTCGTCCAAATCAGCATTATAGGACCAACTTACAAATGGAGAGTGGGACTTGAGTGGTTTGATGTCAATGATCACATCTTTGCTAGGGTTGAAGTAATGTCTGATTGCTAGCATAAGACGTTTCCCACTCTCATTTGCAGGCTCATGAGCTTCACCCAGCTCCAAAATTCTTCTTAGGTCTGAATCTGGTAGTTGCAGAACCTCATCAACAGACCTGTATGTAGATCTTCTTCTTTCAATTCTCCCCCTGAAGATCTCAAACCTTTGATCCTGTGGATTATAGACCCAATCAACTATGTCTCTTGAGTCTTCTGGTTTAGGGGTGGGTTTGGATTTCTTCAAGGGAGGCTGTTGATGAGTGGGGGCTGGGTGAGATGGTTTGGACTTTTTGGGTGGAGGAGTGGAAGTTTTGGGGAGGAGAGTGGAATGTTGTTGGACTGAGGAAGAGGTAGGTGAGGGAGAAGGCTTGGGTTTCTTTGATTTTGTTTCTCCTTCTTCCTGAATAGGTACCCTTTTCTTGGATCCCTTCTTGCCCACTCTTTCTTCCTCATCCTTCTTGACTTTGAAGTAGAGGGCTTGCAGGTTCATGAAGTTCATAGGACCTAGCCTCTTTCCATTCTCTCCTCTAGCCTTAAGGAAGTCAATCATGACCTTCATTTCTTCATGGGTCCGTTTATTAAAGGCAATGGTCTTTTTGGACTGGTGTTTGGCTTTTTCTTCTTTTTCAGCCGGTTTCTTCTTTGCCAACTGACCTTGCTGACCCATGAAGGCTCTGTAGACTTCTTTAGTTGATAGTTTCTCAAGGTAGTATGCATCCTCACCTTGAGAGACTAGAGTCTTTACCCACTCCTCCCTCATTTCTTTAGCTAGTTCAGAATCGGTTATTCTGAACTTAGCTTCTTCTTTCTTCTTCTTCTCCAATTCTTCCTCTTCTCTATTGAATTGTTCCTGCAGTTGAAGAGCAAGAGCTGCATCTTCTTCAACTTGAGACCCTGCATGGATTTTAACTTTCATCTCATCCAGCTGTTTGGCATACAGCTGGATTGTCTGTTGTCTTAGGAGTATGGCTGCCTTTCTTTCTTGATGCCTTTGTTTATGAGCCATCTCTTCTTCTTCTCTTTTCCTTCTTCTTTCTTCTTTCTCTTTCTTTTCTTTTCGCAACCTCTCTTCATCCTCTTCTGTCATAATGCCCTTCCCTTTATTGACATTGGATGCCTCTGCTCTGGCTTCACTGATCACAGAAATAGCTGATTGTTGTGCTGTTGGGATCTCTGCCTCGGCTTCATTGGCAAGTTGAGAAATTGACAAGGGACGGTCACTGTCTTCATCAAGTTGGTACTCAGGACCTTCTATTTCTCTCAGTTGATTCCTAAGTGAAGATCTTGTGCCAAATGCTACAGATGTGGCTTCAACTTGTGGAGTATCTGAGTTGGAGTCAGTATCAGAAGTTGACACAGACTCTTCTTGAGGAATCCGTCCTTCTTCTTCAAGATGGGCTTTGATGGTAACCATCATTGCCTGGCTCTCTAATGAGTTAATATTGCAGATGTTGGCTCTGAGCTGAAAGATCTTGAATAGGAAGTCTGAGGGCAGCTGAAGGATGTTCCTGGTGTTGATGATGAGAGAGGAGCCGTTGCTGAGCAGAAGAGTGTGGTCAAGGGACTTAGTGCTCACCCAACCTAGCACGTCCAAGTCCTTGACCAGGAAGGCATACAGGAATCTTCGAAGGCCCAGAACTTCTTCTTCAGTGAGAAGACTGCTCCTTGTTATTTCAAGATTGCTAGGAGTCAGTCTCCTTTCTGCGGCCGCCGAGGATTCAGGATAAGCTACCCGATTTACTGCTTGTAGGAGTCTTTGGAGCCTGGGTAGATTATCCTCCATCAGGTTGTAGAACCTGCCAATGGCAAGTTCCGCTGAGAGATCTGCTGAGTTGTTGATGCAGTTTGATAAGTATAGCTGTAGGACTTGGAGGGCATTGAGAGAGTTCCAGTTCAGCTCTTCTACTCCGCTGAACTCCCATCCAATCCAAAACCTCTCAGTTGATCCATCATACCCCCCAGCTAGAATGGAGTCAAATTCTAGCTTCTTTGATGATCTGAATAGTTGGGGGGTAGAGGATTGACCAATGATGGCTGCTGCTTCAGGGATGATGCTGAAGGACGTAGATGTTTCGTCTTGGTTGTTTTCATCCATCAGCACCTCATCTATAGCTCTGACAACTAACTTCCAGTCTTCAGTGATTTCTTCTTCTTCATCATCTGAAACTAGCAAGTCATGAATTTGGACAAAAGCTGGTCTGAATAGAGTACTTTGGAAGGCAGCCTGCTCTTGAATCCAGTTGTCGAGACTTTCAGTGTCTTCTTCCATAGGGACTTTCTCCCCCATTTTGGTTGCATCAGTGAACAAATAGGCATCTGTTTGAGTGCCCACTGAGATAAGAGAGGGAGAAGCCGTGGAAGGGCATTGATGGGCTTCATGCATCAAGGCTTGGTGTCGTAGTTTGGACACTTCAGCCTCAAGCATAGCCACCCTGGCCGTCAATTCCAAATTGTGTAGTTTCAGACTGTCCTCATCCACAGTTGTGGAATCCTTGGACCCAGATGGGGCCGTAGGCCGAGCCTCAGCATCCCCATCACCCGTGGTTTCTTGGCGCCTGGGATTCCTCTCAGTGAGGGGAGTTTCCAAGGAAACACCCTCACCATGAGTTGCCGTGGTTGAGGTCTTAAAGATGTTATCACTGTCCTCCTGGTCATTGATGACCAGCAGTAGTGACAGCCTCTTCCACATCCACTCTTTCATTACTCCTAGAGTGGACCTTCAAGGGTGAGGAACTTGGGTTGGGTGTTTCGGAAGCAAGACCAATCAGTACCTCCTCGATAGTGGCAGTTGGAGAAGGTACATCACTTTGGTCAGGTTCCTCAACACTTAAGTCCAAAGAAGATAGGAATGGCTCAAAGGGCTGTTCTATGGATCCGGGAAGTGATCCTAATCCTAATAGAGAGACTTCTGAAGGAGTCTCCCTAACAGTGTGGCTTTCCCTTATGATATTCTCACTAGAATGTTGTGATTCTGAGTGAGGGATGTTGGCTTGGGTTTGGGCCTTGGAGGTAAGAGAAGAAGGAGTTCTCTTGCCCCTCTTCCTTGTATATTTGGCTGCAACCGGGGCCCTGTGTTCCGGTTGAGCAATCAAACTGTGGGTGAGTAAAGTATGTGCCTGTACATCCTCAGTAGAATGCACAGGGGTTCGATCAAGGGAAGCAGTAGTTTGAGTTTATGGCAGTGAGGTGGAGGGTGTGGGATCAGTATCAGCTGGGTTTGCTGAACTGTCACCCTGGGTACTGTGCGTGTTCAACATTGTAGACAACAATAGAACATCGGCCCCTGAGAACTTTGATGAAACTGTTCTCATGCTTTGAAAAATGTTGTTCTTATGTCCCAGCATTATGTAGATTCTTGCAGTATTTGAAAGATCTTGGTGCTCAATGTTGAACACTTCCTGCAAGAATCTTGGGTACATGAAGAACTGTGATTTCACCCCTTCTTGAAGGTTGTATCTCAAACCTTCAAGAATGAGGTGGGAAAAATTGAAACCCGCCCCAGTTATCATACCGTGAATTGCCGACGCAAGTCCGGAGCTAAGTTGGTTCTAGCCACTCCTCTTCTGGGATATGCATTGGAGAAGAGTGTGGCAGAGATACTTCCATTTGGGACCCATGAGTGCCTTCTCTATCATATACTCTGTTTGATTCCCAGTGTACCCTATGGATACAAAGGTCCTCATATATACGTCTCTTGGGTAAGAGATGGCGTCCCCTTCATCCTGAAGCTTGAGGTGTTGGCGGAGCTTTGCTTCAGTGATAATCATCTCCTTGCCGTCTACTGTGCCTCTGATTTGGGGAGTGCCCTGGTCAGTAGAATACACGGCGGAGCTCCAAAACTCTTCCATGTGGGAAGTATAGATGGTTGGGTTGACTGTTAAGGCATGGTGGATTTTGGACCGACAAAGGAAGTCTATCAAATCATCGAAACCTTCGGATTTCTTGCCCTTTATTAGGTATGCAGTGAGGTTGTGATATGGGGAAAACTTGTCGTTGGGGTTGTTTATGTCTGCGCCTGCCATTGTTATGGATTTGGAGGGAAGAGAGAAGGGTGTTTGAATGGTGATTAAGTATGGAGGGCTTTGAATGCTGTGGGGACGGGAGAGAAAGTGATGGGAGATAGGATTTAGAAATAGAATATGAAGAGGTTGTGGGAACGTTTGAGATTGTGATATAACGGCAGACGAAGAAAAAGCAACTTTACTTGTACAGTACAACCTGTTTCACTTTTCATTGTTACAGCTGTAAAACACTCGAGCAGTCATGATAAAGACTGAGAGTAGTTTTACCTCGGGTAAAAGTTAATGTAGACTTGTTTTACCCATCAGCAGCAAACTTGGTTGCTGCTGATGGTGAGCTATCCGCTGCAAACTTGGTTGCTGTGGATAGTGAAGTCTTTCAGCAGCAGATTTGGGTGCTGCTGACTGTTGTATTCATTCCGCAGCAAAAAGGTTGCTGCTGACCGCCTTAAAGCTATCCGTAGGAAACTTGTTCCTGCTAATAACTTAAAGCGATCAGTGGCAAAGGCTTTGCTGCTGAAGAGTAAATCTGTCAGTAGTGAAAAAAATGCTGCTGACTATAACCTTTTATTAAGAACAAAAACATAGACATATTTACAAGGAAAAATAAAAAATTAGAGACATGTCTTATTCAAAGTTCATCATGCCAATTGATTCAACTAGATATCGAAATCTTGCTTCATCAAAAGGTTTAGTGAACAAATCAGCATATTGCTCATTTGTGTTAACCTTGGATAGGACAATTCTCTTTTTCTCAGCTTGATCCCTGATAAAGTGATACATGATGTCGATGTGCTTAGTCTTGGAATGCTGCACTGGATTATTCGTGATAGAGATATCACTCATGTTGTCAATGTGAATTGGAGTCTGCATGAAGGTCATTCCATAGTCAAGCATTTGATTTTGGATCCAGATGACCTGTGCACAGCAGCTTGAAGCTGCAATGTATTCTGCTTCAGCTGTTGAAGTAGAGACACATGTTTGCTTTTTGCATTGCCATGAGATGAGCCTTCCTCCAAGAAATTGACATCCCCCAGATGTGGACTTTTTGTCCAAGTTACAACCCCCATAGTCACTGTCAGTGTAGGCATAGAGATTGACATTTCCATTCTTTGGATACCATAGCCCAAGTTTTGGAGCTCCCTTTAGGTATCTAAGGATCCTTTTGACAGCTTGAAGATGAGACACTTTTGGAGCTGCTTGAAATCTTGCGCAGAGACAAACTGCAAACATGATATCTAGTCTTAAGGCAGTGAGATACATGAGAGACCCTATCATTGCTCGGTACTGATGTTGATCAGTGTCTTGTCCTTCTTTATCCGGAGATAATTGATGGTGCACTTGCATAGGAGTTCTTGCAGCAGAGCAGTCAGCCATTTTGAACCTCTCCAAGATGCTTTTGACATACTTGGATTGACTTATGAAGATTGCATTTGGTACCTGTTTGACTTGAAGTCCTAGAAAGAAATTTAGTTCACCCATTGAACTCATTTCAAATTTGGAATGCATTAGAACTTCAAAGTCTTTGCAGAGCTTCTTTCTTGTAGATCCAAAGATAATGTCATCAACATAAATCTGGACCAATAAAATTTCTCCCCCTTCATCTTTGATGAAAAGTGTCTGATCAATGGCCCCCCTTCTGAAGTTGTTGCTAAGTAGATATCCAGATAAAGTTTCATACCAGGCTCTTGGGGCTTGGTGTAAGCCATAGAGAGCTTTGTCCAGTTTTAAGACCTTATTTGGATGTGCAGGATCTACAAAGCCTGGAGGCTGTTTGACATAGACCTCTTCACCAATCTTGCCATACAAAAAGGCACTCTTCACATCCATTTGATAGACCATAAAGTTTTTGGATGCTGCATATGCCAGAAAGATTCTGATGGCTTCCAGACGGGCAACAGGAGCAAAGACTTCATCATAGTCAATGCCTTCTTCTTGAGTGTAACCTTGAGCTACCAGTCTGGCTTTGTTCTTGACCACGATGCCTCTTTCATCTTGCTTGTTTCTGAAGACCCATCTTGTTCCAATGGCTGTTTGACCAGGTGGAAGATCAACAAGCTTCCAAACATCTTGTCTTTTGAATTGCAGCAATTCTTCCTGCATTGCTTCAATCCAGCTGTTGTGCTTGAGAGCTTCATCAATCTTCTTGGGTTCCACTTGAGATAGAAAGCAAGAGAACAAACAAATGTTAGCTTCATGAGACTTACTTCTTGTCTGGATACCTGTGTGGACTTGGCCAATGATGTTTTCCAGAGGATGCTCTTTGTTTATTCTCTATGTTGGTATCACATCTAGCCGTATTCCCTCTTCAAGATTACTTTGGTTTGGATCTGGATTTTATTCAGTTGTGAGGAGAGGAGCTTGGAGGTTCTGATCATTGTGTTCCACATTGTCAGCAGTATTAGCATCAGAGGCCTCTTCAGCATGGATTGAGGAGGCTTCATTAAAGATTTCTTGGTCAGAGAGATTGCTGCTTGTGGTATTGGAAGTACCGGCTTCACCTGTACTGGCTTCAATAGCTTCTGCCACTGATGGAGGATCAATGGATGGCCTTTTCATCCTGATGTAGGGACTGGGAAAATCCAGTCTGTAGTCAGAAGAGGAGGTTGAAGCAGAAGATGTTGATTTTGAAGAAGAAAACTCCATATTTGAGAATATGAGAGGCTCAAATATCTGGGTGAAGGAGTCTATATCAAAGAGCCAGTTAGGACCTTTGCCTTGTTCACAGACAACGTGTTCCCTGCATTCCACATTAGCAGATTCTTCCACAATCCGAGTCCTAGAATTGAACACTCGGTAGGCCTTTGATTGAGAGGAGTAACCCACAAAGTAACCTTCATCAAACTTTGCACCGAATTTAGGAAGAACTCCATGTGTGATGAGGATGGTACATGGACATCCAAAGGGCTTCAGGAAGCCAATGTAGGGAACTCTTTTGAGCCATAGTTCATAGGGTGTTTTCTGGAGAGGCTTAACAATAAGGACTCTATTCTGCACATAACAAGCTGTGCTTACTGCTTCCGCCCAGAAAGTAAGGGGCAGCTTTGAGTCAGCCAGCATAGATCTTGCTGATTCAATCAGAGTCCTATTTCTTCTTTCAGCGACCCCATTTTGTTGAGGGGTTCTTGGAGCACTGTATTGCCTTTCAATGCCCTTGCTCTCACAGAAACTGTTTAAAGTGTGATTTTTGAACTCTGTTCCCTGATCACACCTTATGATCTTTACCTTCAGATTGCTTTGATTCTCTACCCTAAGAATATAGGATTTGAGAATCTCAGCAGTTTCATCTTTTGTTCTTAGGAAGAATACCCATGATAATCTGGAGAAGTCATCAGTTATCACCAGACAGTAGGACTTTTTGCCCATTGACATGACATTCGTAGGACCAAAGAGATCCATATGCAGTAGCTGGAGAGGGGTGTCATTTGTGTTCAATGTCTTGGGCTTGTGGGAACTCTTGTGTTGTTTTCCCTTCAAGCAGGCGATGCAGTGAACGTCTAGCTGTAATTCTTTGTCAGGAAGCCCTCTGACAAGATTGTCCTTCACTAATTTATTGATTGTTTTGATGTTAACATGGCTTAACCTCCTGTGCCAGAGAGCGGATTCATCAACTGATGCCTTTGACAGAAAACATGAAACACTACCAGATGGAGTGACTTCATTCATGTCAAGCACATATAAGTTGTCCTTTCTATGAGCAGTTAGGAGAATCTTCTCTGGAGGGGGTTTAGATAGGCCAGGAGCTAACACGAAACATTCTTTGTCAGTGAAGAGCATCCAATGCTTTTGATCACATACTTGGGAAACACTCATGAGATTGAAGTCAAGTTCTTTAACATAGTTGACTCTTTCAATACTCATCCTTTCATTGGACACAGTTCCTTGTCCAGTGATAGATCCACCCTTTGAGTCACTCCCAAAGGCAACATATCCTCCATTGAAATGTCTGAAGTTAGAGAGGATGGACCTGTTGCCTGTCATGTGCCTGGAACAGCCGCTATCTACCACCCAAGTATTGTGTTTATTGCCTAGCTGTCCCTGCACATGGAAGATATATAATTAGTGGGAGGAACATTGTAGCATGCAACATTGTAGAAAATCGTTGCTAATTTGCCATTGTCAGCATGCTTGCAGTCAATGGAACCAATAGTTATGCTTGGAGATTGTTTGGCCTTCCATTGCTGTGTTGGTGGTTTTCTAGCTTTCTTTACATTGCCGGCAGAAGATGTTGTTCCTGACAATTCTGGCTTATCCGCAGCCGATTTTGCTGCTGAAGGCTTTGCTGGAGTTTTTGTTGCTGTTGAAGGCTTTGTCTGGGATCTTGCCTTATCAGCAGTGGACACTTTTGCTTTGTCAGCAGCAGATACTTTTGCTACTGATGCCGTTGTTTTTTATTTTGCTTTGTCAGCAGCAGAGACTTTTGCTGCTGAAGGCTTTGCTTTTGGTTTCCTGGACTTTACTCTATCAGCAGCGATTTTGTTTGCTGCTGATGGGTTGAGCACAGATGAACGATTTGCAATCTGGTTAAAAGGGTTGAACTTGCATGCTGCAGCAAAGTGGTTTGATTCCCCACATATGATGCAAGTTTGTTGAGGTTTCTGCATCTTCACTCTTTGAGGGGATAGAGATTCTCTGAACTTTGTTGCCCTTGCATCATAGCTTCTCACCTGTTTGTTTCTGTTTGTTTTCTCAAAGGCATGCTTCTTTGAGTTTCTTTGGTGTTCACGGTAGTGAAAGCAGGTGCTGGCAGTGTGATTGTATTTGCCACACACAAAGCAGGATAGTGCTATCTTGTCTCTGTGAAAGTCCACATAGTTCTTTCTTTGAAGCAAATCTTTGAAGTTCCAGGGATGAGCTTTGTTATGTTCAAAAGTGGCTTCTTCTAGTGTCTTTTGAACATATGAACCTTTTTCTCCAGGTGCATGAAAAATATCAAACACCTTTGGCTTTGACTGAGACTTGGGGTTGGTGAAACCTGATGTCTCTCCCTTTTCAATGTTTAGCTTTCTTCCATTTTGAGGATAGCTAATCTTGATTTGTTTGAATGGGATGGGAGCTGGAATAGTTGGAGTAACAACAGGACATTCAATTTTGTTCAGAACAGCTTCAGAGATAGGAGCAGATGGGACTGCACTAGTTTCACAGTGGTCTGAGCAGGTTGACTCAGGTTCTGAAGAGGTGGAGCAGTCTTCCACAAAACATGCATCCATTGAAGGATCAAGGTTTCGGTTTGCCGTGTCAAGATTTGCAGTATTGAAGCTTGGTTCGTGAATGGCAACATAGTCAGCAGGTGGAGCAACTGTCTTGTACTGGTCATTATGATATCCAAGTCCAGTTTTTACCTTTTCATGGACTTGAATATCTAACAATCTTTGTAACTTTTTAGATGAAAATTCATATTTTTCAACATGAACTTTCTGTTCAGCCAGTTCAGCTCTGGTAGCTTTAAGTTTTACTAATAGATCATCAATCTGAGTTTCAAGATTGGTTTGTTCATGTTTTAATGAAGAAATCTCTTTCTTAAGGCAGTTAATCTTTTCTTTGTAACTGTCTTCGACCTTTTTGAATTCAGATTTCATTTGGTGAAACTCTTCATTTTGATCTATTAGATATTGGTTATGCTTTCTATAACCTAAAACTTTGTCAATGCAAGCTTGAGAGAAAAGATGTTCAAATACCTGAGGTGGTATCTCTGCATTGTCTGCCATAAGTGCTTGGTTGGAGGCAAGAACATCTTCATATTGAAAACTCCAGTCAAATTCTGTAGTTCCAACATTTGCACAGGCTGCAGTTTGTGCTGGAGGAGTTCCTTGCTGCTGCCTGGGCTGACCTTGGTAAGCTTGTCTTTGATGGCTGGCACTCTGATTGGCTTTAGGTGCCTTGCACTCCCTAGAAAAGTGACCCATTTGGTTACAGTTGTAACACCGGATCTTGCTTTTATCAAGCCCAACTCTGGTGTTTGAGTTGTTGCTTGGAACTGATCTCTCGGTTCTAGAATAAAACCTTTTTGCTCTGAGGGAGAGCATGGCATATGAGTGTTGAATATCCATTTCTTCAAGATCATCTGGATGAAAGCATTCCAGATCCTCCTTTATGAAGTGCATGTTGCTTGAGTTGTCAGAGACAAAAGCAGTAGAGGTTGGCTGTTGAGGAGGTGCCTCAAGAAGAAATGGTGATGAGTTGGATTGTGAAGCAGTTGGTGTTTGAGGATGAGTAACAATGGGAGGATAGTAGTTGCTTGCACTAGGACCAGAATGATCAGAGTGAAGCACTGAGGTGGTGGTGGAGGAAGTGGTAGCTGATTGATAACTGGAGCTCATTTCTTTAGCTTGAATCATTTCTAATTCATAGGTTTTGAGCATGCCAAAGAGCTCAGTTATCTGAAGAGTCTTCAGATTCTCTGTTCTTCTGATGGACACTGTATATAATGTCCAACAACTAGGAAGAGATCTTATGAACTTCTTGAGAATGTCTTCATTCTCCAGCTTTACCTTGGAGCACTGCAGTTCTCCAACCAGGTACGTGTACCTGTTATATAAAACTGTTAGTGACTCACCTTCCTTCCAGACGAAGTTTTCATACTGTTGCTTGAGAATGTCACGTCTGTTCTCCTTGACCTCCTCAGATCCAGCAAACATCTTTTCCAAGGCTCCCCGTAATTCCTTTGCAGTTTTGTGAGCCTTGAAGTTGTGAAAAACTTCATTTGGAAGGCACATTTGGATAGCTCCTAATGCCTTGAAGTCCACCTCCATTTTCTTGATGTCTTCTTCAGAATACTTGGAGGGTTCCTTCGGAACTAGTGGTCCTCCGGAGTCAGCAGAGGCCACCATGGGAACATAAGGTCCATCCCTTATGGATTTCCACATTCCGTATTCATGGTAGCAGAAGAAGCTTTCCATACGGTTCTTCCACATATCATAGTCCTCCCCAGACACCAACCTCGGTGGTCGGTTGATACTACCGATGTCTTCAGATCCATTATATTGTGCCATTTTGTTTTGTGTGACTTAATCAAGAATAGAGTTTTGAATAGAATCAGAAAGTGATTAAACAAATGTTAGTTTGTTTAATCTTGAGCCAAAGCTCTGATACCACTTGTAGGATCGTAAGATTACAAGGTGATTCTATTCTAGTTGATATTGGCGGAAACAATAACAACTACACAATTACAATCGAGTAAACAGAAAGAATACTGATAAGAACACTGTTGTATTAAGCTTTGTGAATAAACGATTACAAATGAAAACTCAGTGAAGAAGCACACTTACAATGAAGTGTTTACACTAACTTAGAATCAAGACAGACCCTTGATTCTAAGGATCAGATCAAACACAGACCGTTGATCTTTTACACAAAAGCTAATAATACACGTTAAAGCTAAACTAGCTAACTTTATTGAAGCGTTTACTTTATTCATCATTGTTTGCACCATTGAGGTTCCTTCTTCTTTGAGTGTGTCAGTTGCTTTTGCAGAAAGTTGTCAGTGACGCTTGGCATTGATAGTCAGCTGCAATGATTTGTCTTCAAGGAACATAGCTATCAGCAGCAAGAATGAGAATAATGCTGCTGATAAGCCTATCAGCAGCAACTTGTGTTGAACGCTGCTGATAAGCCAATCAGCAGCAACAAGTGTTGAATGCTGCTGATAAGCCTATCAGCAGCAACATGTGTTGAATGCTGCTGATAAGCCTATCAGCAGCCATATGTGTTGAATGCTGCTGATAAGCCTATCAGCAGTATTTGTACTTAGAATAATTTGGTAGCAATCAGTCTTTGGTTCTACACAATGTCGTTTCGATGGCCATGCAACCCGATCAATTTCCTGTTTTCGATCCTAGAAACTGTTACAATCTTTTCGTATTCAAAAATATACTTCCCAACATCTGATCGGGATTACCTTCGGTGAAAACATTCATATATGTTTTAAGAAACTACTCTCCAAAAATCGTCACAATTCAACGGTCGGATCTCCGAGGATCGACGATTCTTTGAGACCCAGTTTTTCAAATCCGAAAATCCGATCAGTCACATTCGAGGGTATGAAGAGCATACTTAGAGAGCTCTGATCAAAAATTCCTCCAGTAGGGTTTTTTGTCTATGTGTTGACAAGATCATATCCAAAATTCATGTATTTCTAACGGTCGGATTTCCGGGGATCGTCCGATCTTTAAGACTGCGCATGCATAAAACTTTCTGGACAGATTTTAAAAACTCTTTTTAACGAATTTAAGCAAGGATTTAGACCAATCTTAGCTTATCATTGCGTTCGTAGCGTCGAGAAATGGTTCTAGGGGAAAAACGGGCTTCGGCCGTCACCGACCACCGCGCCAGACCACCGTTGACCGCCATGCACCACCGCCGGACCACCACTACTTCGCCGGAAACCTCTCCGGCCCTCTCCACTCTCTCTTTCTAACTTTTGCTGAATTTTGGAAAAATGAGAAAGTGGGTGAAGATGGGGTATTTATAGCACCTGTGGTCTCCGATCGCGTGTCAGTTTTTCGCTTAAACGAACCCGATAAAAATAGTGGCGTTATTTTACCCAAAAATAACTCGTTAGAATTTAATATTTTCTCTCGAGTCCTTGCGTCTCGTAAATATATATCCTTTCGGATTTAAATTAATTTTTACAAAACTGCTCGACTCGGGTGCTAACACGTATAGACCTGAACTTGATCAACTTTTTGACATTATAGCACCAAAATAAATCTTGCTATTATCTTCCGTTCACTAAAGAGTTCCTTTCGTATGAAAGAATATTTCAACATAATAATAATACTATTATTATATGAACTCGTCGAACACAGGTGTTGACCGTAAAAGTCACGGTTGTCACATTCTCTCCCAGTTAACAGAATTTCGTCCCGAAATTCAACTGGTATAATAGTTGACAAGTTCTTTTTCGTAACTTGATTCATGTATGATCATCAAGGGAAATCTAGTTTCCTAGATATAGCATGGAGATTTGACAAATCGAGATCTAAGAATAACCGAGAGTAAGTTACATCTAGTTAGGCTCAAAAGTAAATTGAATAATAACGAGAGAAAAATCCTTTGAATTCCAAAGAATCTATAGATCATTGTTTTACTGAATCAGTCAAACGGTACACTGTTGATGTTATTCAGAATATTAACAAATCTGCCATAGAATTGATATTCACAAGTATACAAAGATGGTACAAATCTAGAATGATATTATGTTACAAAATCCCGGTGATTTAGTATCCTTTTATAAGCAAGGAAAAGTATCATTCTGCTTGTTTTCATTAAGGAATACTATTATAAATAGTAACCATAAAGTTTAACATGGGAGGTGCTATTAAGGTTCAAAGAGTCGGTAGAATCACCACGACTCATTGAAATAAAAATGTGTCACAGCGATAACAAATACTATAGGTTATGAAGGATGATCATATCATGTACTTAGAATACAGAGAGATAAAACCTCGTTAAAATGAAACTTGTCGTCAATACGAACTTCCTTAGGTTGTATAATTACGGATTCGTAGGTTAAACACCTTTTGAGACTCGATATATGATAAGCATCGTATATACCATTAAGCTCCTGAGGTAGTTTTAGTTTATACATAACAAGACCAATCAAATGATTAATACCAACTTCAGCACAACAAAATGGTGATCAACATTTGTGTCAAAACAGAGCTTCCAATGGTGCTCATTTAATGGTAATGTGATCACTGTTAGTGTAAGGAAATCGGACCAAAGGTAAAAGAGTATCCAAATTAACCACCAAATTGTATCACACAAGCCCTTAGCATATCCTCCAAGGTATGAATAGTTCGATCACTTAGACCGTCGGTTTGAGGATAGTAAGTGGTGCTCATATCTAAGCGCGTTCTCAAAGCTTTCTGTATTGTCTGCCAGAAATGGGATGTAAAGCGACTATCCCTATCGAAGATAAAGGAAACAAGCACTCCATGCCTTGCTACAATTACTACTATACAGTTAAGCTAGCTTTTCTATCTAGAAGTCCTCTCGGATAAGTAGGAAATGCGCAGAGTTAGTCATTAATTAGTTAACAATGTCCCAAAATGAATCATAGCCGCCTAAATTTCTAGGCAGGCCTAGTAACGAAATCTATTGAAATTTCTTCCCACATTCACTGTGAAATCTCGGGTTGTTGTACCTTGTGATTGTCAGTAATACTAGTTACTATTCAATAGTTTGTACATTGTTGCATCATAGGGCGATACAACATGGTTGGTGTGTATACGACATAACCGTAAAAGTAGATACAAGGGAATTTTGAAAATCAACATACAAAAAGACGAGATTCACACTTCTCGTACTAGAATTGAAGAGTGATGATTAGTCATTAGAGAATGAATTAATAACGAGAAATCCAAGCTTAAAGCTTTACAAAGCAAGTATATAATGAGTACCAGTATGATTGTACCAAACTCGAGTCGTGAAACCGAAGATTAACAAACAAAGGATATTATACTAGGATTCTGTCGAGATAAATTTGCTAAGAGTCAAATTTACTCAATCCTATCAAGTGTTATAGGAAATAAGTCATAATCATAAAATAGATATCAGCGATGAACCGTGCTATGTAACCTCACCACAAAGCATTAGGATTTGGTACTAACGCGCATATTAGTCTCGATATAATATAACCATGTTTGGTGATTTTCAATTAAAGGTTCATATACCTATTGTCGAAAGTTAGAAATGGGCTATATGAAAATCAAGTCACCACAAGATCTAGATAGAGAAAGTGACTAAAGATCTAGAACGATCTATTCAAGTAGATTAGTTAAAAGACTAGGTGCAAGTTCAATATTTGGACATTGAATTGACTACCACCAGAAATCGAATTTGGTTAACGGTCAGAAATGGAATTCTGAAATTTTAACAAGAAGTTCATATCAAAAAGATGGTCTACTCCTCACATTGAGTCGGCCAAATTTGATATGATAACATTAGACGTCTGCATCTTTCTTGATGTGTATTGAAATGATTCGGAAGTAATCCGCTATTCAGCTAGATGAGGAAATAATCAGTCACATTGTGGAAATAATCTCATAAAAATAGTGTCCCCCGAAAATGATTTTGAGCTTGATAACCCACAAAATGGGTAGACTTTGATATAATATCATTGTCAATTTAGCCTGGGGTTTGATTCTTATAAAGTAGACGTCGGAAAATAGGGGAGGGTCAAGTAAAACTTCAGGAATTTTCCAATGCGAGGACGTCATGCTCAAAGGTCCCGTAAAGATAATGCAATCCCAAGCGGATGTTCAAGAGAGCAGAGTAAACTATGATTCGTCTCTTGTTCCTCTTCCTGGTAGCGTACAACTTTAATTGGTTAAGAATCGTAAAACACATAAATAAATTCAAAATTTCCCTCCTATGATTTAAGGACACATCTTTCAAATGATAAGGTTTTCAAATTTCAACTTAGGTCCTCGCTTTCCATTAAAGTCGGTGAAAATGGACCATAAGATTTCAGAGTTTGTCCTTAGATCTCGCGTTGAAGAGGGTCGAATTAATTATCTGCCAATAACCGGTAGTACAGTATGCCTGCAACTTCCTTGGCTTTCGAACGATGTTACTATGACTTACCATTTAGTATTTCACTGATATCGGTTATAGCCTTAAAATCATTTGCATAAGATTTTAAGCCATAAATTTGATGGAATGAGTGTTTAATATCATAGATTCGTATTCCTTCAGGGCATGTGTTAAGAAGTCGTTTCTTAACCGTATATGCTCTAAGACTTTCTAACTATATGAGAAGGAGAGTAAGGGGTGCATATACGTCTCTACCTAGTTGGAAATCAGAAAGCCAATCAACAAAATGACCATTTGAGGGAGAGCAAGTACAAAAAGGATATGAGACTATCCTATTCGAATCTATAAGGACAGTATACGTAGAGTAACAAATAGCGATAATCACCATAAATAAACTTTGAATGATTACTAATAAAAATTTTGGTACACAAAGAATCATTCCAACATAAAGTTTCATTTTCTTCATTAAAATGGTTTTCAATAAGACATCGAAGCGCCAGGAGAAATCAAGATTTGCAAAACATATGTAGCAATGTTCACAAAAAAAGGGCATTAGTTTCATACTAAGCCATAGCTATCCCAAAATAAAAAGTTTTTGTAAATCCAACTAAAAGAATCCTGGGCACAAGCCGCGCGGTGTCCATAGTAGAACTACAAATGATAGAAATAAACACGACTATGAACGTCGTAAAGATGGCTCCTCCCAAGTAAACAAGTTTCTCAAGTTAAGTTTCCACAATATAAGCGTCGCGGTTAAGAAAATCGGGATTGAGTGTACCAAATTACCATAGTGAGTGTAGAGCACTTGCAATGGAAATTTCAAGTAGGTGTAAAACTGAATTATTAAGAATATTTATCAGGAGTATACTGAGAATGACAAACACCGAAATGAGGATTTATACGAACGATCGTATAGAAAGGTTATATTGTCTAAGAAAAAGAAGCTTATATTTCTTTAAGGAATTTCTCCATCATATTGTTACTCCATCGATATTAGAGTGCATTTGGATTATAAGATAAAATCCAAGATTATGTCGGGACCTCCGATTATAGTCGTACACTTACTGCAAGTGTCGAGCGTTGTAAAGCCAATATTGAATTTACGTGGCCAGTAAAATCTCAAGGGATATGATTTAGCAAGTAAAATAGATGAGAGAAAATCTTCATTGCTCAACATTCAGTAAGGAGTTGATTAGATCAAATTCGAATTTCTCTTGTTCCTTCAGAACTGCGAGAACGTTACATGAAGATCAATTAGGGGAGTCAGAAATGTCGAGGTCTGATTCACGCTAGACCGAGAGTCGTCACATGCGTTGATAAACATATAACAAAATTGAAATGAGAAAATCTTTAGCTAGATCTCAAATGTGAAGCAATACTTAACAAATAATTGTCAAATTTGGTCCAAATACCGAGGTTAAATCAACTGAGAACAGATCTCTTTAGTGTCTCGGTCTAAATTTTTATGCAAAAGAAATCTTGATAAGAGTTTTGGATCCATTAAGATTCAAAGATAAAAGAGACAATATAAATTCCCATGTCACCTGAGGTAGCCTATCGCATCATTCGATGTATTCGGCTCAACCCTAAGGTTACGATAGTTTCGATCAATATTCGGATGACTGGGAATCGGGACTAGAAATACAGATTAATCATGAACATTAACTCGGACAGTAAGACTCACTAGAGTTCTCATGCACTGCAGATTATGATTACGTGTGCACCCGTAATGATAATTTACTTTGCATGGTCCCTACAGTGTTTCCTCTATCTCGAGCTCTCAGCTAAAAAAAAGAAACTAGAATGTTCATTGGATCACGTCATCGTGTTGCACTTTCGCGTAAAAGTGTGGATGTTCTATCTGATCACTTTTAATTATTTGTACCAATACTCATGGATCTGCAGACTAAGGCTGTTGTTGGATGGAGGTAACGATAGAGGGGAACAACCGGCGTCCTCTAATAAAATAGAAAGTGTGTGGTGGAAGTCAGGCAGTAATAATATCCCCAAATCAGAGTCGAGCAAGTCATGCTACAAATTTGTACATATACGTGGATCTAGTGATCCAACAAAACAAACAAACAAAAAGTTTATGGGTCTCCTGACCTGTAGAGTTCTCTCCCGTTTAGTCCTGCTTCTCCACCTCGGGTTCCCTTTAGATCGAGCAATTATGGCTGCCATATCTCATGGCGAAATTTCTAGCCATCCAATCCAGCAGATAACCAAAGCAAGTATATACCGCACAAAGTGAAAACAATAGATGTTAAATAAAAAAGTCGACTCCAGAACTGTAGTAGATGCAGGTGCGGTGTAGGTACAGGTACAACTCGAGGTAACACCAAGACAGATAGAGGCGAATATAGATTACCGCAAACGTAACCGGAATCATCAAAGAGTACGCGTAGTGTTGTGACGACGACATGATTATGACGAAGCAATGTGTCATAGATAAGCAAGAGGTAGTATGCAATGCACATATAATTCCTACGGTTCAATGCAATAAACTTAGAGTTATAGTCTAGGTCTAGTCTAGGGTAAACCTAATTCTCTATAACCAGTGCTCTGATACCAAGTCTGTCACACCCCAACAAGGCGGAAATATGGGATGTAACCGGTATATCGCATTGAACACAAGTACAAGAGAAACTTAAAGGAAAATTGTGCATTACATTGAACCATACTACATGTTTCTAACGAAAGTACAAATACAAGAAAAATCTCTAAAACAGTACAAAGTGTCTAAATGTCTGACTACAACCAAAGTATATAATCATAACTAGAAACAATAGTTCTAATTCAAAAGCAAGCCCTCATAAAAATCACTTCTTCAATTCTGTTTACCTGAAAGCATGTTTCGAAAACGGGTCAACTATATAATAGCTGGTGAGTTCGCAGGTTTTGTGACTCTATAAAAACTTTCGGATAAAAATCCAAAGTGATCAAAAATCCATTGATCGAGTACACATGTATTAGAAAACATATTACAATGAGCCGCAATCAAAGCCTCGACGAAATATAAATAAAGTACCCCATACGGAAGTCTAATGCAAACAACCGCCTAAAAAATTGGCTAACTTTGCGCCCAAATGACCCTACAAGTCTGGTTGGCGCGACCAAACCATGAGCGGGGGTGTCAACCCAAGTATTACTACTTAAAATTCCCAACGGCTACGCTCAGCTAATTGATTGCCTAAAATTGGGGACTTTAAGGCATTATAAAAAAAATAACTCATATAATCAATGTATCATGTAACATGTGACTAAAAAAAATGAAACAGCTTTCCCCCAAAAACAGTAAAACAGTAAGTAAAAAGGGGGCCGCGAAACTCACCTGGACAATGCGGGCGAGTGATGCGACATAGTCGACAAAAACCGATAAAATCCGAGTCCTAACAGGGTCCTACTAGTCAAGTGGACACAAACGATGCATTCACGACTCCTAAAGGTTGTGACCAAGTCATCAAAACAAAAAGTGTCTATGTAATCGGTTGCATACCCAAAACCCGTACACGTGCGTACGAACCGTTAAGAATTGTAAAACCGGCTTTTATATGAATTAACAACCTTAAAAGTTTAAGTTTTAGATTTTAATAAATAACATCAGTAGTTGAAAAGTCACATTTGATAAAATCTCATGTCACGGTTTCGTATGATCAAAAACGCGATTACGCGCGTAAAATCCGGTTTACAGTTTGAAAATCAGATTCGTCCGAAATTTGGGTTTTAGTGTGATATTAGCACCCAATTTAAAAGTCAAATTTTATGTTTTAAATGGGGTTATACTTCTGCCCAAAATCCCTTAGAATTTTTATAAAATTAATTTTATATAAAAATTTTCCAAAATTAATAACTTTTTATAAAATTTAAATGGACCATAATTCCAAAACCATACTTAGACATAAATTTACTGCTTAAAATTTATACAAATTTAACATGTATATAAATAAAAATTTTTGACAAATTTTAATATTTTTTTAATATCCAGATTATTTAATATGAGTTTAATATTGTTAAAATTTTACAAATTTGGAAAAAATAGCTAAACACATCAAAACTTTACCAAATGTTTACCACGTTAGTTTTAAGTCAATATAAGATCCCATACCAAGTTTCAAGTCCTGATTTTATCCAGAAGTATACAAACCCTAAATCGTCCGTTTAAACTTTATAAATACTAAACGTATACCTAAACAACTCCAATTTTTATAAAATTTGGACAGGAGTCTTATTTCATCATATAACTATCATTGTCCAATTTCCAGAATTTTTCAATACTCATAAGTATTTTTCCCAAATTTCCATGTATTAAACTTGCGTGAATTTTAATAAATAATCTATATAGAGTTAGATAACCAAATTTTCTAGATACTCATTTTAAAACATATTCTACTGACTAAAACCACTTTTGGGTGCTAGATCAACAATTTTTAAAAATTCATCAAAACAATTGTCGCATAAAAATAAATATATTAGTTTCATTATTTGTTTCACGTGAAACATGGTTGGGTGTATAACCTAATAACCACTAAAAATATCAAATATCTCAATACTAAATATTTTCGGGTTCAAGTCTCAAACAATGACTTATAAAACTATTCTAACATAAAATCAAAGCTTAACGGGTAAAGTTTATACCTTCCGTATAAATGGTTCGCGTACGCGGAACCTCCCGTATCACATGCAATACGAACCAAAAACACCATTAGGATCGTTTTTATCTCCCGAGCATTCCCACATGCTCAAAATTGACATGCAATGCCGTTTCGATGGCCATGCAACCCGATCAATTTCCTGTTTTCGATCCTATAAACTGTTACAATCTGTTCGTATTAAAAAATACACTTCCCAAATCTGATCGGAATTTCCTTCAGTGAAAACATTCATATATGTTCTAAGAAACTACTGTCCAAAAATCGTCACGATCCAACGGTCGGATCTCCGGGGATCGACGATTCTTTGAGACCCAGTTTTTCAAATCCGAAAATCTGATCAGTCACATTCGAGGGTATGAAGAGCATACCTAGAGAGCTTTGATCAAAAATTCTTCCAGTAAGGTTTTGTGTCTATGTGTTTACAAGATCATATTCAAAATTCATGTATTTCTAACGGTCGGATTTCCGGGGATCGTCCGATCTTTAAGACTGCGCATGCATAAAACTTTCTGGACAGATTTTAAAAACTCTTTTTAACGAATTTAAGCAAGGATTTAGACAAATCTGAGCTTACCATTGCGTTCATAGCGTCGAGAAATGGTTCTAGGGGAAAAACAGGGTTCGGCCGCCACCGGCCACCACGCCGGACCACCGTTGACCGCCATGCACCACCGCCGGACCACCACTACTTCGCCGGAAACCTCTCCAGCCCTCTCCACTCTCTCTCTCTAACTTTTGCTAAACTTTTGCAAAATGAGAAAGTGGGTGAAGATGGGGTATTTATAGCCCTTGTGGTCTCCGATCGCGTGTCAGTTTTTCGCTTAAACGAACCCGATAAAAATAGTGGCGTTATTTTACCCAAAAATAACTCGTTAGAATTTAATATTTTCTCTCGAGTCCTTGCGTCTCGTAAATATATATCATTTCGGATTTAAATTAAATTTTACGAAACTGCTCGACTCGGGTGTTAACACGTATAGACCTGAACTTGATCAACTTTTTGACATTATAACACCAAAATAAATCTTGCTATTATCTTCCGTTCACTAAAGAGTTCCTTTCGTATGAAAGTATATTTCAACATAATAATACTATTATTATACGAACTCGTCGAACACAGGTGTTGATCGTAAAAGTCACGGTTGTCACAATTAAAAATGGTCCTCGAACCATGGATCCAAAACATGAAGAGGGTCCCCCTAAGAAATAAAATTCAATACGTAAACATGATTCAGGGAGGCCCGCGAAGAAACACCCAGCAACTTAAAAGACAAAACGAACATTCAGAAACATGGCGAGAACAACATGTTATCTTCCATGGGTGAGAGGGGGACCAACACAGAGAAGACCCTTAGTAATTAAAGCACTAATGGGCCATTATCATTCTAAGTGCATGTTCATTGACGGGGGCAGTTCATCGGACATAATGTACGAACAGTGTTTCCGCCAGCTGGACGCGGAAGATCAAGCTCGCCTCATACTAGTGGACGCACCCATAGCTGGGTTCTCTAACGAAGTCGTACACCCAATGGGACAAATATCTTTCCCAATAACACTCTCCGACGGGAAACATTCAAGGACGGAAACAGTGGATTTCCTGGTATTACCCGTAAACTCAAAACATAATGTAATTTAGGAAGGGAAGCACCGGCAACATTCAACGCCTTCCCATTAACCACACACAGCGCGATAGGATTCCCAACAACCACGGGAGTGCCAATCATGTGGGCGGATAGGGAATGTGTCACAGCGGAGGGATTTAGACCGACGAAGGCGCTTCGACCATCAAAGCAAGACGAACCTGAGGAATGGATATTGAACCCGAAATTTCCTGAACAGCCAATAATTTTAGGTCCCGCGATCTCCGAAAATGTCAGGGATCATTTAAAACAGCTACTGACTAAATACGACGTTTTCGCATGGCAACCTTCCGACATTAAAGGGATCCCGCGGGAAATGGCGGAACACCGACTGCATACATATAAATCCGTCAAGCCTGTAGCTCAAAAGCATAGGAACTTGAGAGGAGAAAGAAGCAGAGACTTGGAAAAACAAATTAAAGAATTATTGGGGGCAGGAATCTTACGCGGAGTCAGATACCAGACGTGGGTGGCCAACCCAGTAATGGTGAAAAAAGCAAACGGTAGTTGGCGCTTGTGTGTAAACTACAAAGACCTGAACAAAGCATGTCCAAAATATTGTTATCCACTCCCGGAAATTGACCTAAAGGTGGACTCCCTCTCGGCTTACCGGTTTAAATGCTTCATTAACGCATACAAAGGCTACCACCAAATCCAAATGGCTATGGAGGATGAAGACAACAACTTTCCGCACTAGCATGGGCGTTTTCTGTTACACAAAAATGTCGTTCGGACTAAAAAACGCCGGCGAAACATATCAAAGGCTAATAGATAGTGCATTCGTGAAACAAATAGGGAAAAACCTGGAAGTATATGTGGATGACCTGGTGATTAAAAGCAGGAAGGAGAATTTGATGCTTAAACACATTGAAGAAACCTTCATCAGGTTGCGTAGTATAAACATGAAGTTAAACCCCGCGAAATGTTCATTTGGTATGGAAGAGGGTAAGTTCCTGGGCGTCATGGTCACCAAGAATGGTTTCAAGCCAAACCCGAAAAAAATCTTGGCTATCGCGCACATGCCCTCCCGTCGACAATCAAGGAGGTACAAACACTCAACGGACGGCTCATGGCAATCAATAGATTCTTGGAAAATCATACATCAAGGGCGCTGTCATTCATTGCAACACTCAAGAATTGCCTCAAAAAGAACCAATTTAGGTGGACAACAGAAGCAGAGACCGGATCTCCACGGGATTCGCCGTCAAGGTGTTGTACCAATCCATGACTTCGAAATCTTCAACATCCGGGTCCAGGATGGAGTCAGTGGCGGAACGAATGTTCATCACAAGAGGGACGACTTCCTTCTTGATATAGAAAAACCTCTCGCGCCACTCATGGAAACTTGTGGGAGCCTTAGTAATATGGCTTTTCACCTTGTAACATCCGGGGTTTTTCCTGATCGATCACTCCCCATTCATATCAATAAAAAAAAATTTTGCGTTTCACAAACGTATATGAAACTTGAACATTTACCCTTATATAAGATTTACTTAAGTTTGAAACAAATGTACTTGGAAATCTATATATATATATATATATATATATATATATATATGCATCTATATGAAAATAAATAGAATCCTTAAAACTTTTAATATACAATTATATAAATAATAGAATTACGAAAATTTTGTTCTTTAAATATTTATAAACTTATAAATTAGTTTATAAAAGTATAAGATAATAATTAAGGTATGAAGCTTATAAATACAAAAAAGAGATTTTATAAAAATAAGACATGTTTATTGTTATAAAAGTCTAGGGACTAGATCTGCCAAGTCCTGAAACCTGTTTTAAACTAAATTAGCATTTTAACATAAAATGTTAAACCTTCAAACTCCAGGGACCAGTAGTGTAACTTACCCAAACTCCCAGAAACCAAACAGGTCTCCGGTTCGAGTCCCGCATCACACCGGTTCCCACCCTTTTAACGCGAAATCGCGATTTCCGTCCCAATGCACTGAACCTCGAACTCGCCTCCCGCGTGCGACCAAACCCCAACGAAATTCAATGCTCGGACACGGGCCGAGACCCGCGCATTCGTCGAATTTGAACTCGGCCGTTCAACCGCCACCTCCCCAACCGTTCACACATTTAATGCCCAAATTGGCTATAAATACCGGCTCCTACACCTCAACAACATCACTCCAAACCTCTCTCAAGTGCCAATTTCACGAAATCGTACTCACATTTCCCGGTTTGAAGCCGCGACCGCCGACGTCAAGACCCATCTCGTTCACCCTCAATTTAACACCATATCAGGTAATTCGAAGGTCCCCTTTCATCGATTTCGTGCTATAAACATTTGCCCTCTGTCAATTTACGATGACAGAGGGATTCCAATTCAAATTTACGGATTCAAGTTTCTAGGGTTCATAGGGAATTTGAGAGTGATTTGAGTTGTTACTTTTAAATTTCTATTTCGGGTATAAACACAAATGAGGCAGTAGCCGAATGGTTTAAGCGCAGGTGTGTGTTTGCGAACCGGGCAACCCGGGTTCGAACCCGGTTAGCTCAGTTTTGCTTCCTTTTATTTTTTTTTAGCCTTTTAAAACAGTTTAAATACTTTTAATAATTTTATAAATTATGTTATATACTTATAAACTTGAATCCAATTTTTATATATACTTTTACATTTCCAAGAACATTTTAATTATTTAAACTTGAGTAAAACTTATAAAAAGATTAATTCTTTAAATAGTTTTAAATACTTAAAAACCATACAAAAAAAAATATATACACTTTTAAACTTTTGTTAAACTTATACGGAAACTATTTATTGTAAATTTTTTTTCTGAATTAAAGAAGTTCTCGATTCCCTAATTTAAATTTATAAACTTTTAAAACTTATATAACTTTTCTAAATAACCGAAGACTTATAAACTTCGGTATTTTATAAAATTGTATCCAAGGCCTATTTGTTTATTTAGTGAAAATAAAACAGAAAATGAGTATACAATTATAAAAACAGAAACTTTAATGTATCTAACTTCAAACTTATACATTTTATAGAGCTTACAAATTATATAAACTTATATTTTTATTAGGACGTAAACTTTATGAGAAAATCCTATTTAAACATCTTACACACTTGTGAGTACTCATTATTTATTTAAACTTATAAACACTTACACTTTAATTGGTAAAGTAAATGTTTAATACGTAAACCCTTTAATAAATCTTATATCGCTAAGATAAAATAATTTTCTTGCAAATAATTATATACTCTTTAAATGATTATTATTTATCCTTAACAATTATTCACATTTTAAACAATTTCTATTAATTTTTTATTTATCCTTTAAAGTTTTTTTTTTCTTTTTATATAAATCCTCAAGGACTATTTATTTGTCTTTACAATAATTATTAGTAATCTTTAATAATTATTCATACTTTAAATAATCATTTTAAATCTTTAGATAATTGTTTAGTCTTTCATTTAACAATATGTATAAATACTTAGAAGACTATTATTACCTATTTGTGTGTAATTAATAATTATGAAACTTTTAAATAATTATCTTAATTAATTATTCTAAACTACAAACTTATTAAATTAATATCCAAATCTTACATTTAAAACTTTTATTTAAAACTTAATTTAAACTTTATAAACCCAAATCAATCCCATCCCATATGTGGAACCCTAGTCGAAGCTTGAAATCCTAGATCCTTTGTATTAGACTTCTAGAAATAAATTTGAAACTTTATACTTATATCCTTAGGCATATTGTGAGGATGTTCTCCCTCAAAATCTTGCTACACTTACTCTTGTCAGACACACTTCATCCAAATTCAAGTGAGTATACTTAGCCCCTTTTTCCTTTCTATTCTTTTGGGGTGAAACATGTTCAAAACTTTAAACTTATACAATTCTTGTACAACTATGACTATATGTTTATCCTTATGTTAAACTTGAGACTTGTATGCTTAGATTAAACTTAAAACTAGCACATTCATTAACTTTGATCAAGCCTATGGTAACAATGATAGATCTATTGTATTTGACCAATCCACCTTGATTGATTGACCCCTTCGGGGGGGGGGGGAGCCCTTGGTGATTGTTACTGAATTAAACTTTAAACTTGAGACTTATAAGGGTAACCTGCGGGTTATGCCTAAACTTGGTTGGAGGGTTGATATGCACAATGTTTAAGATACTTGTTCTCATACTTACATTATAGAATGCATAAATCATAGTGAATTGTAATCCTTCTCAAATACTTGTTAAACTGTGTCAAAACCTTTGTATCTCACCAACTATTTTGTTGTTGACAGATTCTTTCACATGTTTCAGGTTCTACATCATGAGACTTATTTGTGATCACATAAGATGCTTTGGACCTAGACTACTTATCAATTAAACGTTGTATTCTTGTTATGTTTCCTTGTATTGAATCTTAAGTTATTTATTAATGAAATATTGAAACTTTAATAGTCAACCTTGTGCTATTGAACAACCGCGTCCGCCCCGACGTATAATCCGTCGTCGGTTGGGGTGTGACAGATTGGTATTAGATCCTTGGTTATAGGGAATTAGGTTATTAGACACATGACCTAGACTATAACTTAGGAGACCCAAACATGAGTTATCTCATGTCCTTTACTAGGAATTCTCTCCTCATTCTATTCTTAAATCTTATACGTGAACGCTTGGAGATTCTACGATTCTACTTACCTACGTACTACAAGAGGCTACTACATCGAGGACACGTTCTTAGGCTTTAAGTCTAAGCCACCACTAAACTCTCGTCAAGAATATTTAAGTTCTAGATACTGTGTGAGAACTTGTGCGGACCGGAAGGGTGGATACCTGTATTCTGGGAAATTCTGTCAAGGAAAGCATTTCGTATAAATCCAAATCAACCGTTGGACCCGTATGCTTTCGTGGGAATTCTTGGGATGAGTATCCACTTATAGGAATGCATGACTTCTCTAAACATTAGTGAGCTTAGATCTCTCTTGATATGTCAAAGTACTTACTTAGTGATATGCATTAAATGAGTACCATCTCAAATACTTTACGCTTCATAAATTCATGATTCAAAAACTTCCCTCTATAACCTTTATTCTATGATTCTTAAGTCCCGTCTTGTCACATGACAGTATGCTTACTCGTCATGACCTAAAGGAGTTACCTTCAAGAAGAAATTCTTACGAGACTATACTTAAAGACTATATACATAAACTTATATTTATGCATATACTACCCAATAACCTTCATGATCTTTGTAAAACAACCCTTAAAACTACGTATTACCCTACAAACTTCCCTACAAACTCTATTATTTTACAAACATAACATCTAAGGGGAAACTCTTGTGTTTTTACCTTTACCTCCTTAACACTTAACCAAGTTTCATTTGATAGCTAACTCAAACTTTTGTTACACTTTTATACATCTCAAAACTTTCATACTTCTTTAAAACTTACGCATCACCGTCTCTTGTAAACAAAATTTTACGCCTTTTTCCAAAATACATTAACAAAGGAATTAGTAACATAAGTGTTTTCCTTGTAAGAGAAGAAGTCCGCTATGGAATAGACAAATCCCACGTTTAAGACTCTAATGAACCTCGACATAGTACTGTAAACCCAAACATCGGTAACAATAACTAAGAAGTTGGAGACTCATGAGGAAATTCAGGCTAGGGAAATAGGGTACATAAGTGAGTCCTTGTGACCCACCCCTTCTTCCGGAAATTCTCTTCGTTAGCCCACCAACTTCAAGCCAAAAGCCATTTTTTATATATTACTGTGATGACTCAGTATTATGAATAAAAACCTTTTTGAACATATTAAATCAACTTACTTACACACCTTAATTTTTCCGTTTAAATTGTATTATGTAAGGGCTAGAAGTCCCAATTTTGAAACATTTAACGAAAGTTATTTTGAAATTTATCTTGTTATCACTTACTAGTTGACTTTCCTTCTAGCACTACAAACTTAACACTTATACCCAAACACTTTCGTCAAAGACAGCTCGCGTTAGTATCTGAGATAATTAGCAACGTGGCATTAAACTATAAAAATCCTAAGTGACACGTAAACTTGAAGAATAAACCCTGAACAAACCTTCTAAATTCATAAGCACCCTTTTAAAACAACACGACTTACGAACCACTGTCGTAATCAACTATGATCCTTACCCTTTATATAAACTTCACACTTCAAAACTTGACCAACTTTTTGTTTGACAATCATACATACCTCTTTGTAAGTCCTACTTATACTACTCATCGTTGTTGAACATCTTAATTATACACTATATAAAAGAAAACTACGTATCCTTTTAGGAAACAAGACAAATCATTTGTAAACATACTATTATTTCCAAAACTTTTCCCGTTACCCTATACTAGAAGACTTTCCCCATCAAACTCTTGCCACGTAAAAGATTTGCTATAAGTCACAACGGGAACTAAAGGCTTAAATGCACGTTACTAAAACATCAAACTTCGTATACACAACTATAAGGTCGGAGACTTTTGAGCCATGTAAAAAACTTATACAAACATTCGAAACCGTATCCTTGAAAACTGAACACCTTCTAAACCAAAGTAAGCATGTACAAAAAAACGTCATGTAAAACTTGGGTTCAATATTGAAACTTGAAACCAACTGACCTACCCTATCTTCAAACTCATACTTGGATTCTTAGTCTTGAAAACTTTTTGTGTTCGTCCTAACAAACCCTATAAGACTTGATAAACGTACATTCCATATATACGAGAAAACTTCACTCTTGATACTAGACACTAACAGGAAGGAGGACATTACTCTTTTTAGCAGAGTACATCCCCTGACTCCTATCTAAACCAAACATCGGGATCCACCTAATCTTCTGGACAACTCGAATCTTCTGTGAGAAAGCGTATAACGGTTAATCCTGTTCCAAACGTCGTCCCACACCTCTCTTAATTACTAGAGTGTTTAGATAACCACTTTATACTCAAAGTGTAATCGTATACTCCTATGCAATGAAGCTGAACTAACAGACTTTAAACTATCCAATGTTTGACGTATTCTTGTTCAAACACAATTTAAACTATTATATGTTTGACGTATTCTTGTTCAAACACAATTTAAACTATTATATGTTTGACGTATTCTTGTTCAAACACAATTTAAACTATTATATGTTTGACGTATTCTTGTTCAAACACAATTTAAACTATTTTATGTTTGACGTATTCTTGTTCAAACACAGTTTAAACTTTTATATGTTTGACGTATTTAAACCATTTTATGTTTGACGTATTCTTGTTCAAACACAATATAAACTATTCTATGTTTGACGTATTCTTGTTCAAACACAATTCTATGTTTGACGTATTCTTGCACTATGAACGTGTAAAGACTTTAAACTACTCCATGTTTGACGTATTCTTGTTCAAACACAATGAACGTAAAAAGACTTTAAACTACTCCATGTTTGACGTATTCTTGTTCAAACATGATGAACGTATAAGACTTTAAGCTACTCCATGTTTGACGTATGCTTGTTCAAACATGATGAACGTATAAGACTTTAAACTACTCCATGTTTGACGTATGCTTGTTCAAACATGATGAACGTATAAGACTTTTAAACTACTCAAGGTTTGATGTATTCTTGATCAAACCCGAGGAAAGTGTAAAGACTTTAAACTACTCAATGATTGAAGTATTCTTATTCAATCACGAGGAAACTTTGAAACTCTAAATCTTGTCACATTCTTTTCTTTACTCATTGAATGACGCTTCTCTCTGAGGGACTCGTTAATCAATTATCACTCTTATGTGGAAACTCTAGTCGTGAGTTAAACAAATTCTGATACTCTTTCTTGATCCACACACAAACGGAAGGACCTATGCGGACTATGCGACGATTTGAATGCTTGCGGGTGCACACGTAAGTATGAAAATCAACGTATGGGAAGACATAGTAAACTCTGTCGTGTGCTATGATCTAAGACTTATCGCAAAAGGATAGCCACGGAACTTAGGCACCGTAGCAAATCCGTAGACGTATTAGACTACAAACTCCAATCATTACGCTATCATCGAATCCATCCCGAGTGATGCATCTCACTTTGAATCTTGAATGGAAATTCAGCAGTTACTCTCTCAAATACATTTCTGAAAACAAATCTTCATATATTTCAATGAAACTATATGCTTCGTAGGGAAACTCTTGGCAACCCTAAGCTTGGAGAAACTTAGAAACTTAAGCAAAATCGTATTCCTATAGATACTTTCCCTTTTAGAAATCTAAACGTAACTCAAGGTTTACTTGGGAGCGTAAAGTATTCTTCTCCTTATCCTTGTGCATATCATAGACTTAAACCCTGACCCTATCCCTTCTACTCTAATTTCAGGACGAAATTTCCTAAAGTAGGGGAGACTGTAACCTCCATGGTTATCGATCACTCCCCATTCATATCAATAAAAAAAAATTTTGCGTTTCACAAACGTATATGAAACTTGAACATTTACCCTTATATAAGATTTACTTAAGTTTGAAACAAATGTACTTGGAAATCTATATAAATATATATATATATATATGCATCTATATGAAAATAAATAGAATCCTTAAAACTTTTAATATACAATTATATAAATAATATAATTACGAAACTTTTGTTCTTTAAATATTTATAAACTTATAAATTAGTTTATAAAAGTATAATATAATAATGAAGGTATGAAGCTTATAAATACAAAAAGGAGATTTTATAAAAATAAGACATATTTATTGTTATAAAAGTCTAGGGACTAGATCTGCCAAGTCCTGAAACCTGTTTTAAACTAAATTAGCATTTTAACATAAAATATTAAACCTTCAAACTCCAGGACCAGTAGTGTAACTCACCCAAACTCCCAGAAACCAAACAGGTCTCCGGTTCGAGTCCCGCATCACACCGGTTCCCACTCTTTTCACGCGAAATCGCGATTTCCGTCCAAATGCACTGAACCTCGAACTCGCCTCCCGCGTGTGACCAAACCCCAATGAATTCAATGCTCGGACACGGCCCGAGACCCGCGCATTCGTCGAATTTGAACTTGGCCGTTCAACCGCCACCTCCCTAACCGTTCACACATTTAATGCCCAAATTGGCTATAAATACCGGCTCCTACACCTCAACAACATCACTCCAAACCTCTCTCAAGTGCCAATTTCATGAAATCGTACTCACATTTCCCGGTTTGAAGCCGCGAACCATCTCGTTCACCCTCAATTCAACACCATAAAACATTTGCCCTCTATCAATTTACGATGACAGAGGGATTCCAATTCAAATTTACGGATTCTAGTTTATAGGGTTCATAGGGAATTTGGGAGTGATTTGAGTTGTTACTTTTAAATTTCTATTTTGGGTATAAACACAAATGAGGCAGTAGCCGGATGGTTTAAGCGCAAGTGTGTGTTTGCGAACCGGGCAACCCGGGTTCGAACCCGGTTAGCTCAGTTTTGCTTCCTTTTATTTTTTTTTGTTAGCCTTTTTAAAACAGTTTAAATACTTTTAATAGTTTTATAAATTATGTTATATACTTATAAACTTGAATCCAATTTTTATATATACTTTAACATTTCCAAGAACATTTTAATTATTTAAACTTGAGTAAAACTTATAAAAAGATTAATTCTTTAAATAGTTTTAAATACTTAAAAACCGTACAAAAAAAAATATATACACTTTTAAACTTTTGTTAAACTTATACGGAAACTATTTATTGTAAATTTATTTTCTGAATTAAAGAAGTTCTCGATTTCCTAATTTAAATTTATAAACTTTTAAAACTTATATAAATTTATAAATAACCGAAGACTTATAAACATCGGTATTTTATAAAATTGTATCCAAGGCCTATTTGTTTATTTAGTGAAAATAAAACAGAAAATGAGTATACAATTATAAAAACAGAAACTTTAATGTATCTAACTTTAAACTTATACATTTTATAGAGCTTACAAATTATATAAACTTATATTTTTATTAGGAAGTAAACTTTATGAGAAAATCCTATTTAAACATCTTACACACTTGTGAGTACTCATTATTTATTTAAACTTATAAACACTTACACTTTAATTGGTAAAGTAAATGTTTAATACGTAAACCCTTTAATAAATCTTATATCGCTAAGATAAAATAATTTTCTTGCAAATAATTATATACTCTTTAAATGATTATTATTTATCTTTAACAATTATTCACACTTTAAACAATTCCTATTAATTTTTTATTTATCCTTTAAAGGTTTTTTTCTTTTTATATGAATCCTCAAGGACTATTTATTTGTCTTTACAATAATTATTAGTAATCTTTAATAATTATTCATACTTTAAATAATCATTTTAAATCTTTAGATAATTGTTTAGTCTTTCATTTAACAATATGTACAAATACTTAGAAGACTATTATTACATATTTGTGTGTAATTAATAATTATGAAACTTTTAAATAATTATCTTAATTAATTATTCTAAGCTACAAACTTATTAAATTAATATCCAAGTCTTACATTTAAAACTTTTATTTTAAACTTAATTTAAACTTTATAAACCCAAATCAATCCCATCCCATATTTGGAACCCTAGTCGAAGCTTGAAATCCTAGATCCTTTGTATTAGACTTCTAGAAATAAACTTGAAACTTTAGACTTATATCCTTAGGCTTATTTTGAGGACATTCTCCCTCAAAGCCTTGCTAACATCTACTCTTGTCGGATACTCCTTCACCAATTCCAAGTGAGTATACTTAGCCCCTTTTTCCTTTCTATACTTTTGGGGTGAAACATGTTCAAAACTTTAAACTTATACAATTCTTGTACAACTATGACTAGATGCTTGTTCTTATGTTAAACTTGAGACTTGTATGCTTAGATTAAACTTAAAACTAGCATATTCATTAACTTTGATCAAGCCTATGTTACAATGATAGATCTATTGCATTTGACCAATCCACCTTGATTGATTGACCCCTTCGGGGGGGGAGCCCTTGGTGATTGTTACTGAATTAAACTTTAAACTTGAGACTTATAAGGGTAACCTGCAGGTTAAGCCTAAACTTGGTTGGAGGGTTGATATGCACAATGTTTAAGATACTTGTTCTCATACTTACATTATAGAATGCATAAATCATAGTGAATTGTAATCCTTCTCAAATACTTGTTAAACTGTGTCAAAACCTTTGTATCTCATCAACTATTTTTTGTTGACAGATTCTTTCACATGTTTCAGGTTCTACATCATGAGACTTATTTGTTATCACATAGGATACTTTGGACCTAGACTACTTATCAATTAAACGTTGTATTCTTGTTATGTTTCCTTGTATTGAATCTTAAATTATTTATTAATGAAATATTGAAACTTTAATAGTCAACCTTGTGCTATTGAACAACCGCGTCCGCCCCGACGTATAATTCGTCGTCGGTTGGGGTGTGACACACCTTCCCACCCCTCCCAATGAATGAAAACCAGCTGTACCGAAGCACCATATTGTAGAAAACATTAAACCTGCCACACGTTGGCTCCACGCCCTGGGCTCGTCAGCTGAATTCAAAGTGAGTGACACAGACCCATTAGGTGCTTATGAGAAATGTGGACTTGGTAGAAGGTCAGTAGGTTTCCAAGGAATTTCGTTATGGGAAGGCGAAGGTTACAGTGGAAGAAGAAGAAGGCACCGTACAGGGTTATTTTTCCATCAGGGACGTTAGTAGCCGTCATCCCGGAAGAAGGAAGCTCAGCCCCCCAGTCATGGTCAAACAGAAGCATCTCGCAGATCTTCTCAAACTCATCACGGTTCCATTTGATTTGAATCGTCTCAATAAGTGATGCCTCTGAGGAACTCTTTCCTCCCTTACCCTTGCCCTTGGAGACGGTGGATGCCATGGAAGAAGGAAGGAGAAAACAAAGATCCGGAGATGAAAGAGAAAACACAGAAATCCGGAGGGAGAAAGAGAAGAGGAAAGGGTGGTTTCATGTTGGGGGGGGGGAAGCCTTTTATAGGCTTCATATTAAACGCAGGTGCAGGAGAAATACGAAAAGGCGTGCAACATGGGCCCCAAATTGACACGTCACGCGGAAGAAAAAACTAGCGGCAACCTCATGTCGTACCGACCGAGCCCCACGCCTGCAAGTGGGCATATAATCATGAAAAACTGACGTACGGTGTCATCCGATAAAGTCAGATGTCTAATCCGTGACAAGAGCTCACCCCTACTTCCGCGAGAAGTTCAAAAAAAAAATCAAAAAGAAAGCCATCAACGACGCTCCCTCAAAGTCCAAAGAAACGCGCCATGCTCGCGCACGCGTAAATTTGGACTAGGGGTACTTGAAGACGTAGGGTCCCCGCGGAACAATGGGATCCACGGATAAAGCCCAAACCTCCATAACATCCCACAAGAGACAAAGGTACCTGTGCGTACGGAAGGTAGGGACCACATCATTGTTAGGAATGTCACACAAAAGAGGAACACCTCCAGGCACAAAGTGGGCCCCTCCAGGTCAGACAAAACTATCACTACTTACTGTCACCACTAACGGTTACCATCTGGAGGGACCACAAGGGCATTCCTGACAATGACGACCCACCAATAGCATTCCTCCCATGTCAGAACCACGATAATGACAGCGTGGTACACCACCACCGGCTATAAATAGGAAAGTCACTCCTAGGTATTGCATCTTCTTCTTCTCCAAGCTAACACTCTCACTCAATATCGGAATATCCAAATACCCATACTTATCCTCATGCCGGAGGGTGGTCACAGGGAAACCCCCTTCCCTGTGGCGAGACTAATGGCATTGTTCGTTTTGCAGGCTCGGTGGTTCTGACTCAAGCTCAAGACGTCCCCCTTTCCCCTCATCTCCCTGTAGATTCCTTGTCCAAGCTCCTGCGCGGACTCTTGTAACTTCAATCTGTTAAATCGGGTTTTTCGTTTACAACCGAACTTATAATTTTTTTAACCGTTAATCGAACCGAATAACCATATTGATAATCGGTTACAGTTAAAAGTTACCCAAATAACCAAATTCTACTGAGCATACCCAAATGGGTAGTTGGACCATTCTTGTAATTTACTGTAAACTTATCCTAAATTCGACGGTTTTCCCATAGTTTGAGGGCCTTTTGCAACTCTCTCTGTATAAATTACAAATCACCGAACACCTATCATCATAATTATCGAATGGGGCTTCTCTCTTGGTTCAAAGGCAACAAGGAACCTACTTCCTCCGGTGGCGGTTCTGGCGTCAGTACCACCGAGAAACCCAACTCCAAGGCCGTTGTGTCGACGGACATGAATGGTGCCGTGGAGGTCTCTCGACCTGCTTCTAATGTGGACGTGACAGTCTTCGAATTCGGTTCTGTTGCTGCGTCATCTGACAAGGTAACTCTTGCCGGCTACTGCCCCGTCTCTGACGAGCTCGAGCCCTGCCGTTGGGAGATCCTTCCGGCCAGCGGCTCCGACGCACCTCAATTTCGTGTGGTATTCTGATGGAGACTAGGGTTTGTTCTAGTAAGTTCTGTGTTCGATTTGAGAAAACTTTTCATTATTGTTTGTTGCATTTGGTGAAACCCTAGTAGTTATTATCCACATCTGAGTTATTACTATTGCCTGTTAAATTTCAGTGCTACTTACACCTGCTTATAATCAGATTCGAAATAGAAAAAACTTATCTATTGTAATGAAATTTTGGCCTTTGGGAGTTCACATCTGTTCAGTGTTGTAAAAATCAAGTCGCTCCATAAATCGCTGGGCGGTCCTAGTCGGCCCAAAATCGGGTCTAGTCGGCCACTTTTTGGGTTTTTTTATGATTTTTAGCCCAAATCGGGTCTAGTCGGGCTAGGCGGTCCAAGCCGATGATGAATTTTTGAACCATTTTATTTAGTAGCTTGTTAATGTTTGTGTTTTGAACTATTTAATATTTGAATTTTGAAGTATTTAATCTTTAATTTATTATGTTTGAAGTATTTATGTGTATATAACTATATATATATATATATATAATATATATATATATATATATAAATTACATATAAAAATTCCAATCAGATTAATCCCGCCTAGGCCCCGATTAATCCCTCCTAGGCCTAGGCCCTACCCCACCGCCCGACTAGTGCTTAGCGCTTTTTACAACACTGCATCTGTTTGTGGTTCACACTTGAATTTGATATTGATTTCAAACTTATTTTCATCAGCTCAAGATGATTTGTGGGTGGCTTGTTGAGATTATATCTGTGGGAAGCTTTGATCAATGGGTTAGATTCTGGATAATAATGGTTTTTGATTCTATGTTAGTGTGAAAAGTTTTTTTTAGAATGGCAAACACCCACCCATCTAATCCTACCCCTAAATCTACACCATTGTCCGCCACGGGACTCGAACCCTCAACCTCAACTAGGCCCTGTTTGGTTCAAAGAATCTGATGGAATTGGAATAAGAAAACATTCATGAGAAATCATGTTTGGTTCACCTTGGTGATGGAATTCACTCCATTCATGGGATTATGACTTTCCTTCCACATGTTGATAGAAAGCTTTGAATTCCTTACATTTGACTTAAATCAAACTCGAAAAATTCTCATATCTTCTTCATCACCCATTAATCTGGTTTTCTTTCTTTTTTCCTTTTCCTTCTCTTTTTCCCATTTCTTCTTCAGAAATTGAACCAAATGAATTCCAAAAATCGAACCAAATATACTTCAAATGGCTTCGAAATCGAACCAAATGACAACTCGATGTACTCAGATGACTCGATGACTTCGAATTAGAACCAAAAATCTAACCAAATGTTCACTTACCAATGACTTTGATTTTACAGATGAAATCGATTTTATGACCAGATGGCCTGGAACCAAATGACACTATGTCCTATAGACTCGACGACTTCAATTTTACTGGGTTTGAGGGGTGCAAACGAGCCGAGCTACTCGCGAGCTACTCGAGATCGGCTCGCTAAAAAGCTCGAAACGAGCCGAGCTTAAACGAGCTCGAGCCTAAGAATAAGCTTGTTTATTAAACGAGCCCGAGCCCGAGCTTCACTTATCGAGCTCGAGCCGGCTCGCGAGCCTTAACGAGCCTTTTATTTATATAATGTTTTTAATATATTTAATATATATTTATAAAATAATAATAATAATTAGTATATATAAAATTAAGATAAATATAATTAAATAATATGTATTATGTTATATATAAAAACTATAATAAAATTTATATAAAAATAATTATAAATATATATAAATTAATTAATTTATAATAAACGAGCCGAGCCCGAGCCGAGCTCGAGCTTGTAAAGCTACCAACGAGCCGAGCCCGAGCTTCAAAATTAGAGCTCGAATCGAGCCGAGCTCGAGCTCACAGTAAGTTAAACGAGCCGAGCTCGAGCCTAGTCGGGCTCGGGCTCGGCTCGGCTCGTTTGCACCCCTAGGTTTGATATTCGATTTTACAGGGATATTCGATTAGATGTGAAGCAATCAATTTATCATTTGATATTTGGTATTCATTTTATCGACTAGTTTATCGATTTAGATGTGAAGCATTCAATTGGAATTGCAATGCGAAGAATTAGATTAGTGGTGCTGATGAACATAACCTCGAATCGATTTTAACCCATGGTTTCAACTTTCAAATGAATATTTTGTGATTTGGTGTTGGCAAGGAACTTTACTGAATTAGATTAATTAGGCTTGGGTGTGAGAGTGAAAAAAGGGGTTGGTTTTTTTATTAAAGGGTAATTTGTCAATTTGGCTTTATTACATTTCAATTCCGTTTACATTTTTACAAGCTAAATAAATCACAATTTTTCATCGAAATTAATTCAAATTCACTCAAATTACAATTCTATAAAATATTCCAATTTCTTAAACCAAAGGGCGCATTTGCCTTTCTATCACTAGTTAAGAATTAAACATTCTTCGATGCAAGGCCTGTGAGAGCGCTCGTCTGATGCGGAGGAGGGAGGGAGGGGGAGAAGCCTGTGTGGATGGGCGCCCCATTGGGAGAGGAAGGGCGGTGTGTGAAAGGGGGGAGGAGAGAGGTTAAATCCGTGGAGAGAAGAGAGGGAGGGGAAGGGTAGAAGGCGGACATGCCGACTTGGAGGGTGGTTAGGGTGACCGTTCCCCTCTATGATGGGGTGGTCTTATAATGTTGTTGTACATAGCAACTTTTTATGTGTTGAGTCTGTGAAAGAGGTATGATTTAGAGTGGAGGCTCTATGATGGGGTGGTCTTATAATGTTGTTGTAGGTGGCAACTTTTCATAGTGTGAGTATGTGAAAGAGGTATGCTCTAAATCATTTAACTTCATTTCTTATTTCGTTATACAAATTTAAGTTCACATTCTCCGAGCTACTACTTGGTGCGTCCGCGCCCATCGTATCATGTGGGGTTTGTGTTCTACCATATTTATGTAAATAAATATCAAACAAATCTTGCAAACATTTGTTAAAATAAGTTTTTGTTACGGTTGAAAAATGAATATCTTCATCATTCAAATCCAAATCGTAAGTTATTTTATTAATCAAGGTTTCAACACCGTAAACATTAATTGTAGGGTTTAATGCGGCGGCACAAGTTATAACCGGAGGCATTTCTTTAAAATATTTAACAAAATTTTCTTTTATCGGTTTTATCATTATCGTAAAAAGAGTATTTTTATTTTCAAGTTCGGCTAATTTGTTACACATTAGAAATATTTGTTTAAGAGCCAAGGGACTTGTGGGGTAATAAACCCCGGATAAAAAAGTAGTGGCGGTTTTGAAAACTTCAAGCAATTCGGTTATATTTTCAAGAATGTCCCAACTCGTAGACGGAAAATTTTGAATTTTACGACACGGTTTTGAGGAAAGCATATCATGAAAAATTTTTAAAGTATCTTTTTGACGTATAGCACTATGAAACATTTTATAAGTTGAATTCCATCTTGTTGGAAGGTCCCAATTAGGACCTAAGCAAATCAAACCCGTATCGTTACATAATCTAATATATTCATGGTATCTTTTTTTACTACTACTAAAAACGTCTTTAAGCATGACTCGAAATGCATTACTTATTCAATAATGGGTTCAACCGCAAGCCCGTCTTGCACGGCTAAGTTGATGATGTGTGCAATACATCGACTATGGAAAAAAGCGCCGTTGCAAATCGGATTATATTTTAATATTAATTTTTGAACCGCATTTGTATTATTTGAGGCATTATCAAAAGATATTGAAAATAATTTATTTTGTAATTTAAAATCGGTTATCACACCATCTAAAATATGAAATAAATTTTGACCCGTGTGCGGATATTCAAACATCTCAAACGCGATTGTACGTTTCATCATTTGCCACGTATTGGGATCAACCCAATGAGCGGTAACGCAAATATATGAGTCGGGAATACCATGTGGAGCCGACCAAACGTCGGTGGTTAAGTTCACACCGGTTTCCAATTTTTTAAAACCTAAAATTAATTCTTTTTTTTGCTTTTTTCCACATTTTTAGACAATCACGTCTAAGAGTACTACGACTTACTTGATGATAACGTGGTTGAAGGGCTTCTTGAATCATCCTCGTCGTGAGCGGGTTGTCGAAGTGGTTGAACGGCAAACCTCTTTGAATAACTAATTTCGCCATTCTATCTCGAACAATATTTGGATCGAAGTTCCAAATTCCACCCTCGCTTGTCATAGATGCTTGACCCTCACCCGGAATTTTCTTCAAACTCGGGCAAGATTTTTCCATATGAGTTTTTAGAGTTGAGTTTGATTCCTTTAAAAAAAAACCCACCACAATTTTTGCAACGAGCACGTTCCAACCCGTTAGACATCTCACATAGATCGTAGTTTGACCAAATTGCGGGGTTCCTCGTTGTTGGTATGATTTTCACAACGCTAACTTCGGAAGAGGAAACACCAAAACTTGAAGAACCTGCCATAGCGGTTTTTGAGCGTTTTAGAGCGTTTTCGAGCGTTTTTTTTACAAACGAGAGTGTAGAGAGCGGGTTTGAGAAGTGTGATTTAACCAAAACACCCCCTACCTATTTATAATGTGTTTGGGGGTTAAAATGGGTAAAAAAACGGTCAAAAATTTGTTCTAATGGCTATATAGCCGTTTTCCAACGGCTAGTTTCGAAATATTACCGTTAAACCGGTTCAAACCGGTTTACCAAACCAGTTCGTCAAACCGGTTCACAAAAACCGGTTGTAAACCGCTTGTCGTGCAAAATACTTAAACCGGTTATAAACCGGCGGTTCCTACCGGTTTGAAACCGGTTCACCAAAAACCGGTTCTAGGACGGTTCGGGTTTCGGTTCGGAACCGGTTTGAATTTCCAAATCGGTTTTTTTGTGCACCTCTAATTTAGAGTGGAGAAATCAACGATGATTTCTTTTTTTTTTTACTTTATTGATAATCATATTAGCTAGCATTGCAATAATGCTCCACATTAATTTGAAAATGTTTTGGTTTTAAATGCATCTAAATCTTTGATTACATTTCAACTATTTTGTACCGGGACCAATTTAGCTTTTTAGAGTATCTGGTATACTCTCACTTTTCTCTTTCAAGTGAGAGTACATTTTCTGTCAAGTGGGCGCCACATCAGCTTGGTTGCTTTCTCACTTGGGTCTCACATGGCAAGAGAAATACCAATCCAAGTGAACATTAAATGCATATTTTATAAAATATTCATTTTTAAATAAAATTATATTAATAAAATTCCATAAATTACATAAATAAAAGTTACTGATGCAGGAGCATCCGACCCATCCGATCAGCGACCCGCGTGGAAGAAGGAAGCTAGGAGTGTGGAACAAGTTAGAATATATGGATGATATTTTAGTTATTCCAGTTTATTCGTTTCCTTTTTTTCCAGGATATTTTGTTACCTATTTTATCTCTTGAAATATTTAACATAAATATGGACTAGGTTTATTGTTTAGGGTAGTTGATTGTTTTATGAATATTGTTTTTCAATAAATCTTTGAGGTCTCTTTAAGCTTTTGAATCCTTTGAGTATTTCTGCCCATTTGATTGCTTCCGAAACTGCATCGGTTGGTATCAGAGCTCTTGGTTTGTCAAATGGCTCGACGTGATAGCGATTACTCTCGTGTCCGTAGAATCGCCGACCGAGGCAACGATGGAGATAGTCTCGACTCACTTGCTCGTGGTGAAGATCGACGCCCTGTTCGTAGAACCGTCGACTGAGGCAACGACGGAGTTGATCCCGGCCCACGGGATCTTAGGATCATGCGACTCCGACGACGAGTCAAGGTTCTCGAATTAGGACACGAGATCAGGCGACTCAAGCAAAGGATCCGGGATCTTGATCCCTCGCCGTCATGGAAGGAAACAGATCTGGAAGAACCCGTCGGGGACGAATTATCCGGGGATGAGGAGCATCCTACCAATGGCGAAACTCGTTGTGATTATCCTTCTGTGTATGATGAATACCGGGACAAGGAATGGTATTCTTGGGCAACAAGTGGTGTTTTAGGTGAAACTGTGGGTGTTCAACGGGTTGAGAAGGGTTTGACGGATGATGGACCCGATTCGGGCACCGTCGTGTGGGTCGAAAGTGAAGACAAAGAAGAGTCACGAATATCTTTTGATGAGTTTCTTATAGATGCAAAGGTAGAAAACGGAGGTGATACGATGGTCTCTGGTGGAGCTACGGTGGTCACCGGTGGTGATGAGTTATCCTCGGCAAACCCCATTAAAACTGCCAATGAAAACGGGGATTTGAACTCTTCTTTGAAAGTCCAAGATTTGGATAATATTAAGGTTGCAAAAGACGTGGAGGAAAAATATGGTATTCCATGTGAGGAGCCTGGTTTTACGGTAATTCCAAATGAAGAATCCATTCAAAATAATGAAAAGATTTTGATAGATATTATGGAATCTACCGATAATTTGGAGTGCATGGATACGTTGCATGGAAAAGGCCTACGTGGGGCAATTGTTGATGTTGGAAACTATATAAATTCGGTGGTGGATTTAATGTGATGATAATAATAAAAAGAAATCGGGTTAATGTTCCATTCGACCAGGTGGCTTTGGTCCGAAGGCAAAACTCGAGGATGAGTTTTTTTTTAAGACGGGGAGTATGATGCAGGAGCATCCGATCCATTAATCCGACCCAACCCGATCAGCGACCCGCGTGGAGGAAGGAAGCTTGGAGTGTGGAACAAGTTAGATGATATGGATGATATTTTAGTTATTCAAATTTATTTGTTTTCTTTTTTTATGATATTTTGTTACCTATTTTAGCTCTTGAAATATTTAGTATAAATACGGACTAGGTTTATTGTTTAGGGTAGTTGATTGTTTTATGAATATTGTTTTACAATAAACATTTGAGGTTTTTTTAAGATTTTGAATCCTTTGAGTATTTCTAGCCATTTGATTGCTTCCGAAACTGTATCAGTTACATAAAATAAAAAAACATAAATAACATAAATAAAAGTTACATAAAAAACTAATGTTGAGAACGTTTGATATTATGGTCAATCAAGTCCGCTTTAAGAGCGTGATGAACTTCTCAGCTTCGTATTTCTAGATGGTTGCACCGCTTTTTATCTTCGTCAATTTCTTCGTACGTAGGCTCCTCTTCATTTGGTTATATTGACAAATTGCCAAGCATGTGTCCTCTAAAATCAGATTATGTAGAATAATACAAGCATACATTGTGTTCCTAATTTTGTTTTGAGACCACCACCTAGTCAGGCGTTGGATAATATGCCACTTACACTTCAACATACCTGTCACACCCCAACCGACGGCGGAATACGTCGGGGCGGGACAAGTCGGATGTTCATAAGCACATCATTCAACTAAAGTTTCATATATTAAGTTTACTAAATTTCATAAGAATGTTCAACAAATACAACCAATAATCAAGGGAAATAAAATACATCAACAACTTCAATTTGTTTATTTCATCTAGGTCCTCATGTCCTATATATAGCAACTTGAAAACATGAACTCAAATATTTGCACCTGAAACATGATAAAAACAAGGTCAACTAAAAATAGTTGGTAATTATACATAGGTGTTGACACTACAAATAGTTTTCAAGTGTTTTATACAATTCATATGACACATGGTAAATAAGGCATTCATGGAGAATCTATAGTCAAACTAGGTGTACAATCAAACCTTGTGACTGAAGGGCATAACCCGCATGTTATCCTAATGTAGGGCATAACACTTAATGTTATCCTAATGTAATGTCAGACTCAATAGATCTATCATTGTTAACCGTCGGCTTGTACATAGTTAATGATTGTACGAGTATGTCATGTCTATGTTTAGTTTCAACTCATAGCATTCAAGCACCAAACACAAATTTCACATATGATCATAAATGTAAAATTGTATGTTGTAATTGCAAATAGTTTTCAATATATCATGAATCACCCCAAAATATGAAAAAAGTAAAAAGAGGGGCTATACAACTCACCTTGATATTGTGATTCTAACTTGAACTAGATCGAGCGAACCGGTTTAACGATGCCCTAAATAAATAATTATATAGTTTTAATATATTGAAACATTTAAAGGAATGGGAATGGAATGATTTGGGTCAAAGGATTTGGAACGAAAGAACGAACGAAAGAATATTAAAGATTTGGTTTATTATGATAGCAAGTCAAATGTATAAATCAAGTTAGAAGAAATAATGTTTTATAACTTTTTATTTATAAAGAAGATTTTGATGTCAACAATATGTATTATTTAGCAAACATATTAGTATATTAAATACCTTAGTAATTATTTTATGATGAAAATGACAAAAGTGGCTAAAAACCACGTTCTTAAAATAATCGTCACTTTTAAATTCGAAGGTCTAATACTAGGATAAGGCCATTAAAGATCAAAAGTATTTTATTAATAAGTAATATTCACGTTTTAAAAATTAATATTTGAATGTAAATTTAATAAAATCGTATTGTTATTAATAAGAATATGTTATAGATCATGCGTTTAGGTTACTAATATTGTTTTAAAACTTTTTGTTTATTCTTAACTTGAAAGCACACATAAATTACTTACCTATTTTCTTAAACCAAAAATATGTATATTCCTTTTGTTTTTATATAGAGTTCCCTTATTTATTTATTTTACAAGAAAATACATATATTTTTTAAATGAATAAAAGGTAAATTTTGGAAATAAGGTTTCTCAGAAAGGATAATTAAGTTTCATTTATTTAGAAAACACAACTAATTTGAATTTATAACAATGGGTTGAATGATTGTGCTGAAAACCAAAAAAAAATGGAAAATGGGATGAATGCTGCAGGTCTCGAACCTGAGACCTGTTGCTTAGCTGTCAAGGGCTTTTACCAACACACCAGATGCCCGTTTGGTTTAGAAATCAGAAACAATTCAATTTAAAACCTAGTTCTCCGATGTCTTTTTCTCCAAACACCCATATCGTGAACCACCCAAAAACCCTAAAAGTCGAACCTTTGTATACACGAAAAGCAAATCAGAGGATGCGAATAGAGGGGTGGAGATAGATATCTGGAGTTGCCCTTGAACACGTTGCCGAAAAAGCGAACCACAGGGTTGCAGAAATCTTGCGCAACCAAGAGGGAGGAAGCAAAGAAGAAACTCGGATTTGAGGGTGATTTCGGGTTGTGAAACGAGTTAGATATATAAAGGGCTCGATTTGAACGCGTTTACAGCTGGAAATTGCGAGGATTGGGGGTTGTTGAAGCGTGATTCCTGGGTTTGAAAACCCATGTCGTAACCCCCACTAAATGGGTTTTAAAATCTTCAATTCCTTATTAAAAATTTACGATTTCTTGTTTCAAACGTTTTGTGAAAAAGTAGGAAACGGTTTAGGAGGTTTAAGATTCCGAGATACCAGGTAATTGAGATGATTTGATCGGGTTTTTGACTCAATTTAATGGTTTAAATCCATTTTATTTATTTAGAAAATTGTTTTTATAAAGTTTATAAAAATCTCAATATTATTTGTTTAGTTATAATTAGTTTATAAAATAAAACATTAATTTTTAAAAAAAATCAAAAGTTGTATAAATGGTTTTTAGTTAATACAATTAAATATATATATATATATATTAACTTATATATTTATAGATAATTACATATGATAAAATAAATGTAAATACATGATCAAGACTCACAAGTTTTATTTTTTATTTAATTAATATAAGAAAGTATATATTTATATCTGTATAAATATACATACATATGTTACAGGAAAACAATAAACAATGCAAGGTTGAAACTTTGAATTGGTACACATTGAAATAATTTATGTGGCGTATTGTGTGAAATAACTGTGGCATATTGAAATGTGCTAGATTGAAATAGAAACGTTAATATTGCACAAAATGAACTAAAATAGTATCAGAAAATCTCGAATGTTACAGTATCCCTAAATTGAGGGAATTTCGTCCTGAAATTCAACTGGTAGAGGCTACTGAATCTGGGAAGAGATTTTACAAACATTGGTCAAGGTCAAAATAACATAAAACTTAACGTGACACAAACAACGCTACTTCTGACAATATGACAGGAACACTTATATATATGAAGTACTAGCGGCGTATCCACCATGCACTAATCTGTAACATCCCAAAATATAAAACGACAATTATAATAACGGAATAAACGATTGAGGCATGACGGGCCGGGCCAGATGGGCCGGCGGGCTTGAAGGGGCGAGCATAGGGGAGCTTCCCCTATAAATAGCCTAAGTCACCACATTTCTCTCATTTGCCAGTTCTAAAGAGAGAAACCGTAGAGAGAGAAAGTCGGCGGATCGGCCCAAGATTGAAGAAGTGCGTTGCTCCATAGCTCGTGAGAGGAACCTCCGAATCGGAAGCTCGATACAGGTAACGATCCAACCTAGATTTGAGTTTTTGTTCGTTTTTGGTTTTTCGGGTTTTGGACGAAAATGTGACGTTTTTACGGATGAAACTGGAATAAAAACATAGTTTTGAGTTCCTTAATGGAAAGCAAACGTTTTGAATGTAAACAAGTTCGGGATCTTGACATGATCAGACCCGAAGACGAAAGTTAGGGTTTTTGCGGAGAAGCAGATCCTGCGTACTTATCAAGTACGCAGGAAGAGGGTCCTGCGTACTTATCAAGTACGCAGGAAGAGGATCATGCGTACTTATCAAGTATGCATGAAGCGAGGTTTGCGCACTTATTAAGTACGCAAGAGCAAGGCCCTGTGCACTTGCTAAGTGCGCAGGCATCAGGTTGTATAGGTAAAGTCAGTATGTTTAGAAGGTTAAACCGTTAGAGTCGGGGGTTGGTCTGATGTGTATTTAACTAATCAATTCAGATCGGAATTGACGTTGTGGGACCTTTGTTTAGGACAACCCAGATTAGCTTATCAGGTGAGTTCTAGAAGCCCTCTTTTAAATGTTTTATATAATGTTTTCGGGCTGGTGTGCATACATACGAAATGATGTTTTACGAAATGATGTTTATGAAACTATGTTTACGAAATGAAATGATTTAGAATGAACGGTTTATGGAAAGAAAGTTTTATGAATGGAATGTTTACGAACGAAATGTTTATAAAGAAATGGTTTAAAATGAAGGTAAAGGGTTTTGAAAATGAATGAAATGTTTTATGAAAAGAAAAGAAAAGGGAAAAGATTTTAAAGAAGCCATTACAAATCTAATATGTCGAATGAAGGGAATTAACGTGACCCTAATGAGGTTAAATTATGATCCGACGGTGTTATGGCCGTGAGCTATAGCCGTCGATGGAAGTTGTCGGTTTATGGACATGAGAGCCATAGGGGCAACTAAAGGGGTATTGTCGGTCCTCGTGCAGTTAAGCCTTGGGGGCAATACAAAAGGGAATTGACGGAATGTATTGTATTGTCGGTCTTTGTGCAGTTAAGCCTTAAGGCAATACAATACTAGGTGATGGAACGAATGGTAACACATATTTAGATAGTAATGTATGACTTAAATGAATGTTAAATGTTTTAATCGAACGGTCCGTTCAACGGTGTTCATGATGATGATAAATGCTTTGATGATGATAGATGTTTGAATGTTTTTAATAATGAACGAAAGGCCCTGTTTTCTTATACAAGATGTTAAACCCAAATGAATTATTGAATGATGAACCATTTTATAAATTGAATGAAAAACTGGAACTCACCAGTGTAGCTGAATTTTTAGTATGCACATTCAAGTTAAGGCAGGTATGGATGATGGACGGTGATGCTTGCAAGCGAGAAGAGTTACCCGGTTGATCATGAAGACTGGCCGTTATGATTAGTTTATGTTATGTTTATGTATTAGACTATGTTACGCTTCCGCATGTTGAGCAATGTTATGAGTATGTTTTAATGAAATTTTCCGCTGCGTTATTTGATATTCAAGTTTAATAACTGTTTGTGAATGAGTAAATCCAACAAGTAAGGCCTCCCGGGTTTGGAGCCTTACAAGTTGGTATCAGAGCAATAGTTTGAGAGATTTGGACACTCCAGTGTCTGAACTTAAACTGTGAATGGGACCGAAAGCGGATGCCAGTATGGGTAACTCGAGCCACAGTATCAGGTATGAAGGTAGTGTATATTTACATACATATAGTATCCCTTAGAAGGGGTTAGGTAAGGACTTGTGTTCTGATGGAATCACAAAGGTGGTCAAATAGAAATCGAAAGGTAGTGTAATGGTTAATTGCAGATGGCCAGTGTATATTAACATCTTACAAAGCTTGTTGAATTTTATTTGTTAACTAGCGTGATAGCATTAGATTCCTTGTCTTTTAAGAACGAAATGGAGGGTAGAATAGGCGGAAGGTGTGGTGGGGGTCGTACTGGACGACACGGTAGGATTCCCGCCCACCAAGTTTATAGTAAAAAGGCAAGAGTTCTTGCGGAACCGGAAGGTAGTGTGCATGAGACCGTACGAGTGTGATGCGAGATGTCCTCCATTGTGTTGACTTAGCGCGAAAGTGGTAAGAGGTGTCGAGGAGAATACCGGGAAAAAAATCTCAACTTTGAAGAGACGCGAGTATTAGGAAGTGTTATAAGAGGAACTAGAATGCTCGAGTAAGGTAAATTGGTAATTTCGTTTGGATCTGCGAAATTGTGAATTTACAGGTGCACGTGCATGATGGTGAATCTTATAGTATTGATTAATGCTTACGTATCAGAGTTGATCCAATTACTCAACCACGACTACGAGATGTTAGTCACCCGAGTAACGATTAAGGAGATTGATGAACATCATTTGTAATGGTAACGATGCCAAAGATGGTGTACCTTACAACGGTGAATGATGTCAGCAAGTACGAGACACGGGCAAGATGAGGAGGAATGAAACTTCAGTTTACCTAAGTCAGACGAGCATACGTATGAAGGATTCCAAGGAGCTAGTGTGGACTACGCTTAGTACAAACGCGTTATGACGAATAAGAATCGATCTACTGTCAAAGTATGCATGAGCATTAAGGAAATAACCACACAAGTGTATGTCCAAAGAATATATGAGTGCACGAATGCACAAATGGCAATCTTTCCATGTAGAAGACAGTCCTAGACAACTAATAAGAGTATCTCCTGAAACAAGAAAATAGATATACCAACAACAACGAGTGATGGGAACCGCGATGTTAATTAGGGCGTGCAGACTAAACCAAATCAAACCAGATCCGACCCAAGGATTGTTTGTCTAGAATGAATGTGAAGGACAAGTTTTGACCAACAATGTGAAGTAAGGCATGTGCACTAAAAAGAAATTCAAGGCGACTCAGAGAATGCTCTACTATGGCTAAGTCTAATCAATAGCTGCGAGTGTTGTTAGAATTGGAAAGCCGTTGAGGGACCCACTGAAACTAGAAAGGAAATGAAAGTACAAGTGTCACCGCACGTGTCATTTATCCATAGTAAGACCAACGAATATGACTTTAGAAGAAATGCATGCAGAAAAGGCTAATGGAAACGAGTAGCTAGAGAATATATATTGTCGGTCAGATGGGATGCCAATCCCTAAGACCATCCAGTGATATGTAGGAAGAATGGTGTTAAATGAACCAACGATATGAAACGTAAAACCTGACAAGTACACTTGAAAGAAAGACTAGAAAGAGATTGTGTATGAAAATATGAATGAGAAGTTCGAGTGACTAGTGTTCCATCTGAATGAATACCTTCCTGACAAGTTGAGTGTGATAAGGGATACCTCATATGTTTGGGGGATACCTAATACGGTTCCTACGGGAATGAAGCGATACGGTTCCTACGGGAACGAAGCAATATGGTTCCTTAGGGAATGAGACGATGTGGTTCCTTCGGGAATGAGATGGTACGGTACCTTCGAAAACTTGATAGTAGGATTCATTCGGGAACGGGATGGTATGATTCATTTGAGAACGGTATGGTATGGTCTTTCGAGGACGAATGCACCATGGTTAGCTTATGAGGTATACGCAATGATCCAAACAGTCGAGAGATGATCGATAGTAACGATCTAGATGACAGAACAAATAAACTTAACGAGGGAAATTGAAAGAGCTCAAGATGAAGCACTGAAGGAAGAAAACATAAAGATGGAAAGAATGGTTGGCCAACATGAGAAGTTGGAATATAACACCCTCGGTGTTAGGACACGTTTTGGACGGGTATGGATACCTATGGGTGGCGAGTTTAGAACCAAAATCTTGGATGAGGCTCATAAGTCTCAGTACTCTATCCATCCTGGTACCAATAAAATGTACCAAAATCTTAGGAAGGAATACTGGTGGCCTGGAATGAAACACGAAGTGACAAACTACGTAAGCAAGTGCTTGACTTCTCGCAAGTAAAGACTGAACACCAGAAACAGTATGGAAAGATTCAACCACTTGATATACCGGAATGGAAGTGGGAACACATTACCATGGACTTCATAACCAAGCTACCTCGCACAGTTAAAGGTCATGATACTATTTGGGTAATTGTGAACCGTTTAACAAAGAGTGCTCATTTCCTACCTATTCACGAGACGTTCTCGTCGGAGAGGTTAGCGGATGTATTTATTAACGAAATAGTAGCATGGCATGGGATGCCTTTGACGATCGTATCTGACCGGGACATACGATTCACATCGAGGTTCTGGAAAAGATTTCACGAGACGATGGGCACAAGGCTTAATATCAGCACGGCATACCACCCACAGACGGATGGTCAGTCCGAAAGGACCATTCAGACATTGGAGGATATGCTTCGTGCTTGTATTATCGATTTTGGCGGCAGTTGGGACAGTCATCTGCCGTTAGCCGAATTCTCTTACAACAATAGTCATCACACGACTATAGGCATGCCGCCTTACAAAATGTTGTATGGGAGGAGATGCAGGAACCCGGTTTGTTGGGGTGAGATTGGACAAAAGGAATTAGGGAGTCTTGAAGTAGTAAGAGAAACGTCGGAAATGTTTGATCAAATCAAAGCACGAATGAAGGCCGCAAAAGATCGTCAGAAATCCTATGCGGATAAATGACGAAGGCCTATCGAGTTTGATGTTGGGGACAGAGTAATGTTGAAAGTGTCACCCTGGAAGGGAATCATACGATTCAGGAAGAGAGGAAAGTTAAGTCCGAGGTTTGTCGGACCATTCAGGATAATGGCACGGGTTGGTGAAGTCGCTTATCAGTTAGAGTTGCCTGATGAGTTAAGTGGGATTCATTCTACCTTCCATGTATCACACTTGCGAAAGTGTTTGGCGGATGAATCGGCTCACGTACCACTTACTGATATCGAGGTCGACAACAGCATGAACTACATCGAAGAACCTGTGGCCATCTTAGACAGAAAGGAGAAGCGTTTGCGTAATAAGATTATTCGATTAGTTAAAGTCCAATGGAAGCACCGAAATGGATCGGAATCTACTTGGGAAACGGAGACGGAAATGAGGGAGTCGTACCCTCAACTATTTGACTTATGATAGGTTTCGGGGACGAAACCTATTGTAAGGGGGGTAGACTTGTAACATCCCAAAATATAAAAAGACAATTATAATAACGGAATAAACGAATGATGCATGACGGGCCAGGCCGGATGGGCCGGCGTGCTTGAAGGAGCGAACATAGGGGAGCTTCCCCTATAAATAGCCTAAGTCACCACATTTCTCTCATTTGCCAGTTCTAGAGAGAGAAACCATAGAGAGAGAAAGTCGGCGGATCGGCCCAAGATTGAAGAAGTGCGTTGCTCCATAGCTTGTGAGAGGAACCTCCGAATCGGAAGCTGGATACATGTAACGATCCAACCTAGATCTGAGTTTTTGTTCGTTTTTGGTTTTTCGGGTTTTGGACGAAAATGTGACGTTTTTACGGATGAAACTGGAAGAAAAACATAGTTTTGAGTTCCTTAATGAAAAGCAAACGTTTTGAATGTGAACAAGTTCGGGATCTTGACGTGATCAGACCCGAAGGCGAAAGTTAGGGTTTTTGTGAAGAAGCAGATCCTGCGTACTTATCAAGTACGCAGGAAGAGGGTCCTGCGTACTTATCAAGTACGCAGGAAGAGGGTCATGCGTACTTATCAAGTACGCATGAAGCGAGGTTTACGCACTTATTAAGTACGCAAGAGCAAGGCCATGCGCACTTGCTAAGTGCGTAGGCATCATGTTGTTTGGTAAAGTCAGTATGTTTAGAAGGTTAAACCGTTAGAGTCGGGGGTTGGTCTGATGTGTATTTAACTAATCAATTCAGATCGAAAGTGACGTTGTGGGACCTTTGTTTAGGACAACCCAGATTAGCTTATCAGGTGAGTTCTAGAAGCCCTCTTTTAAATGTTTTATATAATGTTTTCGGGCTGGTGTGCATACATACGAAATGATGTTTTACGAAATGATGTTTATGAAACTATGTTTACGAAATGAAATGATTTAGAATGAACGGTTTATGGAAAGAAAGTTTTATGAATGGAATGTTTATAAAGAAATGGTTTAAAATGAAGGTAAAGGGTTTTGAAAATGAATGAAATGTTTTATGTAAAGAAAAGAAAAGGGCAAAGGTTTTAAAGAAGTCATTACAAATATAATCTGTCGAATGAAGGGAATTGACGAATGAAGTCAGCCTTGTGGTAGATTATGGACAGCGAGCCATAGTTGCCATAAGAACAACATGGGCAGTGTCTTTGTGGCATGTCAATGGTTATGATGTTGTACAACTGGTATGGGAGTAACGACGGTTACTCAGGGGTAACGTGACCCTAAAGAGGTTAAATTATGATCCGACGGTGTTATGGCCGTGAGCTAGCCGTCGATGGAAGTTGTCGGTTTATGGACATGAGAGCCATAGGGGCAACTAAAGGGGTATTGTCGGTCCTCGTGCAGTTAAGCCTTGGGGGCAATACAAAAGGGAATTGACGGAATGTATTGTATTGTCGGTCTTCGTGTAGTTAAGCCTTAGGGACAATACAATACTAGGTGATGGAACGAATGGTAACACAGATTTAGATAGTAATGTATGACTTAAATGAATGTTAAATGTTTTAATCGAACGATCCGTTCAACGGTGTTCATGATGATGATAAATGCTTTGATGATGATAGATGTTTGAATGTTTTTAATGATGAACGAAAGGCCCTGTTTTCTTATACAAGATGTTAAACCCTAATGAATTATTGAATGATGAACCATTTTATAAATTGAATGAAAAACTGGAACTCACCAGCGTAGCTGACTTTTTAGTATGCACATTCAGGTTAAGGCAAGTATGGATGATGGATGGTGATGCTTGGCAAGCGAGAAGAGTTACCCGGTTGATCATTGTTGGATTGGGATCTACCTTGATCCAATGATTCAACACATTAACCGAACCAAATCGTGCGGAATCCGATTTGATTGGCAATCCAATCTATGACACGGATCGGGTCGTAAGAAACGAGCGAATTAGATGTCGAAACGAAGGTTTCTATCGACCCTTTGGTGTAGAGAAGTTGGATACAAGACCTGGAAACTCTCAACGGACAGAGATTCGACAATACATGTGCAAAGAGTTTGTGTGTTGTTGCTTAGTCTGGTTCTGTGTGTATATGTGTTGTATTTCTGTTGTGTTTTTTTGTGTTGTGTGTGCTCATGAAGTGAAAGTTCTATATATAGTGCTGAGGCCATTCGTACGAATGATCCATGTGAATGGACTCATTCGTGCGAATGAATCAGCAGAATGGTTCATTCTTAAGAATGAATCATCAGAATGGTTCATTCGTACGAATGAATCATTCTCATCACTTATTCTAGCGAATGAATCATTCTCATGAGCTATTCGCGCGAATGGATCATTCTCATGATCCATTCGTGCGAATGGGCCTTTCATTAGCACGATTGATCAACGTTTTCGCTATTTATCAGATCGTTTAATACACAGTCGTTATATATGAGTAAACATTAAGGATAAACATGTAATTTCATTAATGCATCAAATAATTACATTAAACATAGATGAAATACATATTACAAGGGATTAGGGACATATTATACATCTACATACTCCCCCTTGGACCTAGATCCCTTCAAAATGACCTAACTAACATTAGTTGGTCTTCAACATCTCTTTTGTACGAGTTTTCCAGTTAACTCCGGCGTGTATGTCAAAAGCAAAGCATATACGTATCACTTTCACATACTGCAACGCCTGGTCTATATAGAGTTGTAACATCTTGTTCAGACAAGTTGGTCAGCCACAAGGGATCAAAGACCCTGATGGTCTCCCATGACCCTTCTTTACAAAGCACTATAACAGCTTCACCAGTACGCCCATCATAGTACCACCATTTGAACTGATCTGAGAAGTCCTGGATCATTTTCCTTAAAGGAATCTTCTTCATGATCGTTGGAGGTTTCCACTTTAAGACAATTAGGGGCTTCTTGGTGATTGGATGAACCTTTTCCTTATGAATGTAACGTGTAGGCATTTGTGGCTTGAAGTTCACCCACTTCTTCCGGTATTCGTATTGTAATTGACGTTCAAACCATTCGGATAGACCGGAAGATTCGCTGTATAGAAGCTTTAGACGCGCCAATTGATTTACTTCAAATGCAGGCAGCGTCTTGAAGTCATGAGGGTACCTGAAATATTGTATGCCCTTCTCTCTTTTTATAGCATAGCAACTTAAGTCGTTGAAGTATGCCCAACTGATTATACGACCATCAGACTTGTGTCCTTTGAGTCGATAAACTTTAGTGTACTTGGTTGGAGGAGAGGGCTTTGAGTTCTTCTTTAATTCGGCCATGTATTCCATCCACTGACTTTTATGTTCATTCAGCTCGTCAATGTCAATAGTGGAGGGACCGGCTTCATCTCCTTTGTTGTCGATAATGCGGTTGACCTCCTCGTCAGACTGCTGAGTGAATAAGTCTGCGAAGGAGGGAAGATCATCACCATCTACTGATGTGTACTTTGGATATTCTTGATCAGTGATGTCTTCGACTTCAACCTCATCAACGTCTTCTAGTTCGTCAGAGGAGGGATAATCAGTTGTAGGAACAGATGCCTCTTCAGTGATGACTTCGTCTGGATTCATTTGAAATAGCTCGGCAATCTGTTCTTTTGACAAGCAATGTACGATTTCCCCTTCCTCTTTGTCATAAATAACTGAATGTTGGATGATCCCTTGCATGTCAAGCACATAAGTTAACTTTGAAGGTTGTTGCTTGAGAGGCATCACATCCAAAACTATTTTCATAAACAAACAAAGAATAAACATGTGAGAATTTTAAATTTCATTGATTTAATCAAAATAAAACTGAAATTATTTACATAATAATCTAATATTTACAATAAGACAACTTAAAACACTTAAAACAAAAACTATCAACCTTCAGTGCCCTTTTGTGTATCTGATGATGGGCCTTCTGATTTGTCTGATTTTTGCTTTTTGCGTGCCTCTGCTTCTGCTGTCTTTGAAGCACTTGATGCAGCACCAGCATTGGCACCATCGTCCTTATCTTTGTCATTATTGTCATCATCATCATCACTATCATCATCATCGTCATCATCATCATCATCTTCATCATCACCATCATCATCACCATCATCATCATCATCATCATCATCACCATCATCACCATCATTGCGAGCACCCTCAATTCTGGGTGTTGGGTCTCTTCTGCTTTCTAAGTCTTCCAACAGCCTCTTATTATCCTCCTCAAGCCTTTGTATCCTCTGAGCATGTGCATCAACAGTTTTAGACAACTGTTGATTCTGGTTTGTAGCAGTGAGAAGGAGGGCTTGTTGATCATTACACCTAGTGGAAAGACTTGTGATGGCTTGGGCTTGTTCAGTATTTTGCAGAGTCAACTGACTGATCTGCGAGCCCTGTTGGTCAATACGCTTTGATTGCTCTTCATTCTGAGCCAGTAAACGAAGTACCAAACTGTTTAAAGTACTGATCTGGTCGTGTAGAGAGACAGTCGGCAGTGACATTGAAGATTCAGCTCGAATAGTTGATGGCTGTGATGTAGGAGCAGTCGTGTAGATGGGAGGAGGCACAGTTTGTGTCTGAGGCATAGATGTTGACATTGGAGCCTCAGACCTGGTGGCAGTTGCTGTAGTAGCAGAGGTGCTCTCCGTCCTTCTAACAAGTTTAAACTTTTGGCGTTTGGCCATTCTCTTTCCTCTTCCTTTCTTGACTGGGGTAGATTGGGAAGAAGGAGCAGCAGATACTTGTGGACAGTCAGGGACAAAGTCAGCATCCCTGACGTCATCATCAACCCTTGAGCTTCCTTGATCTGCTCCCCTTTTTCGTTTTGTTGCGACCAATCTTGCCCCTTGTTGACTGATTACAAATTCGTCTTCAGTGTCCTCAGAATCAGTAAACAGGACGGTGTCCAGGTTAACGTCTTCTGGGTTAGTTGGAAGGGAAGAATCGATAGCAACAACAGTGGGGGTGGTGGCAGCGGTAGATGGAACATTAGGAGCATTGCCACCATCTCCCTGACCATCTTGGTCGTCATCATCTTGGTCGTCAGCTGGAGGTACAACAATATCCTCCCTGTCAGAATCACTGTTATCGTGACGCCAATTTCTGTTTGTTGGTGCCACATAATCTGGATTTGTCAGATGTCCAATAAGTCGTTTGTGAGGTGGCTTTGTTGGTCTTCCCCTGTAGGTCTGTACTCTGTTTAGAGTGACATCCGTCATGTGTTCTAGCTTGATCATGTTGATGTCTGACCTTGGCAGAAGAGGAAGTTGGTCATCTATTATCAGTTGTAAGAATCTGGGGTACATAAGATACGCATTGTCCCCTTTTAGATAGATGTTTTCCTTAAGATGAGTGAACACCATCTCGGAAAAGTTGAACGGAATGTTCAACACCAGAGCAACGAATGCGCTCTGAATTGTTTCGCGCATGTCGTCGAAACCGCCACGACGGGAACCGAGGCAATGCAGAAGAACATGTCCTAGATACTTGTACTGCGGACAGAGGTTTGCTTTGTTTAAAACTCCCTCTGCGACATTCCCGTCGTACTTTATTCTCATAAAGCATCTGCGGACCAGATATTTATCCAGTGTCACTGGATCTTCAGGATGATCACCGAATTGACACAATCGGCGAATGTGAGCTGCCGATACAACCACATCTTGACCTGCGATCTTCCCTCGTATGACCGGTGGAGATACCTCACAGTCAATCTCGGCAGAGGCCCAGAACTCCCTTTGATGCGACGTATTTGGAGTCCGGTGATGGGATATAGCATGAACAATCCTTGATCTTGATAAAAACTCGATCATTCCGACAAATGGACGTGCATTCTTTGATGTAGGAATCATGTACGCACATATGTTGCTTTTTATTGAAGCCTTAAGAACAACTGGAGCTCTGTGCGCCATAACGATCAGTCTGTAAACACAAAAACATGAAGCACATCAGATCAGTACATGCAAGATTTTGGAAATATGAACTTTTGGACCATTTTCCCTTTGTACGAATGAACCCAAAAAGTTGGTTCATTCGTGCGAATGGATCATTCTGCCTATTCATTCGTGCGAATGAGTTTCATTCATATGAATGAGTATTCATTCGTGTGAATGAGTTTTCATTCGTGTGAATGAGTTCTCATTCGTGTGAATGAGTTCTCATTCGTGTGAATGAGTTCTCATTCGTGTGAATGAGTGTTCATTCGTACGAATGAACATGAAGAGTGTGTCCATTCGTATGACAGACGGGTCACGATCCAATTTGTCCAAAAATTCGATCAAGACTTGAAAAGATTTGCCGAAAAAGACACCAACACACTCGACTATGATTTTCAACCAATATTTAGCATTTTAATTGGTTTATTAAGTCACTTTTTACGTTTTTTAGGTTTGGTTTTCGGTTTTGAACCCTAAATCTAGTCGAACATCCATGAATCGGTATACAATCGATGAATACTTGTGGGGTTATACCTGTAAAATGAAAGCGAATGATTAGATTACAGATTTGACAAAGTTTTGTTCAAAATCAGAATTTGATGAAACAGACGTGCGAATAAGGATTTCTGATTTGTGCGAATGATGCTGAGAATGCGAATGAATGGCCTTTTTATAGGATGGCCTGGTTCATTCGTACGAATGGATCATTCTGGTCAGTCCATTCGTGCGAGTGACCCAGACTTGATTCATTCTGCCACTCATTCGTACGAGTGGACCATTCTGGTCAGTCCATTCGTGTGAATGAGCTATTCTCCTCATCCATTCGTACGAGTGAGCCATTTTGCTCATCCATTCGTACGAATGGGACAATCCCCTTATGCAAATTAAACTTTTCAAGTTAAATGGGGTATCCGACCACATCGGTCTTGACAACAATTTGATTATGAAGTAATTTACATTTAATTATGAAGTGAGGGATCAATTATGAATTTTTGGAATAGTTTATGAAGTAAAGAAATGATTTGATCAATCAGGAAGTCAAGCGGTTTTCAAATTTTGATTTTCAGACAGTCGTTCGAGTCTTATCAGATAATCTAAAATTCAGGAAAAGTAAAATCTTTTTGGATTTTTGAATATGTAATGCTGAAAATAATATCAACAAGATATATACACGCATGTCTTAGTAAGAATGATCCTTATGAGAAATCATACAGACTTAGTGACTAATGATCTGAGACATTTTGAATTTTGTAGATACAACTATACAATGGTATTTACACATCTTTTTGTGAGAAAGATCCGAACATAGGATCAGTACTAAACTCATAGCAATCAGCAACATTGCAAATTATCTGAGCTTTAAGTACACTTAGTCAAAATGCGATCATTGATATGTTTGTCCATCTTAAACTTATGCAGACCTTTTCTCAACACTTACAAGATGATCTTGAAGGATTAAGTCCATTATCTGTGTGTCCCACACTAGTTAAGTATTGACTTGAATTACTTTTCAAAACATGTTAATGTTTCAAATCAGCACAACTTACTTAACCAGTCATCATAAGTTCATGAGATCTCAGTTATTCCCTGTTACTTCTTTACTACACTCAATTTTTTTTTTTTTAGTATTCACAGTGACAGCCATCAGCTCATGGACGGCTTCAGCCAGGTATTTACAAGGCAATATGGCACGTATGCAGCTAACGGTGTTTGTGTTCATCCTATCCCATGGATGGCTTCAACCAGGCTGCAACCCGGTTATATGGCACATATACGAATTCGGATTCATACTTTTATTTTATTCTTAATCGCATGGACGGCTTCAGCCAGGTATTTACAAGGCAATATGGCATGTATACGACTTCAGAATCTAATTTTTAATTTTATAACTACTTTCTGATATCTCATTAAACCGATGATAACTGGTGTGCACAGAATGAGAAACACCTTCAGTTTCTATTGTTGATTTTCGTCAATCCTTTCACCATTATGTGACTCACAAGACAATATCTAATATGGTATAGATTGATCATCAATGGTCGAGATTCAGTAAGATAAGCCTATCAATGCATCACATGTCGACTCAGTGTGACTATTCACTATGACATTAAATGCAATGTGTTTCATACATATGGTTAGTGTGCCATCACTTCCCAAATGTTGGATACGATTTCTCATTTTTGAGTTTTTCAGATGTTTTTGGGTTTTAGACTATACAAAAATGGAAAATCTTTTTTTTTAAACAAACTGTACACAAATAACTGTACACAATTTAGAAAATCTTTTTGGAGTCTCAGATAACTAGCGTCTGTGTACTATCATTTTTCTCAGCGAGAGATCATTTTCTTACTGACATTTTCTCCCCCTAAAATTTTAAAATTAAAAATCTTTTTGAGTTTTTGAGATTTTTAATAAACGCAAGAAAGAAAATATATACAGGAACGTAATTGATAAAAATGATTACTGACTCGACTCTTGGTCCGGAACAACGTCATCCTTCTTTTTCATGCCGTTTACCTCTAACAAGAATAAAAATCTTGGTTTGTCAAAGGCTTTTGTATAGAGGTCGGCCTTTTGGAAATCAGTGTTAATTTGAACCACATCAATCAGTTTCTTTTCAAAACAATCACGAATGAAGTGATATTTTATGCCGATGTGTTTGGTTTTTGAATGCTGAACCGGATTCTTAGTGATAGCTATGGCAGCAGAATTATCTACATAAATAGGAGTGTTAGAGAATTGCAAACCGTAGTCCCGAAGTTGCTGTTGAATCCAGATAATCTGAGAACATCAACTGGCAGCAGCGATGTATTCAGCTTCACATGTAGATGTAGCCACCGAAGTCTGCTTTTTGCATTGCCATGTCACAAGACGGTTTCCAAAGAACTGACACCCTGCAGATGTAGACTTGAAGTCTGTTTTGCAACCACCATAATCAGAATCACTATATGCAGTAAGCTCAAAGTTATCATCATTAGAGTACCATAATCCAAGATCAGGAGTACCCTTCAGATAACGAAAAATCCTTTTGACAGTAATTAAGTGGGAGACTTTTGGTTTTGACTGATATCGGGCACAGAGACACGTAGCGAACATGATGTCTGGTCGAGATGCTGTGAGATACATGAGAGATCCGATCATGGCTCGATAGAGAGTAGCATCAATATACTCCCCCTTGTCATCAGGCGAAATCCCGTGATTGATCGCCAATGGAGTACCAGCAGGTTTGGCATCAGTCATACTGAATCGGCTCAGTATGTCTCCAACATAATTTGTTTGATGAAGGAAAATCCCTGTCTCAGATTGATCTACTTGTAGCCCTAGAAAGAACTTCATCTCTCCCATGGAACTCATCTCGAACTTGTCCTGCATAACTCTTTCAAATTCTTTGCACAGAACATCATTCGTCGATCCGAAAATAATGTCATCCACGTATACCTGTACCATTAAAAGTTCTCCACCCTTTTCCCGAATAAACAACGTGCAGTCGATGACACCTCTTCTAAAACCATTGTTCAGAAGATGAGTGGAAAGTGTCTCGTACCACGCTCGCGGAGCTTGGTGCAATCCGTACAGTGCCTTGTTCAATTTGTAGACACGGTCACGATGCATAGGATCTTCAAATCCGGGAGGTTGACTGACGTATACGACTTCACTGATTTCTCCATGAAGGAAAGCACTCTTTACATTCATTTGATAGACTTTGAACCTTTTGTAGGATGCATAAGCAAGAAAAATTCGAATTGCTTCCAGACGAGCAACCGGTGCAAACACTTCATTGTAATCTATACCTTCAATTTGCCTAAATCCCTGAACGACCAAACGAGCCTTATTTCTTATGACTATTCCTTGATCATCCCTTTTGCAACGAAGAACCCATCGAGTACCAATCTTCTTAGCTCCTTTTGGTAAATCAACTAACTTCTGAAATTGGAGTAGTTCTTCCTGCATTGCATTTACCCAAGATTCTTCTTTTAAAGCATCTGTTATAGACTGTGGTTCGATTTGCGAGACGAAACATGAATGCGCACAATCGTTGACCACACCAGATTCCATGATTTCTGAGTAGACTCCAGAATTGATCTGACCCCTAGTTTTAACACCAGATGTGGGATCACCAATAATGTTCTGTTGAGGATGAATTCTATCAATCCTACCCACAGGATGAGCAGGAACCTCAACAGTTTGATCAAGGTTTGTGATACTCTGTTCAATTGCCACAGAATGTGAAACATCATCACTCAATTGTACAACATCATGGGAAGGATCTTCAATCACCTGGTCTATTTCTTGTCGAGAACCCTCATACTCTGAAGAAGAAGAAGAGTCATCATCCTGTGTGACTTGTGTGTTATTGGAGGACTCAGGAATGTCAGATGATGAGGGAGTAGGTTGCACATGTTCATCAGGTGCGTTTTGAGCATCATACATCATTTGAACAATAACCTCCTCATCTGAACATTCTGGAGGAAGATTAAACGAGGAAAAAAGTTCTTCATAATCAAACATCCAAGGAAGACCTTTTCCAGCAGCAGGAGAGGTATACTTTTGAACATCAACATGGTACCATTCTTCTACATTCCCAAAGGCTTTGTTGTAAACTCTTTTATTGGGAGTGCTGTACCCTAAGAAGTAACCTTCCTCTACTTTCTCGTTAAACTTGCCATGAGCATCCTTTTTCAACATGGTACATGGAGCGCCGAACGGTTCAAGATACTGTAAGTTCGGTTTCCGTCGATGCAACAATTCAAAGCAAGTTTTATCGTGACACTTGATAACTAGAACCCGGTTGAGCGTGTAACACGCATTAGCAATAGCTTCATTCCAGAACTGTACGGGTAAGTTTGAGTCAGCGAGCATAGTCCTTGCAGCTTCTATCAAGGTCCGATTCTTCCTCTCAGCAACACCGTTCATTTGTGGAACATATGGCGCACTGAATTCATGGTGAATACCAAGTTTTTGACAGAAAGTTTCCATAAGGTGATTTTTAAATTCAGTACCATTGTCCGAACGGATCCTCCTAACCTTTAACTTATACAGAGACTCCAATTTGGTAATCAGAATCTCCACATATTCAAAAGTTTTAGATTTTTCTTTTAAGAACATCACCCAAGAATATCTTGAATACTCATCCGTCACAACCAAACAATATAAGTCTCCAGCAATACTCTTCCGGTTGATAGGACCAAACAAGTCCATGTGTAAGAGCTCTAGTGGTATAGTGATGGAATGTTGAGATTTGGGTTTATGAGATTTCTTGGTTTGTTTGCCTTTCTTGCAAGAAACACACACGTCAGGAAGATGAAAACTTTTCACAGTGACTCCTTCAACAAGATTTTTGTGCACCAAATGATTCATTTTTCTGAGACTGAGATGTCCCATTCTTTTGTGCCATAAAATAGAATCCTTCTCAGTGGCTTTTGAAACAAAACATGATGCTGTGGACACTAAGGATGATGCTTGTGACATGTCAAGAATATAAAGATCATTCATTCTTGGAGCAGACATAACCACCATGTCTTCTGGAATCATAAACTCCTTTTTCAAGATATAACAATGCTTGTCATCAAAAAGAACCTTGAACTCCTTATCACAGATTTGAGAAACAGAAAGTAAGTTGTTATCCAACTGTTTGACAAAGTTGACTTTCTCAAAGCTGACAGCTCCATTAGACAGTGTTCCCTGAGCTGAGATAAAACCACCTTTATCGCCTGCAAATGAAACATAGCCCCCTTTGATATTTCTGACGTCGAAAAGGAGAGCTAAGTTCACAGTCATGTGCCTGGATGCCCCACTATCAATAATCCAATTATTGCTAATAGGATTATAAAGGACAACCTGCACAAGAAGGAAAGTAATTAGTTTAGGTTAGGAACCCAAGCCTTTACGGTCTTGGGTTTCCCAGTCTCATCTACAACAGTACAATCCATCCACTGTCCTTGTGGACTTTTGGAACAACCATTTGACTTTGAAGTATAGTCGTCAGAAGCATCATCTGATTTTGCTTTCCACACATGTTGTTTGTGCAACGACTGTTTGTGGTAAACAGTGGAGTGGTTAACAATTTGTACAGGTGTGGAACTCGAATCAGAGACCAACAAGTCATGCATCTTTTGTTTAGCTTTCTTTTGATGCACTTGTTGTTGGGTAAAAGAGTTAGATTTTGACTTTAAAAACTTTTGTTTATTTTCTAGAAAATGATTAACTCTTTTACTTGGCTTCTGAAGATAAGGACAGTTGACAACAACGTGTCCTTTTGTACCGCACTCAAAACAGTATCTCCGCTCAACCAACCTTGGAGATCTGTATTGATTTTCACTTTGGTGAGTTTTTGAACCACAAGCCTTAGCTTCTTTTTGTTCAGCTGAAGAGAGTGACTTGTTTGATTGAACAGACTCTCCAGCTTTAACAAAATTAACCTTTTTGATTGAGGCTTTGGTTACTTGACTCTTCTGATCAGAAGTAGTGGGATAAGATGGACTGCAATTGGTTGGTTTAATTTTAAAAACATTTCTAGAAGCAGATTTTGAAATACCAATGCTGTCATTCTGTGGAGCAGACGAGTTTTTGTGTCCCAAACCACGAGTAGGGCACTCGTCGTCGTCTTCATCCCACTCTTCTACCATTCCATCAACACACTGGGACTCCGAGGTTGAAGCACCATTATCGTTAACCTTTGGTTGAGAAATTTTGTTTTCGGTTGGATCAACGACAAGTGGCGTTTTGACCTTAAAGTCAATGATTGGGTTATCATCCGGTGTGTTCACCATAGTATTCAACACCGGTGGAGGACAATTGTTATACCCCATCCCAGCATTTTTCTTTCCCGGACGCCGTGAAATCATGTAATCAAGAATGTAAGCAGAATTTGAATAACTTTTCAGCTTTTGATTTAAAGTTTCATAATCACACTTGACAAGCGCCAGTTTTTTCTTTGTTTCATCAATCGTGTTTAAATAAAAGGTGATGGCATTTTGTTTGTTGATAACATAGATTTCTAATTCATGAACTTGCCTGTTTAAAAGATCAATTTTGTTTTTGAAGGCAAGTTCGTTTCCCTTTAAAACACGGTTTGCTTCAACACAATTAGTTAAATCAGCAATTAAGTCTGTGTTGTGACTTTTAAGTGTCTCAACTTTCTTCTCAAGTTCATCACAAATTAAACACGGTTGAGATTCAGACTCACTTTCAAAACTGTCAGAATTTACCTGAATGCCTGTGGATGTTTTTACCATAAAAGCACAGCTACAGGTAGATTCAGAAGAGGAATTGTTATCATCCACATCAGCTGTCGATTGACTTGAAGAGACAACAGATGATTTATCTTCATTCTCAGCTGTGAATCCAGAACTGTTTGAAGATGTGTCGTCTGCAGCTGATGAACTTTCTGAAGCAATCTCTCTCTCAGCATCAGAATCTGATTCTTCATTGACTTCTATAGCCATTGCCATGTAAGCTCTATCCCCTGAACTACCATCAGCTCCAAATTTAAAAGACCAATCAACAGTCTCATCTGTTTGAACAACCATAGCTTTTGTTCCACTTGAAGTGCCCTTATCTTGTGCAAGAGTAACTGGAACAAGGTTTGTTTCTGTATTTTGATTTTGTGGCTTCGGTTGGCTTTGACGGTTGTTGAAAGGGTTGCGGTTTCCAGTCTGTTTAGGCTTTTCACATTGCCTAGCAAAATGCCCTTTCTCACCACAGTTAAAACAAACAACAGCAGACAGATCAAAACCATAAGTAGTGTCTTTGTTCCCTTCGAGAGTTTTTCCTGTCCTTTTTACATAATCTCTCGCTCTTCTGACTGCACTTGCAAGAGCCCACATTATATCAATTCGATCCATTTCATCCTTATCAATCTGAGCATAGTCTTCTGCTGTCAGATGACTATTTCCAACCTGTCCAGTAACAAGACTGTCATATGAATTGACAACGGTAGACAACAGTGCCATGTGTTCCTTGGCCACTTCGATAGTAACCTTGTCGAAGTTGTCTGTTTGCAATTTAATGGGGCTTGGTGGAGGAGTACTAGCAGTATTTCCCTGCTGTGGAACCGAGCTTGATGAAACTGAAGCATGAGCTGTTGAAGACTGGCTAGCTGAAACATTTGACATGTTTGATACAAACGCAATCTGTAAAGGAGCATTTTGTTGAGTTGATGTGGAATAGTACAATGAAGGATCCTGAGCTTGTACACCTCTCTTTAACTTCCACTTATTCATCACCTCTTGTTCTCTCAATTTCTAAAGAAATTCATTGATATCAATGGTTTCAAGAGTCTTGTTCTGTTTGAGAACCATCAAGAATGAATCCCATTTTGGTGGTAGTGCATCTGCCATGCATTGAACCTTTTCTTCTTTCGTTGTTTTGATCTCATGGGCATGCAATTCACTCATCAAGTGATAGAATCTCTCAAATAGATCATCTAAGGATTCATTCCCAATATACATGAAATTATCAAATTCCTTCTTAATGGCCTTAGCATTTAAAGCTTTCAACGAAGCATTTCCTTCGTGACGTTGTTCTAAGGCAACCCACAGAGATTTTGAAGATGTAAACTGCCTGAATTGATGAAATATTTCTCTTGATATGGCTTGAGATAAGATAGCATATGCCTTCTTTTCTAAGTCATAATCTTTTCTTTGTTGTTCGCTTAAAAGGGAAGCCAAAACAGGAGTTCCATCCTCACTCAACACTTTTTGATATCCATTCTCTATCATCATCCATAAGTTTGTATCAACTCCATTAATGTGTATCTCAAACCTGTTTTTCCAGTGATGATATTCGTCCATTGTCATGAGTTTTGGAGCCTTGTTAGCATTTCCAGCTTCATTATCAATTAATAACAAGTTTTGGATTTTACTGTTCTGACTGGCAACAAAGGCTAAGTCCGACATGGTAAAAAACGAAGTTTTTCGACACAAGAAAAAAATTTAGAAGAGATTTATGCGAATGGGTCTATTCGTGCGAATGGAATGTTCTATTCGTGCAAATGGAATTTTCTATTCGTGCGAATGGAATTTTCTATTCGTGCGAATGGAATTTTCTATTCGTGCAAATGGAATTTTCTATTCGTGCGAATGGAATGTTCTATTCGTGCGATTGGAAGTTTGAACAAATGAGCGGGAGACTTGATCTATTCGTGCGAATGGTAGGAGCCATTCGTGCGAATGAAGTTCATCATAGTAGCCATTCGTACGACAGAGAGCTGTTTGACTTTTTTGCACCAAAAAGCACCAATGATTGATCCTTTTATCAGATCTGAAAACTGAGACGATCAGATCACTCAGAAGCAATAATCACAAGTTTTGAACGTGGCTAAACAACGATCAAGTGATCTTTATAACATTCAAGAAGCTAGAAAAAGCAAGATTAAAAGCAAGATTAGATTTTCTATGTTGAATCTAGAGCACAATCAGGCTCTGATACCACTTTGTTGGATCGGGATCTACCTTGATCCAATGATTCAACACATTAACCGAACCAAATCATGCGGAATCCGATTTGATTGGCAATCCAATCTATGACACGGATCGGGTCGTAAGAAACGAGCGGATTAGATGTCGAAACGAAGGTTTCTATCGACCCTTTGGTGTAGAGAAGTTGGATACAAGACCTGGAAACTCTCAACGGACAGAGATTCGACAATACAGGTGCAGAGAGTTTGTGTGTTGTTGCTTAGTCTGGTTCTGTGTGTATATGTGTTGTATTTCTGTTGTGTTTTTTAGTGTTGTGTGTGCTCATGAAGTGAAAGTTCTATATATAGTGCTGAGGCCATTCGTACGAATGATCCATGTGAATGGACTCATTCGTGCGAATGAATCAGCAGAATGGTTCATTCTTAAGAATGAATCATCAGAATGGTTCATTCGTACGAATGAATCATTCTCATGACTTATTCTAGCGAATGAATCATTCTCATGAGCTATTCGCGCGAATGGATCATTCTCATGATCCATTCGTGCGAATGGGCCTTTCATTAGCACGATTGATCAACGTTTTCGCTATTTATCAGATCGTTTAATACACAGTCGTTATATATGAGTAAACATTAAGGATAAACATGTAATTTCATTAATACATCAAATAATTACATTAAACATAGATGAAATACATATTACAAGGGATTAGGGACATATTATGCATCTACAATCATGAAGACTGGCATCCCGTTATGATTAGTTTATGTATTAGACTATGTTACGCTTCCGCATATTGAACAATGTTATGAGTATGTTTTAATGAAATTTTTCGCTGCGTTATTAGATATTCAAGTTTAATAACTGTTTGTGAATGAGTAAATCCAACAAGTGAGGCCTCCCGGGTTTGGGGCCTTGCATTATCACATCATATTAGTTTTGTTGCTATATATTACGATAGGTTTTATGTTATAACACACGACAGAATTCACTATGTTTTCCATGCACTGATTTTTATAATTACGTGTGCACCCGTAATTACTCGAATCGTCGCATGGTCTGTATAGATCCTTCCGTTGTGTACGGGTCAAGAGATGACACAAAATTACTTAGTTCACATCTATTGTTTTTACGTATGAGTTGCTAATAAATAATTGTACCCCCAGATAGTAAGGTCAATCAGAAAACTAATGAGTAGTAATGTAGCATAACTTAGATTTCATAGTTTCCTCGTGTTTGAACAAGAATACGTCAAACCCTGAGTAGTTTCAAATTGTTGCAGCTTTCTCGTGTTTGAACAAAAATACGTCAAACCCCGAGTAGCTTTAAAGTGTTACCGCTTCCTCGTGTTTGAACAAGAATACGTCAAACCCCGAGTAGCTTTAAAGTTTTATAGGTTTCAACTTTCATGGATAAAGTGAATAATCATGCCACATGTATGATGTACTTAATCAATTGCAACAATGTAAACAATCTAGTTCCGTGTATAATGTAAGCACTCAAGTTTCATGTATGATTTAGTGTCATGTACATTGTAACCAAATAGGTTTCATGTAAAATGTGAACAATTTAGTAAATAAGTTTCATGTATAATATGGACAATTTAGCATCATGTGTTTTGTAAACAAATAAGTTTTCATGTATAATATGGACAATTTAGCATCATGTATTTTGTAAACAAATAATTTTTCATGTATAATGTAAACAATTTAGTATCATGTATTTTGTAAATAAATAAGTTTTCATGTATAATGTAAACAATTTAGTATCACGTATTTTGTAAATAAATAAGTTTCATGTATCATGTGATCAATCTAGTATCATGTATATTGCAGACAACCAAGTTTCATGTATCATGTGATAAATCTAGTATTATGTATATTGCAGACAACCAAGTTTCATGTATCATGTGATAAATCTAATATTATGTATATTGCAAACAACCAAGTTTCATGTATTATGTGATAAATTTAGTATTATGTATATTGCAAACAACCAAGTTTTATTTATCATGTGATAAATCTAGTATTATGTATATTGTGAATGTTCATATGTGAGTTATTGAATCTCATGGGTAATGTAAACTATCGAATTTTGTAGGTGGTCGAGTATTGCGGGCAAGTGTGTTGCTTGGAGTTCATGTATAATGTGGGTAGTTGGGTTTTAGTTTTTTAAATCTTGTTGAGGTTTATATAACGCCTACACAAAATGGTTCATCTCCTTGCAGTGCCTAGTACACTCATACATTTCCGAAGGTGTAAGATAACGAGAAGGTTGTGTAGATATTCAGGGTAATGTGCTTACGAATAACTGATTTGTGCACTTTGTTTGTAAATAAACAAGTAAATGTAATTTATTCTTGTTTGTAGATTAATAAAATGGTGAAAATAATAAGTTGAATAACTAAATAAATGGGTAAATAAATGAAAACTTTTTTTTTAATTTAATTTTAATTATCATAAAGAGAATATTTTAAGAGAAAATAATGGCTAATTTGTTTAATAACTCAAGCCAAGATTTAATAATAACAAATTTAACGAAGTAAAAGTCATAATTAATTAAGATAATGTTTTATAAAACAGGTTGTATTAAGTTTTCTTACAAGGTGAAAAGTTTTATAGAAGTTTATATTCTAGATAATATCTATAAACTAAAGGTTTGATAATTGCTTTGTTTGTACAAAATAACGAGTTCGTTTAAATCAGGTAATAAAATGATTAGTTTACAAGGAAGGTTTAGGTATGTGTACTAAATTGCAATAAACAAAATGATGACGTTTAGATTGTACTCATTTGATATCATAACCAAATGAGTATTTTGACAAATCAAAGTAATTCAAATTCCTATATTTTCAAGAAGACATGCTTTAGCCTATAGGTTAACACTCACTTCGGAAATTCCCAGGAAAGCATCGGATCCTTCGGTTGATTTGGATTTATATAAAATGCTTTCCTAGACAGAAGACCCAGAGTACAGGCATTCACCCTTCTGGATTGCACATGTTCTTTACTAATTTTCAGAACTCAAAACTTTGACGGGGTTTTAAAATTTTCATAGGCTTTAGGCCTAAGAATTTAAATTTTGTTCACAAATGATGATGGTGACATAATTCTCAAAGTGTAAGAGTGAATGTGTATAAAGACTTAGGTATGAATAAGTGTGTGGTAAGACTTAGGATAGCATTTAATGGGCTTAAATAAGTAGCATGTAATCAAATAGTGTGGTAAACAAGGTATTACGTAGATAGCAATTTTATAAACATGTGAGTTATTAAGTAGTGTAGCACATAATATAACATGTATTGTATCATGCAATGTAACACCTAGGATAACATGTTGGATAATCACACAAAGGGGTATCCTAAGGTTATAGTCTAGGTCATTGGTTTCTAATAACCTAATTCCCTTTAACCATGGCTTTGATACCAATCTGTCACACTCCAACCGACGACGTAATACGTCGAGGCGAGACATGCACACTGTTCATAAGCACATGATTCAACTAAGTTTCATATATTAAGTTTATTAAACTTCATAACAATGTTCAACAAATACAACCAATAATCAAGGGAAATAAAATACATCAACAACTTCAATTTGTTTATTTCAACTACGTCCTCATGTCCTATATGTAGCAACTTGAAAACATGAACTCAAATATTTGCATCTGAAACATGATAAAAACAAGGTCAACTAAAAATAGTTGGTGAGTATACATAGGTTTTGACACTACAAATAGTTTTCAAGTGTTTTATACAATTCATATGACACATGGTAAATAAGGCATTCGTGGAGAATCTATAGTCAAACTAGGTGTACAATCAAACCTTATGACTGAAGGGCATAACCCGTAGGTTATCCTAATGTAGGGCATAACACTTAATGTTATCCTAATGTAATGTCGACAACAATCACCCTACCTGGGTGGGTTTGTCAGACTCAATAGACCTATCATTGTTAACCGTCGGCTTGTACAGAGTTAATGATTGTACGAGTATGTCATGTGTATGTTTAGTTTCAACTCATAGCATTCAAGCACTAAGCACAAATTTCACATATGGTCATAAATGTAGAACTGTATGTTGTAATTGCAAATAGTTTTCAATGTATCATGAATCACCCCAAAATATGTAAAAAGTAAAAAGAGGGGCTATGCAACTCACCTTGATATTGTGATTCTAACTTGAACTAGATCGAGCGAACCGGTTTAACGATGCCATAAATAAATAATTATATAGGCTTAATATATTGAAACGATAAAAGGAATAGGAATGGAATGATTTGGGACAAAGGATTTGGAACGAAAGAACGGACGAAAGAATATTAAAGATTTGATTTATTACGATAGCAAGTCAAATGTATAAATCAAGTTACAAGTATTAATGTTTTATAAATTTTTATTTACAAAGAAGATTTAGGTGTCAACAATATATATTATTTAGCACACAGATTAGTATATTAAATACCTTAATATTTATTTTATGATGAAAATGACAAAAGTGGCTAAAAATCACGTTCTTAAAATAATCACCACTTTTAAATTCGAAGGTCTAATACTAGGACAAGGCCATTAAAGATCAAAAGTATTTTATTAATAAGTAATATTCACATTTTAAAAATTAATATTTGAATGTAACACTAATAAAATCGTATTGTTATTAATAAGAATATGTTATAGATCATGCGTTTAGGTTACTAATATTGTTTTAAAATTTTTTGTTTATTCTTAACTTGAAAGCACACATAAATTACTTACCTATTTTCTTAAACCAAAAATATGTATATTCCTTTTAGAGCGTGATGAACTTCTCAGCTTCGTATTTCTAGATGGTTGCTTCGCTTTTTATCTTCGTCAATTTCTTCGTACGTAGGCTTCTCTTCATTTGGCTATATTGACAAATTGCCAAGCATGTGTCCTCTAAAATCAGATTATGTAGAATAATACAAGCATACATTATGTTCCTAATTTTGTTTTGAGACCACCACCTAGTCAGGCGTTGGATAATATGCCACTTACACTTCAACATACCTGTCACACTCCAACAGACGGCGGAATATGTCGGGGTGGGACATGTTGACTGTTCATAAGCACATGATTCAACTAAAGTTTCATATATTAAGTTTACTAAATTTCATAAGAATGTTCAACAAATACAACCAATAATCAAGGGAAATAAAATACATCAACAACTTCAATTTGTTTATTTCATCTAGGTCCTCATGTCCTATATATAGCAACTTGAAAACATGAACTCAAATATTTGCACCTGAAACATGATAAAAACAAGGTCAACTAAAAATAGTTGGTGATTATACATAGGTTTTGACACTACAAATAGTTTTCAAGTGTTTTATATACAATTCATATGACACATGGTAAATAAGGCATTCATGGAGAATATATAGTCAAACTAAGTGTGCAATCAAACCTTGTGACTGAAGGGCATAACCCGCATGTTATCCTAATGTAGGGCATAACACTTAATGTTATCCTAATGTAATGTCAGACTCAATAGATCTATCATTGTTAACCGTCGGCTTGTACAGAGCTAATGATTGTACGAGTATGTCATGTCTATGTTTAGTTTCAATTCATAGCATTCAAGCACCAAACACAAATTTCACATATGATCATAAATGTAGAATTGTATGTTGTAATTGCAAATAGTTTTCAATATATCATGAATCACCCCAAAATATGAAAAAAGTTAAAAGAGGGGCTATACAACTCACCTTGATATTGTGATTCTAACTTGAACTAGATTGAGCGAACCGGTTTAACGATGCCCTAAATAAATAATTATATAGTTTTAATATATTGAAACGTTTAAAGGAATGGGAATGGAATGATTTGGGTCAAAGGATTTGGAACGAAAGAACGGACGAAAGAATATTAAAGATTTGATTTATTACGATAGCAAGTCAAATGTATAAATCAAGTTACAAGAACCAATGTTTTATAAATTTTTATTTATAAAGAAGATTTAGGTGTCAACAATATATATTATTTAGCACACAGATTAGTATATTAAATACCTTAATATTTATTTTATGATGAAAATGACAAAAGTGGCTAAAAACCACGTTCTTAAAATAATCACCACTTTTAAATTCGAAGGTCTAATACTAGGACAAGGCCATTAAAGATCAAAAGTATTTTATTAATAAGTAATATTCACATTTTAAAAATTAATATTTGAATGTAACACTAATAAAATCGTATTGTTATTAATAAGAATATGTTATAGATCATGCGTTTAGGTTACTAATATTGTTTTAAAACTTTTTGTTTATTCTTAACTTAAAAGCACACATAAATTACTTACCTATTTTCTTAAACCAAAAATATGTATATTCCTTTTGTTTTTATATGGAGTTCCCTTATTTATTTATTTATTTTACAAGAAAATACATATATTTTTTTAAATGAATAAAAGGTAAATTTTGGAAATAAGGTTTCTTAGAAAGGCTAATTAAGTTTCATTTATTTAGAAAACACAACTAATTTGAATTTATAACAATGGGTTGAATGATTGTGCTGAAAACCAAAAAATAAAAGGAAAATGGGATAAATGCTGCAGGTCTCGAACCTGAGACCTGTTGGTTAGCTGTTACCAACACACCAGATGACCGTTTGGTTTAGAAATCAGAAACATATCAATTTAAAACCTAGTTCTCCGATGTCTTCTTCTCCTAACACCCACATCGTGAACCACCCAAAAACCCTAAAAGTTGAACCTTTGTATACACGAAAAGCAAAACAGAGGATGCGAATAGAGGGGTGGAGATAGATATCTGGAGTTGCCCTTGAACAGGTTGCCGAAAAAGCGAACCACAGGGTTGCAGAAATCTTGCGCAACCAAGAGGGAGGAAGCAAAGAAGAAACTCGGATTTGAGGGTGATTTCGGGTTGTGAAACGAGTTAGATATATAAAGGGCTCGATTTGAACGCGTTTACAGCTGGAAATCGCGAGGATTGGGGGTTGTTGAAGCGTGATTCCTGGGTTTGAAAACCCATGTCGTAACCCCCATTAATGGGTTTTAAAATCTTCAATTCCTTATTAAAAATTTACGATTTCTGGTTCCAAACGTTTTGTGAAAAAGTAGGAAACGGTTTAGGAGGATTAAGATTCCGAGATATCAGGTAATTGAGATGATTTGATCGGGTTTTGACTTTCCAAAGTCAAAATTGATGCTGAAATTGTTCCAGGGTTCAAGATGAGAAAAGGGGTTCAAAATAGGCGGTCCAAACACTAAAAGATGGGTTCAAGGTTACATGTGGAGGTTCAAGACTCAATTTAATGGTTTAAATCCATTTTATTTATTTAGAAAATTATTTTTAGAAAGTTTAAAAAAATCTGGATATTATTTGTTTAGTTATAATTAGTTTATAAAATAAAACATCAATTTTTTAAAAAAAATCAAAAGTTGTATAAATGGTTTTTAGTTAATACAATTAAATATATATATATATTAACTTCTATATTTATAGATAATTACATATTATAAAAGAAATGTAAATACATGATCAAGACTCACAAGTTTTATTTTTTATTTAATTAATATAACAAAGTATATATTTATATCTATATAAATATACATACATATGTCACAGGAAAACAATAAACAATGTAAGGTTGAAACTATGAATTGGTACACATTGAAATAATTTATGTGACCTATTGTGTGAAATAATTTTGGCATATTGAAATGTGCTAGATTGAAATAGAAACGTTAATATTGCATAAAATGAACTAAAATAGTATCAGAAAATCTCGGATGTTACAATACCGAACGCTCGTTCGATATCTTTTTTTGCCGCTTCGTGAGCTTTTTTATAAGTATTATATTGGCGGTACACTTTTGCCCAGGGGTAAAACCAACCCGACCTCTCGCATCAACCACTTGTCGGAACCAATGAATCTCTCTCTAATATCCTTAAAAATAAATTCAGGCTCATTCGAAACCGGTTAGTAAGTGCTCCTCGTCATACGTACACCATTCGTTAAAGTAGTCTTGGATTAGTTGTGCGTTAGCAGCCGACCGTTCACGATTTAGACGAGCATTTCGTGTTAAAGGTTGTAATGATTCGGGTTCTTGCCACCACGTAATCGTTGGGGGTGTCCAAGCTCGGAACATCATTTGAGCCGATTCGTCACTTGAAGATGAAGATGATGATGCCATTAAAAAAAATTAAAATAGAAGTGTGATTGGGTTTGTATTTGATTGGGTTTGTGAAATAGAAGTGTTAATGGGTTTTTATATTGAAAATGATTTTTTTTAAACGTTCATCAAGCCCCAACGGCTAGTTCCAGCGGCTACATCAAGCCCCTTTACGCGTGAAGCCTCTCACGGCTGCTCCCTCACCCCCCCCCTTCACGCAAGAGAGGGATGGTGTTCCCTACCCTCTCACGGCGTGAAGGCCCTCACGGCACCCTCACCTTGAGGATATACTTCATACCGTTAGTGAAGTTTTTAAATTTTAACCGTTTAACCTATTAGCATTAATAAAGCCTAGGGGCGGTGTTCCCTACCCTCTCACGGCGTGAAGGCCCTCGCGACACCCTCACCGTGAGGGTATACCTCATACCCTTGGTGAAGTTTTTAAATTTTAACCGTTTAGCCTGTTAGCATGAATAAAGCCTAAATATATCCATTTGATGTTGAATTAGAGGTTGTGAACCGGTGAGCCTAAACGCCACACTATATTTATTCTTGTTAAGAATTGTTGCCTCTAATTGAGTAATGATGCAAAGGGCGTGTCCAAAGCTTGTAGAGTTGTCGGAAGTAGGCTAATGTTGTCTAAGATGGCAAAAAGGTGGTTATAAAGTTCCTATGAATCACGAAGTATGACCAAGCTTAGATCACCAGGTATACCGCCGTGAACCAACACGTGATCCAACGTGGCCAAGAATTCACGCCGTGAAAACGAAGGAACACCGCCCCTTGCCGCGTGAAGGGGGCGTGATTTGGTCACGTGATTTTTTTCACGGGGGAAATGGAGAAGAAAGACGTTCAACAGCTAGTTTTCAAAAAAAAAGTTTTTAATTAATTTCCATTATCTCATCTCCTATATAACACAAAAACCATTTACATTTTACCTCATCTCATACTACACAAATCTTTATACTACTAAAATGTCTTTTTCAAGCGAAGAAGCCCGGGAAATGCCGTTCGGCATTTTCGCATTGACGGCGGTTATGTGGTGGCAAGAAGCAGAATCGTCCTAAAGACCATTAAAACGAAGTGCACATCTCAACCTTGACCGGGCGGCTGCTAACACACTTTTACTCATAGATTACTTTGACGAAGGGTGTCTGTACGAGGAGTAGCAATTTAATACCCGGTTTCGAATGAGTCGGAAATTATTTTTAAGAATTAATAATGATATCGAGAGAGACGTGCCTTGTTTCCGTCAACGGGTTGACGCAAGAGGTCAGGTTGGTTTTACCTCCATTCAAAAGTGTACGGTCATGATTCGTCAAATGGCGTATGACACCGCTACTGATTCGCTTGACGATTACTTGAAGATGTCAAAACGAACGATCAGGTCATGTATTTACAAGTTTTATAAAGCTATAATTTTATTGTACGGTAAGAGATATTTACGTAAACCGTCGACATTCAACAATTATATGTTTTTCATGAATCTAAACCCGGATATGCTCGGTAGCATCGAGCCATCGATTGCACGCATTGGGATTGGAAAAATTGCCCCAATGCGTGGCGAGGTCAGTTAGCACGTGGGGATCATCCTCGTCCAAGTATTATGCTTGAAGTTGTGGCTTCAAATGATCTATGGTTTTGACATGCATTCTTTGGTGTTGCCGGTGCGAACAATGACATTAATTGTGACACCTGACAATTTCGGGTTAACCTCGTTAACCCAAATTGAAACATCCTACTTAATCTCTTATTTTATCAGAGTTTTTTATTGCGGAAAACGGTCACAATTGGATCAAAACCTTGCCATAATGGCTAAGGTAACTTTTTCATTTATAATAATATTGTTTTACAAACGATAATATAATTACATCATTTTATATAGGGATTTTCCAACTCCGATAGCTCTGCCTGCAGGAAGCTCTATTCCATGTGCTTCTTTCCTACAGTGTTTAGAAAACGTTTTTGAATTAGCTTACGCTAAATAAGTACACTGCATATTTTCATTTCATTATGAACCCCTTAGGTTCTTATTATTGTTCACGTTTTCTCGGGCTCTTGGTGCCCCCGTGACCATCTTCGGACGTACCTCCGATCACGGTATTTGTATCTTTTATGGGTGTGCTAACCCCGCGCAACCATCTTAAGCTGTACCTCCGGTCCGAGTATTGGCAAAGTTCTTATACTCGTCAGTATAGACCCCTCGCATTTGTCACGAAGACTCATTCATTCCCCAGCCCCGTAGGCTTGGAATCTTTTTCTCCTTCAGCCCCGTAGGCCTGGAGTTCTCTTTAGTTCTCTTTTTCTTCTTTATTTATTGAGATCCACCTTATTGGCCGGGTATCTCATTTCATTTGGGACCTTGATTATCTTGGACTCACATATATGCTTGGTTCATTTCACATATATGCTTGGTTTACTTTCCAACCAGCACTCACCTTAAAACTTTGTAACGGTTTCTCCACGATGTATTAAAAGGGTTTATATATAGGAAGTACCAGGGGCGTATCCACCACCCTTTTAACACTTCGTGAGTACTCCGTTATTCCATTTTAGGGTTTAGACTCGTTCCATCATACTTATTCATGTTTGCACATATCATCATGCATTCACATATTCATCATGCATTTCACGTATTCATATTCATCATGTATTCCCGTTTATTATGCATGGTATACTTCCATCATATATATTCATGTTTGTCATATATTGTAAACTGGGGTGATTTTCCTTCCAGAGCAGTACCTCCAACAGAGATGTTCCCAGAAAAGAGTGACGGGTCTAGGAGATATTTATACACCACTCTTTCCTTAGACAGAACATTCCGTTTGTCAGATAACTACATACCGGTTGGATCTTCTCCCGTACGTTCACTATATTTAATTATTATCTATTAGTCTATACCCCTAAACATTCATAATGGTTTCACTACGAAGTACCAAGAGGTTTATATATAGGAAGTACCAGCGGCGTATCCACCACTCCTGGGTACATCATGATTACTCCATTATTCATGTTTAGTGTTTAGACTAATCCTTCATTACCCCGTACCCTCGTCATATCAAATATCACATAACTCATATCATTTAAGCATGTATCTCACATAATAGTGTCTAGGGTATGTGTCCAGTGTACTTAGTATATTCTCAGGTAGTTCCTAAGTTCGTTTCTCGCTTTAAACATTTCTCCGAACTTGAACCATACTCACAGCGTACCACACTCGTAATCCCCATGCTCGTAACTGTCACCTCGGTTTTCTCGGTATGCGTGTGTGTGTAAAAGTGATAGTGGATTGATTGTTATTGTGTCTCCATTTGAACACAAAGACCATCTATTTATAGGGTTGAAACCCATCGGTGGAACACCGCTAAGTAAGGGGGTAGTGGTCCGCTACCGCCTCTATTCCAGCTATCCAGTATACCCCGCACGTGGCGGACCGTTACGCTTTGGGTAGCAGTCCGCTACCTAATTCCTTTCAGCGAGTCAGCTTACGCGTGTCACTTTCTCGTTGTTTGAGCCCAATTGCGGCTGGCGGACCGTTACCCGCCTGGTGGCGGTCCGCCATAGGGTTGAGTCACCAGATGCGTCACTGCCACGTGTCATTCCCTCATGATTCCTTCATCCGCACGTAGCGGACCGTCATGGGACCCGATAGCGGTCCGCTACCGGCTCGATTTCTTTATTTTCTTCATTTTTTAGTCCTTTAACTTTGGGCTATTGACACTTTGGCCCCTGGACATTCATTTCTTTGAAATTTGGGGTGTTACAATTCTCCCCTCCTTAAATTAGATTTCGTCCTCGAAACCTGTTAATCCTTAAATAATTGAGGATGATTTTTATTCATTTCCTCTTCACTTTCCCATGTCATCTCTGACCCTTTTCTGTGCCTCCATTGCACTAACACTTGTTTGATCGTTTTGTGGCGTAACTGCTTTTCTTTTGTGTCTAGAATTTTGATAGGTTCCTCAACATAAGTGAGTTTTTCGTCCACTTCTATTTCTTGTAGAGGAACATGTGCAGTCTCATCTGCCAAACACTTTCTCAAATAAGATACGTGAAACGTGTTGTGTATCTTATTCAATTCTTCAGGTAGTTCTAACTGATAAGCTACCATTCCGACTTTTTTGATAATTCTGAAAGGACCAATAAATCATGGACTCAGTTTTCCACGTTTCTTGAATCGGATTAGTCCTTTGCAAGGAGATACCTTTAACAAAACGTAATCTCCCTCTTGAAATTCTATTGGTCTACGTCTCTTATCTGCATATGACTTCTGTCTATCTTGTGCAGCTTTCAAACGTACCTTGATTAAGTCAAGCTTTTCTGACGTGGCTTGAACTATTTCTTTGTTGCCCAACTCTTTCTGACTAATTTCTCCCCAACATACAGGAGTCCTACATCTTCTACCATATAGCATCTCGTATGGTGGCATACCTATACTAGAATGGTAGCTATTATTGTACGAGAATTCTGTTAATAGTAAATGATTATCCCAATTTCCATTAAAATCGATCATACAAGCACGTAGCATATCTTCGAGGGTTTGTATTGTCCTCTCACTTTGACCGTCAGTTTGAGGATGATATGTTGTGCTGATCAATAACCTAGTACCCATCTCTTTATGGAACTTTTTCCAAAAACATGAAGTGAAACGAGTATCTCGATCAGAGACAATCGAGACTGGCACCCCATGTCTTGAAACAATCTCTTTGATAAATAAATCAGCTAACTTTTCTGAAGAGCATGTCTCATGTATTGCTAAGAAATGAGCACTCTTAGTTAATCGATTTACAACCACCCAAATGGTATCATAAACCCTAGTTGTCTTTGGTAGCTTGATTATGAAGTCCATAGTGAGATGTTCCCACTTCCATTCTGGGATTTCTAATGGTTGTAATCTCCCATACGGTTTCTGATGTTCTGCTTTAACTTGTAAACAATAATCTCTGCGCAGATCTTGGTACATCTTTGTAGCACCCAGATGAATAGAGTATCATGAATTATGAGCTTCATCAAGAATCTTAAGTCTAAACTCACCTGATCGTGGTATCCACATACGATCCAATCGAGTCTTGACTTTATATTTATTTTCTTCTAGAAACTTCTCCTGACCAGCCATTCTTTCTTTCTTAACATTCTTATCTTTTAATTCTTCGATTTGTGCGTCTCGAAGCTGTCTCATGAAATCAGGAGTTATTACTAACTTATATGCTTTCACCAGAATAGGACGATGCTCTTCCTTACGGCTTAGAGCATCGGCTACCACATTAGCCTTTCCGGGGTGATATAGAATTTCACAATCATAGTCCTTGACCAGTTTTAACCATCGTCGTTGCCTCATGTTTAAGTCCTTCTGGTCAAAGAAGTATTTAAGACTTTTGTGGTCTGTGTAAATCGTACACTTCGTTCCGTACAAGTAATGCCTCCAGATCTTTAGTGCGAACACCACTGCAGCTAATTCCAGATCATGGGTTGTATAGTTTGCTTCATCCTCTTTGCATTAGAACACACCCTAGCCCAAGTTTGAAAGCATCAGAGTATACCACAAAATCTTCTATTCCTTCTGGCAATGCCAGAACCGGGGCTTGTGTCAACTTTTCTTTCAAAGTCGAAAATGCTTTCTCCTGAGCTGTATTCCATTCATATTTTGAGTTCTTTAGGGTTAGCTTAGTTAATGGGGTGGCTATCCCAGAGAAGGCCTTGATGAACCTTCTATAATAGCCAGCTAATCCTAAGAAACTTCTAACTTCAGATCGATTCTTAGGTGGAGACCATTTCATTACAGCCTCTACCTTTGCTGGGTCCACCGAGATACCTTCTGCATTTACAACATGACCCAGAAATTGAACTTCCCTCAACCAAAAATGCACATTTTGAGAATTTGGCGTACAATTTCTCCTTTCGTAAAGTACTAAGTACTTCACGAAGGTGTTGTGCATGCTCTTCTTCATTCATTGAATAAATCAGGATGTCATCAATGAAGACAATAACGGATTTGTCTAACATTGGCCGGCATACTCTATTCATGAGGTCCATGAAAACTGTCAGAGCATTCGTCACTCCAAACGGCATCACTACAAATTCATAGTGTCCATAACGAGTTCTAAATGTTGTCTTAGGTACATCTTCTTCTCGTACCTTGACCTGATGATAACTGGATCTTAAGTCAATTTTAGAAAACCAACTTGATCCTTGTAATTGATCAAACAGATCATTAATTCTAGGTAAAGGATACCTATTCTTGATAGTCAACTTATTCAATTCACGGTAGTCTATACACATCCTTATACTACCGTCTTTCTTCTTCACGAACAGAATTGGTGCACCCCAAGGGGATACACTTGGACGTATAACTCCCTTGTCTAATAACTCTTGCAGTTGTGACATTAATTCCTTCATTTCTGTTGGTGCTAACCGGTATGGAGCCTTAGCTACCGGCTTAGCTTCAAGAATCAAATTGATTTTGAATTCGATTTCTCTTTCAGGTGGGGTACCTGGAAGATCGTCTGGGAATTCTTTTACTACTGGAACTTGATCCAGTTCTTTCCCTTTCATTTTTACATGAACTACATAGGCTAAGAAGGCTTGATGACCTTGTCTCACGTAGCTATTTATCTTGGCCATCGTACATAGCATGATCTGGTTTCGTCGTTCACCAATGATACTCACTTCCTTTCTTGTAGGCGTCATGAATCGTACAATATTCTGATTGCATATAATCATTGCAGCATGTGAAGATAACCAGTCCATTCCAATGATTACATCAAATTCTTGCATTGGCATTGGAATTAAGCTGACAAGATATTCTTCTTCAATCAGTAGTCGGCACTCTCGGCAAATTTCAGTTACTACGTAGTTTCGATCACTCGCGATTTTGACTTCTAGTGCCTTAGCCAACTTACGTCTATTGAAATTTCTAGAGTTTACATACTTTAAAGAAATAAACGATCGACTAGCTCCTGTATCGAATAAAACACAAGCAAGTAGGGAGTTCATGAGGAATGTACTTGATACGACGTCATGAACATCTTTCGCTTCCTCTGCAGTGATCTGAAAAGCCCTACCCCTTGGCTTCGGAGCCTCGATCCTTTTTACTTCATTTTCTGCCACTCTTGACCCTTCTCCGGTCTTTTCTATCTGAAATTTTAACTCAGGACATTCTCTGCTTAAGTGTCCTGGCTTATAACAGTTGTAGCACAATCGAGTGCAACTCATGCACTGCAATGCAGTGTGCCCTGTCTTCCCACACTTGTGACAAGTTATTGACTTGAATAGGCACTCTCCCAGGTGCCTTCTTCCACAAGTCTTACAGCTTTGGATACTTTTCCTTTGGGGAGGAACCACCTCCCGGTTTACTAAACTTAAACCTCTTAAGAGGCATAGGATAAGGATAACTTTCCCCTTTCCTTTTTCTGTCTCGCTCATCTTGTCTCTTGAGATCAGTTTCGTGTTCCCGAGCCCAATCAATCATCTCCTCCAAGTTCACACACTTGGATGGATGTATAAACTCTCTAATTTCTGTTTTTAAAACAAGATGGTATCTCGTCATCCACATCTCCGGGGTTGTCAATAAAGCTGGACAGAACCTAGCCTTGTCAAAGAAAATCCCCATGATTTCATCTACCGTCTCTTTGTCTGACGGAGTTGAAGAAACTCTTCAGTAATTCTTTCAATTGCCGCTCGAGGGTAATAGTGTTTTAGGAAGAGATCCATAAATTCTTCCCACCTCATCTCCTTGATTCTTTCTCTACCTTTCTCTCTCTTTACTATTCCCCACCAATCATCAGCTCGCTCTTTTAATTGGTTGGTAGCGAAGGTACCCTCATCTTGTTTTTCGCAGTGACATGTATCAAAAGCGGTTTCTATTGAAGCAATCCACCTTTGACTTTCTAATGGATTAACCGCTCCCTTAAACTCCACCGGTTTACAGGTCATGAAATCCTTATAAGTATAACGAGTTGTTTTCATATCAACTTTTGGATTTCCCCCTTCTCCATTATGAGTAACTTCTTTATGGTTTTCAAACCAGCATTCTAATGAATTCTGTAGAATCTGCTTGTAGGATCAAGAAGTTTGCATCAATTGCCTTTCCTACTTCTATTGCGATTTGTTTCCGGATATTCTTCGAGACTTGTTCAACTTCGTATTCATCATGTTGTGGAGATTCAGCTCTCCTGTGGCTTCCCTCGCCACGTACTTCGTCATTTTGATGTTCGGCCATTTACTGAAACATGATGTCGTTTAATCTCTCATTTGTTTAACGTAATCATAGTCTAAGGTTTTATACTATAGGCCTTTTATTATTCTAACCCTTATTCAAATATTCTAGGGTTTCACGTAAGGCCGTATTTATGCATATTCATTCATGCATTTTATTCATGCATAATCACATTCCCGGCTTACTATCTGCTGAAATAAGTTATCATATGATATTTGCGATATTATAATGGTCCCATACATTAGCTCCTATACTGGCCAGGCATAAGGCAATGTATATTATCATTATACTCCCAACTATCACATGAATCTTATCTCATACAAATTTCTGCCCATGTATACTCACATCTTTCTATTTAAGCACTGTAATTTAACCATACCTGCTTCCTTGGACAGCCTCGGATTGAATCCCTAATTATATCATGAGCACTTATGGTTTGAGTTTAAGCATCCCCTTTTGATACTTAAATCCCTCAAACCGTGATCTGATACCAACCTGAAACATTCTACTTAATCTCTTATTTTATCAGAGTTTTTTTTTTTTTGCGGAAAACAGTCCCAATTGGATCAAAACCTTGCCATAATGGCTAAGGTAACTTTTTCATTTATAATAATATTGTTTTACAAAGGATAATATAATTACATCATCCTACATAGGGATTTTCCAACTCCGATAGCTCTGCCCGCAAGAAGCTCTATTCCATGTGCTTCTTTCCTGCAGTGTTTAGAAAACATTTTTGAATTAGCTTACGCTAAGTAAGTACACTGCATCTTTTCATTTCATTATGAACCCATTAGGTTCTTATTATTGTTCATGTTTTCTCAAGCTCTCGGTGCCCCCGTGACCATCTTCGGACGTACCTCCGATCACGTTATTTGTATCTTTTATGGGCGTGCTAACCCCCTTGAAACCATCTTAGGCCGTACCTCCGGTCCGAGTATTAGCAAGGTTCTTATACTCATCAGTATAGACCCCTCGCATTTGTCATGAAGACTCATTCATTCCTCAGCCCCGTAGGCTTGGAATCTTTTTCTCCTTCAGCCCCGTAGGCCTGGAGTTCTCTTTAGTTCTCTTTTCTTCTTTATTTATTGAGATCCACCTTACTGGCCGGGTATCTCATTTCATTTGGGACCTTGAGTATCTTAGACTCACAGCCTCCCAAATGTATCAAGCATTTGATTCATTTCACATATATGCTTGGTTTACTTTCCAACCAGTCCTCACCTTAAAACTTTGTAACGGTTTCTCCACGATGTATTAAAAGGGTTTATATATAGGAAGTACCAGCGGCGTATCCACCACCCTTTTAACACTTCGTGAGTACTCCGTTATTCCATTTTAGGGTTTAGACTCGTTCCATCACACTTATTCATGTTTGCACATATCATCATGCATTCACGTATTCATCATGCATTTCACGTATTCATATTCATCATGTATTCCCATTTATTATGCATGGTATACTTCCATCATATATATTCATGTTCGTCATATATTGTACTCTGGGGTGATTTTCCTTCCAGAGCAGTACCTCTAACAGAGATGTTCCCAAGAAAGAGTGACGGGTCTAGGAGAGATTTATACACCACTCTTTCCTTAGACAGAACATTCCGTTTGTCAGATAACTACATACCGGTTGGATATTCTCCCGTACGTTCACTATATTTATTTATTATCTATTAGTCTATACCCCTAAACATTCATAATGGTTTCACTACGAAGTACCAAGAGGTTTATATATAGGAAGTACCAGCGGCGTATCCACCACCCCTGGGTACATCATGATTACTCCATTATTCTTGTTTAGTGTTTAGACTAATCCGTCATTACCCCGTACCCTCGTCATATCACATATCACATAACTCATATCATTTAAGCATGTATTTCACATAATCGTGTCTAGGGTACGGGTCCAGTGTACTTAGTATATTCTCATGTAGTTCCTAAGTTCGTTTCTCGCTTTAAACGTTTCTCCAAACTTGAACCGTACTCACAGCGTACCGCACTCGTAACCCCCGTGCTCATAACTGTCAACTCTGTTTACTCGGTATGCGTGTGTGTGTAAAAGTTATAGTGGTTTGATTGTTGTTGTGTCTCCATTTGAACACAAATACCATCTATTTATAGGGTTGAAACCCATCGGTGGCAGACCACTAAGTAAGGGGGTAGCGGTCCGCTACCGCCTCTATTCCAGCTGTCTGGCGTACCCCGCACGTGGTGGACCGTTACGCTTTGGGTAGCGGTCCGCTACCCAATTCCTTTCAGCGAGTCAGCTTACACGTATCACCTTCCCGTTGTTTGAGACCATTTGCGGCTGGCGGTCCGCCATAGGGCTGAGTCACCAGATGCGTCACTGTCACGTGTCATTCCCTCATGATTCCTTCATCCGCACAGCGGACTGTCATGGGACCCGGTAGCGGTCCGCTACCGGCTCGATTTCTTTATTTTTTCATTTTTTAGTCCTTTAACTTTGGGCTATTTACACTTTGGCCCCTAGACTTTCATTTCTTTGAAATTTGGGGTGTTACACTAATCATGTTATCTCATAACTCAGTTAACTCGGTTACAAACCACAAGGACTAATTCTGTCATAATCTCAAACTCATACACCTAAACTATAGGGACTAATTCTGTAATTAACCAAAACTCAATTGTTTGACTTCTGAAAGTCAAACATCGAGCACCTTGATCCAAAATCAAACCTGTAACCTCCATGTCTATTCAAATTCACAGCTGTAATGCATAACATTGATGACATTGATCATCATTAAACGATTTCCATACGTTTTTAGTGTTAATGATTGAGAATTAATCCTATTAAGACCCTTGAACTCGTAACTGTCGAACACATCACTACAACTCTTAAATTCGATCATTTGAGCTATAAATTCTAAAATCAAACACCATGTGCACCTTATTCGCACCCCTCTGAAGCTTTTGCACATTCCAATTTGATCGGAGAGGCAGCCGGAGACGCTGGAGAGAAACCCGTCGAGGCCGCGACTATGGTTTAGTCAATCTCTACCAATCCAATACCAATTGAGGTAATCAAACACTCCCTCGGACTCATTTCAACATTAGAACACAAGCCCTAACCTAATTGGGGCTTACAACACCGAATTGAATGCGGTCAGATTCTAGGGTTCATCGCATTATGGGTTTAATCGAACCCTAACCTAGACTCAATCTCAATCCAATTAAACTACATGGTTAGATTCGCAATCTCCTACTCAGTGAAAGCCCTATGAATTCAACCATTTATCTTATCGAATTTAGCCAAATCGATTCCATGTTCAAACCTAGGGTTTCGGTGATTTCAAACAAGAATTAACGATCTTAAACTCGATGTTTTAACAATTAAACTTGTCAGTAGGTTCGCAATTCACCAATGAACAAAACCCCTAAACATTTGTGGTCAATCGCGATCGAAATTAGAAGGATTTGAGGTGGTTTTGGATCGGGTTCGCATATAGGGGAAGAACTAAGGGAGTGTGAATGCTAAAACCAACTGGAACGGGTCTCTAACGCGATACCCTTGCGGGTAGGACTGGTTAAGGCGTTGTGCTGTTGTGGGAGAGACCCGGGTTCGAGTCCCACAACCTACATTTATTTTTTGAGCAGCTTTTTAAACAATATTTTATACAAAAATCAATTCCTATATTATTATATTATCATGTTAAGACGATTTGTTACCAGAAAATGACCGTGCTCGGGATTAATTTTCTAATTCATTCTAAGTGTTATATTTATAATATATTTATTTATATTATCACTTAAACAATTATTTTGTTCACAAAAAACACACCAGTTACTAATTAGTATTATTATCTCGTGTTTAGTTGTGTTTCACATATAGCACATCCGTACTAGATACCAAACTAGGGATTTACTAATCCCGATATCAAGATTCCATTCGTTAATCATAAGTGTGTTTTAGAACGTCCGATCTTTCCGTATCGTCGTCACATACCCCTACGTATTCCTAACAATCGTAATCATATTCTAGGGCATTCGTAGACTGTTCACGTGCAATCTATTTGTGATTTTGTTACATTCCTATTATGGTGCTATTTACTACACTCTACACATCTCAGGTGAGTTTCACAACCCCTTTACTGTTTTTAAACTAGGGGAGAAAACATGACGCAAACATTTGATTATTGTAATTCTTATATATCACTTGCTAAACTAAGCGTAACACTCTATCATGAAAGTCCTTACACATCGAACCGTTTAATATGGATTTAGCGAGGTAATCTTTAGTTGTACTATTGGGTTTGACAAACCCCACCTGCGTTAGTCGCGCTAACTTGACTGGACGTCGAACGGGTGTAATATTGACCTAACACATCACCATTGTTGATAGACATGGTGGAAGGCATCAAACACAAAACAGTCAGCTTCGGTTGCGAGCGCTTTAGTAACTTGAACATAGGTTAGCTACCTATTGATATATATTGAATGTACATTATCTGGTAAACATTATTATTAACTGAAACCTGTGAACTCACCAACCTAGCGTTGACACATTTTCTTAACATGTTTTCTCAGGTCGCTAAGGCACAAGTACATGGTTAGGACATGCATGGGAGTCTATTACAATTGCAAACATTTAAACTATTTATCTGCTTTTCAATAACTTGGTTTTTGGGCGCGTTTGTTTTGCGCATTAACTACTTTACTTTTCGCTTCCGCATTTACTCTGAACATTAATGGTTTTTATTAAACTCATATAGTGTCGTTTGATATGACTAATGACCGAGATCCTGGTTTATCACACGCCCCGCGGTTAAACCCTGCACGTGGATTTTGAGGGTGTGACAGATTGGTATCAGAGCCATTGGTTGTAGAGAACTAGGATTGCATACTAGACTATAACCACCCACACACATTAGTTACACGACACAGACACTCGAACATGACACTTACACCTTACATTACCGGGATGTCTACTCCACCTACATCCCTAGTTGCCCAGGAACCAGATTTTCCTACTATACCTTCACTAGAGCCTAAGAGGCGTCGGCTGAGCCCGATTGGTGACACCATAGTGTACGACGAGCCATTTCATCTTCGTGTCAGAGATAGTACGCATGGTTGGGATTGGTATCCTGACATGATCAGGAGATGGATCCGCCAGGAGCAAGTCCCATCCCCACTCATTACTGATACTCCTTTTTTATCATCTTCTTCGTGAGCCTTGCCATCACTACCATGCCCCATGGAGCAGGCTTTTGCTGCCTTTGTAGCAAAGATAGACCAGGAGGTCTGCAACATGCGCAATTCTGCGGGCGAGATTACCGGACTGTTACAACTAGGAAGTCAGTCTGACCAGAGGATTGAAAAACTGACAGCAGATTTAGGAGAGCCTGACCATTACCATGACAACCTGGTGGCAGCATTCCATGAGTTAGAAACCCAAGTGAATGTACTGGAGTTTGACCTTGGAGCGGCTGAGAATAGGATTGAGGAGCTGGAGGCACAACTTGCGGCTGCCAATGCAGTGGGATACGCACTGGATGATTAGCCCGAGGGAGAACCAGCGGAGGACGATGATGACGGATCAGTTGTTTCTTCAGCTGGCGGTGGCATATGATATTCTAGCTTTATTTGTCTTCTATTTCTAACCCTATATGGGCAGGTTTGTTCCCATCCAACAGATATTTCTGGATTTTGATGTTTTGGTTGAATTTACTTTGTAGCCGTTACAAATTATTTAATCAAGGATTATTATTGAAATATTAGATGTTGTGGTTTAATTTTTCCTTTTGTTTACTTGTACTTGTATGATGATAATATACAATATATTTTCTCATTATATTATTTGTAAATATGAAGATAATGTCTGGACGCGGTGGACGTAATGGTGGTCGCAGTAATATCAACATGACTGCAGCTGAACTCACTGCACTCATCAATGATAGCATGGCTGAAGCCTTAGCAGCCGCACAAAGTGCTGCAGGTAAATCCGACATCCGTCGACTCTAACAAGTCAATTAATTACTCCAAAATCTTTTTCGAACCTTGTATCCTCAAATGTGTAATTATTTCCAATCCAGGTCAACACAATAACCAACAGACCTACACTTTCAAAAACTTCATGGACTGCAAGCCCCACACATTTAGTGGTGCTGAAGGAGCAGTTGGTTTGTTCCGTTGGATTGAGAAAGTTGAATCAGTATTTGCTATGTGCAACTGCCCCTAGGCAAATCATGTCAAGTATGCCTCTGGTACACTCGAGGGTCCTGCCCTTACTTGGTGGAACTCTCAGGTCTAGATGTTGGGTCTGGACATGGCTAACACCCTACCTTGGGAAGAATTCAAGACTATGATGAGGGAAGAGTATTGTCCTCGTGATGAAATTCAGAAACTGGAGGGTGACTTTTGGAACTAGAAGATGGAGGGTTCCGAGATTGAGCTTTATACAACCCGCTCGCATGAGTTTGCAGTCATGTGTCCTCATATGGTAACTCCAGCATACAAGAGGATCGAGAGGTACATCGACGGCCTAGTACCTCAAATTCAAAGCATGGTTACTTCTTCCAACCCTACCGCCATTCAACAAGCTATCCGGCTAGCTCATAGGCTGACCAATCAGGCTGTGACCTTACCCCCGAGGGGCACAATTACCAAAGCTACTGACATCAACAAGCGTAAGTTTGATAGCAACACCAACTCCAAGACTTTTCAGTCTAACCCACCTACGTAACAACAGCAACGTAGGTTTGAGCCTACCAAAACCTTTAATCAGTCAACCTCTTCAAGTCAGAACCAGGGTACTTATGCTGGAAAGTATCCTAAGTTCAACAAGTGCATTTTTCACCACAATGGACCATGTGATAAGCATCGCTGTCAAAGGTGTGGTAAAATGGGTCACGCTGCAAAAGACTGTAGGGTGAGCTTCAACCTAAGCAACCGTTTCAGCAGTAGGGATCTACAAGGGGTTGCTATGAATGTGGAAAGGAAGGACACTTTAAGAAAGATTTTCCTCAGTTGAAATGAAATGGTGGAAATAACAATGGTAACAACCACGGCAACGGAAACGGTAACAACAATAATGGTGGTAACAACGGTAATGATGCGAAGGGTTGAGCCTTCGTGATTGGCTTAGGGGAAGCTAGGAATGATCAGAACGTTGTTAACGGTATGTTTCCTCTAAATCATCATTTTGCTTCTGTTCTTTTTTATACTGGCGCTGATAGAAGTTTATATCTAGAAGCTTTAATAAAAAGATAGAAACAACCCCAACCCTGTTAGAGCACAAATACACCGTAGAGATAGCAGACGGTAAAATTATTGAGGCAACCCACATCCTCAAGGGATGTAAGTTAGGACTATCTGTTCACAAACTCGACATCGATCTCATGCCAGTTACACTTGGCAGTTTTGACATAATTGTCGGTATGGATTGGTTATCCAAAAATCAAGCCGAGATCATATGTCGAGATAAAATTATTCGCATGCCTCTCCCTAACGGAGAAGCCCTTACTGTCCAAGGAGAAAAGAGTGGTCGGTCGTAGGCATCGTATCCTTCATGAAAGCGCAGAAGTGTTTGCGTAAAGATCATACTGCTATTCTAGCTCTTGTCGCCGAGCAGCCATCCGAAGAGAAGAAGACGGATGACATTCCGATCGTTCGTGACTTTCCGGGAGTATTTCCCGAAGACTTGCTCGGTCTTCCGCCTCACCGTCAAGTCGAATTTCAGATTGATCTAACACCCGGAGCAGCGCCTATTGCTCGAGCACCGTATAGACTTTCACCTAGTTAGTTACAAGAATTATCCACACAAGTGCAAGAGTTGTTGGATAAGGGTTTCATCCAACCTAGCTCATCTCCATGGGGAGCTCAAGTCTTATTCGTCAAGAAGAAAGATGGGACTTTCCGTATGTGCATTGATTACCGTGAGCTAAACAAAGTGACTGTCAAGAATCGTTATCCACTACCCCGTATTGATGACCTGTTCGATCAACTTCAAGGTTCGAGCTTCTATTCAAAGATCGATCTTAGATCAGGATATCATCAGCTGAGAGTCCGAGACGAAGACATCTCTAAAACTGCATTCAGAACCCGGTACGGCCATTACGCATTTTTGGTCATGCCATTCGGACTAACCAACGCACCCGTGGTATTCATGGACCCTATGAACCGAGTGTGTTACCCTTACCTTGATCAGTTCGTCATCTTATTCATTGATGACATCCTCATCTATTCTAAGAGCAAAGAAGAACATGAGGAGCATCTGCGTTTAATTCTTGAACTGCTGAAGCAAGAGCAGTTGTACGCCAAATTCTCCAAATGCGATTTTGAAGCAAGGGCATGTGGTCAACGAGAAAGGAATACATGTCGATCCAGCTAAAGTAGAAGCCATCAAGAATTAGGCAGCACCGATGACTCCAGCAGAGGTGAGACAATTTCTAGGTTTGGCTGGCTACTACAGCCGATTCATCGAGGGATTTTCAAAGATCGCTCAACCTCTCACTGTCCTAACCCATAAAGGTAAACCTTATAACTGGAGCGAAACCCAGGAATCAACATTCCAACTGCTGAAGCAGAAACTCTGTAGTGCACCCATCCTATCTCTTCCAGATGGAACGGATGACTTTGTAGTGTATTGTGATGCCTCCATTCAAGGTCTTGGTTGTGTGTTAATGCAACGCGAGAAGGTTATCGCCTACGCTTCCCGTCAATTGAAAATTCATGAGAAGAACTACACGACCCATAATTTAGAGTTGGGATCCATAGTGTTTGCACTGAAAATCTGGAGACATTACTTGTACGGTACCAAATGCACCATCTACACCGACCACAAGAGTCTTCAGCACATCTTCAAACAAAAATAGTTGAACATGCGACAGCGTCGTAGGATCGAACTCTTGAATGATTATGATTGTGCTATCAAGTATGGAAAAGCTAATGTGGTAGCCGATGCCCTAAGCCGAAAAGAAACCAAACCCAGACGAGTTCGAGCGTTACAACTCACTATTCACACCAGATTACCTGATCAAATCCGTAATGCTCAACTCGAAGCCCCGAAAGAAGAAAACCTACTGTTAGAGTCCACGCGTGGCATGGAAAAACAACTTGAGGTTAAATCGGACGGCATTCGCTACTTCACAGAACGAATATGGTTCCCAGTGTACGGGAACATAAGGGAACTTTTAATGGATGAAGCTCACAAGTCTCGCTATTCTATTCATCCTGGTTCCGATAAAATGTATCATGACCTGAAGGTTCTGTATTGGTGGCCGAACATGAAAGCTGATATAGCCACCTATGTGAGCAAGTGCCTGACCTATTCGAAGGTCAAAGTCGAATACCAAAAGCCGTCTGTTTTACTCCAACAACCAGAAATCCCGATGTGGAAATGGGAACAGATTTCCATGGACTTCATTACTAAACTACCCTGAACTCCTAGCGGATGCGACACCATCTGGGCGATCGTAGACCGTTTAACCAAATCCGCTCATTTTCTAGCAATCAAAGAGATTGATAAAATGGAAAAGCTAACTCGTATTTATCTGAAGGAAGTAGTCTCTCGGCACGGGGTGCCAATTTCAACCATTTCTGATCGAGACACACGATTCACCTCACGTTTCTAGCAATCATTACAAAAAGCTCTGGGCATGCACCTGGATATGAGCACAGCATACCATCCTCAAATAGATGGCTAGACTGAACGTACTATTCAAACTCTAGAGCACATGATACAAGCTTGTGTGATTGATTTCGGTAACAGCTGGGAAACTCATTTGCCTTTAGTAGAGTTCTCCTACAATAACAGTTATTACACTAGCATCAAAGTAGCACCGTTCGAGGCATTATACGGACGAAAATGCCGATCACCTATTTGTTGGGCTGAGGTTGGGGATAGCCAACTTACGGGTCCTGAACTTGTGCATGAAACTTCAAAGAAAATCTTGCAAATTCGAAATCATATGGCGGCAGCCCGTGACCGTCAAAAGAGTTATGTCGATAAACGTCAGAAACCATTGGAATTTCAAGTGGGCGACATGGTCCTATTAAAAGTTTCACCTTGGAAAAGGTGTAATCCGTTTTGGGAAACGAGGCAAGTTAAATCCTCGTTATGTTGGACCGTTCAAGATAGTGATCAGGATTGGCCTAGTAGTGTATCAACTGGACCTACCTGGAGGACTTAGTGTTGTACACAACGTCTTTCATGTCTCAAACCTAAAGAAATGTCTATCAGACGAAACACTTGTGGTCCCGCTTGAGGAATTAGAAATCGACGAACAATTATGCTTCATTGAAGAACCGGTCAAAATCATGGATAGGGAAGTCAAGACGCTCAAGCATAGTAAAATCCCTATTGTCAGACGATTTGTTACCAGAAAACGACCTTGTGCTCGGGATTAATTTTCTAATTCATTCTAAGTGTTATATTTATAATATACTTATTTATATTATCACTTAAACAATTATTTCGTTCACAAAAAACACACGAGTTACTAATTAGTATTATTATCTCTTGTTTAGTTGTGTTTCACGTATATCACATCCGTACTAGATACCAAACTAGGGATTTACTAATCTTGATATCAATATTCACATTCGTTAATCATAAGTGTATTTTAGAACGTCCGATCTTTCCGTATCGTCGTCACATACACCTACGTATTCCTAACAACCGTAACATATTCTAGGGCATTCGTAGACTGTTCACGTGCAATCTATTTATGGTTTTGTTTCATTCCTGTTGTGGTGCTATTTACTACACTCTACACATCTCAGGTGAGTTTCACGACCCCTTTACTGTTTTTAAACTAGGGGAGAAAACATGACGCAAACATTTGATTATTGTAATTCTTATATATCACTTGCTAAACTAAGTGTAACACTCTATCATGAAAGTCCTTACACATCGAACCGTTTAATATGGATTTAGCGAGGTAATCTTTAGTAGTACTATTGGGTTTGACAAACCCCACCCGCGTTAGTCGCGCTAACTCGACTGGAGGTCGAACGGGTGTAATATTGACCTAACACATCACCATTGTTGATAGACATGGTGAAAGGCATCAAACACAAAACAGTTAGCTTCGGTTGCGAGCGCTTTAGTAACTTGAACATAGGTTAGCTACCTATTGATATATATTGAATGTACATTATCTAGCAAACATTATTATTAACTGAAATCTGTGAACTCGCCAACCTAGCGTTGACACATTTTCTTAACATGTTTTCTCAGGTCGCTAAGGCACAAGTACACGGTTAGGACATGCATGGGAGTCTATTACAATTGCAAACATTTAAACTATTTATCTGCTTTTCAATAACTTGGTTTTTGGGCGCATTTGTTTTGCGCATTAACTACTTTACTTTTCGCTTCCGCATTTACTCTGAACATTAATGGTTTTTTATTAAACTCATATAGTGTCGTTTGATATGACTAATGACCGAGATCCTTGTTTGTCACACGTCCTGCGATAAAACCTTGCACGTGGATTTTGAGGGTGTGACATTAATGTTCTTAATCAATCGCCTATATTCGATGATATGATCAATGGAACCGCACCCGACTCATCGTTTGAACTTAGAGGATCGCATTACAAGCGTGGGTATTATCTAGTCGATGGAATATATCCAGAATATGCTACAATTGTCAAGTCTTTTATGTGTCCAGAAGGTATTAAACGTAATAATTATAAAATGGCTCATGAGGCGGCAAGAAAAGATATCGAACGAGCATTCGGTCTCTTGAAGAATAAGTGGCATATAATCGAACGGCCGGCTCGATCTTGGTCTCAAAGCAAAATTCGGAACATTATGTATGCTTGTGTGATTTTGCATAATATGATTTTAGAGGATCAAGGAGTGACAATTTGTCAATACAACCCAAATGAGGAGGAGCCTACGCACGAAGAAATTGATGAAAATCAAAAGCGAGTAAATCGACAAGAAATACACAATCGAGAAATTCATAGCACACTAAAGGCGGACTTGATTGAGTATGTTTATAAAAATTCAAATCATTAGGTAATTTTTTTAATTATTAATGAAATATTATTTAGGTTTAATTTTATTATGTTTTATTTTATTTAAATGAATATTAAAAAAACATTTAATTATCACATCACCTCAATCGCTTGGGTATTTCCCTTGCCAAGTGATGGATGGTGTGATAATGAAGGGTGTGACGTGGCGCCACATGACATGCACTTTTTCATCACTTGAAACCCTTTATCACTTGGGTATATCCCTTGCTCTTATGGTTATGTAGTTTAAAGTGCCATGTGATGGGTGGGCAGTTTTTTATTCAACATTTTTTTAATGAGTTAAGTACACGGATAGTCCCTGTGGTATGTCCAGATTTTGGATTTGGTCGCTAAGTTTGAAAACTTACACTGTCAGTCCCTAAGTTATTCATAAACGTAACATTTTGGTCCCTGGAGTGGATGTCAGTTAACTTTTCTGTTAAATATTATTGAAAATAACCAAAATACTCCTAGACTAAATAGTTAAATTTGGTCAATCATGACTAAACACAGTAATGTAGGCCAAATAATTGTCAGTATACAAGTCAAACATGAACTTATATCATCCCTTAGGACTTATTATGGTTTATAATGACTCATTACGACCCTTAGGACTTATTATGGTCTATACCAAATGGTTTTTGGAATTTGCACCGAAGTGATGCTGTTGAAGATTGGGAACATATGTACAAGCATCGTACAAGACAGTTTAAGGAGATAATGATAAGTAACAAATATCAAGGAACACAATATATAACAATTGCATATATGTAACTTATTACAAATTGTCATAAAGTTCAAAAAAAAAAAACTAATCTATACGCCTCGTATAGTCTATACGTGGCGTATAGTTCTTATTGTTTTGAACTATACGCTACGTATAGGCCTATACGTTGCATATAGTTCTTAATGAAGAAGGAGACCAGTCAGTCTCGTATGGTCTTGGATGGCGCATGACCTATACTCCACCCATTATCGCGACCATACGACAAGTATAAGGCTATACGCGTCATATGGTCTCGGGAATGGGTGGCGTATAGGTCATACGCAACCCAAACACTTACGAGCCTATACGCCACGTACCGTCCTATACGTGGCGTATAACTTTATGATTTTTTTAATTTATGTTGCACGTTTATCGATGTTGCATGTATATCAATGTTGCACTTATATCGATGTTGTATTTTGCAGGTAAGCCGTCTGGTTCGGATGCCAAGGGGGCATCGCTCGACGGGCTTGCTCAGGATTCACGGCTTCATACTCGATTGTTTGACCAGGCCGAGGACATACTGATGTGGCTGGTTGACCGCGAGATAAATAGGTCACGAGCCGCCGGTATCGAGCCTCCACCCTAGCTCAACAGGTCAGGCTCCTGGCCCGCCATAGTCGTGGTCTTTTGCTGTTTTTTTTGTATTTCGCATTTAGTTGTATTTTTTGTTATGTATATACAAATTGATGTTACATATATTTTTTTAACTGCCAAAGGGAGCTGAAATTAAACAGAGAAAAAAATTACAAAACAAAGACTCCACCTAACAAGAAGCTAGGAGGACAGACAGCAGAGACAAACTCAACAACTGATGTTATGTATATGTACAGTTCTGCTTGTTTATATCTATGACGTTTGTTTACAATGTTTAGTTTGATTACATATCATACGACAGTTTAGTTTCGATTAATTAATAAAGTTATTATTTTATAAAAATATTTATTTATTTAATGTTAACAAATTTAATTAACAAAATTATATCTAAAACCATAAATATTGTATAAAAATGTTGGTATTACTAAAAAAATCATATACTTGTCGTATAGGCCTATACTCCACGTATAGGCCTACGAAAACCAAAAATCAGCCAATTTTGGAGATCAAAATCTCATAGGGTCTATACGCCTCATATCGCCCTATACGAGACGTATAGACCAGCCGCCAGACAACTTCTGACATTTGCAGCTCTGACTTTTAAGTTTAGGGTCTATACGTCTCGTATAGCCCTATACGAGATGTATAGGTGACGACCGGGTGTTGAATTAAAATTATTAGGTATCCTAATAACCAAGTCCTTTTAAAATTATTTGGCAACGCAGTACATAGTTTGATTAAGTTTTTAAATTTTGTCTTTAAATATATTGTAATATTTAAAATATATTTTGCTTTTTCAGTAATTTACTTTGTTTGAAAAGCTACAAGTTAACTAATGATATCTGTCTTAATTGGGATATTTTAATGGTTAAATGGTGTACTACATATTCAAAAGGTTAAAAATTCAAATATTACCTAAAATGGTGTAATTATTTTAAAAAAAATATTGAGAATTGTTATTAAAAAAACTAATAATGATAAGCATGGGGAAGGCATCCAATAAAGAAGACTTTCATAATTCAGTTTTGCTAAAAAGAAATTGACAAATCCAGAACATGGTACTACTTTTGATGCACATTTTAACCCGCTAAAGGATTTCAGCCCTGGATTAATCAGTTATTGCTCTGGAAAAATCAACTCTCCCAGAATATAATAGGTAATTTTGGACCATATTTTTTTACCAGTCCCTTTCAATGCCCCAACCAAGAGGTGTACAAACCTGGTTTTTCCCCGGACCGCTTCGGCTGAGGCCAGTAAAAGTTAAAACTGGTTTTTAAATGAAAAAAAGATCGGTTCGATTCTAAATTGGTTCCAGTTTTTACGGGTGCGGTTTTAACCGGTTTCAACGGAGGGGTTCTCAACCTGATTACAAAACCAGTGGTTCAGTTTGGTTCCTAACCGAATCTTGTCAACCTGGTTTTTTTACACCTCTACGGCCACCACCTATACCATATCTTCAAATTGTACAACCTTTATTGCATAGGTTCATTCTTCACCATCAACATGGGCCCCACAAGCAAAACTTGTGGGCCCACAAACCCAATGTCTCAATTAGGAATTAGGATCTATTTACAGTCACATTGAACTCTTGTGAATAATGGCAGTGTAACACTGCTGAGGTGGCAAACATGTCAGCATTGATGAGAGCCGTTGATTTAATGAGGGAAGGTTGAGATTCCTTGCTTCAACAGCTCATAAATGACGCTCTCGGTAGATGGAGGTCTGAGGCCCAAAGGCTTATTTATTGCTTCCTTCACAGCCTTGTCAATGACTTCATCTCCCTATAATTAACAGTAATAGTACCTCCATTAGTATATTAAAAGAATTATTAACATAAAAAAAATCAATATACTTTTTCACTTCAATCCATATTTGATATATTAAAGTCTCTCAACTTGTTTAAAATGCATGTATTTATGAAATCAGTGACAAACGGCTCTACTAGCACACGCTCACAGTCACATATGTGGTGGTTATGTAGATAGTTTTTTTGTTGACTTTAAACACTATCTCATCAATTTTTATTAATTTATATACAAATTTCTCCATGTCAGCATTTTTCACATTTGGATTATTACTTTATTAAATTTTGACCTGTTTAAGGGTAACAAGCTATTAAATTTTTTTTGTATATATACATGTATTCTAGACAAGTTTAGAGACTTTTTTTATGCAAAATCAGAAAGTATGTTGGTTTTCTATAGTACTAACCCTATATTTGTTTAAAATATTCGTTATCTTTTAAAAAAATTTCATAAAATGACTTGAAGACGTGACATTATAGATGTGTAAAAATAGTTACATGAGTAATTATTATTTGCATAAAAAAATGATATGAATTTCTATTTAAAGTGGTTAAAAATTGATAAGGTAATTTTCCAAGTCAACAAAAGAGTCTACATGACACTCACATCAACAAAAAATCACGAGCATAGCCTCCACATATGTAATTATTGTGCTAGTAACAGATGTTTATTGTTAAATTTCGCATATACGTGTCCTTTAAACAAGCACAGATTTTAATATACTAAATTGGGTTAAAAGACTTTTTCGTACGAAATGAAAAATAACCCATTAAAATTGCTATTATAATAATCGCACTCTAGTGTGCCATTTGTTACAAAGGCATAATTTAGTTGTCAAGATTTAGTTTTTTTTTTTTAACGGCAACACCTAGATATTCTAGGATAATTGGGTTTCCCCGGGGCAACACCTAGAACATCCAGGGCAGCCCACCACAGGAGGAACCCCCCAACTGGGTAAACCCCATGACCTGACCACAGACCCCTTTTTTGATGTTGCCAGGATTCGAACCCAAGACCTCCACAATGGGAAGTCTTGGGGCTACCATTGCACCAAATGGTCAAGATTTAGTTAAAGGTCGAAAGGATTCATCTTGAAAAGTAGTATGTTTGACCATAAAAGTCAAATGTCATCTATTTTGGGTAGGAAGAACAAACTTTTGTACAAAATAGTGCATAAATACCGGATAATTGTCGAATGAGTTCATTGGAATGGCCTGGCTACTCTGCCTCGAATCGCTAATATGAATTTGAGCAGTATTCTGCAGTTTCTCGAATCATTGATAAGTACATTTTAACAATGAAACTGTGAAAGAAAGCAAATTCGACGCAAAAGAAGATCACAAAAAATGTTACTCACTTGAGGAAAAGATGTACGTTGTGGTGGTACGGTGGGGCAGCCCCACGCCTCGGCTTGAACCTAGAACACAATAATAACGCATTAATCATGAACTTATAACGTTCAAATGATTCAGTACCACATAGCAAAAGTTGATCTTATAGTCTAAAAGTGAAGAAATTACTGAATTACCCCTGAATAAGGATGCCACATCCAGTTATCCGAAGACTGCCAAGCTGGATAATACATCTGAGGTGGAGGTGGAGGTGGCCAAGCAGGATAGACTCGGGTGGGTGGAAGGGTGTGGTTAGAATGATATGGAGGGTAAGCCATAATGGGCTTCTGTAGATAGTGGTTTCCTGGTGTTGAATGAGGCCATTTCCACCCGCTTTCCTTGGGCAAAATATGTCGCCTTTGCAATCTATATTTCTGCACGAATTATAATATAAATAAAATATAAGCGCGTATACAAAAAAATTCTCTCTCGTGGAGCCACTATATGACAATATGTTTAGAGTAACCTGGAGATGACTTGATACATTATGGCGAGTCAAACCCTCAACATTCATAAGCTCTAGTATACGAGAAGGGATTGCTTGATCAACACCAAGTTGCTCTACGGCTTGTACAAATTTCTTGTGTAGTTCAGAAGTCCAATCGACCTGAAACATAATTAAAAGATTTAAAATAGAATTTGTGTGACTTTCAACCCATTTCCGTTTAAGCTGAATCTTTTTATTTGACCCATTTGGGGTTAAAACCCAAGCCATATGAGTAACCATACTGGTTACTACAAGGGGCGAGACAACACACAACCATGGTGCACTATAAGTTGCAACCTGGCTCGCCCCTTGAATCTAAATCAAGATTATTTAAAAGATTACATCAATCATCATCTTACCTTGATCTTTCTTCGACTAGATTTAGTGGGGCGTGAACTAGGATGATTAGATCCTTCATTTCGCTTCATAGTATTTGTATGATCAGGACAACACTCATTACTTAAAGGCTTTCCAATACCCTCCTCCAAACTCTTGGAGGTGTCGGTTTCAATAGTAACAGTAATAGTAGTATCAACTACTAAATCATCACAAGTAGTTTCGACAAATTTGGATTCACCATCATGATCAACACACGCTTTCTCAGTCAATATGTGATCTTGGTCTTCGTGATGTCCTTCAACTGATACCTCCTCATTATGTTCTTGATTTTGGTTAAAGTATTCTTTTATATCTTCTTTTTTCAAACAAATGTCTAGATCAGAAGCAGATGAAGCTTTCTCAGATTTCAAAGGTTCAGATCGATCCTCCGGTCCTGCATTAAACGCCTGCTCGCCAGTTTTCATGTTCGTATTATCATAAAACAAGTGAAAGGTAACCAAATTATAAAATGTTGAGGATACAAGTTAAACTGACCTTGTGAGCCACATGCTGCCATATGTTTCTAAGTCTATCCTCTGAAAGTGGTTTCTTAAGAAACTCAACCGCACCAAGCTAGAACACAAAATTGACACTATCTTATTAACACAATTTTTTAAGGTTAAGGGGGTGTTTAAATGTGCATTTTGAAGGTGATTATACAATATCTTACCCCTAAATAATCAAAATAAAAGAAACATTATCGGTTTACCCGATCATTAAAAACAGATTATTGGGACTTGAAGTCTGCAATGAGATAAACAGTTTCAAAATGCAACTCCAAACACCCCCCAAGACTACATGGTTATAAAAATAATCTTGTGATGAAGAAAACTTGCTGCTATGCACTTCATCATGGTACTTATGCAATTCACATCTGAAGTTACTGCAATCAAAAGGAAATAAATATCAAAATTTATGATCGAAACAAAGGTTATATATAGGTTCATGGGGCATACTGATTGTAGGCAAATCTTTCGTGCTTTCAAGGAATTTAAACCTTCCATCTTTGTTGTCTGCTCTCACCTGCCACAAAATATAATCATTATGCTAGACAAATGACAAAAAACATACAAAATTCAAAAGGTTTAATACCTCTATTATTGCTACATGGAAACCTTTAGAGTTGTCTGAAATGGCTGACAATGCGTCTTTCTCACTACCGAATGTAGAAACTGTGTGCGATTAAGCAAAATTTTAAAAAAATTTCAGATCTTAATTATATTTAGTTAAAATGGCTACAAAACCAAGAGTATAGATATAAAGTATGTAACTATCTGTAGACTTAAATACAAATATCCAAATTTGATATATTGTTAATCCTTTTTCTATCAAACTGTTCTACCATTCCTAGGGATGGGATATGTGACGGGTACTGGTAATCCAAGTCTCATGCCTGATGTGTCTCATCTCCGTTGGGTACCTCAGGTTCGGGTTTTTCTACTAAAATTCAAAAGTTTGATTCCCCTCACATAATAAATATAGAACTAAACAAATCAAAAAGCAGTTTCGGAGCTCAAATAACTGACCAACATAACCCATTTCTTCAAGTTTTGATCTTATTTCAGTTGCAGAATTGATGTCTTCATCAAGGAGCAAGACTCTAAGACCCTTTGGAAAGTCTTTCCACCCCAGTAAATCATTTGCAGTGCAAACCATGGCTGGTTCGGCATCGTTTACTTCATCACATCATTATATTAAACATAATTTTTCTTGAAGAAATTCTGCAAAAAAAAACCCACATCAGTTTCAATCTCACCAGTCTTCAACTAAATTATGCATTTTTCAAAATATTTATTGGTAGATCAGTGATAGATCAGATTCAAACAAAAACAAGATGAGTTATAAGATACCATTCAAATCAACATTTATCTGATGATGGAATAATTGTATGATAATAATAGCATTATAAATTAAGAGAATTAATAGCCATACATATAAAAATATTCATAAAGTAGATTCACTTTTGATAATGATTCAAACTATTAAAAAATAGCATATAATTATTGTAGGTCATAACCCATAATGGAAGGAAGATTCTTGATTATTTACACCCACACTTACACACACACATGTTCAAGAATCAACACAATCTGGTAGCCAGAAAAGCATAAATCAAGAAGATATTCAACTCTTAAAACAATAAATATGAGTTTGGTAATGAAAATTGACCAAAAAGTCTCTGTGGCAAAACATCAAACAGTTGAAACCCACTTCTAAAGATTTGAAAATTAGAAGAAAAAACAGAACTTTAAGGGAAGAACACAAAAGAGAGAGTATAAATAGGGTTGTTAAATGCATGTAAGGTAGAAGAAAGAGAGAAATATGTGAAAATATGGACAGAATTGTTAAATAAAAATTAAAGTTACACATGATTCATGAAATGAAGTAAATATTGATCCGCACCCAATTGAAGCAAAAACATGAACCAGAAAAGGAGGTCTACCTTTACTAAAAAGCCAGAGGTGATGCCTGCAAAAAGATGAGCATATAATATATATATATATATATATATATATATATATATATATGGGAGATTCTAACCACACACGGAATATTGCTAATTAGACTCGCCATCACACTATACGCCCTCGTATAGGGCAATACGAGGGCGTATAGAGTTCAGTCACTGACAACAGAATGACACGTGTCATTCTCTGTCTGGCGGTTGGTCTAATACGTGGCGTATTGAGCTATACGCAACGTATGAAGCACGGGTTATATTTTTGCTTCAAAAGTTGGAAGATTTGGAGTTTATGAATCCTATACGTGGCGTATTGACATATACGCCACGTATAGGTATTTTTTATTTAATTATATATTTTTTTATTTTATTTATATTTTGTTTATTTTTATTTTAATTTATATAATTTTGTTAATATAAGTTTGTTATCTATTTATAAATTTTATATATTTTATATTTTTTTTAAACATTTATTATATTTTTACAGTATAACTAAACAAAATATTAAACATTTCAAACCAAACAAAATATTAAACATTACAATCAAACAAAATATTAAACATTATAAACAAATAAATAAACTAAACATTATATACATTATATCAAAAAATAAAATATATACATCAAAATGTTTTACATACATAACAACGAAAGAAACAAAATATAAATAAAAGAACTAAACCTAACCGGCTCCGCCGTCTCCCTGACCCGCCCCGCCCTCATCCTGACCCGCCCCGCCCTCATCCTGAACGGGGTCGTCCGGATAATGACGTGGCGGTGGTAGTGGGCGTGGCTCGATGCCGTCGTGACAGATCCACGAGCTATCCAACCGCCCACATCATCAGGTCTTCCATGCGATCAAGTTGACGACCCTTTCGCCGTGAGTCGGCAACAAGACCATTAAGCAATGCCTGGGTAGCCCTCTCCAGCCTAACAGACCGACGTACGTGTCGGGGATGCTGTGGCGGATGGTCGTGGATGTGATCGACGTGCGGCGGTCCGTCCTCCATCGCCACACCCTGTAGCGGATGAGGCATAGGCGGGTCCCCCTGTCCATGCATCTGCGGCAACGGCACCGGGACCCAAACCTGGTCCTGGACGGCCCCTACGAACCAAAGCCCTGCGGGAATCGGTGCGTGATGCGCATGCCGCTCGCCGTGCGACGGTCTAATCGGACAGGGGAAATGGCCGGTAACATCGCAGGCTCATGCACGTCAAATGGTGTAACCGACCGCATGATCTGCGTGATGAAAGCACCGCCATACAAAAGCCCGCGCTTCTGTCGCATATATGCAGATGCAAAATAATGCGCCATGCACGTGGATAGGTCGCACCGCCTCCCGGTAAGCAGGCAATAAAGAAAGAAAAGGTCTCTATCAGTGCACCACTCACGGCTTTTCAGACGCGGTGCGATCGACGTCGAAATAAGCCGGTGCAGATATCTATACAAAGGGTCTCTAATACCCGAGACCCTCCCCTTGGTACCCAACCAAGGACTATCTGAAATCAAGCCCCAAAAAACAAGGAATTCCTCCTTGTCCACCTCCGTCACCGCCTCGGTGAAAAGTGGCGTGGCCGTCTCAGGCTCGTAGTACAAGTCCGTCGTGACGGCCCACTAACGGAGGGTCTGACGGTAAACGACCCCAAAAATAAAAAAATAAATATGACCTGGATCCATATCCGGCGCCTCCCCTGGAAGAGGCTCCAGCCCAGCCTCTGAGTAGATGAACGTCGAAAGAAACTCGACGACCACCTCTCGGTAGGTCTCCGCGAACGAAAGATCAAAAAGACGCGACCATGGCGTGTCCTGGCCGATGATGACCCTAGCTCGCTCGGCTTCTTGTACCTCCTCGAGGAGCCCCCAATCAACCGCCGTCCCTGGGCCCAACCGCACCTCCCTGGGCCCAACCGCACCTCCCGCAGCTTCTGGCACCGGGCATATGCCTCCGAATTGGACGGAAAATCCAGAAAATGGTAGTGCGCAAGATCGTCTAGCTGGTTCATCTGAATATTATCATTATGATCCGCCATATCTGATAATAATTAATTGTTTTTAATTTATTATTAATATATTGTTTTTATTTTAAATAATAAAAATAAATAATAATAATATATTGTTTTTATTTTAAATAATAAAAATAAATAATAATAATATATTGTTTTTATTTTAAATAATAATAAATAATAATAATTAATTTTTTTATTTTAAATAATAAATAATAATAATAATAATAATATATTTTATTTTAAATTATAAAATGATGTTTTTTTAAAAACCTATACGCCACGTATAGATTTATACGTGGCGTATAGGTTGTTACCGGGTAAACCAAGCCATACGCAGGGCCCCCAACCCATACGTAGGCCAGTCACCGGGCAAACTAAGCCATACGCGGGCAACCAAGCCATACGCGGGCCAAGTTGCCGGGAACCTGAGCCATACGCAACGTATAAATCTATACGTGGCGTATGGCTTCATCGTCTTCCTCAGACGAACTATACGCCACGTATGGCACTATACGTGGCGTATAGTTCTTAAGTTTCAACCTAAAAATCGCTAATCTACCCAGTTTTACCCGCTAATATTCAATATAAACGTAACCATAATGATCGCGGGTTGAGACACGTACCTTTACAAAGTTTTTTTGAGACGACAATCCAAATGAACGAGCATTTTCTTGCCGGGTCGCGTGTGGTTTTTTGGTTTGTGTGGTTTTTTGGTTCGTTTGGCACTGTACGATGCGTTTACTTGGTATATCAAATGGCTATACGCCTCGTATAGATCAATACGTGGCGTATAGCCTCCAACCTTTGGTATACTATACGTCGCGTATTGACCTATACGATGCGTATAGCCTTTAAAATATCTCAGATTTGAAAAGTTTGAATTCCCTCTTATTCATGTCTATACGCCACATATAGATCAATATGTGGCGTATAGTTCTTTTGTTTTTTATTAAAATTAATTTTATTTAATTAATAATTAACTAAAAATAATAAAAAATTAATTATAATTAAGTAAAATTAATATAAAATAATTAAAATGACAAATAAAATTAATTATATTTAAATAATAATTTATTAAAACTAACAAACATCATCCGTAGTTCATGAAGTATTGCGGAAATCTAGATCTATTAGTAGCCATTATTTTTCTTAAATCGTTCAATACGATCACTGTATATATTTTCTCATTTTGCTGCATCATCATTTCGGTGCAAATTCCAAAGTGCATTCGGCGTGGGAATCGGAAAATCTACGTCTAACTTGACGTGGATGAAATGAGCATTTTTTACGTGAACTAACGATACGATTTGATGTTGAGCGTGAACGTTAGGACCAAACCACAATGGAAAAAATGTTTGATTACCGCTGATGCTTAAAAGATGAACAATCACCCCAAATCTTTGAGCAATTAGGAGTCCTGTGTATGGCATCGACATCCAACGACTAACTGGTGCGGCTTTCACATCCTGCCAATCTATCGTTTGACGTAGCCTATCATACTCTTGAAAGGCGACTCTGTCAAAAACAGTTCTCCACTATTCCTCTTTATTGTCCATCTCATGTAGAAGTTGTTGTCGGATAAAAAACCACCGTTTTCATTTAATCCTGTGAATGAGCTGTTTCTCGCGACATCCTGTTTCCTTTGTTGTTGCTTTTTCAAAGTTGGACGACCGCGAGTATCTTCTTGTACCACAGGCGCTTTATTATTAATTTTGCTCGGAAAGACCACCCCTGCGATTCTCGACAGCATACTTCTTTTGACCTGATCGGGTTGTGACATAATTTTGTTTCTCACTTGACCAAGTACTTTATCCACGTCTACATTTTCATCATCGACAAACGACGGTTTTAAATCAAGTTTCCTCTAGAAGACGTCCACCGCATCTAGAGGGATTATGCCACCTGTATTTTAAACGAAATAGTTAGAACATTTTGAAAAGCACACGTCAACCCACAACTACTGAATAGTCAGAACAGTTTACCTGTAGCTTCGATATTTGCCAGACGACAAGCACACGGCAACCCACAACTACTGAAAAGTTGGCAACCACACGTTGCATTTTGTTTACGTATATGTGATAACTTGTACCACTCGTTTTCTAACAAATCTAGAGCTTTATGTGAAACTTTACAGCGCAGGTTATCAAAAAATTCAATAGCTATGTGGCTATCCATTTTCCTTCTGAGGCTTGTTCCAAACCCAAACTGTAACTGATAATACTGATCTGATACAATTTCATCAACAAACCCAACAAGTCTATCTAGCGAGCTGTTAGCATTTCTAAGATAGCTCTTTAAGAGCGAATGCTGGCTCTCGACTTGGTTCGTTGTATGTTGACCAAAATTGAGGTTTCTGTTGGACCACGCGGATACAAACTTTTCTTTATACGGGTCCAGCCAATTTTTAGTCACATAATCTATAACACCTGGAAAAATATTAAATATTGAATAAATATTTAAATATATAATAAATATTCAATACTGAAAATATTAAATATTCAAAACTTACTTCTTCGTTTGGCTGCACACAGTCGTTCGTAAAGCCGGTTGTAACATTTCTGATTTTTAGTATCCGTATTTTCAATTCAATGTAATGCATTTCAAACTCAATTCTAGTGCACTGTTTTATTCCTTTTCGTACCATCAATTTAATACTATATTTCAATGCAAACCCGCAAATTTACTCGGTTTTATCCTATTAAACAATACATAAGTATCTAATTATACAAATATAGCAAAAGACTAAAGTTACAAGGTATGATGTTGAAAAGTAGCAAGAAACTCTAATAGGCACGGTCGTGCCTCGTTCTGGCACGGTCGCGCCGAGTGCTTTGGCACGGTCGAGCGACCGGCTTTGGAACGATCGCGCCTGGTGCCTTAGCACGGTCGCGCCTCGTTTGGGCACGGTCGCGCCTAGTACCAGTCGAAACGTAAATACAGTTTCAATCACCCGATCGTTGAGTTCCGTAACCGATTTACACTTCATTACCATTAACGAAAGCAATGACATTTTCAATTACAACAAACGTCTCAGTTTAATTCCATCAGACTCAAAATTCTCTCAAGCATTTCAAAGAAAACACAAAACCTCCTTGCGATCCGAATTCTCTCAATCAAGCAGCAGAGTCACGCTACTCGATTCTCCCTAAAGCTCCTGGACTCTCTGGTTTAGCCGGAATCACAGCAGAAGACGCCGGAAGCCACTCTCGTCGTCACCGGAACTGATTTCTATCGAACGCTATCCATCTGTCGTCCCTCCGGGTAATTGAAATGTTGTTCTCAATATATTTAGTCGATATATCAAAAGCCCCATATCAATTTGGGATTACAATATAGAAATCATCCTGAACCCGAAACCATATTTTATAAAAAAATGGTTTAGCCGATTTCGACAAAGAACATGTTGTTAATACAATTAAAACATCCCAACATACTCGTAACATCACTATGAATAAAAGCCCTATGATTTTAAACACTAAAAATGTAAGAATCAGTCAATTCATGTCTGTTTTGGAAAAGACACGGTCGCGCTAATCATCTAGCGTGGTCGTGCCTCATAAGACGCGGTCGTGCCGACTATCAGCGCGGTCGTGTCCTCCTGTCCAGACCCAATCATGCCCTTTGGCTAATCTCAGTTGTGTCTTAGAATCATAGGCACGGTCGTGCCTGGCCAAGGCACGGTCGTGCCTAAAGATTTAGTTAGTTAAGCCTCTGTTTGATCAACACGGTCGCGCCCTGACTAGCATGGTCGCGCCCGTGGTTTGAGTACGATCGTGCCCTTCCCAGGCACGGTCGTGTGTGAGTTAAATTTTTGGCAGAATTATAATTTTATATATTTTTCAAACAATAAATATTTCTGATTAAATTACAAAATAAAAATAGTTGATTTTTATAAAGATGCATTTAATTCTATTTAGAAAAATCAAATATTTAATCTTGGAATAAATAGGAAAATTATTTATTTAAAGTTTATAAAAAAATTAAATTTACAATTATTGCTAAACCTTTCATATAATAAGTATTTAAATGGTTAAGTTATATTTTATAAATAAATAAATAAAATAATGATTATTTATTTACTTTATGTTTAAACAAAGACATTTATTTATTTACACTTAATTTCATTTAACCCTTATAATATTTTCATAAACAATAATTATTTACAATACTTATCTAATTATTCAAACTCAAACCTTAATCAAAAGGTTCTAAAAATATTCTTTCAAACTTTATATATTTTATTCAATACCTCCCAATTACAAATCAATGACCTTTTTACCCAAGTCCAAATGCAACTTTAGACTTAAACTTTGGTGCACACTATTAATACCATATACATTACACTTTAGGTTAACTTGTGCATTTCAAGGATCTTTATTCTATCTAGTATCTTTGTTAGCTACGCCTTCAAACCAAGTGAGTATTTCATGGCCCCTTTTACTCTTTTACACTTTTGGGGTGAAACATGAACTATATACAAATTACATGTTTACATTTACACAAACAACACAAGGACAGATCCTATTTACATTCATGTGTACAACTTTGAGCTTTATGCCCGAGTGCTATGTGTGCTAACTTTTGTATGCTATTATGTGCAATCATTAACTATTCAAGCCGACGGTTTTCAATGATAGATCTATTGAGTCTGACAAACCCACCCAGATTGGGGTGATTGATACCGACAACACAATTTTGCATGCTAGTTACAAAGGTTTGATTGTACTTGGTTACACAATAGCTGCTCCCCATAAATGCCTTATTTATCATGTTATGTAAGGATTTGTTTTACAACTATATGCTATCTATATACAAACTTGTGTTATACTCACCAACTTTTTAGTTGACTTTATTTTATTCATGTTTCAGGTTCTAATGTGTGAGATTGATCAAGATGTTCTACACATAGGCTTGGGCTTAGTTAATTTAAATAAAAGAACTCTATGTATTTCAATTTTGTTCTATTTTGGATTTGGTTGTGTTTGAATTACTTGCAATGAAATTTGATGTTTAGTATATTCAATTTAGCAAACCTTGTGCTTATGAACAGTCTACATGTCCCGCCCCGATGATTCCGCCATCGGTCGGGGTGTGACACCGGTTGAAGTTGTACTAGTATATATCTGGCGTGGGAGACTCACATAATACCGACCATGAATACTTGAAATTTGTCCAGTCTTCGTCTGTAAATGATGCCCAGCAATGTTTTGCGATATTCTCGTGTATGTGCCACTGACATAGGTTCTTGGAACAGACCGAAAATATTTTATCAGACGCGTTCGTAAGAGCTTTGTCCCTGTCTGTTACTATCACACGCGGCTCCATACACTTTTGCAACATTGCTTTTATTTGCAGTAGCACCCAGACGAAGTTTTCCTCCCGTTCTTTTGATATAAATGCATGAGCGACTGGTGTGTGGAGGTCACACTGACCAGTTGGACAAATGGAAGTTTATATATGTTTGTTTTGTACGTCGCGTCGATCATCAACACGTGCGGGAATGTACGCCACATCTCGTACGATTTCGGATGAACAAAGAATATCTCCTCCACAATATTTGTGGCAAGATCTTCCCGAGTATAGTAGACGTATTTTTTAGAAGAAAGCAGGTTTTCCAGAATCTGCATTGGAGTTTCACCGACTCTCGTTTCGTTTTTTATCTTTTGTATCGCATTATAAATGTCCTTTTTAATGCAACTACTCTCTGGGTTTTGTTCCCTTATAGTTGCCAGAATGTTTCGTGGCAACATGTTTTGCGAATACAACTTCCCCACCAAAAGTTGTTCCGACTGAGACAGTCTCCTCGCAAACGAGTGCGTCTCAAGATGTTGACTAGGATCGTGGTTATGACTGTAATCCTTCACCGTTAATTTCCAATCACCGGTATTTTCTTGGTACTCTCCTTCCAATTTAAAGAGACAACCTATTTTCTTGCTACCGGCACGTCTAACCGTGGCAGTAGACGCACGTTCGCCGTGACGGTCACACACAAGCCACACCTTGATAAACGGTTCCGTCGGATCGTCGCCTTTTCTCCTCAATCGTCGGGTGACAAGGACGTAACCATTCTCACGTCCTCTCTAGATAGCCCAATCCACCAACTGTTCACGAGACTGAAAATTCTGGTCAGTTTTATACGACACATTTTGATGGTTTTGTTCTTCGTTTTTGGATTCGTCGGTTTGTTGTGTCGGGTAAGAGACTTCACTGCACACGAAGTTGTTAGTTTGTTGTGTCGGGGAGGAGACTTCACCGTATACGTAGTCGTTCGTGGGTTGTGTAAGGTAAGACGGTTCATTGTATACGAACTCGGGATTGCTTAGTGGCTCGTTCAAATCTGGAAACCTTACCCATTGATTAGAATAAACGTCGGACGAGACCTCCTCCCAGTTCACCTCTTGAACGCCAGAACTTTGCGGGTTGTTTTCCAGCGACTCGTTAGAATATACCTGAAAACCGTAGTTACCATCCCACCACCAAGACATGTTTATAATTTTTGAGAGATTGTTTGAAATTTTTTTGAACGATACGTTCGAATGAGAATTTTGCATGGTTAAATACACAAAATTTGGGCCCTATACGCATCGTATAGGGCAATATGGTGCGTATAGGATTCGGGTCAATCCTGGTCAAACCTCGTATACGCATCGTATAGTTCAATACGATGCGTATAGCGTACGAGATACTTTATGCAACTAGTCAACCATCACATCGCTATACGCATCGTATTGAACTATACGATGCGTATAGTGTTGGAATGACCAGGTTGTACGAGGATGTCGGGCATGAGAAATTGTGAAGGGCTATACGCATCGTATTGCCCTATACGATGCGTATATGGCCAAGTCCACATAGCAATTCCCGTGTGCCATTAGTAGTCCCCATATATATATATGAAAAATATTAAATAATGAAAACTAACTCTAAATATAAAAACCAATAAACTAAATTTTGACCACGTATTTATTATACTTAGAGTTAATTTCGGTTTTCGTCCCTAGGGTTTACAAAATTTAACCATTTGAATATCAAGGTTTATTGTCTTAAATCATGGCCTCATGTTTCAAAATCATAATGGTTTTCGTCCATTTTTCTAACGGCGGTAGATTTATCTGTTAACTTTTTTCTGAAATGACCAAAACACCCCAGTGACTGAAATGGTTAAAAATACATTTATTTTAACTATTTCTATTAGTGTGTGTATATATATATGTTAAATTAAATTTTTTATTTGTATATTTTAAGAAAATGTTTTTTATTATTATTTTTTTTAAAATATTTTTTAAACCATTCATTTTTTGAAATCGTTCGTTTTTAGACCGTTTGTTTTTTTTTAAAATCATTTGTTTTAAAACAGTTCGTTTTTAAAACGTCCGTTTTTTTAAAACCATTCGTTATTTTTAAACAGTTTGTTTTTTAAATTCATTTTCCTTATTATTGATTTACCTTAGCAAATGAAAAGTAAACTTTGTTTTAGGCTATAGCGGACGCCGATACCATTGAGGTACCGTGAGGAATTCGACGCCGCCGCAACGTGAGGCGGGTAAAATTTCTAGTTCATTTTATATTTCACTTTTAAAAATCACCTTATTGATAAAAAAAAATTACATATAGAAAACATCAAAAGTTACATAACATAATCGAAGATTACAAATAAATATTTGTTGTAAATTATTTCAAACGAGAATCGACAATTGACCAATCTGAATCGTGGTCGTCTTCGAATGGTTCATGGAGCTTGCCTTCGTATGGGTCTTCATATCCGTACTCGTCTTCAAATGGGTCTTCTGGTTCGTCCACCGGAGGGTATTCCGGTTCGACCAACGGAGGGTTTTCTGGTTCGACAATCGAAGGGTTTTCCGATTCGTCTACCTAGGGGCGGATTTACATAAGGTTGGGGGTTCACCGGAACCCCCGAGTTTTGAAATTGTAGTAGAAAGATATATAGAAAAACTGGGGTGAACCCCTTTTAAAAATATAGGGTGACCCCCTATAAAGAAAGAGTGAAGCTAAAATGACTTGATTTTCCCGGTCGATGACGGATCCGACGAAATTAGCAGCACCGGTGCTGGTGCAGCGGCTGTGTTAAGATGGGAAGAAGAAATGAAACTATAATAGTATAACCTAATACTAATATGAGGTGAAATGGGCCTCTCTAAAATTAACCTATAGCCCATAAAGCACAATATCTAATTTAAAATTTTCGTTTCAAAATAAAGGTTTTAATGTAACAAATAAAAATCAATCAGTAAATCTTCAACAAGTATTTATACCTTTTTTAAAATTAATTTATTCAACTTAACATAAAAAGACTTTAATATTTTCTATATAGTTTTTTAAATATATTCGATTTTCTTTTTATTTATTTTATTATTATTAATTTTAGTAAGTTTTTCAGTTCTTAAATATTTTGTTTATCAGGATTTGAGATAATTTTTTAAAGATATTTAGATAAAAGAAAATAAATATCATTTATCAAATCCTTTATATACCAATTAAAGTAGCGTTAAAAGAAGTCAAAAACGGTTATCGTGTTTGTATTAAATGGATTGTTAAAAAAAATTCATCAACATACGCTTGTAAATGTAAAATAGAATTCTATTCGGACCCAGGGCCGTCTTTAAGATTTTGAATGGCTTGTGCGACTAGAATTCTATTCTGACCCGAGATGACCTTACCTGACCCGAACCATCGAACCGACCCGAAACTTTTTATGCCCAGGCCTATGAAATTGGAGCATTTAAAAACAGTTAACCCATTGGAAAAAATTCCTGGATCCACCACTGCGTCTACCGGAGGGTTTTCTTGTGCGTCAAGAAGAGGGTTTTCCGGTTCGACAACAAGAGGATTTTCTGGTACCTCTATCGGAGGCGGTTTGGGAACTGAAAAATTGTTGCTTCGGTTTGAACAATCTTTGTGAGGGAAGCGAAAGTGAAAGTTGAATAGTGAAAATAAAACTTGGACATGTTAGGAATTTATACAAATTAGAAATATAATTGTTGCTTGAAAATAAAATTGTTGCTTCGGTTTGAACAATCTTTGTGAGGGAAGCGAAAGTGAAAGTTGAATAGTGAAAATAAAACTTGGACATGTTAGGAATTTATACAAATTAGAAATATAGCCGGTGCAAATACATCCATTAGAAATATAACCATTGCAAATATATATATATATATATATATATATATATATATATATATATATATATATATATATATATATATATATTCCTGGATCCGCCACTGCATCTACCGGAGGGTTTTCTTGTGCGTCAAGAAGAGGGTTTTCCGGTTCGACAACCAGAGGATTTGCTGGTACCTCTATCGGAGGCGGTTTGGGAACTAAAAAATTGTTGCTTCGGTTTGAACAATCTTTGTGAGGGAAGCGAAAGTGAAAGTTGAATATTGAAAATGAAACTTGGACATGTTAGGAATTTATACAAGTTAGAAATATAGCCGCTGCAAATACAGCCATTAGAAATATAACCATTGCAATATATATATATATATAGAGAGAGAGAGAGAGAGAGAAAGAGTGAGAGAGAAAGAGAGAGAAAGGTTTAAATACAAAGTATTTTTTTGGTGAGAAGCGTAGGAAGTATTTTAAATCGTTTATCTAGAAAATTAATGGTTAAGATCAAAGATAATTGTTTTAAGTGTGAAAAAATTCTGAAAATGATAAAATTGGAATAGCCTACATTTATTGACTTTTTACAAGTTCCCCCATTTTTTTTAAAACGAGCAAAACTTTTTTATACGACATTATTTTTTTTTTTAAATTGCACCATAAAATCGAGCATTTTATTCTCTTTAATTTGAGTATACTTTTGCTATACTTTTTTTTTAAATCGACTTTTTTAAATGTTGACGTGCTGAGAGTGATTACGTGATTTTGCGTGATTACGTGATTATGTGATTAAATTATGGAAAATGTGTTCTTATACAACATGCGTGATTACGTGATTATATACAAATGTTGATGTTCCGAGAGTGCTTACGTGATTACGCCATTATACAAATGTTGATGCGTTATTATTACGCGGACGCATTTACCCCTCGCTCACTAAACACGTGTCGCATGTTGGTGCCTTCGTATGCTTCGTACGCTAAAACCACTTTGTACGATAACCGGCCCAATATATATATATATATATATATATATATATATATATATATATATATGTATTATACGAACGATTTTAGAAAACAAATGGTTTTAAAAACGAACGATTTTAAAAAAGACAATACGATTCTAAAAAAGATGAGCGGTTATGAAAAATTAAAGAAGTTTAATAAACAAACAATTTTAAAAAATCGAACGATTTAAAAAAACAAATAGTTTAAAAACGAAAAAGTTTAAATGGTCATAATAACCAAAGGGGCTTTGTCCTGGCGGTACCCCATTAACTTTCAAATGGGAGGTCGCCGGTTCAAATCTGGGCCACAGCAAAAAAAAGGGTTCTGAGGCCAGGTCAGGGGGTTTACCCAGTTGGAGGTTCCTCCTGGGGTGAGCTGCCCTGGATGTTCTAGGTGTTGACTCGGGGAAACCTAATTATCCTAGAATATCCAGGTGTTGTCGTTCAAAAAAAATCCGACTCCAAAACCTCAAAATCCGATTCTAACCCGCATATATAAAAGTGTGTAATTGAATATGACTTGTTTAATTTATTTATTTAAATCATGTAACCTATTTATTTCATTGTGTTTGGCTTCCCCGTCCATGACTAGCATATAAACATCGTTTACGGATGCTCTAATTGAAACTATGTTCTTTTCAACAACCATAAATTTTGAATATTTTATATTTTTTATGTTTAAGTTTAAAAAGATAAAAAAAGAAAGATTTTCTATTCCACACGAGTAATGGTACATAAGGGTGTTCAGTCAATATGGGACTAGCCCACTTGGTAGAGGCTCTTACCTTTTATATGGGAGGTCCTGGGTTCAAACCCAGGCATGGGGTGATTTTTTTGTTGTATTTAAGTATCTTGAATAAATATTTTGAACGTAAATACGAAAATGATGAGTCTTACGTATACGTACCAAATAATGTTACATATACGTGACACATAGTGTTTACATATATGTAACATTAACATAATGATAATTGTTACATATATGTAATACTATGTTTGAGAGTGGTTATCATGGTTATCACATATAAATTGGTTAGCATTTGAACATTACCCTATATATATATATATATATATATATATATATATATATATATATATATATATATATATAGAGAGAGAGAGAGAGAGAGAGAGGGGAGGAGGAGGAGGGTTCAAGTACAAAGTCTCTTTTACCTAAAAAGTGTAGGAAATAATGTGGGAGTGACATGTGGCATTTGATGGATTTATTGATAAAGGGTACTTTGGTATTTTTCTCATAATTTAGTTATGGTAAATCCTATAATCATGGTAAGTTAATTTGCATATTAATTTAATTGGTTTTGACTAAATGTACGTGTATTTATGTTTGTTTTTTTTTGTTTCGTATTGCAATAATGGTGTGTTGATTTCTTCGTATTTCAATAAAGATGATATTGTATGTAATATTCGATGTTGTTCGATGTCTACCAACATAGGGCTTGTGCTGTTTTACTAGGTGTGTTGATTTATTCTATAAATAACCGCATATGATGTTTTTTTCATCAAACAACACATACCACGTGTGCTTGTGCTGTTTTATTAGGTGTGTTGGTTTGTTCATTAAATAACCATATATGATGTTTTTTTATCAAACAACACATACCACGTATGCTTGTGCTGTTTTATTAGGTGTGTTGATTGTTCGATAAATAACCGCATATCATGTTTATTTCATCAAACAGCACATAGCACGTGTGCTATGTTGTTTAATTGGTTATGTGTTGTTTAACATAGGCTGAAAGAATGTTGAGTTTGTGTTACATTTATCTTTTTTTTTTCTATGATGTGATGTTTAAATGCTTGTGTGTTGTTTAATGTGTGCTGGGCTGTTTAAATAAATTGTGTGCTGGTTGGGTTACATTTATCTTTTTTTTTTTGTAACCAGTATTTTCGTTTTTAATAAATTGTGTGCTAGTTAGGCTGTTTAAATGAATTTAGATTTTTGGTAACCAATATTTTCGTTTTTAATGAAGGTTATAGAGAAGAAGAGAGAGAATATGGAAGAGATTTGATGATTACTGATGTAAATGGGATTTTTTGAAACCAGTATTGTGCTTTGCGAAAATCGGTTATAGAATTTAGAGAGAGAAATTAAATGTGTTTAATGCTTAACGTTTTTTTAGGGGATTTGAAAAGTTAATTTGGGTAGAATCAATACAAAAAAGTGTAGATTGCCCTTACTAATGATTGCAAATCAATATCAAACTTTTAAATAGATCTCAACCATTAATCAATAAAATGGATGATTGAGATGGGTTCCTAGGCTTTTTAGGCAAAAAGCACTTTGTAGGGTGTAACCTTTCTGATTTTCATGTTTTCATTTTGGTACAATAAAGCATGTATGAATTTCAATCTTAGTGAAATAGTTATATCAAGCCCTAATGTTATCAAATACCGATTCACAATTTCCACCCGCATTTATTCCAGAATCACTATATTTATATATATATTTAGACTTATGTGTACCTATATATACACACTTACACCCAATTTACAAATACTTTTACATTAGATTGGACCCTAAATCATTTGAACGCTCAAACAATTGAACCTACACTTCAATTTTGACTTTTAAACATTAAATTTTGACTTTCCATGATCCAGTTGACTTTCAAAAGTCAAAACAGCCCATTTCGTGATGATCCAAGGCTGCCTACGACCAAATTCTAGTTAATTTGGATTTCTATGATTATACAAACAACAAACGACCCAGCTCAGGCCCAAACATCATGCCAATTCGTCCATTAAAGCGAGCAAGTTTCAAATTCAAACGAATTTGAATTTCACAAAGTCAAATCGCATCAAACCGTAATCAATTCTTACAATTAACACGTAATGGATCCCGCAAATCACGCACAAACCAATCCCGCATGTATCCAATGCCTTATCATAACTCGATTCATCCCCAATTGAGTGAATTAACGCGTAATCCGTCCCTTCGGGCGTTACGGCCAAATCGAAACCAGATCATGTAAATTAGATGAAACCAATCCAACTAAAACACTCCCTCACCCTCGTCTGACCTATTACTAACTTCCAGAACGATCAATTGACTCGCATTACCTCTCTGTAAGTTCATCGAGTATCAAGATCATCAGGCCTGAAATCGTAGCCGACTGCACTCGTTGCCCAATTTCATCAAGTAAGTTTTAGATCATTAGCTTCGTAATCGAGCCCTGAACAATAGCCCCTTATCAATTCGAGCTATCATAATCTATCAAAATCAATTGGAATTAGGGTTCTTGGTCGTTTTGCTCGAAATCTGATTTAGGGAATTTGGGTTAATCGACTTAGCGTATTTAAATTTTCTTGTTCCCATTTAGACCAGCGAACCACTCGGCTCAGCTGGTTAAGACACTGCACCATTGAACCGGGTGGCGTGGGTTCGAAACCCACGTAGACCGACCCTTTTTGCGCGTGACTCAAAGCCAGACCCGGCCTCTTGAACCGAACTGGTTATATACAAATCGATCCAGTCCATAACACGGGTTTGCCCCCTGGTCCAGTGGTTGAGACGACTTCCTGGTACAGAAGCCACCCGGGTTCGAGCCGGGGGGTCTGTTTAAATTTTTAAAACCTATTTTACAGCTTCAAAAATTTTATAAAAAATATTTTTATAAACCTTACACTATTTGTAATAGAATAAAACCAAATTTGTAAATTTTCAATATAAATTCAGTTTTATTATGAATTTTTGTTCAAATTGTGTATTAAAATAATTAAAACAAAAACTTTAAATATCAAAAATTAATTTCTAAATAAAAGCAATAAATTTATAAAAGTTTATAAAATGTCAACTCATTTAAAGCAAACTAGTATATATTTTTAGATGATAAATAAAATAAAAAATTATTCATTTGATTTATTTAAATAAATGAAATTTATTTAATTATTTATTTTATTTATTTAAATAAAACACTATTGGCATAAGTAGAAATTCTTTTCTAAATGTATATTTACAATCCATATATTTTAACATATTTTTCACAAATGAATAAATAAAATTATTTATTTATTTAATTTAATTATTTAAATAAATGGAATTATTTATTTATTTATTTAAATTAAACACTATTCGTATAAGTAGAAATTCTTTTTCTAAACATATATATTTATTTTTCATAAATAAATAAATAAAAATTATTTATTTATTTAGTTTATTTAAATAAATAAAATTATTTATTTTATTTATTTAAATTAAACGCTATTCACATAAGTAGAAACTCTTTTTTCTAAACATATATATATATATATTTACACTCTATACATATGTTAGCATATTGTTCACAATTAAATAAATAAAATTAATTATTTTATTTAAATCCAAACCTACGTCGATGACTATTAAGTTCATACATATATACCTTGAACTCATAATACACATTAAATTTGTATAGTATGTCTTTACATGGAATAACACAAATCTATTTGTACCAACCCACACACATCAAAACCCGTTGAATCCTAGACTTAGACATAGACTTTTGTACACACTATTAACTCAATACACATTATACACTAGGATAACGTGGTGAGTTACAAGGATCGTTTTGCCACCTAGACTCGCGTGCTAGCTACACTCTTGATTCAAGTGAGTTTACATAGCCCCCTTTTAATTTTGTACTTTTGGGGTGAAACATGATTTACTTTTGAAACTTTTTGCATAGACTTAAAATACAATTCAATAATATGATATTATGTGTTAAGTGCCTTATGCTTGAATGCTATGAGTTAAGACTACATATACATGACTTTAGTACAATCATTAACTCCGTACAAGCCAACGGTTAACATTGATAGATCTATTGAGTCTGACAAACCCACCCGGTTAGGGTGTTTGTTACCGACTTTACATTAGGGTAACCTGCGTGTTATGCCTTAGTCACAAGGTTTGATTGTACATACTTAGTTTAACTATAGATTCTCCATAAATGCCTTATACACGTGTATCGTATGAATTGTATAAAACACTTTAAACTTGGTTATGTGTCAAAACCTATGTATGATGTAAGGCCCCAAACCCGGGAGGCCTCACTTATTGGATTTACTCATTTACAAACAGTTCTTAAACTTGAATATCAAAATAACGCAGCGGAATCATTCATTCATCATAATTAAAACTTGTTCATACATGCGGAAGCGTAACGTTATCAAATACATAAACATAACATAAACAACTCATAACGGGATGCCAGTCTTCATATCATCCGGGTAACTCTTCTCTCTTGCCAAGCATCACCGTCCATCACTATAACCTGCCCTTAACCTGAATGTGCATACTAAAAAGTCAGCTACGCTGGTGTGTTCTAGCTTTACATAAAACCTTAACATAAACATTTTGCCAAAAACATAACATACATTTGTTTAACAAAAGCGTACTTAAAACATGCAATAACTTAACATCATCGTAACATAACATCATAACATAAGTCAACATGAACCGAATCTGTGCCTTCTCGTAACCTTCAATTCCATACATCGCATACCAGCGGATGAACTTAAGGCTCGTTACCTCTAAGCCATCCGTCACACAGGTCCCCTAAGGCTCGTTACCTCTAGGTGGACCAAACATATGTATCCTAAGGCTCGTTACCTCTAGGTAGACCAAACATACGTCTCCTAAGGCTCGTTACCTCTAGGTAGACCAAACATACGTCTCCTAAGGCTCGTTACCTCTAGGTAGACCAAACATACATCTCCTAAGGCTCGTTACCTCTAGGTAGACAGAACATAACTTAGGCACTATTTTCCCGCAAGGAATAGTACCTTCCATCGGGATCTCGGTAATCCCATGGGTGACCGTCGTCACCCCATCATCAACCGGTTATACAACCGTTAGCCAGCCACAAAGGCCCCCGTAAGGTGAGGCTAATACATACATACATACATACCTTAGCTCCCGTAGGAACTCGGGGCAGATTCGTTCATTCGTGACTTTCATAAAACCTTTATCTCTTTTTAGTTAAAACATTCGTACGGTTTATTAAACAAAACATCATCTCTTTCGTAAACCTTTCGTAAACTTCATTTGGCAAAACATTTCATAAACATCATCCCGTAAACATCACATCGTAAACATCGTTTCGTAAACATCATTTCGTAAACCTCGTTTCGTAAACCTCGTTTCGTAAACCTCGTTTCAAAACGTTATTCCGTATGTATGCACACCAGCCCAAAAACATTTAATTAAAACATTTAAAGAAGGGCTTCTAAAACTCACCTTATAAGCTAGTCTCGGTTGTCCTAAACAAAGGCCCAACAACGTCACTTCCGATCTGAATTGATTAGTTAAATACACATCAGACCAATACCGACTCTAACGGTTTAACCCTTCTAAACGTACTAACTTTACTTAACCAGCCTGATGCCTGCGCACTTAGCAAGTGCGCAGACCCTGCTGCCTGCGCACTTAGCAAGTGCGCAGACCCCTCTTCCTGCGTACTTGATAAGTACGCAGGACCTGCTCCGTGCGCACTTGGTAAGTGCGCACGACCTGTTTCTTCGCAAAACCCTAACTTTCGCATTCAGGTCCGATCTCGTCAAGATCTCGAACCTGTTTGCATCCAAAAAGTTTGTTTTCCATTAAGAAACTCAAATCTATGTTTATCTTTCAGTTTCATCCGTAAAAACGTTGCCTTTTCACCCAAAACCCGAAAAACCCAAAAACAAACTAAAACTCAGATTTAGGTCGGATCGTTACCTGAATCGAGCTTCTGATCTGGAGGTTCTTCTCACGAGTTATGGAGTAACACTTTGCTGAAATCTCAGGTCGATCCGCCAACTTTCTCTCTCTACGGTTTCTCTTTCTAGAACTTGCAAATGAGAGAAATGGTGATGACCTTGGCTATTTATAGGGGAGGCTCCCCTTCTAGCCCGCCGGCCCATCCGACCCGACCCGACATGCCTTGTTCGTTTATTTCGTCATTTTAACTGTCGTTTTATTTTTGGGATGTTACAAGTCTACCCCCTTACAATCGGTTTCGTCCCCGAAACCTATCATAAGTCAAATAGTTGAGAGTACGACTCCCTCATTTCCGTCTCCGTTTCCCAAGTGGCTTCCGATCCCTTCTGATGCTTCCATTGGACTTTAATCAATTGGATAACCTTACTATGCAAACGCTTCTCCTTTCTGTCTAAGATGGCCATGGGTTCTTCAATGTAATTAAGGCTGTTGTCGACCTCGATGTCAGTAAGGGGTACGTGAGCTGATTCATCCGCCAAACACTTTCGCAAGTGTGATACATGGAAGGTAGGATGAATCCCACTCAACTCATCAGGCAACTCTAGCCGATAAGCGACTTCACCCACCTGTGCCATTATCCTGAATGGTCCGACGAACCTCGGACTTAACTTCCCTCTCTTCCTGAATCATATTATTCCCTTCCAGGGTGACACTTTCAACATTACTCTGTCCCCAACCTCGAACTCAATAGGCCTTCGTCGTTTATCCGCATAGGATTTCTGACGATCTTGAGCGGCCTTCATTCTTGCTTTGATTTGATCAAACCTTTCCGATGTTTCTCTTACGACTTCAAGACTTCCTAATTCCTTCTGTCCAATCTCACCCCAACAAACCGGGGTCCTACATCTTCTCCCAGACAACATTTCGTAAGGCGGCATGCCTATCGTCGTGTGATGACTATTGTTGTAGGAGAATTCGGCTAACGGTAGATGACTGTCCCAACTGCCGCCAAAATCGATAATACAAGCACGAAGCATATCCTCCAATGCCTGAATGGTCCTTTCAGACTGACCGTCTGTTTGTGGGTGGTATGCCGTGCTAACATTGAGCCTCGTGCCCATCGCCTCGTAAAATCTTTTCCAGAACCTCGATGTGAATTGTGTGTCCCAGTCGGATACGATCGTCAAAGGCATCCCATGCCGTGCTACTACTTCGTTAATAAATACTTCCGCTAACCTTTTCGACGAGAACGTCTCGCGAATAGGTAGGAAATGAGCACTCTTCGTTAAACGGTCCACAATTACCCAAATGGTATCATGACCTTTAGCTGTGCGAGGTAGCTTGGTTATGAAGTCCATGGTAATGTGTTCCCACTTCCATTCCGGTATATCAAGTGGTTGAATCTTTCCATACGGTTTCTGGTGTTCGGCCTTTACTTGTGAGCAAGTCAAGCATTTGCTTACATACCTTGTCACCTCATGTTTCATCCCAGGCCACCAGTATTCCTTCCTCAGATCTTGGTACATTTTATTGGTACCAGGATGGATAGAGTACCGAGACTTATGAGCCTCATCCAAGATTTTGGTTCTAAGCTCGCCACCCATAGGTATCCATACCCGTCCAAAACGTGTCCTAACACCAAGGGTGTTATATTCCAACTTGTCCTGTTGGCCAACCATCCTTTCCTTCTTAATGTTTTCCTCCTTAAGTGCCTCATCTTGAGCCTTTTCAATTTCTCTCATCACATCCGATGTTACCACCAACTGGCAAGCTTTCACTCTAATAGGAGTAGGCACATCCTTTCGGCTTAGGGCGTCAGCCACCACGTTTGCCTTTCCAGGATGGTATATTATTTCACAGTCATAGTCTTTCAACAGTTCCAACCATCGCCTCTGCCTCATATTAAGTTCCTTTGGTTCGAAGAAGTATTTCAAACTTTTGTGGTCGGAGTAAATAGTAAACTTCACCCCGTACAGGTAGTGCCTCCATATTTTTAATGCGAATACGACAGCAGCAAGTTCCAAATCGTGGGTTGGATAATTAGCTTCGTGAATCTTCAACTGTCGTGACGCATACGCGATCACTCTTCCGCGTTGCATCAACACGCATCCTAATCCCTGACCCCAAGCGTCAGAGTATACCACTAAGTCTTCATTGCCCTCGGGAAGGGCCAAGACTGGAGCTTGGGTTAGCCTCTTCTTCAATTCCTTAAACGCCTCATCTTGGGTCGAACCCCATTCGTACTTTACCTCCTTCCGAGTCAACTTTGTCAATGGCGAAGCTATTTTCGAGAAATCCTGGATGAATCTCCGATAGTTGCCTGCCAATCCCAAGAAACTACGGATTTCAGTTGGCGTCTTAGGAATATTCCATTCCCTTACCGTCATTATCTTTGCTGGGTCAACCATAATGCCGTTCGGGTTAATGACATGACCTAGGAATTGGACTTCCCTAAGCCAGAACGCGCATTTGGAGAACTTAGCATACAACTTTTCCTTTTTCAGAGCCTCCAACACCTCCTTTAAGTGACATGTGTGATCACCCTCATTCTTGGAGTAGATGAGGATATCATCGATGAACACAATTACCGATCGGTCCAGCATCGATCGACACACCCTATTCATTAAATCCATGAACGTTGCGGGGGCGTTCGTCAATCCAAAAGACATTACGCGGAACTCGAAATGTCCATAACGCGTACGAAATGCATTTTTCGATATGTCTTCTTCCCTCACCTTCAACTGATGGTACCCGGATCGAAGGTCGATTTTTGAGAACCAACTTGCGCCCTGTAATTGATCGAATAGGTCGTCGATCCTTGGTAAAGGGTACTTGTTCTTCACCGTACGTTTGTTCAACTCGCGATAATCAATACACATTCTCATCGAACCGTCTTTCTTCTTCACAAACAACACCGGAGCACCCCACGGTGAGATGCTCAGTTGGATAAATCCTTTCTCAAGTAACTCGTCTAGTTGTGCCATTAATTCTTTCATCTCCACCGGTGCTAGTCGATATGGAGCCCTAGCCACGGGCTGGGCATCTGGTACTAAGTCGATTCGAAATTCGATCTCTCTGTCGGGTGGTATCCCAGGAAAATCCTCTGGAAACACCTCCGGGTACTCGCGTACCATGGGTACATCATCTAGTTCCTTCACTTCCTTACACTTGTCGATCACGTACACCAGATAAGCCTCGCATCCGCGCCTCAAGTAATCTGTTGCCTTAATCATCGAGATGACGTTTGGCATCGGGGCGTCACGATCTCCAAAAACCTCGACCTTGCTACCGTCCGGAGCCTTGAGTCGGATTATCTTTCGTTTACATATAATTTGTGCTTCATTGGCAGTTAGCCAATCCATTCCTAACACGACATCAAACCCACCCAAAACCATAACAAACAATTTGACAGGGAACCTATGACCTTCTATTTTTATCGTGGAGTTGTCAACTATATCGGTCACTCTCGCAGTTCTACCCTCAGCAGTTTCTACGCTAAAAGCCCTTTCTAGCTTACTGACAGTGTACTTCACTCATTTACAGAAAGTCGCAGATATAAAACTCTTACTGGCACCCGAATCAAATAACACAGAAACAAAAGTGTTGTCAAGGATGAACGTACCTGACGCCACATCGGGGTCTGCCCTGGCTTGGTCTTGCGTCAGTGCGTACGCACGAGTCTTTGCTCGGGGCCTCTCTTCTTTCCTTTCCGGGCCTTTCCCTTTCCCGGCTTCACCCATTCTCGGTTTCCGTCATTCCCTACTCAGATGACCGGCATCCCCACAATTATAGCACTTGAAGTGTTGTGGGCACTCACGGGAGTAGTGCCCTGTCTTGCCACACTTGAAGCACAAGTTAGATCCCAGTCTACATTCACCGGTATGCTCCCTTCCACACTTCTTACAAACTGTCGGCTCATTCACCCGAGCCCTCTTATCACGAGTCCCAAACATCTTTCCATCAGTTCGCTTGTTTGAGAAGCTCGGTCTCTTCTTCGGTTCCTCAATGGCAACGACATTCAGCGCCAGATCATCAAATACCACGCCGCTCAGTTCTACTACCGAATCATAGGTAGTAGGGGCGTTTGCCTTAACATAGGTGCGGACCTGGTTCGGCAGCTCTTGAATGTAACAGGAAATCTTTCTTTCCTCAGTCGTGATAAGGTGTGGCACTAGACGTGCCAGTTCATTGAATCGAGTTGTGTACTGCCGGTGCATCATGTTCCCGACCTTCAAACCCAGAAATTCCCTCTCTACCTTCTCAATCTCATTCCTTGGGCAGAAATTCTTGATCACCAAAGTTTTCAAGTCAGCCCACATCATCGCATCCACAACCTCGCTCCCTTTTGCTTGACGTACCCCTTCCCACCAATGGGATGCTTCCTCTCTTAAGGAGTTAGTAGCAAATTTCACAACTTGATCCGTTCGACATTCGCTCAGACGGATGGCAGCCTCCATACGGATTATCCAGTCAAAAGTAGCTACCGCGTCTTTCTTCCTGGTCAAGACTAGCGGGTCACATGCCTTGAAGGACTTATAGTCGCAACCACGGTTAAGCGGTGCGTTGATTGCCGCAGTGTTTGGGGTATCAACCGCCGTGTTAGACCCACCTGTCTCATTAACCTTCTTTAAGGCTTCTGCCAACAGTCCTGGCAAAGAAACTTTTATCAAGTCTGTGAACTCTCGAGCTATGGCTGCTCTCACTTCTAGTTCAAAAGTGAAAGGTTGTTCTTCAACATGTGTCTGTTCGGTTCCATGCACACCAATCGCCGGTTCAGTGTGAACACTTCCTTCTTCACTATACTCTTGGCGCGCAGGGGTCCTGCCGCGACCGCCGTTACGACCACCGGTATGGCCCCCACCACGCCTTCCGTTTCCTCTTCTTGCCATTTTTTTCTATAAGACAAGAATCCAATGTCATCACGCTAGTTAACAAATAAAATTCAATAAGCACTGTAAGATGTTAATATACACTGGCCATCTGCAATTAACCATTACACTACCTTTCGATTTTTATTTGACCACCTTTGCGATTCCATCAGAACACAAGTCTTTACCTAACCCTTTCTAAGGCATACTATACATGTAAATATATACTACCTTCATACCTGATGCTGTGGCTCAAGTTACCCGTACTGGCATACGCTTTCGGTCTCATTCACAGTTTAAGTTCAGACACTAGGAGTGTCCGAATCTCTCAAACTATTGCTCTGACACCAACTTGAAAGACCCCAAACCCGGGAGGCCTCACTTATTGGATTTATTCATTTACAAACAGTTCTTAAACTTGAATATCAAAATAACGCAGCGGAATCATTCATTCATCATAATTAAAACTTGTTCATACATGCGGAAGCGTAACGTTATCAAATACATAAACATAACATAAACAACTCATAACGGGATGCCAGTCTTCATATCATCCGGGTAACTCTTCTCTCTTGCCAAGCATCACCGTCCATCACGATAACCTGCCCTTAACCTGAATGTACATACTAAAAAGTCAGCTACGCTGGTGAGTTCTAGCTTTACATAAAACCTTAACATAAACATTTTGCCAAAAACATAACATACATTTGTTTAACAAAAGCGTACTTAAAACATGCAATAACTTAACATCATCGTAACATAACATCATAACATAGGTCAACATGAACTGAATCTGCGCCTTCTCGTAACCGTCAATTCCATACATCGCATACCAGCGGATGAACTTAAGGCTCGTTACCTCTAAGCCATCCTTCACACAGGTCCCCTAAGGCTTGTTACCTCTAGGTGGACCAAACATATGTCTCCTAAGGCTCGTTACCTCTAGGTAGACCAAACATACGTCTCCTAAGGCTCGTTACCTCTAGGTAGACCAAACATACGTCTCCTAAGGCTCGTTACTCTAGGTGGACCAAACATACGTCTCCTAAGGCTCGTTACCTCTAGGTAGACCAAACATACATCTCCTAAGGCTCGTTACCTCTAGGTAGACAGAACATAACTTAGGCACTATTTCCCCGCAAGGAATAGTACCTTCCATCGGGATCCCGGTAATCCCATGGGTGACCGTCGTCACCCCATCATCAACCAGTTGTACAACCGTTAGCCAGCCACAAAGGCCCCCCGTAAGGTGAGGCCAATACATACATACATACATACATACATACATACCTTAGCTCCCGTAGGAACTCGTGGCAGGTTCGTTCATTCGTGACTTTCATAAAACCTTTACCTCTTTTTAGTTAAAGCATTCGTACGTTTTATTAAACAAAACATCATCTCTTTCGTAAACCTTTCATAAACTTCATTTGGCAAAACATTTCATAAACATCATCCCGTAAACATCACATCGTAAACATCGTTTCGTAAACATCATTTCGTAAACCTCATTTCGTAAACCTCGTTTCGTAAACCTCGTTTCGTAAACCTCATTTCAAAACGTCATTCCGTATGTATGCACACCAGCCCAAAAACATTTAATTAAAACATTTAAAGAAGGGCTTGTAGAACTCACCTTATAAGCTAGTCTCTGTTGTCCTAAACAAAGGCCCAACAACGTCACTTCCGATCTGAATTGATTAGTTAAATACACATCAGACCAATACCTACTCTAACGGTTTAACCCTTCTAAACGTACTAACTTTACTTAACCAGCCTGATGCCTGCGCACTTTGCAAGTGCGCAGACCCTGCTGCCTGCGCACTTAGCAAGTGCGCAGACCCTGCTGCCTGCGCACTTATAGCAAATGCGCAGACCCTGTTGCCTGCGCACTTAGCAAGTGCGCAGACCCTGCTGCCTGCGCACTTAGCAAGTGTGCAGACCCCTCTTTCTGCGTAATTGATAAGTATGCAGGACCTGCTCCGTGCGCACTTGGTAAGTGCGCACGACCTGTTTCTTCACAAAACCCTAACTTTCGCATTCAGGTCCGATCTCGTCAAGATCTCGAACCTGTATGCATCCAAAACGTTTGTTTTCCATTAAGGAACTCAAATCTATGTTTATCTTTCAATTTCATCCGTAAAAACGTTACCTGAATCGAGCTTCTGATCCGGAGGTTCTTCTCACGAGTTATGGAGTAACACTTTGCTAAAATCTCGGGTCGATCCGCAACTTTCTCTCTCTATGGTTTCTCTCTCTAGAACTTGCAAATTAGAGAAATGGTGATGACCTTGGCTATTTATAGGGGAGGCTCCCCTTCTAGCCCGCCGGCCCATCCGGCATGCCTTGTTCGTTTATTTCGTCATTTTAACTGTCGTTTTATTTTTGGGATGTTACATATGCTCACCAACTTTTTAGTTGACCTCGTTTTCATTATGTTTCAGGTACTAATGCTTGAGAATAAGTACAAGGTGTTTCACTTAGGACCGATGACCTTGAATTTAATTTAAAGAGACTATTTATGTATTTCTATTTTTCTTGTATTGTTGGATTTATGTTTATTTGTGACTTGAAAGTGGATGTTTAATTATTTAAACTTTAGTAAACCTTGAGCTTTTGAACAGTCTACATGTCCCGCCCCGACGTATTCCGTCGTCGGTTGGGGTGTGACATAGGGGAACCCTCATATATATATAGGGGACGATTACACTAAAAAGTGATTTTTCGCTAAGAAATCATAAGAAGTGGGTCAAACGAACTCCGATTGAGCTCACCCTAAAAGTTAAACCCTAAAACTCAAACATAAAATCTAAACCTTAAAAGCTAAACCCTAAAAGCTACGATGGTAGAGTTCGACGAGACGGTTCCAACGCCGCTGAGATTAGCTCAATCGGAGTTCGTTTGAAATCGTTTCTTAAAGTTTTTTTCATTTCTTAGATTTCATAGTGAAAAACTACTTCTTATTTGAACCTCCCCTATATATATATATAGGGTTAGGTTCAAATGAGAACTCATAAATACTTGAGAACTCGTGAGAACTCGTCAAAAAACCAATTAAACCTACTTTTTTTTTGTTTTCACTACCTTTATTATTAAAATACAACATAAAAAATCATTTATCTCTTAAATTAACTCATCTCTTCTCTCTAAATTATTCTTAAAAAAGTTTATATGCATGTGTAAATGGTAAACACTTACACATGTGTAAGTGGTAAACTTATACATGTGTATATATTTTTTTAATATATTCATACATGTAAATTTACATATATAAATTCATTTTTTATGTTGTATTTTAACCCTAAAGATAGTAAAAACAAAAAAAATGGGTTTGATTGGTTTTTTAACGAGTTCTCGCGAGTCTCAAAATATTTAGGAGTTCTCAAATGATCTATTCCCTATATATATATATATATATATATATATATATATATATATATATATAGGGTTAGGATCAAATGAGAACTCATAAATATTTGAGAACTCGCGAGAACTCGTCAAAATATCAATCAAAACTATTTTTCTTTGTTTTCACTACCTTTATTATTAAAATACAACATAAAAAATGATTTATCTCTCCAATTAATTCATCTCTTTTTTCTAAATTATTATTAAAAAAATTTAAACACATATGTAAATGGTTAACACTTACACATGTGTAAGTGGTAAACTTACAAATGTATAGATTTTTTTAATAAATAAATACATGTAAATTTACATACATAAATTTATTTTTTATGTTGTATTCTAATAATAAAGGTAGTAAAAATAAAAAAAAAATGGTTTGATTGATTTTTTGACGAGTTCTCACAAGTTCTCAAAATATTTAAGAGTTCTCAAATGATCTGGTTTGGCAAAACTAGAAATGAACCATGTAAATGCTCTAATTTCTTCTGATTCAGAATGTTCTTTTAAAACTAAAAAGGTCAATGTAATATATTTCATAAAGAGAGCACTCAAATAGGATACGGTACTTACGGGCTAAGGGGTTAAACCGATTTTGGTCCAATATATTTTTTAAATGTCCTAGTATTAAATATCTAAAATATTAAAAATTGCCAAGTATTAAATATATAAAAAATTGAAATAGCTCAATATATTCTTACGGTCCGGTCCGGTTTTAAGCGACCGGTTTTGGGTATAAACCGTAAACCAAACCGTTCACTACGGTTTAAAATTTTTGAAACCGACCGACCGAAAATTCAAAGAAAAACCAACCGTGAAACCAAACCGATGACCGGTTTGAATGGTTTTACAGTTTTCAACCGAACCGTAAACACCCATAATGGTACATACTCGTCTACTAATTCTTTAAATAATATAATAGTTATATGTGAACAAAAGAGTAGCCGTGAGGATTCACACATAATAATAATAATATTATTATTATTATTATTATTTAATATTATTTAATATTATTACTATTATTATTAGAGTAAATTACAAATTGTGTCCTTTAACTATACATGAAATTGCAGATATTGTCCTTTGGCTTCAATAATTACATTGTTATTTTTTTTTTGAAACATTTGCACACATTTCGTCTTTTGCACTAACTGTTGTTAACTTTTTCTGACACATGAGGGTAAAACCGTCATTTTATCGTATAAAGGACGAAAAGTGTAATTAAAACCAAAATTTAGTTTAAAATTTTATTTTTTTATTTAAAACCCATTTAAACCTCACCCCCGCTTCATTTTTTCATAAACCCACCCACCCCTCCCTCCACAGCCTCTGACCACCACCGCCTCCGGCCACCACCGAATATCATCGAGAGAGAGAAAAAAACCCTCGCTCAAACCTACGCAACTTTCTACAGTCTACCACCCATCTCCGCCGTCCTCCTCACTGTCGGCCGTTATTCACCCTCCACCACCCTCCGTTTCACGGTTTCTAATCAGGGTTTCTATAAATAGGGTTTCTATAAAGAGGAAAAGAACCAAATCAAGGTTTCTGTAAACCGACGCAACAAAAACACACCAAATCAGGGGTTCTGTAAAGAGGGAAGAACCAAATCACAAATTACAGTTCCTAACTAACTCCCTGCCGCCGTGATTCCGACGTCCTCTGCATCCTCCGCCGGATAATCCTCCAGTTGCCAAGTCTGCGAGCATATCAATCGTTGGGTCTTCTACAACGAAAAACGAATTGCATAACCCTAATTTCCGAGAGAACACATCCGTTTAGCAGGCAAAACCCTAACCCGGTTTAGCAGGTTTGAAGGGGTTCAATAGGGACTCAAGCGCGTAACCCTAATTGCCTAGGGAGACACATCCACGACAGGTCTCCTCCATCGTCCATCCAGCTGCAACAAGCCAAGGGGAGTGATCCTTGGGTCTTCTATATCCGTTTAGCAGGTTTGAAGGAGAAGGCAAGGCTGTAGAAAGAGAGGGCAAACCAAGGGGGTGTTTGGATGAACGATTTCAAGTGGTTACTGTGACTAAAGAATCATATAACTAGGTATGGCTGTAAATGAATCGAACCAAACGAAGCCTTGTTCGTGTTCGTTCGTTTAGCATTTAAGTTGTTCATGAACGGTTCACGAACACTAACCGAACGAAATTTCATGTCCGTGTTCGTTCATTAAGGAAATAGATTTGTTCACGAACGAAACCTTGTTTAGGACTTTTGATGTTAACCCTAATGTCTTCCGAAATGAACATTTAATAAGATCATTTTAATATCAAGTTTTATGTACATGTATCGAACTTACTTTACTTAGTTAATTGTTAGGGTAAAAAAATAAAATAAAAATTAAAGAATATAAAAAGTTTAGATAAAATAAAATAGAAATATACAAAAATCTTTAATGAACAACATAAACAAACGAACATGAATGTAAACGAACATAAATAAACGAACTTTCATGAACACGTTACCGAACATTCACGAACAAAATTTAACGAACGAAACCTCTGTTCATGTTCGTTTATTTAGGTAATCGGACGGAATTCCTTGTTTATGTTCGTTCATTTATTAAACAAACGAATGTAAACGAACTTCCCGCCGAACGGTACACAAACTATTCGCTGAACGTTCGGTTCGTTTACAGCCCTATAACTAGGTACCTCTATGTTTATCTTCAATAATAAGTTTGCTTCTTGTAACGTCTCTTATGCTTCTGCAAATTAAGTATCGAGAATTCTCTTCTTTGTATAAGAAATTAAAATGGACAGTGGAAGATATTTCGATGTAGAAAGGCCGGAGAATGTAGAGAGAGAGAGATGGCAAGGCTGTAGAGAGAGGTGATGAGATATTTTTAAGGAAATTGGGTTTTAATAATTTGGGTCTTAAATTTCAATTTTCTTCCTTTTATGGTAAAATGACTAATTTGCCCTCATGTGCAAAGCACATGACTAGATTTAACAGAAAATGTTAACTTCAGTTAGTGGATAGGACAAAATGTGTGCAAAGGTTTCAAAAAAAGGACATCCAGAATAATTATTGAAGCCAAAGGACAACATCTGCAATTTCATATATAGTTAAAGGACACAATTTGTAATTTACTCTTATTATTATATATATATGAGGGATACACTTTTTTTTGAACGAAATGAGGGATATACTAGAAAGAAGGAAAAGCTTAGAAAGTCTAGGAAAACACCTAGGAGTTACACGTGTCAAACGGGAAAAGGGGAAAGGCGTCCAAAAGAATGAAGGAAATGCACATCCGAGTCACATGCACATGCAAGTCAAATGCAGCCCCCCCCCTTCGTAAACGTTCATAATATTTTTATACGTCATTATTTTTAAAAAATGCACCATAAAATCGAACGTTTTTTTATCTTTAATATAAGTATGGTCTTGCTCTCTCTCTCTCTCTCTATATATATATATATATATATATATATATATATATATATATATATATAGGGGTGGGTTCATGAGAAAACTACATAGTTAGGCGAAAACCGAGAAAACCACTAAAAAAATCAATTTTAACCAATCATATAGTAATAATTATTTTTTATTTTATTTATTTATAAGAGTAGCAATGTAATATTATACATTTTTACCAAAAAATCATTTTAAGTATTGGCTTACGTATACTTAACACATAGTGTTACGTATATGTAAACAGAAAACAAAAAAATTACAGTTACGTATACGTAAAACACAATACGTAAAATGATTTTTTGGTAAATTGTGTAATATTATATTAACACACTTAGAAATAAATTAAAAAAATAAAAAATCTATAAATTATTTGATTACCTCTTGGCGGTTTTCTCGGTTTTCGCCTAACTATATGGTTTTCTCATGGTCCTTCCCCTATATATATATATTAAAACAACTTTTTTTAAAAATCCTTGAAATGAACGTATTGTACATGGTGTTTTATAATTGTTGTACATGGCTGTTAGGGGTTAATTTTTATATGTAGGATCCTGAGTGTGATATAGTCTGAGATCCAAGTTCCTGGTAACTTCGGTATCCTGACCATTACTAACGATTATTTTTCTCTATTTCAATTATTATTTGCAGGCAAAACGTGTATAACCACTCACTTCTGAAGACTCGGTCAAGAGGTCAAAGAAAACGTGTAGAACATGCGTGGAGAAGCTCTACAACGGTCATATTGAGAGTCTAGCTGAGATCCTACCGGGGGATCGGTGCTGGTTTCGAACAACGACATCCTCGATTTGTTCTCAGAAATGATGCAACAAATGAAACAACAGAAAAAGACCAATCAAATGTTGTTCAGGGAGCTTGAAAGGATAAAAGAATCAAAGAAACCGGCGCAAGTGACGACCCCTCTATGCATACAAACGAATATTCTTTTACTTGTTTTCCCGTTGGGAAGAAACATTCATACAAACGAACATTTTTTTACTTGTTTTCCCGTTTGGGAGAAACATGCATACAAACGAACGTCATTTTACTTGTTTTCCTATTGGGGAGAAACATGCATACAAACGAACATCATTTTACTTGTTTTCCCATTGGAGAGAAACATACATATAAACGAATATCATTTTTACTTGTTTTCCCGTTGGGGAGAAACATGTTTGCAGACAAACATCTGTTTACTTGTTTTTCCGTTGGGGAGAAACATGCACACAAACAAACATGGATCACATAATATTTCACTACCACTTGTTTACTTAAGCGTAAACTCTATCATGAAAGTCCTAACATCGAACCGTTAAAATGGACTTAGCGAGGTAATGTTTAGTAGTACTATTGGGTTTGACAAACCCCACCCGCGTTAGTCACGCTAACTCGATTGGAGGTCGAACGGGTGAAATATTGGACTAAACATATTGCCAGGGTTGATATACCTGGCGGGAGGCATTCAAACACAAATAGTCAGCTTCGGTTGCGAGCACTTAGAGTAACTTGTACATTGTCAAGTTAGCAATAGGTGTGACTTACGTGTGTGGATCCTGCAAACACTCACACAGTTTATTTATATACAAACCTGTGAACTCACCAACCTCGTGTTGACACTTTTTCTTACATGTTTCTCGGGTCGGTAAGGCACAGGTTGCACACCTAGGACATGCATGGATTCCTACTGTTATTGCATTCATATGCAAACATTTAAAACAATTCACTTGCTTTTATTAAACTAAACTTGGGCGCGTTTGTTTTGTGCAGTAACTATTTGACATAAACCGCTTCAACATTTAACTCTGAACTTTTATGATATTTCATTATGTCCCACATAGTGTCGTTTGATGTAACTAATGTCTGAGATCCTGGTTTGTCATACGCCAAACGGTAAAACTCCGTTAGTGGAATTTGGGGGTGTGACACACAAGATGAAGAGCAACTCAAACAAGAACATAAACCATTTGATTCTATTAGATTCACAATGAAACGATTACAATAAGCACCTGGATTACATATTACAGCCAAAACCCTCATATCGGCTTACAAATTGACTATAATAACGACGTATGATTTAAGAGCTACATAACTAGGTTTTTGGTCGTCTATTTATAGGAAACATAGAGAGAGTCGCCATGCTGATAGCCAACTCTCAGAGAGTCGACTAGACACCCACATAGCGAGAGTCGCTAGCGACTCTTGACCAAAAACATAGATTACAAAAGTTATAAACTAGCCCCTATAGATTATCAAGAATACAACGGTTCTCAGGTTCCAACACTTTAGCTTTAGACGATAATCACACCTTAATAATAAAAGCCCCTACTACCTTTAAAAAACATATATTATTATTATTATTGTTATTTTATTTCTTTAGATTCAGACGATAACCACTCCCTAAGGTTAAGGTGTATACTCCACACCCCTTCATACTGTCACATCAGCACCACATCGGATTCCACATATTTTTCACATTTCTCCATATTTGAGGAAATTGTTCCACATTTCTATAGGGATGAGCATTTGGTACTGAGTATCCGTACCGGTATTGTACCGAACCGATAGATCGATTCGGTACCGGTACCGGTACGGTACTGATACCATCTAGAGATGAACATTTTATAACGAGTACTCGTACCGTACCGAACCGGTACCGTACCGATAAATTCGATACCGGTACCCACTTTTCCATAACTTCAATATCTGTATTTTCGGTACCGGTACGGTACCAGTCTCATCCATACATTTGTATTTTCGGTACCGGTACGTTACCGATCTCATCCCTACATTTCCACACTATCACGTCATTTTTATTTTTAATTAAATTTAAGAATTATTTCTTTTACTAATTAATAAAAATGAATTAATAATTAAAAAAAGTAAATAATAAAAATAGATTAACAACTAAACAAAATAATAAAAATACATTAATAATTAAAAAAGTAAATAATAATGGAATAATTAAAAATTCAACTAAATAAACTAGACTTGATCGTATGCCGGTTGCGGGTGAAGTGAGGCGAGATGTTGCACCAAATCATGTCAAAGATTGTTGTGTATTTCGCGGTTACGTATATACCGGTCATTAACACTTTGTTGGGCAACACTAACTTCCTCTAATCCGATTGTGCCTTCAAATTCATCTTCTTTGAACTCGCAAATCGCATGAGTTTCATTCTCTAGGATCATGTAATGTAGGATGATACAAGTGTACAATACACGTGTATTTTATTGAGCTTCCATGCACGTGCCAGATATTTCACTATATGAAGTATTTGTCTGAGTACACCAAATGGTCGTTCAATATCATTTTAACATATTCTTTTGTATATATTTTTTTGAAATAATTTCAAATATCATCTTCCGGACACGTAAACGATTTGATAAAAGTAGCCCCACTCGGGGATAAATCTCATCAATGAGGTAAAAACCGTACCTATATCTTGTTCCTCTAAGCTCAAAAGACGTGTCGGGTGTGGTTCCGTTTTATCATGGTGTTGAATATTGGAAACTGATTAAGGATGTTTATGTCGTTGTTTAAACCCGAAACTCTAAAGAAATCATGCCAAAAACCATAGATCTTGTGATGCCACCGTCTCGAGCATAATTATTGAAGCGGGGCGGTCACCTCTCATGTATTGTCCGTGCCATGCATTTGGGCAATTATTCCACTCCAAATGCATACAGTCTAGGCTACCAAGCTTGTCAGGAAGGCCACGCACCTCCTCATGCCAAGTGTATAGTCGTTGAATGTCGCTTGCGGTCAACTTGCGTAAATATTTAGGCATGTAGTTGTTAATAACACCTGTCACACCCCGGTTTCAGGACACCCGGGGTGTGCGACCAGATTGGCACCTCCAATCTTATTTTATTGAAAAATCAGAGTTAGTTTGACAGCGGAAAATACTTTTGGATCGATCTTGCAATAAATCTCAACCCGAGGGTTGATATTGTATATTTTACAAATTTGGGGATAAACAAATCATTTCATTTTATTTCATGGGGATTTAAATACCCCTTTAGTATACAAAAACCATGGTCCTCGACTATTTACATGTCACCTGCGTAAGCAGGGTAGTACTAGAGCCATAAGGTAGTTGGCATGTGCTTGAGGAGTTAACCATTTCCAATATCAAGCTACACAAGCATTGGTATCTAAGGGTTTTACCTTCCGGCACCTAACCTTGTCTATAACAAGGAAGTATCCATTTCTAGGAAATCCATCCTAAAGATCTTCTCTTGTTTCTTATTTCTGCAGAGTTATCTCCATGCTAGCAGTACATAACCCTGTCAAAATTCTTTATATACATTTACCCCCAAGACTATCCCGTAGGACTAGCCTTACAGATAATCATTGATTACCTGAAAATCATTTTGAAAAATAAAACGTCAGCGCGAACACTGGTGAATATGATTTATCATGACCAGATTCTTTTGGCAAATACAGTATCAAAACATTTAACCATAATGCGGGAACAATCTACCATCCAACGGAACTATTTCATCCGAGTGTACAACCATGGTATACACCAGTAATTTCCGTAAAAGGATTGCTGGCATTACCAGGCTTACTTACTGCGATGTCCCATAACCGAGACCCAGTCTTACGTCCAATTACAGACAATTACCAGCCCCAATATGGGAATTTCACCCATAAAGCGTGTAGCCCTTGATCATGTTTTACATATACTTAAGGCCTGAATGTTTTTCGTAGACGCCCTTATGCATCAAACTTTTGAATGCATGTATTTCCATTTCGTAAACGTTAAACGTTTCAAGGTTTTGAAAATAAAAAAGGATAAACATATTCACCTTAATAGAAGCTTGATCTTATCTCAGGGTAGTCCTTGACTGCTAGTGTAAACCTTAATGCAAGTTCTACATAAGTTAGTTTCATAACGTACGAGTATGGAAATAAGCGAAAGTCAGAAAATAAGCGAAAGTCAGATAAATTACCGGAATGAAGGCACGTGAATCGAGGAATGGCTCAGCTCCAAAGATCTTGGAAGTAGTTTGTGATGTTTGTGTGTGCAAAAAGAGATGATGGATGAAGGTATTTATATGGGCCAACCTAAACCTGTAGCGGACCATTAGCCTGGGTGGTAGCAGTCTGCTACTGCCCAGGGCTTGCGTCAGCCCTACACGTCCAAATCTGATTGGACCGCACCTGGTTTTGCGACTGGCGGACCGTTACGGAGGGGCGTGGCGGTCCGCCACCATGACACGCTTCAAAACCCTACGCTGAGTCATTAGACACGTGGCAAATTGAGAATTTGCGGTGTGATTGCGGCTAGCGGGCCGTTACTAGCAGAGTGGCGGTCCGCCACCCAACCCATTTGCCTATAGCAGACCTCCAGGAAAGAACGGCCTTAGGGCACCATTAAGGAATCAGGTAGAGGTCCGCTACCAAGCTCAAATCAATTTTTTTCATTTTCAACCCTTTAAACTTTGGGACTTGGAAATTCTAATCCCTAGGGTTTTCATACTTGGCAAATTAGGACCTTGTAATTGGCCTGGTGTTACAACACCTTTACAAAATTTATATAAACAAACACGTGCCATTTTATTGGAAATCTTTATATAATCTACTAATTTGTCGGTGGCGGATCCGTATGCCAATTGACGCATAGCGGCGGTACACTTTTGAATAGGAGTGAAACCCTCTTTTACCTCTAGCATCCCACCTCAATTTAAAAAAAACGCATCTCCCATTCCAAATCGTTAACAATCCGTAAATATTACCGTTTATTCATTCAAAAACGAGTTTGGAATGTGTCTTCGTTATAAAGCGGGGGATTGGCAAAGTAGTCGCGAACCAAAAAATCATGAGTCGCTTCACGGTCTCTACCTCAAGCTTTTGGCATCGTCTTTTAGTATTTTAAAGATAGTGATAGCAATTATCTCGAAAATAATTGGGGCTACACCTTCGGATTCAAAAGATGGTGAATGTAGTGTGTCCATTTGAGAATGGGTTAAATGGAAGAAAAGGTTTGAGATTGAATGAAAATGATGAAATGGTTTGAATTTGATTTAGTGTGTGTTATTTTGTAAATAAAGTTTGGTATATATATATATATATATATTATATATATATATATATATATATATATATATATATATAGGGGAGGGATATTCTACAAAGTCTCAAAACCTTATAAAGCGTAGGAAGCCACCATAGAGTGACATGTGTCCAAGAAGGGGACCAAGGGGGAAGGGCAAAAACGTCAAAAGAACATACATATGCAACTCACATGACAAGAAACATGCACATGCAAGTCACATGCATATTCCCCATCTTTTTTAAACATTCATAACTTTTTTATGCTTTATTATTTTTTTAAAAAAATCACACCATAATAACAAGCGTTTTTTATCTTTAATATGAATACAATATTGTTATATAAAACTTTTAAAAAAAAATTACGTGTTAGGTGGGTTTTTTATTTCATGGTGTTTTTTGAACTATGTTGTACAAACTCTATAAAAAAAATCGTCGTACAAACACCATAAAACGTCATTAATTAAAAAAAAATCATAAAAAACATTTAATTTATTGTTTATAGTGTTTTTGACGCTCAAAAACATCATAAAAAAACGTTTGAAAAAACGTCATGAAAAACCAACATAAAATGGTTTATGGTTTGTATGGCGCTCGAAAAAAAACATTTAATTTATGGTTTATATTGTTTTTTACCTCGAAAACATCATAAAAACGCTCGAAAAAACGTAATGAAAAAACACCATAAAATGGTTTGTGGTTTGTATGACGCTCGAAAACATCATAAAACACACTCGAAAAAACGTTATGAAAAAACATTATAAAAACACCATTTAATTTATGGTTTATGGTTTATATCGAAAACATCATAAAAACGCCATGAATTAAAAACACCATAAACACGTCATACAAACTCATTTTGTTTACAAACGTTTCGCAAAAACACCATAAAAACTTCAAATACAAGCGTTCGATTGTTTTTTATTTTTTTTGCGTTATTTTACAAACGCTCGAAAAACGCCATAAAATGTAAAATACAAACGAACGAAAAAAACACCGTAAAAACTGTAAGGCCCCAAACCAGGCACCCTACAGTTGGTCCTCATAATGGGTTATTCCCTTGAGAATACTCATTTTAGGTATATTAAACTACAGCGGAAGTCTTTCTAAAAACATTAATTGCAATTTAATGTCATTAAGTTATCTCACGAATGCTTTCACACCAATCCGAGTAGCACCGCTCCCAAGCCAGGATACGTTAACGCAACACTTACCTACAAAACAATCTATTGTACAAACAAAGTCAACTATGCTGAGTGAGTTCTAATAGTTTAGTTTAATTAAAAGCCAACTCGTCTCAAAAGTTATTTAAACTTTACTCAGGACCCACGGTCCTTATAAAATAGGTCCACAATTCTTTAACAAATAGATAAGCCCTGTTGTCACCTGATATCTCATAATAGCTCATTACCCAATACTCATCCCATAATAACTCATGTTCAAGTACATGTATTAACTCGACACATGGTTAACACAACAATCCACTAGACCTCAACTTACTCAGCCTTGACCAAGGATCTTACAAATCAACTGACATAATCGTTATGAACATCACATCACAATCCTTGCACCACGGCCAATTTACTCTACTCATCAAGTTAATACTATCTCAAGCACAATAAATATAACTCAACGCGTGTATGTAATTTAGCACAAATATATAAGCACACAAACACATACCTCATTACTGCACCCTCGTCAGGGTTACCCTGGTCAGGGCGTTCGACACACCCCGATCTCATCACTGTCATGTTGGACATCGCCACCTTTGGTGAACTCCTGAAGGGCATAATCCTCCACAATCCTGTTTGCCGTGTCATAATGACAACAATGCAAACACAATACCCGCCGTGTTACATGGACAACGACACAATGCACAAAACACATGTATGATCACATAACAATATACTATATATACATGATTCATTAACTGCACCTGCACTTCACACCAAGCACTAGGATAATACATCCTACACGTATTCATTAGCGTTTAGCTTATATCCCGACACACCCCGACTAACTCGTAACACAATATGCTACTAACATAGCAACTCACATACAAATACTATGTCTCATTATTTAAGCATATACCACGTACATGCACACCCTGTGACACTTCCTAGTCGTACCCGTACGACCCGTTTACTATAGTCCCGACACACACAGTCCCTTAGCCCCACATTTAACTCTTTCACTTCATAAACTCATCGGATTAGACCCCAAAGCTCGATATACATTTAATGTAATAAAACACTTCTCAATAGTATGTACGATAGCCACAAAATATTTAAAAACATTTAAAAGAGGGGGATTAGAACTCACGGTTATGTCGAGTCTCGGTCCTTGCTCTGGAACTTGTCCGTCCACGCCCGAATCCCAAACCTGACAAACACGTGATCACATGATCAGAACACGTTCTAAGCAAACGTCGGGTAACGTACAAAATATAATAAATAAAATCTCAACACTTGACCAATCTGCTCATCCATCTTTCCCTCACGATCTCTAGTCTCACGAGTACACGGATTGGACCGTTTATGTTCCGTTTAGGACTTATCTTCTCAAACCGGGTCCCATGCATGCACGTACACGTGTCCACGCAAACCCTAATTCCTCGAACACGCAAGTTCGCATGTCGGGTTTCCCACTCGCATGCAAACCATGCACCAAGGGGAAAACCCTAGCTGGATACACCACCGTGTTGCATGCGTCCGCCCGTGCTCCACCGTTCCCGACGTCCACCACCGTCCGGTCATCTACGTCATGGTCCGCAAACCGATCAAAGCCATCCCTCAACGCCATGCACTATCACCATCTCTCCACCGTATTACATGACTAGAAAACCAAGTTGGATCCTTCCTCGTCGTGTCACCTTACTCGGTTCACCTTTATCACATCCGTCTCACGTCGTCGAAACCGTGCACCACCACTGACGCCGTCATGGCCGCCACCGTCTTCGTCTTCGTTTGTTACCATCGTCCTTCTTGTCTCCGCAATAGCCTGTTCCGGCCGCTCACCACGCCGGCTCCTCCTTTGCCACTCGTCACCGTCCCATAATATCACCTAGTGGTCTTCGGTCACCTGCTACTGCCCGCAACCACTGCCGCCAACTCCTACAGCCACCACCGACCGTCCCACACTACCGGCATTCACCACCGTTCTCATCTCCATCCCTGACCACCATACATAAGGATCAAACCCTAGTCGGGTTTCATGTAAAACAGAAAGGAAAGAGAACGGAATAAGAATGAAGGTTACCTTATTGCCTCCCAGCTCTCACCTCCGTAAACCGTCATCGCGCCGCCCAGCCGGCCACCTCCTCTCTCTCACGTCTCCTTCTCTCTCTGCCGTTGAACACACCTAGGCCGAATGGCATAGGGTTTGTGGTATAAGTTGTATTTAAACCCACAATGTTCCATTCGGGTCCCTCTAGTTACACCTCGCGTGTTTTGATCCCGAGTCCTTTATAAACGACTACTCATCTCTTTTCCTTCATTAAAATGCACTGTACATGACAAAACTTGCTTCTTATTACCTTTAGTAAAGATTCGGGTCGTTCACTAATCCAAATCATTAGTATATGGATTTTCGGGATGTTACAAGTCTACCCTACTTAAAAGAGGATTCGTCCTCGAATCTTGCGTCGGTACAAACCAACACAACCCATCCTTTTATTCGTGCTTGTGCACCAAAACCCTTAGGTGTCATTTACCTGCTGTATACATCAACACAGTCTCCTTACACTATATCCAGGTCACCATTCTCGGTGTTCAAAGACGTCTGCTCTGTTGCCCGCTTTCGACTTTGGGACTTGTAGGTTTCGCCTACTCATTCCCTTATCTCTCGTCCCTTAGCCAATTGACTGCATCTGCCACTATTGCTATACCAGCTCATGGTAGAGTTGTCTTCGTCCCTCATATAACCCTAATGAACTCGTCATTCCAACGATCATCCTCCAAAGTAGGCTCCATAGTTTGATTGTCATCCCGCGATGATTTCCCAAACTCAAGTTCACCGCCTACCCATAAGGGCATTACTTTTATCCTTTTCTAACGATCTCCAGGAGCTTGTGCAAAGCTACCCTGGCCTCCACTAATTTCTTTATCGGAGTATCTCTTTAACTCATTATCCCGTATTCAATACGTCCCGTAAGTACGTACATACCCAACACTAGGGTCATCTTTACCAGCTCTCGATATTTCTTGAAACTTACTTATCATCGTCATGTCTGTTTCAACAGCCGAACATTTGCTTCACTTGAATACTCCACAATAATTCACTTTAAACTATCCATACGTTTACCAGCGTAGGCACCTCCTTTCCAGTCACTTATGTGCAATCTTGCACTTACCCCTCCTGGTTTCACTTTTCTCATTATTGCTCTACTATTACCATGCGATTACCGATCGCATCTCATTTATCATGTACTAACATGAAGTCTGCCTGCTTACAAGCCTCGGCTATCTGTCGTCTCGTACAGGGAAAACATCCCTATTCATCTGGTGTCTCACCTCGACTGAATCCTGCATATGGAACGTGTTCTATGAAGGTCCTCCGTCAATTTGTTAACTCCGTGTTGAAATCTTCAGCGTCGTCACCTTGATCTCATCATAAACATTTCTGGTCAAGCGTCCACGTAAACGCTTTCATCATCTTCTCTCACTGCTCCGCCTATTGGCTTCGTGCTCCGAATTCCCGAGATATAAGCATAGGCATCTCATAAGAGCACCTCACCGGTCGTCTAGAAAGACATCAAAACACCTTGCATCACCTCGACGTATCGGCGTCGAGAAAATCGTCAAGATAGACATACGATACCTGAGCACACTGACCACCCGTCCTATGCACGACTAAGCGTGTACTACAAGGACACATACCGGCACACATAACGACAGAACACACATTGTTCTACACATGTACTAGTAATTCAACCTTCTAACTCGCACAAAGTGCACATACAAAACTATCTAGATCTGGGTAAATCTACGCGCATACAATATGACCTCGTCATTTATAGACACACGAGTATATCATGTTGTTTGGCCCAAAGGCACCAGCTAACACGATCTCCCGCCTGACTGCCGTCAGACACAATAACATGTTGATAAAAGTCAACACCATATCAAGCGTACACTTGATCTCCCGCCTGACTAATGTCAGACACAATATCAAGCTTACGCTTGATCTCCCACCTGACTAAAGCCAAACACAATATCAAGCTTACGCTTGATCTCCCGCCACGACTATTAAGTACGTGATACAATTAACTCATACTCATAAGCAACTCAATTAATGACATACAAGTTTATTCACAAAGCACTTTCATGTCCTTAAGCACCAAAACATTTACCTCGCAGAAATATATGCCTGAAAATATAAGGGCATTCAATATCATAGTAAGGCTAAACACCCCTTTACACTTCACACATCACCTAAGCATAACACACAGGTGACACTATCTTAAGCCCGTAGACACATACAAATATCATAACTCAGGTCTACACAGGTCTACTCATACCGTTTAATCAACCAAGCTCTAGCATTACAGCCAAGATCACATTTAATGCTAACTCACATCATTTAGAATGTAATCACATAATCACACCATACCGCACATATTCCACTACTGTAAACACAACCATATGTCGTCACAAACACAATTATCATTAATTATGTTCAAATCACTATGCGGTAAGACTCACCATAACTGGGAAAATCAAATAACCAATATTCGAATTGAGCATCACCCCACGTAAACGTCTAATCAATCAAAATGTCAAATCACCCAGAACTCTCTCGTGACAACTGCCACACTAACTGATCGTCAAGCAATCGAGCATCTCGAACACTACCCGCTAATTCACTGCTAGACCACGTCAGGTGCATCTGGCGTGTCCGCTTCTGGTTCCTCCTGAAATAGAACTCTCTTAACTGTCGCAAGCGGTCGATCTCTCCACCATGCAGGTCCACATCCTGGAGGAAAATCACGTACAGCAAACACTACTCTCCTTCTCCATTCCATCTTTCCAATCATGGCTCCACTCGGTATGTCGCCGACCGAAGCTCTAATCACACCTGGAGCGAGGAACGCCAACATCACCCCTATCTCACCGTCAGCTCCATCTACGGCAGTCGTCGGCTTGACCTGTCAATCTGCATTCCTCTTAGTAAGAGTTCCACGCTTGCCCAAACTTGTACGCTTGTCTTATCCTCCTAATCCTACTCAAGATAGAACGTTGGAGTGATTACTATGGGCATCAAATTCAGAATATGAGAGTAATCATAGACTACCAAATCACGGTGATCAAATGAAATTTGGTGGTCCACATTACTGCTCGGATTCTAAACCTTCCCCATCATATTCACACTAACTTTCTATCTTTCCCACACCCCGGAGGTACATGCATCTCACACAACTCACATAGCACTACACAATAATCTAGCAAGTCATCATCTTTATCACAATTTCACACCATCCAAGATAACACACAAAAACACTAAATCATACCGACACACCAAACTATCTCACATAGTTACATTTAATGCTATTCCACATTACTCAACTCACACTATAGTCTCATTCAATCACACCACATAACTTCAAGTTGTACTACATAATACTACAACACAAATCACACTACATGATCCCACATGGAACCATAAATCATTTACTCACACCGATTACCTTACCTAGTGTAACACTACACAAACGGTAAATACTAATTACTACTCAACTCGAAAGACGTACCTCTTGGCTCGGGGTTACTCGTGGTAGCATTCGTTTCACCCTCATCCCATTCTCGGTTTAAGTTAAGGCATTTTATTTGTTTAAAAACACCAATTTTCTCTTAAACCACAACTCTGATACAAAACTTGTAAGGCCCCAAACTAGGCACCCTACAGTTGGTCCTCATAACGGGTTATTCCCTTGAAAATACTCATTTTAGGTATATTAAACTACAGCGGAAGTCTTTCTAAAAACATTAATTGCTATTTAATTTCATTAAGTTATCTCACGAATGCTTGCACACCAATCCGAGTGTCACACCCCGGCCGGCGGTGGATTATACGCCGGGGCTGACGCGGTTGTTCAAAAGCACATGATCATCTATTAAACGTGATAATATTTATTCATCCAAATTTAAATCATCTGTTACAATTGAAAATAGAAAGCAAAGAGTTTAAACATAACATAAATTAAATTAAAACTAAGTCCACGTCCTATGTGATCAAGTAGTCCTCAAACAGGTGCACCTGAAACATGTAAGTTACTGTCAACTACAAGTAGTTGGTGAGAAACATAGGTTTTGACACCAAACAAAGTTAAGTATAGTTCACCATTCAATATGTTCAAAGCATGTCTAAATCATATATGTGAAAACATACAAGGTTCCAAGCGTACAATTCAATCCTTGTAATGGAAAACTAGATACGCAATCCCACTGATTGCCATTTTGAAAAAAGGGGCAAGAGGATACCCAAGTTGTAAGTTGATACCCAACAAAACCCGCCAAGGTTTTATGGTAAGTTATAGTTTCGGATTCCCATATAAATGATCATAAAAGGTACTACCTTAGGCTTGGGCTGCAAGTTAATTAATGTACTGACATGAACACATGTAATGGTCACCAGGTAGTTCAAGACATAAAGCATAAAGATCACAGCATAAGAACATAGGTATGTTTCACCCCAAAAGTAAAAATAGTAAAAAGGGGCAATGTAAACTTACCTGAATCAAATCTAGAAATGGTACGAGTGGTGGATAGCACCACACAAGAATGCAAATAGGAAAGTATGAGAGTTTTCATGTAAGATGCTTACGCATGCCCTAGAATTATAAGCATAATAATTAGGGACACATGGGATAATGTGACGATGACACGGAAGAGTGAACGTCGTGAGACGCACTAACGATTAAATAGTAGACGAACTTATCCACGAGAATAGGGGATTTTCTTAATATAATAATTATTAAGATAAATACGTTTCGTGTCGAACGTTTCTAATTACGAATAATATTAATAAATAAATATTCGTGTGGTTGTAACATTTAAATTATGACTAGGAAAATAATATAACTATATATATTATTTTTAAGTTCGTCAGATTAATACAACAACCATTTATGTGGCAAGAAAAATAAATATATTTATTTTTATTCGAGGATATAAACGTGGGTAAATAGAATAAATAATTATATTATTTATAAGTTTGAAACGTTACACAGTGTTAATTAATGTGGCAAAAATAATAAAAATATATTATTTTTAATAGGAGTAGAGGATCGAAAATAATATAAATATATTATTTTAAAAGTGGTGAATAATAATAATTATGGGTTATAAAACCAAACCCGAGCCTACGGGTGTTTTACGAAGCTAGAACACATTAATATATTAATATAATAATATAGGGTATTGATTTTATATTAAAATAATAATAGAAAAGTGTTTTAAAAATAAAAACTGGTGGAGGGATTCGAACCTGGGTCTCTCCCACACAAGCACACGCACCTAACCACTCCACCTGTTAGGGCTAACGCACAAGAACCCGGTTCTGATGGGTTTTAACATACAAGGTACCCGAGTTCCCTTCCCCCATCGCGATCCGAACCAAACCCAAGCCAAAACCATCAAATTCGATCGTGTTTGACTCAAACGATAAAGGGGTTTTGTTAATCAGATGTTTGCGAATTCGTATGAGAGTTTAATTGCAAAAACAATGAGATTAAGATTGTTTAATTACTGACAGAAGAGTCGAAAACCCTAGTTTATGAACACAGATTTAATTAGATCGAATTCGATAATAAAACTTGTTGAGATCATAGGGCTTTTACTAGTTAAAGCGTTGCGAATCTGTTGGTATAAATTAATTGGATTTAAAAAGTTGTTAGGATTGAAATCCCCAAATCATTTTAAGAACAAACCCTAGTTATAGGATCTTAAAAAATTTGGTGTTGTTAGATTCAATTAGCATAGGGCTATTACAGAGCAAGAGATTGCGAAACTACCCATACTAATTAATTGGATTTAGATCATGTTTAGGTTAGGGTTCGATTAAACTGTAAATCGTATGAACCGTAGAACTGGTTTGTGATCAAATCGATGTTGTAAGCCCCAATAATCATTGGGCTTTCAATCAATGGGTTAAAACGATGCTACTGGTGTATTCGATTACCTAAAATAATGTCGGGATGGTGGAGATCGATCAAACCACAGTTGCGGCTCTACAAGCTTGACCTCCGGCTGCTCCGGCTACTTCTCCGTCGATGTGAGTCGTGCAAAAGCTTCAGGGGTGTTCGTAAGAGGTGCGTAGGGTGTCCAATTGTGGGATTATCATGTGAATTCGACTAATTTGATGACCAACTAATCATTGTCGACGGTTATGAGGTTAATGCCCATATTTGGGTTTAATTCGCGATTGATGGAGTTGTTAATTGGCCTCATAATGGCCGTGAATGGTATTAACTTGAATAACGGTTACTGAATCGAACAGAATTCGATCATGGGATTCGAATTCGGATTAAAACTGCAAGTTTGACTTCTAAAAGTCAACAAAATTGACTTTTGGGTAAGTACAGAAACAATCCCTATAGTTTCATGTATTCAGGTTGGGAAGTTAGCAGAATTGATCCTTGAGGTTTGAATTAGGTTAACTATGTTAAGTTTTTGTTAGTTTGACTATCAAAAGTCGACATAAATAAACTATGGGTAAATTACAAGTTTAGTCCCTCAAATTTTATGTGTTTGAGTTTGAATATAGGCAGGATTAGTCCCTGGAGTTTGAGATAAGCAAACTAAGTTAGGTTTTAACTTGATTTGGTTAACGGAGTTAACCTGGAAACTCCGGATTGTCACATCATCCCCTAGTTGGAAGAATTTTTATCCCGAAAATTAAAATAAATAAATAAATAAATTTTCTGGGTGTCACATCATCCCCTAGTTGAAGGAATTTTCGTCCCGTAGTTCAACTAGTGGAAATCACTGAAAAAGGAAAGAGACGCGGATACTTGAGCTTTATTTGATCCTCACGTTCCCAAGTAAACTCAGGATCACGTTTAGATTCCCAACGAGCTTTTACCGTTGGTTTGGGGAGTACGATTGATAATAAGATTTAGGTCTGATCCTCAAAGTCAGGCATGAATGATGATAGTGGATTTAGTTTGAAGAGAATTGAGGAGTAAACTGTCGAAGAATATTTTGGACTCCAAAGATGGAATGCATCACTTGAAATGAGAACGATGAGAATTTGATGACCAAAGCTTTTTTAGGATGTAGTCTAATATGTTAAAAGTATCATTGGGTAAAGACTTCACAGACGATGGTCAAGGTCAAAATGATATAAAACTTCACGTGACAAGAAAAACGCTACTTCTGACAATATGACAGGGACACTTATGTATAGGAAGTACGAGCGGCGTATCCACCATGCCCTTATCATAACATCTCAGTTTCATTTATATCACGATAGGTTTTATGTCATAACACACGACATAATTTACTATGTTTTCCATGCGTTGACTTTTATATTTACGTGTGCACCCGTAATTACTCAATTCATCGTATGGTCCGTATAGATCATCCCATTGTGTGTGGGTCAAGAGAGGACACAAAATTACTTATTTCTCATCTATTGTTTTCGCATATGAGTTGCTAATAAAATAACTGTGCCCCTAGATAGTAAGGTCAGTCAGAAAACTAAAGAGTAATAATATGGCATAACTTAGAGTTCCATAGCTTCCTCGTCTTTGGACAAGAATACGTCAAACCCCGAGTAGCTTTAAATTTTCACAGCTTCCTCGTGTTTGAACAAGAATACATCAAACCCCGAGTAGCTTTAAAGTTTCACAGCTTCCTCATGTTTGAACAAGAATACGTCAAACCCCGAGTAGCTTAAAAGTTTTTAGTTTTCAACCTTCCTGGATAAAGTGAATTATCATGCCTTGTGATCCATCAATTACAACAATTGTACTCAATCTAGTTTCGTGTATAATGTAAACATCCAAGTTTCATGTTTAATCTATTATCATGTACATTGTAAACAAATAAGTTTCACGTATAATGTGAACAACTTAGTATCATGTATATTGTAAACATATAAGTTTCATGTATAATGTGATCCATCTAGTATCATGTATATTGCATTCAACTATGTGTCATGTATCATGTGATCAATCTAGTATTATGTATATTGTATTCAACCAAGTATCATGTATCATGTGAACAATCTAGTATTGTGTATCATGTGCTAAATCTAGTATTCTGTATATTGCAAACAAACAAGTTTCATGTATCATGTGATAAATCCAGTGTTATGTATCATGTGAATGCTCATATGTAAGTTACTGAATCTCATGAGTAATATACACTATCGAATTTCGTTGGTGGTCGAGTGTTGCGGACAACGTGCTGCTTGACGTTCATGTATAATGTGGGTAGTTAGGTTATAAATTCTCAATTTTTTTGAGGTTTATATGGATGGTTAACACCTACGCGAAAGGATCCATCCCTTGAAGTGCCTAGTATGTTCGTACATTTCCGAAGGTGCAAGATAATGTGAAGGTTTTGTAGGTGTTTAAAGTGATGTGCTTACAAATAATTGATTTGTGCTTTTTGTTTGTAAATAGACGAGTAATTGTGACTTATTATTTCTTGTAATTTTAAATAGTGAAAATAACAAGTTGAATAACTAGATAAAAGGATGAATAAATAAAACATTTCAATTTTAATTATCATAAAGAGAATGTTTCAAAGGAAAATAATTGATAAATCATTTAATAATTGAGCCAAGATTTAATAATAATTAATTTAGCGAAGTAAAAGTCATAATTAATTGTTAATTAAGATAATGTTTTTATAAATCAAGTTGTATCAAGTTTCCTTACAAGGTGAAAAGGTTTATAGAAAATTTATATTCCAGGTAATATTTATAGACTAAGGGTTCGATAAAGGTTTTTGCTTTGTTTGAACAAAATAACGATGTTGTTTGAATTAGATAATAAAATGGTTTATCTACAAAGAAGGCTTAGGTATGTGTACTAAATTACAATGAATGAAAAGATGATGTTTGGGTGATCTTCGATGAAAATATGACGGATGTATTTTATACTCGTACTATTAAATCAACGAATAGTGGTATTTAAGTTGTAAGATAAAATTATCATATAAAACTTATCATTAAATGATTAAATGTTGAATACTTATTCCAAACATAAAGAAGTGGTTCTCAAACTGAATTTTTTAAAGACAAGAAGTAGAAAAATCCAGCTAACACCTCAGGTAGCTTTCCACTAGGAAGCAGATGAGCACCAAGATGAACATCGTTATGGTTACTCGGATAGCAAACCGAGCCTCAGCTCTAGCTGCTTCTGTGCGTGCGTCAAATATTTCTCAGTCTCCTTCCATCATGTCGATGTGGGTACCTAGATTTGAAATCACGTCTTCCTGGTACCGTACTTGACCCAAAAGGCTATCTATTCGCTGCCCTAGCAGGTCGTGCCTTATCCTGTGCTTCATTCCTTGTCTCATAAACTCTGCAGTCCTCACATACTGGTGGGTGTCATTAACTGGGACCCCTATAGCACTGGTGGGTGCCATGGTTTGTCTTGATTTTGGGTTCGGGTGGTATGGGTCAGGTGCTAAGTAAGGGTCTCTTAGTGGGGATGGTAGCAGGTTGTCTCAGTGAGGTGCTTGATAGGGATCTCTTGATGAGCGTGGTTCAGATGCTCTCAGGCCGGTGTTCCTCATCCAATCTGTTCTTATGTCAAACATGGACCTAGTAGCCGGGGGTCTCGGTGACTGATGGTCTGGTGATGGGGTTCCGATGTCTTCCTCGTTCTCTGACTCCGTCTCAGGATAGTATACCGGGGAGGGAGGAGAGTAGGAGTTCATGTCTAACAGAAAAGAAAGATATTGTAAGTGATAAAGCATACTATATGTTAGGTACATAAGTTTTCATGAGTTCAGAGTTTGACTAGTCATAACACTGAGTTTTCACAATAGTATGTTAGAAGTAACATTTGACCTATAAGTAGTGTACCCACGAAGATAATTCCCAGGAAAGAGGGGTGGATCACAAGGGACACACTTAAGTACCAGTCTTTCCTTAGTCAGAATCTCTTATGGGTCTACACCCACTCTTCCAGCCATTATGTACTAATAACACAATTGTTTGGGATCATGGTCATGATGAGAATTGGGATCACTGGGCCTTGAGGCCCAAGGGTTTAAGTCTTGTTCACAATTGATGATGGTAACAAAATTTCTAGTGTATAAGAATGAGGGTGTAGGAAGTCTTTGAATAGAATAGGTGTATAGTAAAGCTTAGAATGACTTTTAATGGAATCAAATAGATAGCATGTAATCAAACAGTGTGACAAATAAGGTATTACATGAATAACAATTCATTTGTAAACATGTAAGTTATCAAGCAATGTAGCACACAAAATAACATGTATTGTATCATGCATTGTAATACCTAAGATAATATGTAGGATAATCACATATGGGGTATCCTAAGGTTATAGACTAGGTCATTGATTTCTAATAACCTAATTCCCTATAACCATGGCTTTGATACCAATCTGTCACACCCCGGCCGGTGGCGGACTATACGCCGGGGCTGACGCGGTTGTTCAAAAGCACATGATCATCTATTAAACGTGATAATATTTATTCATCCAAATTTAAAGCATTTGTTACAATTGAAAATAGAAAGCAAAGAGTTTAAACATAACATAAATTAAATTAAAACTATGTCCACGTCCTATGTGATCAAGTAGTCCTCAAACAGGTGCACCTGAAACATGTAAGTAACTTTCAACTACAAGTAGTTGGTGAGAAACATAGGTTTTGACACCAAAAAAAGTTAAGTATAGTTCACCATTCAATATGTTCAAAGCATGTCTAAAGCATATATGTGAAAACATACAAGGTTCCAAGCGTACAATTCAATCCTTGTAATGGAAAACTGGATACGCAATCCCACTGATTGCCATTTTGAAAAAGGGGCAAGAGGATACCCAAGTTGTAAGTTGATACCCGACAAAACCCGCCAAGGTTTTGTGGTAAGTTATAGTTTTGGATTCCCGTAAAATGATTATAAAAGGTACTACCTTAGGCTTGGGCTGCAATTTAATGAATGTACTGACATGAACACATGTAATGGTCACCAGGTAGTTCAAGACATAAAGCATAAAGATCACAGCATAAGAACATAGGTATTGAATTGTGTAAGTAAAGCGTTTGTAAACATGTTTCACCCCAAAAGTAAAAATAGTAAAAAGAGGCTATGTAAACTCACCTGAATCAAAGCTAGAAATGGTACGAGTAGTGGATAGCACCATACAATAATGCAAGTAGGAAAGTACGAGAGTTTGCCTGTAAGCTGCTTACGCATGCCCTAGAATTATAAGCAAAATAATTAGGGACACATGAGATAATGTGACGATGACACGGAAGAGTGAACGTCCTAAGACGTACTAACGATTAAAGAGTAGACGAACTTGTCCACGGGAATAGAGGATTTTCTTAATATAATAATTATTAAGATAAATACGTTTATTTTTATTCATTGATATAAACATGGGTAAGTAATATAAATAATTATATTATTTATAAGTTTGAAACCACGGTGTTTATTAATGTGGCGAAAATAATAAAAATATATTAGTTTTAATAGGAGTAGAGGATCGAAAATAATATAAATATATTATTTTAAAAGTGGGGAATAATAATAATTATGGGCTATAAAACCAAACCCGAGCCTACGGGTGTTTTACGAGGCTAGAACACATTAATATATTAATATAGGGTATTGATTTTATATTAAAATAATAATAGAAAAGTGTTTTAAAAATAAAAACCGGTGGAGGGACTCGAACCTGGGTCTCTCCCACACAAGCACACGCACCTAACCACTCCACCTGTTAGGGCTATCGCACAAGAACCCGGTTCTGATGGGTTTTAACATACAAGGTACCCGAGTTCCCTTCCCCCATCGCGATCCGAACCAAACCCAAGCCAAAACCATCGAATTCGATCGTGTTTGACTCAAACGATAAAGTGGTTTTGTTAATCAGATGTTTGCGAATTCGTATGAGAGTTTAATTGCAAAAACAATGAGATTAAGATTTTTAATTACTGAAAGAAGAGTCGAAAACCCTAGTTTATGAACACAGATTTAATTAGATCGAATTCGATAATAAAACTTGTTGAGATCATAGGGCTTTTACTAGTTAAAGCGTTGCGAATCTGTTGGTATAAATTAATTGGATTAAAAAAGTTGTTAGGATTGAAATCCCCAAATCGTTTTAAGAACAAACCCTAGTTATAGGATCTTAAAAAATTTGGTGTTGTTAGATTCAATTAGCATAGGGCTATTACAGAACAAGAGATTGCGAAACTACCCATACTAATTAATTGGATTTAGATCATGTTTAGGTTAGGGTTCGATTAAACTGTAAATCGTATGAACCGTAGAACTGGTTTGTGATCAAATCGATGTTGTAAGCCCCAATAATCATTGGGCTTTCAATCAATGGGTTAAAACGATGCTACTGGTGTATTCGATTACCTAAAATAATGTCGGGATGGTGGAGATCGATCAAACCACAGTTGCGGCTCTACAAGCTTGACCTCCGGCTACTTCTCCGTCGATGTGAGTCGTGCAAAAGCTTCAGGGGTGTTCGTAAGAGGTGCGCAGGGTGTCCAATTGTGGGATTATCACGTGAATTCGACTAATTTGATGACCAACTAATCATTGTCGACGGTTATGAGGTTAATGCCCATATTTGGGTTTAATTCGCGATTGATGGAGTTGTTAATTGGCCTCATAATGGCCGTGAATGGTATTAACTTGAATAACGGTTACTGAATCGAACAGAATTCGATCATGGGATTCGAATTCGGATTAAAACTGCAAGTTTGACTTCTAAAAGTCAACAAAATTGACTTTTGGGTAAGTACAGAAACAATCCCTATAGTTTCATGTATTCAGGTTGGGAAGTTGGCAGAATTGATCCTTGAGGTTTGAATTAGGTTAACTATGTTAAGTTTTTGTTAGTTTGACTATCAAAAGTCAACATAAATAAACTATGGGTAAATTACAAGTTTAGTCCCTCAAATTTTATGTGTTTGAGTTTGAATATAGGCAGGATTAGTCCCTGGAGTTTTAGATAAGCAAACTAAGTTAGGTTTTAACTTGATTTGGTTAACGGAGTTAACCTGGAAACTCCGGATTGTCACACCGAGTAGCACCGCTCCCAAGCCAGGATACGTTAACGCAACACATACCTACAAAACAATCTATCGTACACACAAAGTCAGCTATGCTGAGTTTGTTCTAATAATTTAGTTTAATTAAATGCCAACTCGTCTCAAAAGTTATTTAAACTTTACTCAGGACCCGCGATCCTTATAAAATAGGTCCACAATTCTTTAACAAATAGATAACCCATGTTGTCACCCGATATCCCATAATAGCTCATTACCCAATACTCATCCCATAATAACTCATGTTCAAGTACATGTATTAACTCGACACTTGGTTAGCACAACAATCCACTAGACCTCAACTTACTCAGCCTTGACCAAGACTCTTACAAATCAACTGACATAATCGTTGTGAACATCACATCACAATCCTGGCACCAAAACCAATATACTCTACTCATCATGTTAATACTATCTCAAGCACAATAAATATAACTCAACGCGTGTATGTAATTTAGCACAAATATATAATCACACAAACACATACCTCGTTACTGCACCCTCGTCAGGGCGTTCGAAACACCCCGAGCTCATCACTGTCATGTTGGACATCGTCACCTTTAGTGACCTTCCGAAGGACATAGTCCTCCACAATCCCGTTTGTCGTGTCATAATGACAACAATGCAAACACAATACCCGCCGTGTCACGTGGACAACGACACAATGCACAAAACACATGTATGATCACATAACATTATACTCTTCCTAGTCGTACCCGTACGACTCATTTACTACAGTCCCGACTCACCCCTGCTAGGTCACTATACGACCCGTGACCATATAACCACCTGTAACCCGCCCGTCCTATGGACACACACAGTCCCTTAGCCCCACATTTAACTGTTTAACTTCATAAACTCATCGGGTTAGACCCCAACGCTCGATATACATATAATGTAATAAAACACTTCTCAATAGTATGTACGATAGCCCCAAAATGTTTAAAAACATTTAAAAGAGGGGGATTAGAAACTCACCGTTATGTCGAGTCTCGGTCCTTGCTCTGGAATTTGTCCGTCCACGCCAGAATCCCAAACCTGACAAACGCGTGATCACATGATCAGAACACGTTCTAAGCATACGTCGGGTAACGTACAAAATATAATAAATAAAATCTCAACACTTGACCCATCTGCTCATCCATCTTTCCTTCACGATCTCTAGTCTCACGAGTACACTGATTGGACCGTTTATGTCCCGTTTAGGACTTATCTTCTCAAACCAGGTCCCATGCATGCACGTACACGTGTCCATGTAAACCCTAATTCCTCGAACACGCACGTTCGCATGTCGGGTTTCCCGCTCGCAAGCAAACCATGCACCAAGGGGAAAACCCTAACCGGATTCACCACCGTGTTGCATGCGTCCGCCCGTGCTCCACCGTTCCCAACGTCCACCACCGTCCGGTCATCTCCGTCATGGTCGGCTAACCTGTCAAAGCCATCCCTCAACGCCATGCACTATCACCATCTCTCCACCATATTCCATGACTAGCAAACCTAGCCGAATCCTTCCTCGTCGTGCCACCTTACTCGGTTCACCTTTATCCCATCCGTCTCACGCCGTCGAAACCACGCTCCACCACTGACACCGTCACGGCCACCACCGTCGTCGTCTCCGTTGGTTTCCATCGTCCTCCTTGTCTCCGCCATAGCATGTTCCGGTCGCTCACCACGTCGGCTCCTCCTCTGCCACTCGTCACCGTCCCATACTATCACCTAGTGGTCTTCGGTCACCTGCTACTGCCCGCAACCACTGCCGCCAACTCCTGCAGCTACCACCGGCCGTCCCACATTGCCGGCATCCTCCACCGTTCTCATCTCCATCCCCGACCACCATACACAAGGATCAAACCCTAGTCGGGTTTCATGTAAAAACGGAAAGGAAAGAGAACAGAATAAGAATGTTGCCTCCCGGCTCTCACCGCCGTCGCGTCGCCCTACTGACCACCTGCCCTCTCTGCATCTCCTTCTCTCTCTGCCGTTGAACACACCTAGGCCGAATGGCCTAGGGTTTGTGGTATAAGTTGTATTTAAACCCACAATGTTCCATTCGGGTCCCTCTAGTTACACCTCGCGCGTTTCGATTCCGAGTCCTTTATAAACGACTACTCATCTCTTTTCCTCCCTTAAAATGCACTTTACATGACAAAACTTGCTTCTTATTACCTTTAGTAAAGGTTCGGGTCGTTCACTAATCCAAATCATTAGTATATGGATTTTCGGGATGTTACAAAAACACCATAAACACGTCATACAAACCCATTTTTTTACAAACATTTGAAAATCACCATAAAAACCTTAAATATAAACGATCGATTGTTTTATTTTTTGCATTTTTTTACAAACACTCGAAAAAACACCATAAAATGTCAAATACAAACGCACACCATAAACACGTCATACAAACCCATATTTTTTTATAAATGCTCGAAAAAACACCATAAAAACTTTGAATACAAACGCTTGATTGTTTTTTTTTTTTTTGCATACACTCGAAAAAAACGTCATAAAAACGCATAATTTTTTACAAAACGCTCGAAAAAAATGTAATATACAAACACTCGAAAAAACACAATAAACTTGACTAGTTAAATTGCAGAGTTCAAAAACACTATAAAATTGCCCAGTTCAAAAGACACTATAAAATTGCCCAATCCAAAAACACCATAAAACCGCACAGTTCAAAAACACCATAAAAATATTCACTTTCATAAACACCCAGTTCATGTCGTTTTTTTTTATTTTTTAAATATAGCAATACCATACTCGTTGGAAAGATAAAAAAACGCTCGATTTTATTGTGCACTTTAAAAAAAATAATGACGTATACAAAAATTATGGACGTTTAAAAAAATGGGGGAAATGACATGTGACAATCATGTGCAGTTTTTGGTTGGATCTTCCCATTGTGCCCCTCCAAGTGGATTCGAATTTGATATTATTTACCATTATACCATTGAGTCAATGTCAGCCACAAATCACAATAATGTTGTGGCTGAGATTTCTTCCTATACTTTGTAAAGTTTTTAAACTTTGTAAAGTAACCTTATATATATATATATATATATATATATATATATAGAATGGGTCATGAGAAAACCATATATTTATGTGAAAACCATATAAACTACTTAAAAACTCAATTTTAACCAATCATATAGTAATTATTAGTTTTTATTCTTTTTATTTATAAGGGTATCAATGTAATATTACACACTTTTAGCAAAAAATCATTTTAAGTATTGGCTTACGTATAAATACACATAGTGTTACGTATGTGTAAGTAGTAAAATTGCAATTACGTATACGTAAAACACAATACGTAAAATGATTTTTTGGTAAAATTTGTAATATTACATTAATACCCTTAGAAATAAATAAAAAAAAAATAAAAAATCTATAAATTATTTAATTGGCTCTTGGCAATTTTAGCATAACTATGTAGCTTTCTCATGACCCTTCCCCTATATATATATATAGGGGACGGTTCCACTAAAAAGTGGTTTTTCGCTAAGAAATCATAAGAAGTGGGTCAAACGAACTACGATTGAGCTCATTCCAGCGGCGTTGGAACCGTCTCATCGAACCCTAACCCGGACCCAAAAACCTAAACCCTCCTCCACCCGCACCCCCAAAAACCTAAACCCCTCTCCAACCCCACCTCGAAAAGCTTAAAACCACCACCTTTACCCCCCAAAAACCTAAACCCCCTACCCTACCCCCTCAAAAACCTAAACCCCCACCCCACCCCTCACCCCCAAAAACCTAAACCCCCCATTCCCACCCTAAAAAAAAAAACCTAAACCATAAAATCTAAACCCTAAAAGCTAAACCCTAAGGCTAAACCATAAGGCTAAAACCCTAAAATTCAAATGTAAAATCTAAACCCTAAAAGCTAAGATGGTAGAGTTCGACGAGACGGTTCCAACGCCGCTGAAATGAGCTCAATCGAAGTTCGTTTGATATCGTTTCTTAAGGTTTTTGTTATTTCTTAGATTTTTTAGCGAAAAATTACTTGTTATTTGAACATCCCTCTCTCTCTCTATATATATATATAATAAATTAGATTTTTTTAAACGACCGTTTTGCATGTTGGGCCCACCTCTAACGGTTCTATAGTCTTTGCTCTCCCCCTCTCCATGCTCGTGGATTTTTCCACGAAATCATCCCACAACTGTGGTCCATGTGCATGGGGTGCGGTGTGCCACGACCCCACGCCATCGAGCTCACCTCCACGGCCATCTTCCACAGGGTATACCCCTTAGACTTAATGAAAGCTCCTATTACCTTTAAAAAAACATATGCTAATATTTTTGGGATTTTATGGTTTATTATTATAAAACATACTGCTGTAAATAAACTTTTTTATTTTATAATATGTTTTTTCAGTTTTTAACATACATGTAAGAAAGCACCACTGCAACGAAAGAAATGTTATATTTAATATTTTAATTAATTATAAAAAAAAAGTGCATTTGAAATGTTAAAATTGGGTTGGTCACGTAATATATTTTTACATTTTTATTTTTTAATTCAATTTAGTTTCGTTGATATATTATATTTATATAATTTCGAATGTCGACATGACGGAATTTTATTTAAGTCGTGTTATATATAATTTGTTTTCACTTTTGTGTTCGAAATTTCCGCCGTGGTTTTCCAACTAGTTGTTATTATTATTATATATTTAATATACACAAGAATAATAAAAGAGAGAAACTAAACAGGTCCGGTCCTCGGTTCTTCATATGGTCATTAAACGGTTCGCGGTTCGGTTAGGTTAGGTTAATAACCCGACGGTTCTGGTTCAGACCCGTTAGAACCGTTTGTTTAGTTTCAAATTAAATAAACCCTAATAACTCAAAAAGGCAAAAAGCCCAAAGGCCTAGCCTAGTACGTATTGGTCCTCCTTTTGAGCTTTGACCTTCCCTTTTCTTTCCCGACGTTTCAATTTTCCTTCCACGAGACGTCTTCTTCAATTCTTCCATTATCATTGTTCCTTCCTTCCATTATCATTGTTTCTTCTTCGCAAACAAGTAGGCACTAAACAGGTAAGCCCATGATCATTACTTCTTCTTCAGTTCTTCCATTCTTCCATTTTTGGATGATCAATTGTTATTCTGATATTGTCCTCGTTTTCTTTTTGACATCAACACATGGTAACCTTGTAAGGCTCCGAACCCGGGAGGCATCACTTATTGGATTTACTCATTTACAAATAGTACTTAAACTTGAATATCAAAATAAAGCAGCGGAATCATTCATTTATCATAATTAAAACTTGTTCATACATGCGGAAGCGTAACGTTATCAAATACATAAACATAACATAAACAACTCATAACGGGATGCCAGTCTTCATATCATCCGGGTAACTCTTCTCTCTTGCCAAGCATCACCGTCCATCACCATAACCTGCCCTTAACCTGAATGTGCATACTAAAAAGTCAGCTACGCTGGTGAGTTCTAGCTTTACATAAAACCTTAACATAAACATTTTGCCAAAAACATAACATACATTTGTTTAACAAAAGCGTACGTAAAACATGCAATAACTTAACATCATCGTAACATAACATCATAACCTAAGTCCACATGAACCGAATCTACGCCTTCTCGTAACCGTCAATTCCATACATCGCATACCAGCGGATGAACTTAAAGCTCGTTACCTCTAAGCCATCCGTCACACAGGTCCCCTAAGGCTCGTTACCTCTAGGTGGACCAAACATATGTCTCCTAAGGCTCGTTACCTCTAGGTAGACCAAACATACGTCTCCTAAGGCTCGTTACCTCTAGGTAGACCAAACATACGTCTCCTAAGGCTCGTTACCTCTAGGTAGACCAAACATACGTCTCCTAAGGCTCGTTACCTCTAGGTAGACCAAACATATGTCTCCTAAGGCTCGTTACCTCTAGGTAGACAGAACATAACTTAGGCACTATTTCCCCGTAAGGAATAGTACCTTCCATCGGGATCCCGGTAATCCCATGGGTGACCGTCGTCACCCCATCATCAACCAGTTGTACAACCGTTAGCCAGCCACAAAGGCCCCCCGTAAGGTGAGGCCAATACATACATACATACCTTAGCTCCCGTAGGAACCCGTGGCAGATTCGTTCATTCGTGACTTTCATAAAACCTTTACCTCTTTTTAGTTAAAGCATTCGTACGTTTTATTAAACAACACATCATCTCTTTCGTAAGCCTTTCGTAAACTTCATTTGGCAAAACATTTCATAAACATCATCCCGTAAACATATCGTAAACATCACATCGTAAACATCACATCGTAAACATCATTTCGTAAACCTCGTTTCAAAACGTCATTCTGTATGTATGCACACCAGCCCAAAAACATTTAATTAAAACATTTAAAGAAGGGCTTCTAGAACTCACCTTATAAGCTAGTCTCGGTTGTCCTAATTACAACCCAACGAGCGTCACACGTGACCTGAATTGGTTACAAAACACATATATCAAACCACCTCAATTCACACTTTTTACTCAGCTGATATAGGCGAACTTAATGCTAAGTTCGCTTCCTCTGGCCTAGGCGAACTTATAGGCGAACTTAATAAGTTCGCTTACCTTTGGCCAGGCGAACTTAACTTAGTCGAACTTAACTTAGGCGAACATAATAAGTTCGCTTACCTTTGGCCAGGCGAACATAATCAGGCGAACTTGATAAGTTCGCCTCCACTAAGCGAACTTGACAGAGGGCTAAGTTCGCCTGCACCAGCAGTCATCTTCCCAAACAGTCCCGAAGTTCATGCATTCGAGTCCGATTATGTCAAAACTTCAACTTTCTTTGCTCAAAACAACTGGTTTTCATTCCAGATATTAAACCTAAGCTTATTCTCAAGTTTCATCCGTAAAAACGTCCTATTTTTACCCGAAAACCCAACTTAAGCAAAAATCTCAAATTTAGCTCGAATAGTTACCTGGATGACGATTCTGATTTGGAGGTTTCCTTCACGCGTGCAGGAGACACGAGGTGGTGCAATCTTGTTCGATTCCGACACTTTCTCTCTCTACGGGTTTTCTCTCTCTAGAATTTGCAAAAGATGAGAAGTGAGGGCCTTGGGCTATTTATAGGGGAGACCTCCCCAGCCCGGTTCGCGACCGACCCGGCCCGACTTCGACCCGCTTGAACTCGCTAACTTTATTTCTCGCCATTTTAGGATGTTACAAGTCTACCCCCCTTACAATAGGTTTCGTCCCCGAAACCTATCACAGGTCAAATAGATAAGGGTACGACTCCATCATTTCTGCCTCCGTTTCCCATGTAGCCTCCGATCCCTTTCGGTGCTTCCATTGGACTTTAACCAATTGGATCACTTTGTTACGCAAACGTTTCTCCTTTCGGTCTAAGATAGTCATGGGTTCTTCAATGTAGTTAAGGCGGTTGTCGACCTCGATGTCGGTAAGTGGTACGTGAGCTGATTCATCCGCCAAACACTTCCGTAAGTGTGACACATGGAAGGTAGGATGAATCCCACTTAACTCATCGGGCAACTCCAACCGATATGCGACTTCACCAACCCGTGCTGCTATCCTAAAAGGTCCGACAAACCTCGGACTTAACTTTCCTCTCTTCCTGAATCGAATGATTCCCTTCCAGGGTGACACTTTCAACATTACTCTGTCCCCAACATCAAACTCAATAGGCCTTCGTCGTTTATCCGCATAGGATTTCTGACGATCTTGTGCGGCCTTCACGGGTTCTTTTACGACTTCAAGACTTCCTAATTCCTTCTGTCCAATCTCACCCCAACAAACCAGGGTCCTACATCTTCTCCCATACAACATTTCGTAAGGCGGCATGTCTATCATCGTGTGATAACTATTGTTGTAGGAGAATTCGGCTAACGGCAGATGACTGTCCCAACTGCCACCGAAGTCTATAATACAAGCACGAAGCATATCCTCCAATGTCTGAATGGTCCTTTCGGACTGACCATCCGTTTGCGGGTGGTATGCCGTGCTGATATTAAGCCTCGTGCCCATCGCTTCATGAAATCTTTTCCAGAACCTCGATGTGAATCGGGTGTCCCGGTCAGATACGATCGTCAATGGCATCCCATGCCGTGCTATTATTTCGTTAATAAACACTTCCGCTAACCTCTCCGACGAGAACGTCTCGCGAATAGGTAGGAAATGAGCACTCTTTGTTAAACGGTCCACAATTACCCAAATGGTATCATGACCTTCAGCTGTGCGAGGTAGCTTGGTTATGAAGTCCATGGTAATGTGTTCCCACTTCCATTCCGGTATATCAAGTGGTTGGATCTTTTCATACGGTTTCTGGTGTTCAGCCTTTACTTACGAGCAAGTCAAGCACTTGCTTACGTACTTTGTCACTTCGTGTTTCATTCCAGGCCACCAGTATTCCTTTCTCAAATCTTGGTACATTTTGTTGGTACCGGGGTGGATAGAGTAACGAGACTTATGAGCCTCATCCAAGATTTTAGTTCTAAGCTCGCCACCCGTAGATATCCATACCCATCCAAAACGTGTCCTAACACCAAGGGTGTTATATTCCAACTTGTCTTGTTGGCAAACCATCCTTTCCTTCTTTATGTTTTCTTCTTTAAGTGCCTCATCTTGAGCCTTTTCGATTTCTCTCATCACATCTGATGTTACCACTAACTGGCAAGCTTTCACTCTAATAGGAGCAGGCACATCCTTTCGGCTTAGAGCGTCAGCCACCACGTTTGCCTTTCCAGGATGGTATATTATTTCACAGTCATAGTCTTTCAACAGTTCCAACCATCGCCTCTGCCTCATATTAAGTTCCTTTTGTTCGAAGAAGTACTTCAAACTTTTGTGGTCGGAGTAAATAGTAAACTTCACCTCGTAAAGGTAGTGCCTCCAGATTTTCAATGCGAATACGACAGCAACAAGTTCCAAATCGTGGGTTGGATAATTAGCTTCGTGAGTCTTCAACTGTCGTGACGCATACGCGATCACTCTTCCGCGTTGCATCAACACGCATCCCAATCCCTGACCCGAAGCGTCAGAGTATACCACTAAGTATTCATTACCCTCGGGAAGGGCCAAGACTGGAGCTTGGGTTAGCCTCTTCTTCAATTCCTTAAACGCCTCATCTTGGGTCGAACCCCATTCGTACTTTACCTCCTTCCGAGTCAACTTTGTCAATGGCGAAGCTATTTTCGAGAAATCCCTGATGAATCTCCGATAGTAGCCTGCCAATCCCAAGAAACTACGGATTTCAGTTGGCGTCTTAGGAATATTCCATTCTCTTACCGTCACTATCTTTGCTGGGTCAACCATAATGCCGTTCGGGTTAATGACGTGACCTAGGAATTGGACTTCCCTAAGCCAGAACGCGCATTTGGAGAACTTAGCATACAACTTTTCCTTCTTCAGAGCTTCCAATACTTCCTTCAAGTGACACGCGTGATCACCCTCATTCTTGGAGTAGATGAGGATATCATCGATGAACACGATTACCGATCGGTCCAGCATCGGTCGACACACCCTATTCATCAAATCCATGAACGCTTCAGGGGCGTTCGTCAATCCGAAAGACATTACGCGGAACTCGAAATGTCCATAACGCGTACGAAATGCAGTTTTCGGTATGTCTTCTTCCCTCACCTTCAACTGATGGTACCCGGATCGAAGGTCGATTTTTGAGAACCAACTTGCGCCCTGTAATTGATCGAACAGGTCGTCGATCCTTAGAAAAGGGTACTTGTTCTTCACCGTATGTTTGTTCAACTCGTGATAATCAATACACATTCTCATCGAACCGTCTTTCTTCTTCACAAACAACACCGGAACACCCCATGGGGAGAAGCTCGGTTGGATAAATCCTTTCTCAAGTAACTCGTCTAGTTGTGCCATTAATTCTTTCATCTCCACTGGTGCTAATCGATATGGAGCCTTAGCCACGGGCTGGGCATCTGGTACTAAGTCGATTCGAAATTCAATCTCTCTGTCAGGTGGTATCCCAGGAAAATCCTCTGGAAACACCTCCGGGTACTCGCGTACCACGGGTACATCGTCTAGCTCCTTCACTTCCTTACACTTGTCAATTATATACACCAGATAAGCCTCGCATCCGCGCCTCAAGTAATCTGTTGCCTTAATCATCGAGATGACGTTTGGCATCGGGGCGTCACGATCTCTCAGAACCTCGACTTTGCTACCATCCGGAGCCTTGAGTCGGATTATCTTTCGTTTACATATAATTTGTGCTTCATTGGCAGTTAGCCAATCCATTCCTAACATGACATCGAACCCACCCAAAACCATGACAAATAATCTAACAGGGAACCTATGACCTTCTATTTTTATCGTGGAGTTGTCAACTACATCGGTCACTCTCGCGGTTCTTCCCTCAGCGGTTTCTACGCTAAAGGCCCTTTCTAGCTTACTGACAGTGTACTTTACTCGTTTACAAAAAGCCGTAGATATAAAAATCTTACTGGCACCCGAATCAAACAACACAGAAACAAGAGTGTTGTCAAGGATGAACGTACCTGACGCCACGTCGGGATCTGCCCTGGCTTGTTCTTGCGTTAGTGCGTACGCACGAGTCTTTGCTCGGGGCCTCTCTTCTTTTTTTTCCGGGCCTTTCCCTTTCCCAGCTTCACCCATTCTGGGCTTGGTGCATTCCCGGCTCATATGACCACTTTCACCACAATTATAACATTTAATGCATTGCCTGCATTCCCGGGAGTAGTGCCCAGTCTTGCCACATTTGTAGCACAGATTTGTCCCTATCCGACATTCACCCGTATGTCTCACCCCACATCTTCCACAGACTGCCGTCTCGCCTACCCTGGCCTGTTTGTCTCGAGCCCCAAACAACTTCCCACCCGATCGCTTAGCGGGAAAACTCAGCTTCTTCTTGGGTTCTTCAATAGCAACGACATTCAGCGCCAGATCATCAAATACCACTCCGCTCAGTTCTACTACCAAATCGTAGGTAGTAGGGGCGTTTGCTTTAACATAGGTACGGACCTGGTCCGGCAGCCCTTGAATGTAGCTTGCAATCTTTCTTTCTTCCGTCGTGACAAGATGTGGCACCAGACGTGCCAGTTCATTGAACCGTGTGGTGTACTGCCGGTGCGTCATGCTCCCGGCCTTTAAACCCAGAAATTCCCTCTCTACCTTCTCAATATCGTTCCTTGGGCAGAAATTCTTGATCACCAAGGTTTTCAAGTCAGCCTACATCATCGCATCCACAACCTCGCTCCCTTTTGCCTGACGTACACCTTCCCACCAATGGGATGCTTCTTCTCTCAAGGAGTTAGCAGCAAATTTCACAACCTGATCCGTTCGGCACTCGCTCAGGAGAATGGCAGCTTCCATACGGATTACCCAATCAAAAGTAGCCACTGCATCCTTCTTCCTAGTCAGGACTGGTGGGTCACATGCCTTAAAATACTTATAGTCGCAACCACGGTTAAGCGGTGCGTTGATTGCCTCAGTGTTCGGGGTGTCAACCGCCGTGTTAGACCCACCTTCCCCATTAACCTTCTTCAATGCTTCAGCTAATAGACCTGGCAGAGAAGTCTTCATCAGCACGGTGAACTCTCGAGCTATAGCTGCTTTCACTTCTGGTTCAAAAGTGAAAGGTTGTTCTTCAACCAGTGTCTGCTCAGTCCCATGCACACTAACCGCCGGTTCAGTGTGAACACTTCCTTCTTCACTATACTCTTGGCGCACAGGGGTCCTGCCACGCCCACCATTTCGACCGCCGGTATGACCACCACGCCTTCCGTTTCCTCTCCTTGCCATTTCGTTCTATAAGACAAGAAATCCAATGTCATCACGCTAGTTAACAAATAAAATTCAATAAGTACTGTAAGATGTTAATATACACTGGCCATCTGCAATTAACCATTACACTACCTTTCGATTTCTATTTGACCACCTTTGTGATTTCATCAGAACACAAGTCCTTACCTAACCCTTTCTTAGGCATACTATATACATAAATATATACTACCTTCATACCTGATGCTGCGGCTCGAGTTACCCGTACTGGCATCCGCTTTCGGTCCCATTAACAGTTTAAGTTCAGACACTGGGGGTGTCCGAATCTCTCAAACTATTGCTCTGATACCAACTTATAAGGCCCCGAACCCGGGAGGCCTCACTTATTGGATTTACTCATTTACAAACAGTACTTAAACTTGAATATCAAAATAACGCAGCGGAATCATTCATTTATCATAATTAAAACTTGTTCATACATGCGGTAGCGTAACGTTATCAAATACATAAACATAACATAAACAACTCATAACGGGATGCCAGTCTTCATATCATCCGGGTAACTCTTCTCTCTTGCCAAGCATCACCGTCCATCACCATAACCGGCCCTTAACCTGAATGTGCATACTAAAAAGTCAGCTACGCTGGTGAGTTCTAGCTTTACATAAAACCTTAACATAAACATTTTGCCAAAAACATAACATACATTTGTTTAACAAAAGCGTACGTAAAACATGCAATAACTTAACATCATTGTAACATAACATCATAACCTAAGTCAACATGAACCGAATCTGCGCCTTCTCGTAACCGTCAATTCTATACATCGCATACCAGCGGATGAACTTAAGGCTCGTTACCTCTAAGCCATCCGTCACACAGGTCCCCTAAGGCTCGTTACCTCTAGGTGGACCAAACATATGTCTCCTAAGGCTCGTTACCTCTAGGTAGACCAAACATACGTCTCCTAAGGCTCGTTACCTCTAGGTAGACCAAACATATGTCTCCTAAGGCTCGTTACCTCTAGGTAGACCAAACATACGTCTCCTAAGGCTCGTTACCTCTAGTTAGACCAAACATATGTCTCCTAAGGCTCGTTACCTCTAGGTAGACAGAACATAACTTAGGCACTATTTCCCCGTAAGGAATAGTACCTTCCATCGGGATCCCGATAATCCCATGGGTGACCGTCGTCACCCCATCATCAACCAGTTGTACAATCGTTAGCCAGCCACAAAGGCCCCACGTAAGGTGAGGCTAATACATACATACACACCTTAGCTCCCGTAGGAACCCGTGGCAGATTCGTTCATTCGTGACTTTCATAAAACCTTTACCTCTTTTTAGTTAAAGCATTCGTACATTTTATTAAACAAAACATCATCTCTTTCGTAAACCTTTCGTAAACTTCATTTGGAAAAACATTTCATAAACATCATCCCGTAAACATATCGTAAACATCACATCGTAAACATCGTTTCGTAAACATCATTTTGTAAACCTCGTTTCAAAACGTCATTCTGTATGTATGCACACCAGAGCAAAAACATTTAATTAAAACATTTAAAGAAGGGCTTCTAAAACTCACCTTATAAGCTAGTCTCGGTTGTCCTAATTACGACCCAACGAGCGTCACACGTGACCTGAATTGGTTACAAAACACATATATCAAACCTAACCTCAATTCACACTTTTACTCAGCTGATATAGGCGAACTTAATGCTAAGTTCGCTTCCTCTGGCCTAGGCGAACTTATAGGAGAACTTAATAAGTTCGCTTACCTTTGGCCATGCTAACTTAACTTAGGCTAACATAATAAGTTCGCTTACCTTTGGCCAGGCGAACTTGCCAGGCGAACATAATAAGTTCGCTTACCTTTGGCCAGGCAAACTTGCCAGGCGAACATAATCAGGCGAACTTGATAAGTTCACCTCCACTAAGCGAACTTGACAGGGGAACTTGCTAAGTTCGCCTGCACCGGTAGTCATCTTCCCAAACAGTCCCGAAGTTCATGCATTCGAGTCCGATTATGTCAAAACTTCAACTTTCTTTACTCAAAACAACTGGTTTCATTCCAGATACTAAACCTAAGCTTATTCTCAAGTTTCATCCGTAAAAACGTCCTTTTTTTACCCGAAAACCCGACTTAAGCAAAAATCTCAAATTTAGCTTGAATAGTTACCTGGATGACGATTCTGATTTGGAGGTTTCCTTCACGAGTGCAGGAGACACGAGCTGGTGCAATCTTGTGCGATTCCGACACTTTCTCTCTCTATGAGTTTTCTCTCTCTAGAATTTGCAAAAGAGGAGAAGTGAGGGCCTTGGGCTATTTATAGGGGAGACCTCCCCAAGCCCGGTTCGCGACCGACCCGGCCCGACTTCGACCCGCTTGAACTCGCTAACTTTATTTCTCGCCATTTTAGGATGTTACAAACCTAAAAATAAACATAATTTGGTATAATGAAAGTGGAACTTTATCTTAATCGGTTTGGTCTAGCAATTAAACGGTTCCGACCCGTTTAATACGGTTCCGGTCCAGTCTGAATCGTTTATATACGGTCCGGTCCTCGGTTAACATATTTCCATCCAAACGGTTCACGGTTCTGGTCCGGTTCAAACCGAATGCTCAGCCCTAATCCCAAACGTACAACTTTCTAGACGTGGCACATCATTTTTAGCTACTTTACCATACAATTCTTTGGTTTATAGCATTAAAGAGTGAAGCATGCTTACCTACAACTATTGGTTGTATATTTACTTCAAATTTTTTCTTTGTTGACTCTCACATATTTTCTCCTATTTTATTGAGAAAGTAAGAAAGCCCTTTCCCAACCTCTTAATATAATGAAGTTATTACATTTGTTTCTTACACTAGCACATCCTATAATTGGTTGATATACCTCTCGGTGACGTGGATGCGGTATATAGGATGTTCTTCCTCGCTAACGCTCGTCTCTTGCCAATCCTGATGACTAGTTGCTGCATGAATCACGATCTCTTTACTATTTCTCGTAATCAGCATCCTACTACTGAAAGTTACAAGAAGTTGTATTGAAAACTAGAGAGGTGAATAGCTTTCTTTTTAAAAACTTTTGGTTTCAAGTAGTTAAGTATGGGAGAACACTTGTTAAACACAATAATTAAATAAATAAGTAATGTAAAGAGTTGAAGGGTTAGAAAGACAATCGATTTTATAGAGGTTTAAGTGGATGCTAACTAATCCACTCTATGTCATCTCCCCGATTCTCCAATCGAAAGTTGCTCCATTAAACATCTCTCTGAACTATAGAGATCACCGGTACACTAAACGTCTAACTAGGCAAAGGTAGTGATTACTTTGTTTATAAACGTCTTGCTAATACGTCTCACTAACTGGTAGGTAGTGATACCCTTACAAACGTCTCATCAAACAATGGTAGTGATCGCCACAACTCCACAAGAATAACGTTTGATGTTGAAGCACAACTATTCTCTTGCTCTTTACCTTTGAATCTTTGATCTTCTCAAATGGAATGCGAGAAAGATCTATTTGATGTGTATATGAAAGTGTTAGTGAGAAAAAAGGTTAAGTATGAAGGTTGGACAAAACTTCTATTCATATGCACAAGACAAAATCAGGAAGCCACCAAATCAGACATCCTGACGATCGATCGCGGGCCTTATGGTCTAATTTGGTTTACTTCTTTTTTAACGTTATGGATTCCCACTTATTTTTATGTAGTTTTAACTTCACCAAAAGTTCCTTTTGACCCTATATATGTTTTGTATGAGTAACACCAAAACGACAAGATATTTTTTTTTTTTTGTATTTTGAAAGGTTAGAAAGATGCATACCACTTTGGTTTTAGTCTAATCTATTTAAATCAAGGTTGTGTCTTCTATGTGGACTATATTTAGATACTTCTACACATGGAATATTCACCTACATAATTTCAAACCTTCAATTCAATATTCAATTCCACTTTGATTCTTGATACTAATTTATAAAGATTTGAATTTTATAAACTCTTATCCAACTTTTAATAACATTTAGTTTTAATGCCACTAATTAAGGTTTTTAGTGACACTTTACGTGTGCCATATTTGTTTTTAAAAATTTTTTTTAAACGGCAACACCTAGATATTCTAGGATAATTGAGTTTCCCCGGGACAACACCTAGATATTCTAGGATAATTGAGTTTCCCCGGGACAACACCTAGAATATCTAGGGCAGCCCACCACAGGAGGAACCCATAACTAGGTAAATCCCCTGATCTGGCCACAGACCCCATTTTTTGCTATGACCAAGATTCGAACCAAAACCTTCATTATAAGAAGTATTTGGGCTACCATTACACCAAATAACCAACGGTGTGTGCCATACATGTTTGACACATGCTTTTCCCCTTTTCTAAAAATTTCACTCTAAAAGTTTATCCCTCTCCGAAAGTTTCAAACTTTCCCTCCCCTCTAAAAATTTCCATATTCCCTACCTTTATTACAAAAAATTGAATTCACCGCCATCATGAAAGGTGTCGACACTTTGGATATATTGAATCTGTTCTTTGCCTTCCGTTCATTCCAAAAGCTCTCCGTGCTTCCAAGATCGGCGATTTCATTCAACGCCAGCATGTACGTTTCCGTCAAGCCCTATTCTTAGACATCAGGTACGAAATCTTGCCCCAACTAGCTGATTATATCAACGCCCAAAGGCATCTGGTTACACTCTGTTTGATTTCTGTTGATTAGTCATTTCTGCCTTCTATTGCTTCTGTTAGTTTGTATTAGTGTATGATGAATTTTTTTTGGGAACGGTATATTTCAGCAAAAAATTTAGGTTAAAGGGGAAGTAAAAAAAAAGGTTTATGGTGTATCCGCTATTACCAATAGCGGATTAGGAGGAAGAAACTTGAAAAATCTGACACAACTGCGAATGTTGTAGGAGTTAACATAAGCCGCTATTCACAACAGCGGATTAGGAGGAAATGGTTTAACCCTGGTTAACTCAGTAACCACACTCCATCCGATAACCCAACTTCCATTTAACAAAGTTAACTCCCGTTAACTTTTGTTAACTTTGGATTCCTTATTCCCCACCTCCCGTTAACGCCAGTAATACAGATAGACTTGAAATAAAATTACAGATAGACTTGAAATAAAATTATAGATAGAACGGGAATTAAAAAAACACTGTAAATTAGCGGCCCGGAACACAACGCCAGTAATACAGCTGGTCGGCCATGTAGCGTCGGTAATTCACACAAGCCACCTCGACATCATCTTCTATCGGCAATGGTTTGTTTGTAACCAGTTTCTCCAACATCATACAAACAAGAACCCCTGAATTTGCAATGTTACCATTGCATCGTGGCAAATTCAACTCAACTAAACCAACTGTAATATCACACTTCGTGCGGTGTTTTGACCTGATTGGATCGCTTAATCAAATTGATCAGCCTTCGTACATACAGACTAATGAACCGTATCTGGGACCGGATAACACACTCCCTCAATGTGCTCCGCGTGGTCGGGGGCGCCGTGGTCGACAAAGAACATGGGTAAACCTCGTACCCAATGATGATGATGAGGGGGAGGGTACCCAACATTTTGGAGGGCCCCCACCCAACTATGGGGACGGTCCCTCAAATTTTACAGGGACAACACCCAACTATGGGGCGGGCCCCTCAAATTTTACAGGGGCAACACCCAACTATGGGGAGGGTACCTCACATGTTGGAGGGCCAACACTAGATTGGCAAGCCGGTTATCAGCCTTCATTTGGAAATGTTGGAGAGGGATCATCAAACATTCAATTAGGTACCCAGTCGAATTTTAACAACGACGAACAAAACAACTGGGTATCCTCATTGTTTGACAACACTCCCTCTGGTAATATGATTCGTGCGATGTACTCAGACCAGACGGGGCTCTTTCAGAATTACGATTATACTGGTCTTAGTGTACAACAGCCGCGGTACCAACATTTAAGTCCGGTTCAAATGAGCTTGGACCTACAGCTTAGTCAACCCGAAGGCTTCAGTCCACCAAATGATAATGAACCCGAAGATCCAGCAACAAGATGCGTACAACCACCGAGACATCCAAAACCAGTTGGTTGTGGCACCGGCGCTATCCGCATAGGCATTAAAACTATATGTACAACCAATCCGGATGATAAGGAAGGGTTTGCTTAAAAATATATTAAAAGAAAAAATATATTAAATATATTAACTAACCGGATTAGGGTTTTATTAAATATATTACTTTATGTAATCCGAGTTTCCCAATGGCGGATTAGGAGATATTTTAATGTGATCCGTCATTCCCAATAGCGGATTAGGAGTTATGTTTTTTTTTCCGTCCCTGGTCATCGTCTTCCTCAAGAAACCCTAATCTCAAGCCACTGCCAAAAAAACAGCACCCCAACTGATCACTAAACAGTCACTGCCAAACCTTCAATTAACTATCACAAGCTTCATAGTCAACAACCCAATCCTTATCACTGCCAACCCAAGCCTTATCACTACAAAAGTAAAAGCTGGGTTTTAATAGGTCTTGCAGGTTTGCATGTGATGTTGTAGAGGGGCAGAAGCTAGGTTTTAAAAACAGGGTTTTATTTGTTTGGTTGTGATAATGGAGGTAGGTGGGGTTGGTTTGTTTGTTAAAAACTTAACGGGAGTTAACTAAAGGTAGGTGGGGGTTGGTTTGTTTGTTAAAAAGTTAACGGGAGTTAACTTTGTTAAATGGAAGTTGGGTTATCGGATGGAGTGTGGTTACTGGGTTAACCGGGGTAAACCATTTCTTCCTAATCCGCCATTGTGAATAGCGGCTTATTTCTCCTAATCCGCTATTGTGAATAGCGGCTTATGTTAACTCCTGCAACATTCGTATTTGTGTCAGATTTTTCAAGTTTCTTCCTCCTAATCCGCTATTGGTAATAGCGGATACACCATAAACCTTTTTTTTTTTTTGACTTCCCCTTTAACCTAAATTTTTTGCTGAAATTTACCGTTCCCAAAAAAAATTCAGTGTATGATAGCATAAAAGTTAAATGCCAAGACAATCTACCTATTAAACCTGGTATTCAAATCGATGAATGTTGTGATTTCCTTTCGACTGTTTTCCTGCTCTGCTTCTTTTGATAGTCGGTTTGGTGGACCGTTTAATTTTCATAGCTTCTTGTGTATGGTAATGTAGTTAGAATTCAATCCTATTTTTAGTGGAGCTTTTTTCTTTGAACAATCCTTTTTTTTACACACATTGTGGTTTTACGCATCAATATGCAGGTAAAGACAGATACAGTAAACTTTAATTTGTAAATTAATTTGATGTGTTTTAGATGAACTGCCTTTGGTGCATTTTTAGATCATGTGGCTAATAAGGTACTGATGATGGATTGCATATTTTTTATGGTTATTTGGGCATTTTCCAACAACTAGGATATATTCTATATTTCTATCTTCATTTAGTTACTCCTGCTTATTATTGGGTGCAACTTATGGTTACTACTACCTTGGTCTTCTTATGTACAAAACATCCTGAAGCTGCTATGCTTGGACAATGGCCATGGTTATGAATTGCACTAATTGACAGAGAGGTAATGCCTGAGCTTAACACATTATTAATATAGTTATGTTACAGAGTAAAATTTCAGTGAGAGGACATTTTTAGGTGTATCATTTGGTCATCTTTTTTCATAATACTGACATACTATTCCATTTTCTTCAGGAAGCTTTTAAGGGGGGATTCTATTCAGACACGAAATATTGCTAATTGGACACGTCGTCATTCTATACGCCCTCGTATAGGCCAATACGAGGCGTTTCAGTTTCTGTTAACAAAATAGCACGTGTCATTCCCTGTCTGGCGGCTAGGTCCCATACGTGGCGTATTGGGCTATACGCAGCGTATGGGTCACGGGTTATATTTTTGCTTCAAAATTTGGCAGATTTGGGATTTAAGAATCATATACGTGACGTATTGCCCTATACGTCATGTATAGTTTTTTTTATTTAATTATCTTTTTTAATTTAATTTATATAACTTTGTTAATATAAGTTTGTTATCTTTTTTAATTTATATAATTTTTACCTATTTTTTAATTTATATAATTTTTTTTATACATTTATTATATTTTTACATTTATAATTTATCATTACAACCAAACAAAATATTAAACATTACAACCAAACAAATAACCATAACATTATATACATTACATCAAAAAATTAAATATATACATCAAAATGTTTTTATATACATAACAGAACAAACAAACTGAATACAAATAAAAACAACTAAGCCTGACCCGCTTCGCCGTCATCCAAACCCGCCCCGCCCTCATCCTGAACGGGGTCGCCCGGATAATGACGTGGCGATGGTAGTGGTGGTGGCTCGATGCCGGCGGCTCGTGCAGATCCTTGAGGCGACCAACCGCCCATATCATCAGGTCCTCCATGCGTTCGCTATGACGAGCCTTTCACCGTGAGTCGGCAACAAGTCCATCAAGCAATGCCTGGGTCCAGCCTAACAGACCGACGTGCGTGTCGAGGATGATGTGGCGGCCGATCGTGGATAAACTCGACGTGCGGCTGCGGCAACGGCACACCATGTAGTGGGTCAGGCATAGGCGGGTCCCCTGTCCCAGCATCGGTGGCAACGGCACCGGGACCCAAACCTGGTCCTGGACGGCCCCTACGAACCGAAGGCCGAGCCTCGGGAATCGATGTGTGACGCGCATGCCGCTAACCGTGCGGTGGTCTAATCGGACAAGGGGAATGGGCGGTAACAACTCAGGTTCATGCGCATGCCATGGTGTAAGAGTACGCATGATCTGAGTGATGAAAGCGCCGCCATACAAAAGCCCGCGCTTCTGTCGCATATAGGCAGACGCAAAATAAATCACGAGGCATGTGGATAGGGCGCACCGCGTGCCTGTAAGCAGGCAATAGAGGAAAAGAGGTCTCTATCAGTGCACCACTCACGGTTTTTCAGACGCGGTGTGATCGGCGTCGAGATAAGCCGGTGCAAATATCTATAGAGGGGGTCTTTAATCCTCGAGACCCTCATCTTGTTACTTAACCAAGGGCTATCTGAAATCAAACCCCAAAAAACAAGGAGATCCTCCTTGTCCACCTCCGTCACCGCCTCGGTGTAAAGTGGCGTGATCGTCTCGGGCTCGAAGTACGAACCCGTCGCGGCGGCCCACTGACTGAGAGTCAGACGGTAAACGTGGCAAAAAATACGGAAGGAGACCTGATCCAGCTTATCTTCCGGCGACTCCCCGGGAAGGGGCTCCAGCCCCTCCTCTGAGTAGATGAACGTCGAAAGAAACTCGACGGCCACCTCTCGGTAGGTCTCGGTGAATAAAAGATCAAAAAGGCGATCCCATGGCATGTCCTCGCCTATGATGGCCCTGGCCTGCTCCGCCTCCTGGACCTCTTGGAGAAGTTCCCAGTCCATCGCCGTCCCCAGCCCTAACCTCACCTTGGCACCGGCCAAACCACTCCGAGTCGGGCGGAAAATCCAAATACGGGTAGTGCGCGATATCATGTAACTCCTCCATATGAATATCGTCCTCGTGATCCTCCATATCTAAAAATAATAATAAATAATATAAAATAATAATAAATTGTTTTTTTAATATAAATAATATAAAATAATAATAAATTGTTTTTCTTTTTAATTTTTAAAATAATAATAAATTGTTTTTTTAATATAAATAATATAAAATTATAATAAATTGTTTTTTTAATATAAATAATAATAAATTGTTTTTTCTTTTTAATTTTAAAAATATTAATAAATTGTTTTTTTAATATAAATAATATAAAACAATAATAAATTGTTTTTTTAATATAAATAATATAAAATAATAATAAATTGTTTTTTCTTTTTAATTTTAAAAATAATAAGAAATTGTTTTTTTTAAATACCTATATGCCACGTATAGCTTTATAAGTGATATATAGGTTGTTACCGGGTAAGTAAGCCATACGCAAGCAACCCAAGCCATATGCAAGTCAGTTACCAGGCAACCCAAGCCACGACAACTTCAGACCATACGAAGGTCGTTACAGGGCAACCTAAGCCATACGCAGCGTATAGGACTATACGTAGTGTATGGCTTCATCTTCTTCCTAAGATAAACTATATGCTACGTATATGGCAATACACAGCGTATAGCTCATTGATTTCGACGTTTAAAATCCTATTCTACCCAATTTTAATGGCTAATACTCTAAATTAAACCTATATCATCTAGCGGGAGGCTAGAATATGTACCTTTACGAGTAAAAGAGAAAATTTCCGACCCGACAATCTTAATCAACCGAGGCTTCGTATGTGTTTGTGTGTAAAAGAGGGGGGCGCATTTGGATTTGTATGAGGGGCCTGATGTGTATATCAGAGCTCTATACGCTTCGTATAGAGCAATACGTAGCGTATAGGACTGACCTTTGGTATTCCCTAGTCCTATACACCACGTATAGGCCTATACGTGTCGTATAGGATTTTTTAAAAATATTTTATTTTTTGTAACTAATTAAAACTAATTAAATTAATTAAAACATAATTAAAACAAATAAAAAATAATCAAATAAAATATAATTTTAAACAAACATCATTCGTAATTCGTGAAGTTTTGTGGAAAATTATGTCTACCACTAGCTATTATCTTATTAAACCGTTCGATACGGTCACTTTATATATTTTCCCATTCTGCTGCAGCATCATTTCGGTGCAAATTACAAAGTGTATTCGTAATGGGCATTAGAAAATCTTCGTCTAACTTGACGTAGGTGAAATGAGCATTGTTGATGTGAACGATCGATACGATTTGATGTTGAGCGTGAACGTTAGGACCAAACCATAATGGGAAAAATGTTTGATTACCGACAATGCTTAAAAGATGAACAATCACCCTAAATCTTTGAGCAATTAGGAGTCCTGTGTATGTCATCCACATCCAACGACTAACTGGTGCGGCTTTCACATCCTCCCAATCTATCGTGTGACGTAGCCTATCATACTCTTGAAAGCGACTCTATCAAAAACAGTTCTCCACCATTCTTCTTTATTGTCCATCTCCTGTAGAAGGTGTTGTCGAATAAAAAACCACCGGTTTTCATTTAACCCTAAGCCCACAGCTACCGATCAAAAACCACAGCTACCGATCAAAAATCACAGTTACCGTTGGGATTTACATCCTGTATACGTGAAATGTAGGGATGAAACAAAGATGGAATCGAAACCTTAAAACAATTTATATTGTTAACTGCATCTTTCCCCATCATCAATGGAAACCCATGACGGGCGTTATCATCTTGTGGTTGCTTTCCTTTGCCCGTCGTTGAACGGCGGTGTTGAATGACTGAACTCTTTTGTCGAGAGTCTTGTGATGCAATATAGGAGCTATGTCTCGCAGGGTCACATATGCTTTGTTGGGATCCTGTGAACGAGCTGTTTCTCGTGACTTCCTGTTTCCTTTGTTGTTGCTTTTTCAAAGTTGGATGACCGCGAGTATCTTCTTGTACCACAGGCGCTTTCTTGTTACTTTTGCTTTTTCAAAGTTGGACGGCCGCGAGTATAGACCTATACGCGGCGTATAGCGATGTGATGGATGACTAGTTGCAGAAGGTATCTCGTACCCTAAACCGTATCGTATTACCCTATACGATGCGTATAGAGGTTGGAATGACCACTTTGTACGAGCCTGTCGGGCATGGGAAATTGTGAAGAGATATTTTTTTCTGTTCAAAATGTTTAATGAAGGATGCTTAACACATGAGGCTTTATTTCCCGGTGGCAAAGTTGCATATCTTTCTTTCCATCTACCTTGCTTCAAAACTTGGGGTTGATATTTCTTTATTTTAGTTTTTTTAGTTCGTTTTTTTGGTTATATTTTAGTTTCGCGTGTTTTTTTAGTTACACACGATTTTTTATAAATAACTAGGTTAAAATCCCGTGTATTACACGGGTTGATAAAATATAATATTATATACTTACACGGGTGATGTTCTAAAAGTAATCTAGTAAAAATAAACTAAATTATCCTAGATCTAAACACTAAGTAATACTCTAGACTCTCTTAAACTACACTACTACTAACCGGCAAGTGAACCGATCGACTCTAGTAAAGCTAAGGAAGTCCGGATATCGAACCCACGAGACTCTTATTAAATTACGCTAACGACTCTATCTAGACCTAGACTGACACGGACACGACACTAACCATTTTTTATTGTTTGAGGGGGGGGGGGTTTACTAAAAATCCTAAAATTGAAATTAAAGTTAATTAAGCTAAAGTACGAAATAGATTAAGGTTGAATTCAGTAGAGATGAATGACTACCTAGACTAGAATCCGGATTGATTTAGGAATGGATTTTCTAATGGTATTAAAGTGCTATGGAACCAGGATCTTTGTGTACTAAACCCTAAGAAATCTCAGCTAAGACCTCTCGACCCTTCTCAGGAAGAAACCTAGGAGACTCTACAAAGCCGTTATGAACACCGGTTGTTAGACTTCCTCTCAGTCCTCTAACGTCTCTAAAAGTGCCCTAACATGACAACCTACCTCTCAGCACGGAAGTCTAAGGAAACTATGGGTTCTAACTTGGTTTAACAGACACGAGAATGACTAGGGAACTAAGACCGGCTTTTCTCAAAACCTATCTTAGCTATATGTTAAACCGTGACCTTCTAACAAACTCGAGCCTCTCAGCGACAAGTTAAGCAGAAAACCTAGTTCTAATTGTATTTTAATTACTGTTTTTAAGGCTAGTGGCCAATTTCCCCAAAGATTCCCGAACCCGCAAAGACTCGATAATCAACACAAACCCATTACATGAAAGACATTCACCAAAGTTTGTGTAAAACAGTAAACAATCAACAATCAAAGCTAGATACGTATATGCACCAAATTAGAAGTTCCAAAGTTTGTTACTTTTTGAGATTAATCCATAAACACAATAAAATCCATAAAAATCCAAACTTTATTCAATCTTTCATCTAATCTAGGTAGTTCAAGAGTTTTAGCCAAACATCATGGTAAAAAAAATCAAAGCATAATGTTTAACAAAGGAATTCATGATCAAAAGAATGAAAACACAAGAATAAGGAAAACCGGATGATAAAACCCGAATGTTCTTCTTTCCTAAGCTTCCGTCTTCAACCGAGTGATTCCCGTGAGTTAGAATGCTTCAAAAATCCTAAAACTTGCTGCAAAATTCGCCCTCAAGAAACCCTATTCGTCACCAGGTTAAACTTTGACTTTAAGATGTTTATATATGATTTGCAGCAACAATTCTGCAGCAGCAACAAACTGGGCCGAAAACAACACCCGTCGCGTCGCGCGACAGGTTTCTACGCGACGCCTTCACTTTTGGGCATTACAATTCCAATGTTACGCGTTGCGCGTATCCTCCCTCCTCAGGGGTGTCGCGTGGCGCGTAAACCTGTTTCTGTCAGATTTTCTCTTTTTTCCGTTCCCGTTCAGCTCCAACTCGACCCGATTCCAACCGTTTACTCTTTTCAGCATATTTTGACTGTTTTTCTCTCCTTTCAGCAACCGGGACCTGCACAAACACAAACTATCAAAAGGAACTAATCTAACTACAAAAACGCAACGAAACTATACGAAAATTATACGAACTCTACACGATAAGTAGATGTATTTTGCAATACATCAAATATCTCCACACTTACTCTTTTTTCGTCCCCGAAAAAGAATTATGCAAACGGAATCAGAGACGGATAGATATTCTGGCCAAAAGCTATTTTACTTATCAGAGTCAAAACTTGTGTTAGCCGCGATTGCAAGTATACTTATCCCTTTAAACCCAAATCCGGTTCCAGGCCCTTATAATGCAATTTTAGTTCTAGTGCGGTCAATCTACCTAGGGTCTCACACTAGAAGCCACAGTCCACCTGATCCCACCTCAAGCTTATAGCACAAAAGGAACAATCACTGGACCAATTCCTAACCGTTTTATACCAAAATCAAGAGGATTTAAAATCAAATAAATTTTCTTTTATTATTATTATTATTTTTTTTTTCTTGAGCTTAGACCTTGCTTTCCCTAACCCAGAGGCTGTCTCAATCAGAGTCATCATTCCCGAGAGTGACAACGTGAGCGTCGGTAATTTTGCAATTTTGTTTCGACACATCCCAGAGGCATTCTAAGTCAGAGTCACCATCCCCAACGAAGATTACGTAGGCCTGCGCTACTTTTCTTAGTTTCTAGCTCATTTATTCTATTTTTTTCATGATTAGAAATTCTAACAATTTTAGCTTATAACGGCATTCCTTATACTATTATTGGCGGTTTCAATTTCCCATTTTTCCTAGATGAGAATCCACTAGTAGACCGACAATTAAGGTATATTTAGATCAAAGGAACCTAAAACTGAACCGGGCCTATTCACATATCCCAAACTAGACACAAGCTCGACTATATTAATCTTATATTATCATTATTTGAACCCGAACAAAAACCCCTCTTTTCTATCATTTTCCGTTTTATTTTGCAAACTTCTTTATTCAAAAGACATTTTCAAATTTTAAATTTTTTATTTGTTTATTTATTTATTTATTTTTTAAATCAACTTAAACTACTTAAATAACACTACGACTCAAGTGTCCCATCCCCACACTTGAATATTGCATTGTCCCTAATGCAAAGATGGAAACACAACCTAGACTAAATAAACTACCACTAAAATTTAAATAAATAAAATATACAAAATCTACAAGTGGAAACGACTTAGCTGAATATGTGAGACTATCAACGTGCCAGTCAATTCCACATACGCCCTCCAATCCGAAACGCGCTAAGCAAACTGTTCCTAAATCGTGCACGCGAACGGAAGCGGCATAACACATCATACCTATCAAATAAAAATACAGACCAAACGAAATACGATAGATAATAAGTGTTTCAAAGTTCACCATCACAAACCAACCAGTTTAAAAGTATTTAAAATATGGGGGACAGACGGGATAAGATAAAACAGCATAAAAAGAAAAAATAAAGCATAAAAAAATACTCCTTCCCACTCCATCTGCTATCATCCCCACACTAATCCTCATCCTCATCCTCACTCTCTTCATCATCACCTTGACCATAAACCTGAAACTCTGGTATAGGATCCACATGTCCATACTGTCCAGAACCAGAACCACCCTGCTGACTAGAACCACCTGCACCACTCGGATCATAATACCCCGGCATCGGAAATTGAACCGGGTCGACAAACGGCTGGAAAAAATCAGGCACATCGATACTCATCCGACTCATCATATACCTGAGTGCTCCATCCTGCCTATCCTGTCGATAATCAATTCTACCAAACCCTTGATCTATGCGGTCATATAGTGAAGATAAAGTAAGCGGATCCGGTGGTGGCTGTCTCCTCGGGTACTGAGGCGCTGGAATCTCTCGTCTCTGAGGCGGTCTCTGTCGGGCTGGAGGATACATGCCCTGCATAACATCATCAGCCGGATGCCCTACTAGCGGCATAACCTGAGGCCCCTGCCTCGCATCTAACCAAGTAATAGGCTCTCCTAGAGTGAGTATACCCACAAGCTGAAGATCTCTAACCTGAAAATGCCTCGATGGCGCACCCACACGCAGCGTCGCCAAACTATACTTCTGAAATGCCCCCAAATTCTCTGCCAACTTTGTAATATAAGGACCCATGTCAAGCGCGGCCCTATGTCCTCCTCTACGTGCTCTATTCAACGACCAAGCCAACACACTCGCTAAATTCATATTCTGTTCTTCCACCAAACACATAAGCAAAAATATATCTATCCAATTTGCCTTATTCTTACCAGACTTCCTACCAACCAGAGTGGTAGAAAAAACCTTCAGTACATACCTATAAATAGGATCCCGAACAGACGTAATCAGATTAGTCTTTGCGAACCCCACATCAGCAATAGTACCCCAAAATCTCGCCAACTCATCACTGCCAAAACACAATTCTCTTTGATTCACATACACACCCCTCAGCCCAGTCACAAACTCAGGAGTCACTACCTCCTCCTCTGTATAGAAACCACTCGCTACAGTAAATTGTGGGATGGACATCTCATGAACCATCCTCCCTAAACTAAACGATAATGCATCATCCTCAGCAAAAGAACCCTCTTTATGCTGAAAAGTCGAATGGAATTCAACAACTAACTCGTCATATTGGGGCCAATGACAATCAACCATAGCACGCAATCTCGGACCTAGCAACCGCTCAACCCTATCCCGAGCACCCACACTAGCTAATCAATCCCAATCAATGGTCCAATGCTCAAGTATCTCAGTACGAATGATTTTTTGTAACTTTGTCCACTCCTTCGTATTGACTTCAAACTGTAAGAGTGGGTGCTCTCTCCTCAGTGGAATACGGGCATAATTCACCCGTTCCTGACCCCCATATCTAATACGTCTGCGCCTAAGGACAGGCACGGGCTGCTGCTGCTCTCTCGCGACACCTCTTGGGCGTGGAACTGGCCCTCTTCTTCTTTTTCCACCTGCTCCGCTAGAACTACCTTCACCTGACATATCTGCTAAGACAAACATATAGACAAAGCAAGCAGAGACATCAGCTATCACAAACTATTTTTGGTATTTTAAATTTTTTTTTTAAAAATTGGAACAACCGTATAGCATTCCATTCGCGGCTGAAACAGAAAATAAAGTGAAAAATAACAATCGGGTTACCGTTTACAAAAGCATAAGTTATAAACAACCTCGCCCGAATGGAGATTGAGTACGGGCGAAGTGTTTTGTACCTGTACGTGCATATAAGTAAACCCAAGACCCAAAAACTACTAAAATTAAAACGACTCCAAACATAAGACTCAATGTAAACTACCCCCTCCCGACACTTTAATTGTCCCAATTAAGAGCCAAGTGCCTACCAAACCGAACATTGAGTCCAAACTTGCGTAAAGAGATGTCCTTTAGTGATAAAAACTGAATTTAAGTCGAAAAATCCCGCCTAGTAAAAGGAGGTTTTAACCGGTTAAACTCACAAAGCAAGTTCGGATTTTTCATGGCAATGTGATATAGCAAATCAGTTCAATGGTAATAACATACCCAAACCATGCCTCCCGCAACCAGAAAACACTAACATTCGGCTAACCCAAGACATAGAACCAACCCGACATGAACCGACACCTAAATTATGCAAAACTAGACTCATACCTAGCTAATAAACGACTAATATACAGAAAATTACAAGAAAACATACCGGATTCGTGAAGAACAAGCTAAAAATTTCAACTTTTTAAGTGGAGAAGGGTGGTCCCGTGTTTGGTAGATTTAGCGGCTAATCGGGTGAAACGGATGGTTAAAATGGATGGGGAAGTGAAATGGGTGATGTGGGTGTAATTTGGGAGTAAAATGGTGAAGAATGGAGGTGGTTATGGCTGAAATGGGTGGTTTACGGTTGGGGATTCGCGAGTTAGGGTTTGGAGAGGTTTTGGGGAAAAAGCTGAAGCAAAAGGTTATAATGTGGGAAAGGGGGGCCTTCGCGTAGCGCGTAGCACAAAGGGTAGGAGCGTCGCGCATCGCGGCGCCTCACGGTTCTGAACTGGGGTCTACGCGTAGCGCGTAGTCTCGGGTTATTACGTGTCGCGCGACGCGAACACCCTTTTTTCACAGAAAGTTTCGAAATTTGGAGTCTCTCATGCCTTAGAAAAATTTTGCAACATACCCAAACCTCTCAAGAACCAATCCCAAATATTTTCTAACACTGGGGCTTACCTGGAACTCTGTTTTCTCGCCAATCCTTCCTCATCCTTGGTAATGAAATCCTGCAAATGACTCGAAACACAAAAACAAAAACCGAAACTCTACCAAAAACTACGTTAGATACGAAAGATAATAATAATAAAATGAAATACAACTGGTACAAACTCTACACTTAAGGTTTCCCTCAAAACACTAATCGGTGAAGGTAGGTGGGTCCTCAAGAGGAATTTCTTCCTCCTCGGTGGTGTCGATAGGACCTCCTAAGTAATGTTTCAAGCGATGTCCGTTTACCTTCCATGAACCTCCATCAACTTCGTCATACAACTCAATGGTACCGTATGGAAACACCTCCTTTACCACATACGGTCCGGTCCATCTAGATTTCAACTTTCCGGCTATCAATTTCAATCTCGAATTGAACAAAAGCACTTTATCACCTACTTGAAACTCCTTCAACCGTCGCAACCTCCTATCATGCAATGCCTTCGTCTTCTCTTTGATACTCCAAGATCGTTCGTAGGCGGTATCTCTAAGAGACTCTAACTCATGGATTTGAAAGAATCTCCTCCTAGCGGCCTCGGTAAGGTCCAAGTTTACGGTTTTTAGAGCCCAAAGCGCTCGGTGCTCTAGTTCTACCGGAAGATGGCACGCTTTGCCATACACAATCATGAAGGGCGTGGTTCCTAACGGTGTTTTGTAGGCGGTGCGGAATGCCCACAATGCATCATCTAGCTTTTTCGACCAATCCTTCCTACTTTTTCCTACCGTTTTCTCCAAAATCCTCTTCACCCCTCGGTTTGCATTCTCTACTTGCCCGCTAGTTTGCGGGTGGTATGCGGTAGAAAGACGGTGAGTGACCCCGTAGCATGCTAATGCCTTCTCCATGACGGAATTGCAAAAGTGCGTACCACGGTCACTTATGATGGCCTTAGGAACACCGAAGCGTGTGAATAGCTTCTTGAGGAATCTCACCACCACCCGGGCATCATTAGTAGGCAAAGCTTGAGCTTCCACCCACTTTGAGACATAGTCAATAGCCACGAGGATGTACCTATTCCCACTCGAAGAGGGGAAAGGTCCCATGAAATCAATACCCCAAACGTCGAAGATTTCAAGAACTTGAATGGGATTTTGAGGCATTTCATCATTGGATGAGATGTTGTCGGTACGTTGGCAACGGTCACATGTACTAACGAACTCTACGGCATCTTGAATTACCGAGGGCCAATAGAAACCAGTATCAAAAACCTTTTGTGTGGTGACATTCGGCTCATGATGGCCTCCCGTTAAACCCTCATGCACATGTCTAAGGATATCCAACCCTTCCGCTTTCGAAACACACCTCCTAAGTACTCGATCACTACCTATCCTAAAGAGGTACGGATCATCCCATATGTATTTCCTAGCATCCCTAAGAAACTTCTTTTTCTGTTGGTGGGACATACCCTTCACAATGTCCCCGTTTGCTAAATAGTTTGCTAAGTCCGAAAACCATGGCAAACCCTCAAACTCGACTCGAACGAAATCTATGGATTCGTGAGGGAATTTGTCTCCTATGGCATCCTTATGAATTTCCTCTCTCTTAGGGTCCTCTAAACGTGACAAGTGATCGGCGGCTACGTTCTCCACTCCCTTTTTATCCTTAATTTCAATGTCGAACTCGGAGAGCAAAAGAATCCATCTAATGAGGCGTGGTTTGGCGTCTTTCTTTTGGAAGAGAAAACGCAAGGCGGAATGGTCGGTGAAAACTATGGTTTTGGAGAGCACGAGATATTGGCGGAACTTATCAAACGCGAATACTACGGCTAAGAGTTCCTTTTCCGTGGTAGTATAGTTCTCTTGAGCATCATTTAGAGTTTTGCTCGCGTAGTAGATCGGATGAAAGTGTTTCTCGATTCGTTGGCCCAATACCGCACCTACGGCATAGTCACTCGCATCGCACATTAGCTCAAAGGGCAAGCTCCAATTGGGCGAAACAAGGATGGGGGCACTAATGAGTTTTTCCTTCAAAAAGTCGAAGGCTTTGATGCATTCCTCTTCAAAGACGAAAGGTACATCCTTTTCAAGGAGTCGGGTCATGGGGCGTGTGATCTTAGAAAAATCCTTAATGAAACGCCTATAGAAGCCCGCATGACCAAGGAAGCTTCGAACGGACTTGACACTAGTGGGTGGAGGCAATCTACTTATGGTATCTAACTTGGCTCTATCCACCTCTATCCCCTCTCGCGACACTTTATGACCTAAGACGATCCCCTCCGTCACCATCAAGTGACACTTCTCCCAATTAACCATAAGGTTGGTCTCTATACATCTCTTAAGCATCCTATGAAGATTAAGGAGACACTGATCAAAGGAGGTACCATAAACCGAGAAGTCATCCATGAAGACCTCCATCGAAGTCTCAAGCATGTCTTGGAATATAGCAACCATGCATCTTTGGAATGTAGCCGGAGCGTTGCATAACCCGAAAGGCATGCGGTGATACGCATAAGTGCCATAGGGGCATGTGAACGTCGTTTTATCTTGATCCTCCAGTGCGATGGGGATATGAAAATAACCCAAAAATCCATCGAGAAAACAGTAAAACTGTTGACCCGCTAGACGCTCCAACATTTGGTCAATGAACGGCAAAGGGAAATGGTCTTTTCGGGTGGCGTCATTCAACTTGCGATAGTCGATGCACACACGCCAACCGGTAACAGTACGAGACGGGATTAGTTCGTTCTTTTCATTCATGATTACCGTCATCCCACCTTTCTTTGGGACAACTTGGGTTGGACTAACCCACGGTGAGTCGGAAATGGGGTAGATCACCCCGGCATCTAACAACTTAAGCACTTCCTTCTTAACAACCTCTTGCATGTTCGGATTAAGGCGCCGTTGAGGTTGCACCACCGGCTTATATTCATCTTCCATGAGTATCCGGTGGGTACAATAGGCGGGGCTTATGCCCTTTATGTCCGAAAGTTTCCATGCAATGGCCTCCCTATTCTCTCTCAACACCTCTAGTAACCTACAATTTTCCCCCTCCTCTAACTTAGATGAAATAAGGACGGGCAAATCTGACCCCTCACCAAGGAAAGCATACTCTAAGTGGGATGGTAAGACTTTAAGCTCTAATGGGGTGGGTTTCTCTACGGGTGTACTCTCACTGTCGCTCTTCACCTCACTCAACTCTAACACTTCGGGGACATACTCTCCTTCTTCTTCCTCAATCTCACTCACTACTTCCTCCACTAGATCAGCTCCACTAATATAATCAAAACAATGGTCTACGCATGATAAGAAGGATTCTATGAAATAGACCGAATGACAAGGACTACTATGATCGTCGGAGCCGCTAGGGTGCTCCATGGAACGTGCTACCTCAAAAGTGACTCTCTCCTCACCGACGTGGAGTGTAATCTTACCGTCAAAGACATCAATGATGGCCTTTGCGGTGCGCAAGAATGGGCGTCTTAGAATGATAGGAACTCTCTCATTAGCTTCCATATCAAGAATGACAAAGTCTACGGGAAAGACGAACTTGTCGACTTTAACTAAAAGGTTTTCGATTATGCCACGCGGGTATTTCACAGATCTATCGGCTAAGGACAACGACATGCGAGTAGGGGACAACTCTCCTAGGCCTAACCTCTCGTACATGGAATAGGGCATGAGGTTTATACTTGCTCCTAGATCGGCTAAGGCCCTATACTCGGTATCACTCCCGAACAAGCATGGAATGGTGAAAAGGCCCGGATCCGTCAATTTTTCCGGGACCTTGTTCAAGATTACGGCGGAACACCCCCCACTAAGAGGGATGTTAGAGACCTCTCCTAACCTATCCTTACGCTTTAGAAGGTCCTTTAGGAATTTGGCGTATTTAGGCATGGATTGAAGGGCTTCTATGAACGGAAGATTGATCCTAAGTTGCTTGAAGATCTCTAAGAATTTCCCGTACTCTTTGGAGTAAGTTTGGTTTTTAAGACGGGATGGGTATGGGGCACGGGAAAGATCAGGAATGGGTGATGGAACGACTTGTTTGGGTCGTTTCTGTGCACTACTCTCGACTTGAGGCTCCTCGGTGTGTGCGGTACTTGCTGGGTTTAACCTAGATTGCACTTTACCGGGAGTCTCCATCTCAATCTCCTCATCTACGGGTTCCTCATCCTCTACCTCTACACTCTCGGGTATCACTACCTCTCCTAAGGTCCTACCACTACGGGTCGAGATTGCCTTCAATTGGTCGGACGGGTTCGGCTTTGTGTTGCCCGAAAATTGACCGGGAGGTCGTTCTTGCAGCTGGTGTGCAATGTCCCCGACCTGCCTTTGAAGGTCCAAGAAATTAGAATGGTTATTCTTGAGGTAGGTAGCATGTTCTTCTAAGGTTCGTTGGGTGGACTGGTCCTTAACTAGAATTTGGGATAACATAGCTTTAATCTCGTCTAGACCACTACCCAAATCTTGATTTTTTGAACCCTGATTATTTGACCCCCCACTATTGAACTGACCTCCTGTATTTGAACCTGAACCCCCACTACCAAACTGACCCTGCTGATTCGAACCCCCACTTGAATAGAAACCTGGCCCTCTGCTTTGATACTGGCCTGATGGGAAACCAGGGGGATTACCCAAAGAGCGGAAATTATTATTACTACGCCAGTTAGAGTTATTATTAAATGGGTTAGTGGGACCTCGGTTTTGACCTGCGATGTACTCGACCTGTTCTAGGGTAAGTGTTGGATAATCTACGGTATCATGACCTCCCCTATAAACCTCACACCTATCGACCTTTTTCTTAATTTCTAATAACTCTTTGGTGATATAATCAAGTTGAGATGCTACCTTTGAATCCGAGCCAACTTGGTTTACTCCTCGAGCGGTTGAGGAAGTACTAGTAACAGGAATGGAAGTCCTGCTGGTAGCACAATGATCGATATCAGCATGAGCAAAACTCTCAAAGAGATCATTGCAGTCGGCCACCGATTTCTTACCCATGAGATGGCCTCCTGCAGAGGTGTCGAATCGGGCTTTACACTCGGGGGTGAGACCATTATAGAATTTCTCTACGAGTGCCCAATCAGACAACCCGTGTTGGGAACAACGTGAGAGTAGGGTTTGAAACCTCTCCCAAGCTAAGTGATAAGGTTCGTCAGACTCCATTCGGAGCGAATGGATCTGATCACGAAGGCGAGATGCCTTAGCAGGTGGAAAATACTTAGCTAGGAAGGCATCCCTAAGTCTAGCCCATGTAGTAAAAGTACCTGCCGGCTGCGAATCAAGCCAAGTGGCTGCGCGGCCAGCAAGTGAAAACGGGAAGACTTGGAGATAGCGGGCATCAAGGTTAACACCTTCGATGCCGAAGGTGTTGCAAAGGCGGGTGAGACGGTTGATGTGGGAGGGCGCATCCTCGTCGTCACGACCGTGAAACTGACAAGAGTTGTTAATGGCGGTCATGATGTAGGACGGGATTTGCCAAGACTTGTCATTGGTGATTTGGGGAAGGGTGATAGGTGAATTCGCGGTATAACCTGCGGTGGAGCGTTGGTGGACAGTTTGGTTGTTGGCTATTTGGAAATAGGGTGGCGGACTCGGAGGACGGGAAGTAGGTGGGGAGCTATGGGGTGAAGACCTCGGTGTGAAGTCAAAGCTTGGTGGTAATGATTGGGGTGTAGAGTCAGAAAAGGCGAAAGATGAAGATGAAGGAGTACTAACCTTTAGAGAAAAAGACGAGAAGGAAGACTTGTCCGTAGGCGGCTTTGGCGGAGGTCCTTGCGAACGCGTATGGGGCATCCACTGAAAAACCGAAAAACAAACAAGTAAGTAGACTCAAAAACTAGACTCAACAAAAATATAAAACAACTACGACTAATTAGACTCCTATGACTCAAACACAATTAGCACGTATAAGATATCAAATAAGTCCAAATAAAGTAATTAACGCAATTGCCAAGAGTCCCCGGCAACGGCGCCAAAAACTTGATGTTCTAAAAGTAATCTAGTAAAAATAAACTAAATTATCCTAGATCTAGACACTAAGTAATAATCTAGACTCTCTTAAACTACACTACTACTAACAGGCAAGTGAACCGATCGACTCTAGTAAAGCTAAGGAAGTCCGGATATCGAACCCACAAGACTCTTATTAAATTACGCTAACGACTCTATCTAGACCTAGACTGACACGACACTAACCATTTTTTATTGTTTGAGGGGGGGGGGGGGGTTTACTAAAAATCCTAAAATTGAAATTAAAGTTAATTAAGCTAAAGTACGAAATAGATTAAGGTTGAATTCAGTAGAGATGAATGACTACCTAGACTAGAATCAGGATTGATTTAGGAATGGATTTTCTAATGGTATTAAAGTGCTATGGAACCAGGATCTTTGTGTACTAAACCCTAAGAAATCTCAGCTAAGACCTCCCGACCCTTCTCAGGAAGAAACCTAGGAGACTCTACAAAGCCGTTATGAACACCGGTTGTTAGACTTCCTCTCAGTCTTCTAACGTCTCTAAAAGTGCCCTAACATGACAACCTACCTCTCAGCACGGAAGTCTAAGGCAACTATGGGTTCTAACTTGGTTTAACAGACACGAGAATGACTAGGGAACTAAGACCGGCTTCTCTCAAAACCTATCTTAGCTATATGTTAAACCGTGACCTTCTAACAAACACGAGCCTCTCAGCGACAAGTTAAGCAGAAAACCTAGTTCTAATTGTATTTTAATTACTGTTTTTAAGGCTAGTGGCCAATTTACCCAAAGATTCCCGAACCCGCAAAGACTCGATAATCAACACAAACCCATTACATGAAAGACATTCACTAAAGTTTGTGTAAAACAGTAAACAATCAGCAATCAAAGCTAGATACGCATATGCACCAAATTAGAAGTTCCAAAGTTTGTTACTTTTTGAGATTAATCCATAAACACAATAAAATCCATAAAAATCCAAACTTTGTTCAATCTTTCATCTAATCTAGATAGTTCAAGAGTTTTATCCAAGCATCATGGTAAAAAAAATCAAAGCATAATGTTTAACAAAGGAATTCATGATCAAAAGAATGAAAACACAAGAATAAGGAAAACCGAATGATAAAACCCGAATGTTCTTCTTTCCTAAGCTTCTGTCTTCAACCGAGTGATTCCCGTGAGTTAGAATGCTTCAAAAATCCTAAAACTTGCTGCAAAATTCGCCCTCAAGAAACCCTATTCGTCACCAGGTTAAACTTTGACTTTAAGATGTTTATATATGATTTGCAGCAACAATTCTGCAGCAGGAACAAACTGGGCCGAAAACAACACTCGTCGCGTCGCGCGTCGAGCGACAGGTTTCTACGCGACGCCTTCACTTCTGGGCATTACAATTCCAATGTTACGCGTTGCGCGTATCCTCCCTCCTCAGGGGTGTCGCGTGGCGCGTAAACCTGTTTATGTCATATTTTCTCTTTTTTCCGTTCCCGTTCAGCTCCAACTCGACCCGATTACAACCGTTTACTCTTTTCAGCATATTTTGACTGTTTTTCGCTCCTTTCAGCAACCGGGACCTACACAAACACAAACTATCAAAAAGAACTAATCTAACTACAAAAACGCAACGAAACTATACGAAAATTATACGAATTCTACACGATTAGTAGATGTATTTTGCAATACATCAACGGGTTTTTTAAAATTTAATGTTATATAATCAGTAATAAAAAGTTTATATCTATAAAAACATGTATATTACATGGTTTGAATACATTAATTTATATTTAATATAATTTGACTTGCATCAATATTTAGTAGGGGTGCAAACGAGCCGAGCTGCTTGCGAGCTACTCGAGATAACGAGCCGAGCTTAAACGAGCTCGAGCCGAGCTCGAGCCTAAGAATAAGCTTGTTTATTAAACGAGCCCGAGCCCGAGCTTCACTTTTCGAGCTCGAGCCGGCTCGCGAGCCTTAACGAGCCTTTTATTTATATAATGTTTTTAATATATTTAATATATATTTATAAAATAATAATAATAATTAGTATATATAAAATTAAGATAAATATAATTAAATAATATGTATTATGTTATATATAAAAACTATAATAAAATTTATATAAAAATAATTATAAATATATATAAATTAATTAATATATAATAAACGAGCCGAGCTCTAGCTTGTAAAGCTACCAACGAGCCGAGCCCGAGCTTCAAAATTAGAGCTCGAATCGAGCCGAGCTCGAGCTCGAGCTCACAGTAAGTTAAACGAGCCGAGCTCGAGCCTAGTCAAGCTCGGGCTTGGCTCGGCTCGTTTGCACCCCTACTATTTAGTTAAAAACAAAAGTTATATAATTAAATTTTAAAATTTTCTTAAAATAAGAGATAATTTAAAATAAATGTGTTTTATTACTATAATTAATATTTTTCTTTAAATATAAATCATTATTAAAAAAAGAAAAGTGTATTTAATAAGAGAGAGAAGCGGAAAAAAAATTATTAGAAGAGATATGGACGTGACACATGGCATAAATGATTTTCGTTTAGTATATTGTATAGATTAAATGGAGTGCCTTAAACATAAAAGTTCTCATGGCTTGGTGGCAAAGCCACACTCCTTACTCCCCATCCACCCGGGTTCAAACTTTGAGGATGACCTTTTTCTTTACTTTTTTTTAATCCACTTTTTTTAGTTCAACTTCTCTTGACGTCGTATCGCTTATATTTTGGTTTGAGCCCGCGACCCCGCCACGTAGCGCGGGAAACAATCACTAGTTACAAATATTATGAGTATATAAAGTTTATTTATTTAAAAAGAAGAAAATGAAAGAGTTATGTAGGTGAATTTTCTGGCCCAATTACTTGAGCCCAGATGCACCGTAGAACCCAATCCACACCTGTAGGGTTTTTAAAACAAAAGTTCTCGAAAGTATCTCGCTTCGGCTAGGGTTTTTACTTTTCACTCACTGTCGTCAAATTCTCTGATCGAATCGATTCGATTCATGGAAGCTAGGACCAATCTTTAAAGTTCCGTTGAAATTCATTCTTTGGTGTGTTGAAAAATGGCAACAACGAACCCGTTTAATCTTTTGGTTGATGATGACAACGATGATCCAAGCCAGCTCGTAGCTAATCTACATCCGGCGACCAAGAAATCGCCGCCTGCTAAGCCCGTACCCAAGCTTCTCTCTAAGCCGCTTCCTCCTGCTCAGGCTGGTAAATTCGTATTATGAATATGAATCCTCTTTATTTCATTTTTTATACAAATGGCTATGCATAAGATATGAATATTATGTATTTACTGTAATTGAATGTAGAAGTTCACAAGATATGAATATTATGTAATTAAATATAGTCTAGAAACATTTTAATTGATTTTTATCAAGATTGGTTGGGTTCATTTGTAGTGCAAGAGGCTAAGGCTGATGGTCAGAGGGGAGGAGGACGGTATGGTGGACGTGGAAATGGTCGTGGCGGACATGGGTTTAACCGTGATTCTTCTGACAATGAGAATTCTTATGGAACCAACAATGGCTTTAATGGAGGTTACAAACCTTCAGAAGATGGAGATGTTGACAAGTCCTCTGAAAGACGTTATAGTGGGCCCCGTGGAGGGTATCGTGGTGGTCGTCGAGGTGGCTACACTAATGGGGATGCACCAGATGGTGAACGCCCCAGGAGGGTGTTCGAATGACGCAGTGGGACCGGCCGTGGGTGCGCACTTTTTCATGTTATCATTTATTCAACTGATTAAATTTTAAGTGAAATATTTATTTTTTATTAATTGATCATATCCTTTTAATTATGTCTTCTGGTTTGCAGTAATGAGTTTAAGCGTGAAGGTGCTGGTCGTGGCAACTGGGGAACTGCGACTGATGAGGGTGCTTTGTAAGTATACATGTTTTGATTATCAAGTTCTATTTTTTTATCCTATTAAATTTTGATAGCTAGATATTATCAGAGAAAGTGAAATTTCTAATTATGAAATTGTTGTTTTTAATTTTTATTTTAGTGAGCCTGAAGAACCTGTGGTTGAAGTCGAGAAGAATGTGGAGTCTGAGAAGCCAGATGGACAAGAAGATGGAGTTGATACCAACAAGGAAAATCTTGCGACTGAAGTAGAAGAGAAGCAGCCTGAGGAGAAGGTAAGTTTATTGCTTTAGCGTGTTTATATTCTTTTATGGTTCTCAATGTGCCAACAGTTTTGGAGATTTGAGGATCATAGTTCTACAATTTTTTATGTAATGAAGTAAAGACTAAATACTAATATTATTTGTAATTATATTGGTCTGGCATTTCTTTGAACTATAACTTAAACCAAAAAGTTAATTAACTCTGGTTTGGTTACCAGGGTAACTGTGTAACCAGCTTTTTTAAGTTGACACATTTACAAATTTGTATTATACAAAGTAAATAACTAAAACACGTTTATTATTACAATCTCGTACAAGGTTATATACCCATTTTTACCTCATCTTTTGAGTTCGTAAAAAGTTCATCATATTTGTTTGTTGGCTGCTTCAGCTTCAAGTTCATATCACCAGTTTTGAGAAGTGATTGTATTTTAGTGTAACGTGTAGAACAAAAAAGCCTATTTAACAAGATAAATTGTAAAGTTGTAAACTTTTTGTTCTTTATATTCTACAGTTTTACACTAAATGGTGCACAAAAACAAATTTTTTTTATCAGGTTTTATCATCTGAATCAACACCAAAAAATTCCGTTCGGTTTACACTAACGTGCACAGTTTTTGGTTTTCCGGTTAGCTTTGTTGAACATCTCCAAGGTTTTGCCTATGATCGAGATTGACTGTCTTTAACATGTTTTTGTTTTCTTCTCATATTATTGTTTCTGTTTTGAGTTTCTATGTCAATCCACTTATGTTTTTCTTGTTGAACTGCACACATAGGAAATGACACTGGAGGAGTATGAGAGGGTGCTAGAAGAGAAGAGAAAAGCGTTGCAGCCACTGAAATCTGAGGAAAGAAAGGTTGCATTGGATAAAGATCTAGCAAAAATGCAGCTGCTTTCAAACAAAAAGAGCGATGTGGACATTTTTGTCAAACTGGTAAAAACACTTTCATTTTTTCAAGAATTCGCCGTTTCTTTGGTTCTGTTTTCTACCGGAGCTCACACACACACGTTAATTTCTATTGCTATCAGGGATCTGAGAAGGATAAGCGCAAAGAGGCTGCTGACAAGGAAGAGAAAGCCAAAAAGGTGATAATCTTTTATTTTTGGTCTAGTTGATGACCCAAACTTTCTAGAGTTACTAAATGATCAGAAAACACCTTTGTTGATATTGAGAACCCTGTGTGAATGATTTTTTTTAATGGAACAGTCGCTAAGCATCAATGAGTTTCTGAAGCCTGCTGAAGGGGAACGGTTTTACAGCTCAGGTGGACGAGGAGGTAGGGGCCGTGGGCGTGGGTTCAGAGGTGGATATGGTGGTGGAAACAGAATGCATGACGTGGCTGCACCTGCCATTGAGGATGTTGGTCAGTTCCCATCATTGGGGGTCAAGTGAGTTTTATATTATATCTTGCTTGCGGATGTTACTTTTTCTTAATTTATAACTTAAACAACGGTGGTATGTTTTAAGTGTGTAAATTGTCTAGTACGGTCTTGGGTTGCTTTGTCTTGAACCGTGACTTGGTATTGGTTACCATTTGTCGAAAGTGTAGGCCATTTTGAGGTTACCATTTTTATTGCCTTGAATGTTACACAACTCAAAAGTCACTTCTGATTTGGAGTCATCTGGGCCAGTTTTTAAGTAGTTATTGTTTTCTTGTATCCTTCAAGTGATAGGCATGTTCGACGCCATTTACATTTGTTCTTGTTTAAGACATTGCAGTCAAAGGCGCACAACACAGCCATAAATAACTAGAGGTGTAAACAAGCCGAGCCGAGCCCGAGCCTAACACTAATCGAGCTCGGCTCGTTAGATTATCCTGAAGCTCGAGCTCGAGCTCGGCTCGGTTCGAGCCTATAGATTTTGGCTCGAGCTCGGCTCGTGGAATGAAAATAAAGCTCGACTCGAGCTCGTTTATAGGAAGCCTTAAACGAGCCAAAGCTCGGCTCGAGCTCGATTTGTGGGGTTAAATTGAATAATATATTAAATATATAAGAAAATAATATAAAATTTTACTAGGCTTGTTAAGGCTCGCGAGCCTAAACGATCTTAGAAGGCAAAGCTCGAGCTCGGGATCGATAACTAAACGAGCCATATTTTAGGCTCGAGATCGGGCTCGGGCTTGTTTGAGCTTTTTACCGATCCAATCTCGAGTAGCTCTCGAGCCGGCTTGATTCGTTTACACCCTAGCCATAACACCTTGCATCCATCAAGGCACACATGCAAAATTCTGGCCAACTATACAAAAAAAACCCGTTTTGAACAGGTTTGAAATAGCTAAAACTAGTTTAAAAACATCCAAAAGTGGCTTGAAACTAGCCTAATGTCTATGGAAATCGCGGTCCAGTTCAGCTGGTTTTGAATAATTTTTGCGCCGAATCCGCAGCCTGGGCCTTTTTATTCAACACGAAATCGTATCATTTTCATTGTATTAAGATATTCAAGGACGAAAGAACGTTCTACTTGGACTGCTTGGTTTTCCCGGCGGTTCCAAACCGTATATTGAACCATGATACTCCTAATCCGGCTTTTCCTGGTGGATCCAAAGCGTATATTGAACCGTGATACTCCTAATCTGGTCAAACCGGTCAATTTATCTCGGTTCGAGCGATGACTTATTATCATGTTGTAGGTAATATTCTTGTGAAGAAGACACTCATATCATAGAGACCCATGTAATCTATCATGCAAGGAATTTTCCTACCACATATTTTCATAGTTATGTACCATAGAGTCTAAAGTCTCATTTATGAGGGTGAGCCGGTGAGGGAAGAATAAATCATTTTCAGAATATACGAATCAAGAGATTTCCTAAGGATTTCTTTTGATTTGGACTCGTAGGCAGAGGTGGTTTAGTGGCATGTGTGGCATGTGCCGTCGAGCGGGGCACGTAATTTTGATTGTTTTCGAGGGACATAAAATTTTTAAAATTTTTATGTATTATATATATAAAATTATATTTTATAAAAAACTATAAATATATATATATAGGGGACGATTCCACTAATAAGTGGTTTTTCGCTAAGAAATACTAAGAAGTTGGTCAAACGAACTCCGATTGAGCTCATTTCAGCGGCGTTGGAACTGTCTCATCGAACCCGAACCCTAACCCGGACCCAAAAACCTAAACCCCACTCCACCCGCATCCCCAAAAACCTAAACCCCCCTCCAACCCTACCCCGAAAAGCCTAAAACCACCACCCCCACCCCCAAAAACCTAAACCTACCCTCACACCATCCCCTAAAAACCTAAACCTACCCTTACCCACAAAAAAAAAAAACCTAAACCATAAAATCTAAACCCTAAGGCTAAACCATAAGCCTAAAACCTTAAAATTCAAACGTAAAATCTAAACCGTAAAAGCTAACATGGTAGAGTTCGACGAGACGGTTCTAACGCCGCTGAAATTAGCTCAATTGGAGTTCGTTTGATATCGTTTCTTAAGGTTTTTGTCATTTCTTAGATTTTTTAACGAAAAACTATTTCTTATTTGATCCTCCCCCCTCTATATATATATATATATATATATATATATATATATATATATAATATCCACATGAAACATCTCTACACATATCTTTTCTCCATATATTGGTTGTAAAATTTTTGCTTCCTTCCCTTTTGCTGATGATGTTACATACAGACCTGCAAGAAAAAGGATATTCATCAGCCACAAACCGACGGGAAAAGATTACCTAAAAAATTTAGCTATACAGAAAGAAATACAATTCTCTGATCTATACTGGATCGGAAACCTTGCCTTACAAGATCTTAAAGTCACCTCAAATTTACAGGGTAAGGATACAAAACATTTTATTGCACAAAATTAAATCACTCCGGAATTACCACATAATTTTCATTGGGAAAACTATCATCTTTTGGCTGAGGGACACTATTTACAAATCTGGTCCCATACAAATTGATCTTTCTATATTTTTATTTTTGTTTGGACATTTATTAGCTAAATGTGTTTCATCTCCACAAATAAAACATTTACATTTTCTAGTTTGTGGTTTTCTAACATATTTTCTTTTATAGTAGGGTTTATAATTTTTATTGTATGTTGTGCTTTTTCTAAGCTTTTTCTTTTTCTCATAAAATCCGTAAGCTTGGAGTGTCTAGATTGCTGTTTTACAAAATGCATAAGCATTTCTTTTTAACTGTTCTTGTAAAGCTATTTCTTTACATTTTTCTTCTAGTATCCCAAATGTATAAGTTATTCTAGGTCCATATATATATATATATAGGACAAACCCCCTGACCTGGCCACAGACCCCTTTTTTGATGTAGACATGATTCGAACCCAAAACCTTCACTATGAGAAGTATTGGGGCTACTGTTGCACCAAATATAGGCCTCTTTTCTTGTGGACTCATTGGCCTTTTTTATTTTGATTTGAAGACACATTGGTCTTTGTAACAAACATCTAGGTCTTTGCTTTCACAAAAAAGATGATGTGTAGAGGTTTCAAATTTATACTCTATGGCAAATAATGTGTGCATCGGGAAATCTCACAGGCAGTCAATTTAATAGAGAATAACTATTACACTAATTTAAGAGATGTTCCCACTAGTCATAAACTTAAAATGTTCAAGTGTATCACTAACATGTCATATTTCCGGTTAAAGTAGAGCCTATCAGTATATCACATAGAGATCTTAGTCTTTTCATTTTTAGGCCTTGAATGTGATAATCTAACAATAAAATGATGTACCATCATTTCTCATTTATACAGAATCTCAATTTTGAATTTTTAAAGAGCACACGAAGCAAAAAGTTTTTGGTATTTTTGATTTTTAAGAGAACACAAAACAAAAGTAAATTTTTTTGTTATATTAAAGTCCCTAAACTTGTTTGCTATATCTGGGAAAGCATTTCACTGGACCGGGGGGGAGTGTTTAAAGTCCTAAACGCATCAAGAAAACTCAAAAAAGTCTCCTGACCAAATTTTGTTATATTAAATTCCCTAAACTTCTCTACAGCGCATTTACTTGTGAATTTTTTTTAAACAGTTTGTTACACCTCAAAATTAGTTAAAACTGATGAAGTGACATTCTACTTTTTTATACGAAGAATTGTATAATCTTATTTTGAACGGTTATTGAGTCGTTATTTAATTATTTGTTCTCATAACGTAAGCAAGTTTAAAGACTTAAACATGGTAAAATTAACTTGAAAGATTTTTACATGTATGTTTATGAAGTTAAAAATATTAAAATTACGTGAAAGAATACCTAATGGCAGTCATGGGTCCACCGTCCATTAAACTTCTATTTTATAATTTTAAAGGATTAAAATATAAATCGCTTTATCGAGATCAACATTTTGTTATTTGGTTTTAGTTTCATTTTAAACGATGTATAAATATCAACATGAATATAGAATAAAAAATCATAAATCGAAACAAATTGACAGATTCAACCGGTTGTGGACATCATATACCGTTTGCGCCTTTATTATATTTATATTTATACTCTTAAAATACAAAATTATATATAATATTTTAAAATTAAAAAAATTGTTTTGAAACCATTTATTAAGTTTTTGAATTCTCAAACAAATGAATACAAGATCGAAACCCAACATAGAAACCAAAAAACAGAGGTGATATATGCTGAATTTATGTCACAATATGTTGAATTTATGTCACAATTGGCAGGCATATATTGTATCTTTTTCTTCTTCTTTCTTTGTAATCTGTTCTTGACTGCCTAAAAGATCTACCTCCTCCCGTCACGTAAAAGTGATTGAGATAAAGGACCTGCAAAATGACCTCAATAAGTTCTTGAAAGCGGTTTAAAAAATCGCCTAACATGTACTCAAATGCAAATTGTTACCTTGGACTTGGACATTGTTCCGTCCACGAGGACTATTGGACGAGGGTCTCTCAGTGAGTTCAGCACACACCAAACGACTTAAAAGTAAGCCCGCGATACAAGCACCAATCATCAACATAGCAAAAACCGCATCCCACCCTTTTGTGGAAAGAAACCCGGTCAAAAGCGGGCCTAAAGCAGCCCCAACGGAACCAGTACCGTCAATAATAGCAGTTACAGTAGCCAGGGCCCGAGAGTCACCTTTCAAGGAGCTATGTGTGCCGAGATCTGCAGAGACTGCTGTTGTTATAAGTGCATACGGGCCGTTTACACATAGGCCCGCAATAACCATCAGTATGATGTTCATGGTCTTTGAGATGTTTCCATATGAACGGTATAGAAGCATTGATGGAATCGCAGCATACATAAAAGTGGCTGCTGTCGTGGCTCGGGCCTTCAGTTTATCAGATATATATCCTGCTAAAATTCCTCCGACTATCCCGCCTACATCGAATAAAGTCGACAGGTTTCCCGCAGATTTTACTGACATACGCTCTCCACCAATTTCTGTAACATTACCAACCCAAAAGAGTACACCCAGGAAGAAACACACAACTTTTAGCCATCACCCATATGCAATATAAAGATAAATAGACCATAAGCATCAAACTTAATCTTGGTTTTAAAAAGCGAGAAGCACACCGAGGCGACAAGGTCTAAAGAGACGCAAAGCGAAAGCGGTGAGCTTTTCGTACGCGAGTCGCAAAGTGATTATGTAATTTTTTTTATACATATCATAGGTTTTTAGCATCCCCTACCCAAAATTTAACTATCATAAGCTTTATATATGTTTTAACATCTAAATTACCTACATTTATAACCTTAAAAGCCTGCTTTATAACATTCTGCAACAAAAAAAGGACCATGTATATGAGGCGCGCGCCTCACTTACGCCTCATGCCAATTTTTTGCAAAAAAATCGCACCTCAGCTACGCTTTTCATTTACACGCGCCTTAGGTCAACAAAAGCGATGCCCTTTGCGCCTGAGGTCGCCTCGCGCCTAGGCGCGCTTTTTAAAACCAAGAACTTAACAAGAATCAGAATACATGTTTATAACCACGTATTGTTGGATTATCATAAATTTCTTTTTTGGTAAGCAATGAGACCCGTTAGCATAAAACTAACCGGACCCATCAATACCCTACTAACCAACAGGATCAGGCTTGAGCTAGGCAGGTGGCCATTATGACAGTAAAAACAAGATTCGAACATGAGACCTCTGTTAGTAGGGAACGAGGTCTACGCAACCCCTTAAAGGTTGAGAATCTTAAAATTAGTGTATTGGGTGTTTGGATTTGTGTTTTGGAACTCTGATTAGCTAGGCTTTAGATCATCCAAGGACCAGATTATATCAAACACCAAATGTATTATTTGATTAAAACAACTTTAAACAGTAAACATATTCGAATACCATCTTCTACAAGCAGTTTTATTATATTACATTATATTATAGGTGATTCTTATTAATCAGTTATATTGAAAATACCTGTTTGGCTTAGATAGAACGGCAACCAAAAGAGGAAGGTGTAGGCGACAAGTTTTGAGAAGAAAAGACATAACGCAAACGGAATGACTCCGGGAATGAAACAAGCTCCGATGAGTCCAATCCCTTTCCGATGCACAGACGAGATCCGAGGCACGGGGGCTTCTTCATCGTTGGAAGTACCTTCTTGTTCTTCCCACACGCGAATCACCCCTCGAGCATTCGGAGAAGAATCACTTGGATACGGAAACCCTACGTCTTCCGGATAAGCAGCCAGGAACAGAAACACCATGATTCCGGCACCAACTATGAAAGCTCCCGGGAGAATAAACGACCACCCCCAACCGTAATCCAGAACGCTGGCAGCAAGAAGAGACCCGCTGATGTTACCCACGGACGTGTGAGCGTTCCAAATCCCCATTATCAACCCTCGCCGTCGTTTACCGAACCAATTACCGATCACGGCAACCACAGACGGCCATCCGGTCGCCTGAAACAATCCGGCAACCATTTGCATCCCCAGAAAGTACCAAAACCGATGAACGTCCCAAAAGTAACCCATCCCGAATAACGCCACGAATATTCCGCTGCCGATCATCCCCGTCGTCAAAAACAACCGGAGATCCAAAGTGTCCCCTAAATGCCCGGCGACGAACATCCCTAACGAATAAAAGGCGAGAAAGGCAACGTCGATTTCACCCAGTTTAAAGGTACCGTCTTTGCCATTGAACGGAGGCCATCCCTGTTGGTCGGAATACGTATCGTTGATGCCGGATTTGACGAACAGGTCTCCCATCGGCCACGGGAGGACGTTATCGGAGTCGTTGATTGGGTGAGGATCGAGAACGCTTTTGACAATGCTACTCGGCTTTCGGGAGGCATGATAAGCAGTGTAGGCGATGAATGTGACCAAGAGGATCAAATATCTGTAGGTTTTCAAACTCCAATCCTTACCCCTGAGGCTTCGTATGAGCAGAATCCCAGGCGGTATTCCCCTGAATCTAGTCATGGTGATGAAGGAACAGAATTTCGTGTGTTTAAACCCTAAGTAATAATAAATAAACATATATTATCATGGGATCGGAGAAAGGGAGGAGAGAGAGGGCGAAGTTGGCGGGAGGACAATGAGATTGAGAGGAGGGGAACGTGGCGTGTTGCTCATATCATATATGGGGTGGGGAAATTTGGTTTCAAGCGCTGGTTACGTGGATTTTCAATACTCAATTCTACTTGCCTATTATTTTAAATATTCAAAACTTGTGTATCTACAATCTAGTGGTTTGGTTGGGTCTTATGATCAAAGTGTGGTGTGACGGGTGATAACGTTTGTGAAACGTTATAGCTTAGGTAAGCTCTCTTTTGGTGAGCTTGCGGAGACACATACAAGTGAGTTCTATGTGCCATTTTCAAATATGTTTTGGGTTGCACTACAAGCTAAAGTTTTTGAATTGATAGCATGTGGTAGCTTCCAAAAACCATCCGGTTTTCCTTAGTTTGAGGTTGCTCCAGATGAGAGGGGGCTGGTCCAGTATAGATCCGCCTTGGTGACTGATGGAGTAGGTAGGCCTAGGATAAATGAGAAGTAATAGACCTAGCCTTGTGTTACCTTATCGAGCGTCACCTCACCAAAATCTACCTTGGCCTTGTCTTGATCTCGTCTCTTATAATACCTTGCCTTAGGCTAATCTGGCCCGCCTTTCCCTAGCTTAGCCTGGACATGTTTCACCTAACTCTACCTTAGCTTGCCTAAGTAATATTACCCAGCAACAAAGAAGTGGGTTTAATGACTAAAACTCAGCAAAAACAACATTGGGTCCATTGGGCCCGAACCAACCTACATTAGATAAGCCCATTAGGGTTTACCAATTTGGCCTCTATAAATAAAAGCTCACCCATGCATACTATCAACCCCATGAGGCAAGACATAATATCACTACTAACATCTCTTATATCTCCTTCCAATAAACCTGTCCTTACCATCACCACCCTCTCCTTGATAGGAAGGGACTCCTTGCCTGATGAGGAACAGATCATGGTTCCCTTCCCAGTCATGGCCAACCACATCACCATGGGTAGATCCATATCACAACTCCATCTCTTATCTTTGATATATATATATATATATATATATATATATATATATATATATATATATATATATATATATATTTCTATGTTTCATGTATCTTATATACTTTATTATGAACAAATTACTGACTTGAGCGTCGGAGTGCCCTCGGAGCTAATCCCCCCGGCCCCCTTAACGTAGATCTCCTTTGTCGTTGCAGCTCATATTGAAGATTGGAATAGCTAGACACGGTCCAATCTCATATCAAGCCCGACCCGGATTTGGATGCAACAACAAGTGGTGCCCACCGTGGCACGAACAAAACATGCCTCGTGTTCCCTACACAACGGCCGGATTTGTGCTTCGGGTGCTCTCCATAATATTCATATTTATTTTCATTACTCGAAGACATCAGATCTGGTTCAGATCGTCCTAGACGGCGTTCTCGTTGCAACTGTCTGTGCTATTCGCTAAGATCAAAGCCTGGTACACAAGTTTCTCTATTAAAATCTCTCTAAAAACCCACTTATGTGTGTGATAATAGATCTTTGGACCTCTTGAAAAAGTTAACATCATATGCTTTAAAAAGATCACACGAAAACGATTTGTATGAAATCTACTACAGTCTTGTTTTTCGACCCATTCAGAAACATTCACAAGAACTGGTTTATGAGTTTTTAGAGATGTATAACCTTTTTCAAATCTAAAACCTTACATTTATAAGGTGAATAGGTTTTACCAGGAGGTATCTCATTCACCAATTTTCTTTTCCTCAAATTAAGATGGTATATATTTTTACATATTTAAACATCCATAAAAAGTAAACAAAATAGAAAGATGGAGATATAAATCCCAAATCTCCTCCATAATCGAACGTTTTAAGATACAACGGATGTACAACTCGAATAGCACGACCGCATGATTTGTGAGATGTTATCTCCCATGCTTTGTTTATTTATTTATTTATTTTTTCCCCTTGCATGTTAATATTATTGTCCATGTATACAAACGTGTATAAAGCCAACATTCATGTGAATACTCGCATTTGGTTCACATTTAAATAGTCTAAAAAAATAAAAAAAGGAAGAAGAAACCTTGAATGACCTTAAAATTTCGTAGAAAATATATGGTTCACAAGTATAACAGGAAATAAGAAAAGAAAGTCTAATAACAACCATTTTACAATTATATATTAGTATAAAAAGGTATTATAAAATAATATTTTTTAAGGCATGAGGTCTTATAAGGGTAAAATGATAGCTTTTGACCCTATTGATTTTCTTACAAAAGTATGACATGCACTCAATCTCTTTTTAATGCTTTGGTTCTATCCACCTTTTGACATTGACACCTTATACTCTTAATTTTTATCCATATAAACTTTTTTGACAAAACCAAATGGCTATGGTTATTAAGGACAAAAAAATAGTCTTCCATATGACTTGACTGGTTTTATCAATTCAGAGTTAATTCTTTGTATTATCCAACGGTATGTTAGTCTACTCTTGGTTTTTCTTATAGTCTTGCCTTCCTGGTTTCATCTTTCTGCCTTGCCTTCATGTATCTTAGGTTCTTGTGTAATGGGTCTCCTGAGGCTACCCACGTTATCAATGTAAAATATGCTAAACAGGAGGTAGGTAAGTTAGTTTGCCATGAACCTCCCCATGTCAACTACACACATGTCTGACACGTTTTGTCCAAAGTAAAATATGTTAAATTTGGGCATTGTCCAATGTAATATGTTAAATTGGGCATTATCTGTCTTAGATGAATTGTATGTATTTATTAAAAGATAAATTTACTTTCTTAAGGCCAGCTAAAACTTTGAAGGAACTAATGAATTGTCACTGTCTTCTTTAAAATAAATAAATAAAAAATAAAAAAAATTCTCTGACACATTGTAAGAAACATGTTATCAAGTCAATTCACTTTCAAGTTAAGGTCTACTTTTTCTGACACATTTAAAGGCTCCAAGCACATTGTACAAGAAGCAGGTACGAAGAGGTGACAAAAGGTCACTATGTCAGGGGGCAGAGCCTCTAGCAAGACATGATTCTTTCCTTGAACAAAGCATAAGCTACCTTGCCTGACCAGAGTCCCACGTTACACTGTCTTACCTTGCAAGAGGCCCAAATCAAGCTACCTTGCCTTGCCAAAATGGAAGCTACCTTGCATTGCTAAAGCACGAGCCACCTTATGTAACAGTTGAAATAAAATAAAATTACTAGGCATTAGAACTGTAATGATTAAACTTCTGAACACTATATATTTTGTGACATTTGTATCACAGTTTAGTAGGCATGGTATTTAAGACTAAAAGTACTTTCTTAAGGCTAGATAAAACTTTGATAGACATAATGAGTTGTCATTATCAAAACTTTTTTTTATATATAAAAAAAATATATTAAAAAAAAGAAGTACAAGATAATAATAATAATAATAATAACGTGTCATCTTTTTCTGACATATTCTATAACTTTTTTGATGAAAAGATAAGTCATCTTTTTCTGACACACTTTGAAGAGTGCAGGTTCAAAGAGGTGACTAAAAAGTCACTGTATTTATGAAGGGGAAACCTATGGCAAGGACCAGGTTTCCTTACATTCAACAAATGATTCAGCAAATGCCAAGTCTTATAGCCTTGTTAGAGTCCCAAGTCAGATCACCTTGTCATGCTAAAGCTCCAAGTCATATCAACCTGGCTTTCAAAATCTCCAAGCTCAGGTCACCTTGCCTTCTCAAAGCGCAAGTCACATGGCCTTTTATGTGGGAAGTTCAACTCGCCTTGGCTAACCAAGGCCCAAATCACCTTGCTTGGCCAGACCTCAAGTCGCTGGTGAAGGTCATCTTGTCTGGTCGGAGCCTAGGTCGCCTTACCTGACCAAACCTCAAGACACCTTACCTTACCTGGAAAGACTTCAAGTCACCCTACTTGTCTAGCTCCTAAGTAACCTTTCCTCATCATAGCTTAAGATCAAGTCATCTCCGTAGCTTCTTAAAGCTAACATGGCATAAATTTTGAACATAAAATCATATCCACACACTTCAACATGATCAATGCAAGAACAAATGTATTGTTGAATCATCCAAAGCGCGAATCACAACTTTCAGCAGCAAGTCATGACTTATTACTTAACGGTGAGCACCTCATAATACTGCTCCATGAGTTCCGGCCTTGACCTTCTCATGTAAAGGGTGAGCTCTTAAAACAATAACGCTCCATGGGATCCGGCCTTGACCTACCCATGCACAAAACTGTGCGGTAAACAATAAAAAGCACTCATTAACGTGGCAGCAGTAAAAAGCCCTCACTAAAGAGGCAGCAATAATAAATCCCTCACAAACGAGGCAACAATTTTTTCACCAACAGCAAACAAACAACATAGCAAAACAAAGATGCATAAAGGATAAATGGCACATGGCCAAACTAGGGAAGCTCTTTCCATTTCAGCAGCAAGTCATGACATATTACTTAAGGGTGAGCACCTCACCTGATGTTCCATCATGAAGTCTAGCCTAAACTTATATATTTATTAAAGGCCAAGCGCCCCGCCTTATGTCGCACCATGAGACATGATGTTCATGACTAATACCTCCCTTGGTGTTATACCATGAGGACTGACCTTCACTTATTATTTTCTCTAGTCGAGTGCATTGCCTGGCACCATTTTACTTGTAGTTCTACCCCGCCTCCTAACATGGGAACTCACCATGAGAACTTACCTGACTGCTAAGAGAACCTTACTCGGCCAACTGACAAGCCAACCTATCCTAGCCAAACATGTCATGGCCACACTTGTCATGAAAAAATATATTATAGCCACACTTTTCCTGGCCAAGCGTGTCAGGGCTAAAACTCAATTGCTTTTTCAAGATTCCAAGTTTGACCTAAAAGACCGGAATGGCCTTGTCTTCGCCATATCTCCTACATTAGGAAAAACAAGGGAAACTCGGGATAAAAAAATATTGATCAAGTCAGGCACAACTATGATCAGGATCATGCTCGCACCTGACTAAGGGCTGATGACATAAGTAGGCACCCTGCCAAGGATGACCTAGCTATTTAGAAAGGCCAATTTTCTAGCAAGGAGTTCCTAGCCAGTTGACAAGGCCATTTTCTCAACAAGGGCTTAAGATAAAGATTAAAAAAGAAACATGCTTAGAAAGGAACAACTCGTAGAAGGGAAATAGCAGGAGGTCAATATTATATCAGAGGATTCTCCTCTCCTTACTCATCACAACATGTATATCAACACATATGGCAAGGAGTAGCAACATTGAACCACGAAGTCAAGGTGCTCCACTAAGAGTCAAGGGAAGTCAACGTATTGCACCTAAAAGAGAACCTTCATATCCCCAAGACAAGTCACACATACCAAGCCTACCTCATTCTGTTCTATATAGAATACGAAAGACCAACCAAGATCTCGCAAAGACTGATGACGATAGAAAGCTTACGACTATAAAGAAACTCAGCCTACATGGCATAGCCTGATGTTACCAAACCATGCCTTGCTTTTCTTTTCCCTTGCCTTACCTCAACCTACATGGCAATGCCTAACGTTACCAAAGCATGCCTTACTTCTCTTTTTTACTTGCCTTACCTCAGCCTACATGGCATTGCCTGATGTTACCTGACCTTGCCTTGCTTTTCTTTTCCTCTCCTTACCATAGTCCACAGGACTTGACTTGGCTTTACCTGATTTTCCAAGCCTTGCATGACCCCACATATGGATATATGCTACCTGTGACATCCGACAAATTAGGGTTAACTCAGTTATCAAATGCAGTTAAATTCTAACCTAGTTAACTGTATCACGAACTCCAGGGACTATTCCTGTCATTCCATCAAACCTTAACTACAAGGACTAATTGTGTAATTAGCCTAAACTTAATCTTATTTGACTTGGTAAAGTCAAATCCAATCTTTAAGTCATGTTGACTTTTAAAAGTCAACTAACTTGTTCTTAACCTAATTTAAACCTCAAGGACTATTTCTGTCAGTCTCTAATCTTAAGAACCTGAAACTACAGGGACTAAACCTGCAGTTAACCCAAATACGATTTCTGTTTGACTCCAAAAAGTCAAAGCGGCTGATCCAATCAAATTTGCATGCCTCGATGGCTTTCCGTTGGAATTGTAACTGTTATTTCTCGATTAATGGCATTAACGATCATAAATCATCTAATTAACCATCATCATTTGCGAATTAAACAGGTTAATAGCCATACTTGGTATAACCATCGACCACGGTCATGGCTGTCATCAAATTCGTTATATCTCTATGTTAGTCCCACAATTTGATACCCTGCACACCTTATATGAACGCCTCTGAAGCTCTTACGCACGATCCTTCGACCGAAGTAACATCAGGAGTTGCCGGCGACCAAATCACCCGCAGTCGGACCTGCTCCTACTCGAACTCCATCAATCTGTCATCCATACTGGTAATTAATCCAATATTTAGCTTCGTTTTAATCCATAAATCGAAAGCCCTTTACTAATTAGGGCTTACAACATCATTTCGACCAAGTTTCCGATTCTAGGGTTCATCGTAAACCTATTTAATCGAAGTCCACATTTGACTCTGTTTAAACCCGATTAATCTATACCGTTAGAGTCGTAAACACCAGTGGATTGAAAGCCCTATGAATTAAACCCTTTTCATTATCGGATTAATAAAGATCTAGAACCTAGGGTTTGTTGATAAAACGATTCGGGGGTTTCGATCTTGGACTCAACCTCAACTCAATTAAACCTTTTGGTCAGATTCGAAAATCTCTAGTAAGTAAAAGCCCCATGATTTCAACTCCAAACATTATCGAATTTGATAAATCTTAATCCGTGTTCTTAAAGCTAGGGTTCGGTTCATGAAACTGAAATTAAAGCCTTTAAACCCGATGTTTTTGCAATTAAACCCGATCACAGATTCGTAATGAACCGATTAACAAAAACCCTATGATCCCTAGGTTAACTATGATCGAAATCGATGGATTTTGGGACTTATTGGATTCGGTTTGAAAAGGGGGGGATAACACAGGAGTGTTGGGTGTTAAAACCATTTCGGTTTGGGTTTTGTTGCGAATCCCTAGCGGGCGGGACTGGTTAAGGCAGTGTGTTGGTGTAGGTGAGACCCGGGTTCGAACCTCACTAGCACCATTTATTTTTCTAGCCACTTTTGAGACTATATTTTTATATAAAATATGTTCTAATACTATTATGATAATATATTAAATGGTTTTTAGCCCGGGAAACCACCCGTAGGCTCGGGTTTGATTTATAAACCATTTTAACATTATTTCTCCACTTTTAAATAATATATATTATTTTCTAACCACGACTCCGAATAAATTTCATATTTATACTATTTTTCAACCCGTGATTTCCAAGCCAAAAATAATATATATTTTATATTATTTCCTCGAAGTTTATAAACTCTATGAAACGTTTTCAGACTAATAAATGATATGATCTTATTGTATTATTTGCTCATGTTTCATCCTCGACCTAAAAATAATATATTTATTATTTTTGACACAAATGATTATTTATAAATCTTGGAAATTTAAAAATAATATATTAAATTATATTACCTTCCTAACCAATTTAAAAGGCACGAACGTACGAATATAATTATTTATTATTATTATTATTCATTCGACACAAAACGTATATATCTTAATTATCAAATTAAGAAATCCCTATTACCGTGGACGCGTTCGTCTACTCGTTTCCTAAGCGTATTTTAGAACGTTCCAACTTCCGTGTCGTCGTCACGTATTCCCACTGTATCCCTAACTATTATGTGTATAATTCTAGGGCATATGTAAGCCGTGCAGGCTAACATTTGAGGTTCCAAATCTCATACTTGTGTGATACTACCTACTACGCAACGCAGGTGAGTTTCACGGCCCCTTTTTACTTGTTTTACTATTGGGGGAGAAAAATGCTTACACACAAACGTATTTTACTTGTTTTCCTGTTGAGAGAGAAACAAACATGAATACCAACTATCATACTTTTACTTGTTTTCCCCGTGGGGGAGTAACAGGTACGCAAGCAAATATCATTTTACATGTTTTCCCGTTGGGGGAGAAAACATGACGCAACTATTTGATTATGGTACTTTATATGATATCACTGTTGAGGCTAAGAGTAACACACTATCACAGAAAGTCCTCATCTTATATCGGACCGTTAATATGGATCTTAGCGAGGCAATGTTTAGTAGTACTACTGGGTTTGACAAGCCCCACCCGCGTTAGTCGCGCTAACTCGATTGGATATCGAACGGGTGAAATGTTAGCCTACTCACATTGGCCAGAGTTGATAGACCTGGCAGGAGGCATATAAACACAGTCAGCTTCGGTTGCGAGCGCTTTAGTAAAACATGAACATAGGCTAGCTACCTATAGATATGCATATTGAATGTACATAATCTAGCAAACACACTCTTATTGTAAACTTGAAACCTGTGAACTCACCAACCTCGTGTTGACACTTTTTCTTACATGTTTCTCAGGTCGCTAAGGCACAGCTTGCACATTTAAGACATGCATGGAGTCCTACTGTCATATCATCCATTTCAAACATTTGAAACAGTTTACTTATTTACATTGATTGACGCCTATTGCGTGTAATTACTTTTGATTTCATATTAACGTTTACGCTTCCGCATTAACTCTGAACTTTTATGTTTTGACATTTCAAGTCCCATATAGTGTCGTTTGATGTAACTAATGACTGAGATCCTGGTGTGTCACCTTCCAAACGGTAAAACTCCGTTAGTGAAATTTGGGGGTGTGACAGATTGGTATCAGAGCCATTGGTTATAGAGAACTAGGAATTGCATACTAGACTATAACCCACACACATTAGTTACACGACACAGATTCTCATACATGCTACACGTAGCATCTGCACATACATTGCATTGTAGGCATGATGACATCATACCTATCACCCTCTGTTGACGAGGGGCAAGTCATTCGCATTTCATAATCATTCCCGGTGGTGACACTCGGGGAATCATCAGAACAGCATTCACTCCCGTTCGAGGGCAGCGAGACGGAGCCTTCGGAGGAGTCACTTACATCACCATCACCTGTTAGGTATGGTGGGCTTTCTCAGGTCCATGTTATGGACGACACTCAGCACTAACGCATATCTCTTTGGGAGTTGGGATCGTCGGAGGCGAGTCCCTACTGTACCTACTAGCAACAATACGCCGAATGAAGGCAGACCGTTACACGCATTATTGTAGAATCCATTGACACGTAGATGTCATCACTTTCCCGAGCCATGGACTCACGTCTTTGATCGATATTCTGTTGAGAATGGATCGAACACAAATCTGAGAACGCATTGTTCAATGCATACTTAAACCCTATCTTGACTCAGTTGAAAGGACGGCTACTATACTGCTTCCTATAACTTGTATTCATGAATTAGTTTCATTTCTTGAAGTCGCACTTCATGTACATGTTTGTTCCATGTTCTCATCTACAATCCGCTGGATTGGACTATCGTATTGTGTTTCAACTCGGGTGAATACTCGTATCAACCTATTCCCGACTACTCATACTGATATGAGTCCTAGTCGATCAACTTATGGTTGATGACTACTCCTTTCAATGACTTATCATATCTGACAACACTCTATACTCAACAATATAACCTAAAGGACATTATGACACAGGACATGGAGAACAAGGGTGAGCATGCAAAGAAAATTATCATTACGGGTGCACACGTAATAATAATTTGAGGTGCATGTAAGTCCTGGTGAAACCTAGTGTGTGGATGAATGGTCCTAATCAGTGATTTACAGACTTAGGTTTCCACTATCTGTAGAGACTCTCATAACCCACTCAACGATTAGTTGGTATCGTTAAACCTGTTCAACAATTGATAGACGCGACTATCAGGTTGAAAATGTTTACGAATACACTGAATTATCATCAATGGGATCCATCAATGTTATTTTCACCCATGTAAGAATCTTAGTGATCTTACAACTCTCATTCAAACTTAATCAATAGAACCACCTAGAGTGAAACTCTAGTAGAACCTCAGAGTAAAACCACCGACTCCAACTATGTACACAGAATTTGAGGAATTCTTTCTATGCTAACGCGTTATTCCTTACACTCCTACAATAGATCCCACTTGAACTTGTTACCTCATCCTGTGACTAATCCTTAGTCTAACTTCGAATTTTACTCCAGCATATTCAATCCTGTAAACGGATTTCTTTCTTCACGAAATGATCCAGTGGATCCACTGACATTAGAAACGGGGATTTAATCTAACTAACCATCAGTTGATCGTGACTACTTAAACATACATCCTATCTCTTATGCTACTGGAATCTATGTCTCATTAGACTTTTCTCTCCTACATGTGAACCTTTTCCCTTGGCCTATGCATTGGCTGACACTTGCTTTATAAGCGCGAGTCTCACTAGAAGTCTCAACATGACTTCACAAATTCCATATTAGTGCGTCGTACTCTAACTCTATTAAAAGCCAAGTATACTATTGAGATAGCAGACTGTAATATCCCGTATCGGTTGAGGGGGAGAACGATACATTCCTTATTAGGAGGTGGATACCTTCTCTATTGAGACGCGTTTTACCTGAGCGAGCAACTCGTCAGGTAAAAACAAAACCGTGAGTTCCTGGATGGGCAACCCATCACATTTGGCAGTTTCGACGTAATTTTCGGAATAGATTGGTTATCTAAAAACCAAGCCGAGATTTTCTGTCGTAAGAAAACTATCCGCCTTCCTCTCCCGAGTGGAGAAACTCTTTCTATCCAAGGCGAAAATAGTGGTGCTGTCGTGGCATCATATCTTTCAGGAAAGCACAAAAGTGGCTACGTAATGGTCATGCTGCCATTTTGGCTCTCGTCGCCGAACAGCCATCTGAGGAGAAAAAGATTGAAGACATACCGATCGTTCGTGATTATCCGAAAGTATTTCCCGAAGACCTGCCTGGTCTTCCGCCACGTCGTCAAGTCGAATTTCAAATTGATCTAGCACCCGAAACAACGCCTGTTGCTCGGGCACCCTACAAACTTGCACCCAGTGAATTACAAGAACTATCTACACAACTGCAAGAGTTGTTGGATAAAGGTTCCATCTGACCTAGCTCATCGCCATGGGGAGCTCCGGTACTATTTGTCAAAAAGAAGGACGGAACTTTCCGTATGTGTATTGATTACCGGGAGTTGAATAAAGTCACTATCAAGAACCGCTACCCTTTGCCTCGCATATATGACCTCTTTGATCAACTCCAAGGATCAAGTTTCTATTCAAAAATAGATCTTAGGTCCGGCTACCATCAGTTGAGAGTCCGAAAAGAGGATATCTCTAAGACTGCATTCAGAACAAAGTACGACCATTACGAATTTATGGTCATGCCTTTCGGGTTAACCAACGCACCTGCGGTATTCATGGACCTCATGAACCGTGTGTGTAAGCCTTACCTTGACCAATTCGTTATCGTTTTCATCGACGACATCCTCATTTATTCCAAGAACAAGGAAGAACATGAGGAACATCTACGCCTAAAATTTGGAATTACCTAAGCAAGAACAACTGTATGCTAAGTTTTCTAAGTGTGAATTTTGGATCCGGGAAGTTCAGTTTCTAGGGCATGTGGTTAATGAGAAAGGGATACATGTCGACCCATCCAAAATAGAAGCCATCAAGAATTGGGCAGCACCGATGACTCCGACTGAGGTGCGACAATTTCTGGGATTGGTTGGATATTACCATCGATTCATCGAAGGATTTTTCAAAATTGCTCAACCTCTCACCACCCTAACTCAAAAAGGAGAAGCCTATAATTGGGGCGATAACCAAGAGTCAGCTTTCCAGCACCTCAAACAGAAACTTTGCAGTGCACCTATTTTAGCTCTTCCGGAAGGAACCGATGATTTTGTGGTGTATTGTGATACATCCATTCAAGGCCTGGGTTGTGTCTTAATGCAACGCGAAAAGGTAATCGCATATGCTTCACGTCAGTTAAAGATTCACGAGAAAAACTACACCACTCATGACCTAGAGTTGGGAGCAGTAGTTTTTGCACTTAAGATATGGAGACATTACTTGTACGGTACCAAATGCACCATCTACATCGATCACAAGAGCCTCCAGCATATCTTCAAGCAGAAGGAGTTGAACATGCGACAACGTCGTTGGTTTGAACTTTTAAATGATTATGACTGTGCGATCCGATACCATCCGGGTAAAGCTAACGTTGTGGCTGATGCACTAAGCCGAAAGGAAATGAAACCCAAACGAGTTCGAGCGTTACACCTTACTATTCACCCTGGATTGCCTGACCAAATCCGTAGTGCTTAACTTGAAGCCTTGAAAGAAGATAACCTACCATTAGAAGGTACACACGGCATGGAAGCACAACTTGAAGTAAAATCTGACGGAATTCGTTACTTCGTCGAACGAATATGGATTCCAGTGTTCGAAAATTTAAGGGAACTAATCATGGATGAAGCTGATAAATCTCGTTACTCCATTCATCCGGGTTCTGATAAAATGTGCCATGATCTAAAAGTACTATATTGGTGGCCGAAGATGAAGGCCGATATAGCCACTTATGTGAGTAAATGTCTGACATGCGTAAAAGTTAAAGTTGAATACCAAAAGCCTTAAGGTCTTCTGCAACAACCAGAAATTCCCATGTGGAAATGGGAACAAATATCCATGGATTTCATCACCAAATTACCACGAACCCCTACTGGATGTGATACTATATGGGTAATTGTTGATCGAGTAACAAAATCTGCTCATTTCCTAGCAATCAAGGAAACCGACAAAATTGATAAGCTTACTCGTACATACTTGAAAGAAATAGTCTCTCGGCACGGGGTGCCAATCTCTATTATTTCGGATCGTGATGCACGATTCACTTCTCGTTTCTGGCAGTCGTTACATAAGGCCTTAGGCACGCGTCTAGATATGAGCACAGCATACCACCCTCAAACCGATGGCCAAACTGAACGTACTATCCAAACTCTGGAGGACATGCTAAGAGCTTGTGTGATCGATTTCGGTAACACTTGGGAGTCTCACCTACCGTTGGTGGAGTTCTCCTACAACAACAACTATCACACTAGCATCAAGGCAGCTCCATTTGAAGCAGTTTATGGACATAAATTCCGTTCTCCCATTTGTTGGACCGAGGTTGGAGATAGCCAACTCACAGGTCCTGAACTCGTATTTGAAACTTCTGAAAAGATCGTTCAAATTAGAAACCGTATGGCGGCAGCTCGTGATCGTCAAAAGAGCTATGCCGACAAGCGTCGTAAACCTTTGGAGTTTCAAGTAGGTGACATGGTCTTACTCAAAGTCTCACCTTGGAAGGGTGTCATTCGTTTCGGGAAACGAGGCAAGCTGAATCCTCGTTATGTTGGACCATTCAAAATAATGAAGAGAATCGGACCAGTCGCGTACCAACTGGACCTACCTGAGAGACTTAGTGGTGTGCACAACGTCTTTCACGTCTCAAATTTAAAGAAATGCTTGGCAGACGAATCACTCGCAGTTCCTCTGGAGGAACTACACGTTGATGAACAGTTGCGTTTCATCAAAGAACCTGTGGAAATTATGGATAGGGAAGTCAAATCGTTAAAGCACAGTAAAATCCTTATTGTTAGAGCCCGTTGGAACAAAACGGACCGGAATTCACTTGGGAGCGTGAGGACCAAATGATGCACAAATATCCTAATCTGTTCAAGCACTCCGCGCCAAACTCTTAAGTTACTATTCTAATTTTCGGGACGAAAATTCTTTTAACTAGGGGATGATGTGACACCCCAGAATTTTTATTTATTTATTATTTTATCTAATTTTCGGGTCAAAAATTCTTTCAACTAGGGGATGATGTGACATCCGGCAAATTAGGGTTAACTCAGTTATCAAATGCAGTTAAATTCTAACCTAGTTAACTCTATCACGAACTCCAGGGACTATTCCTGTCATTCCATCAAACCTTAACTACAAGGACTAATTGTGTAATTAGCCTAAACTTAATCTTATTTGACTTGGTAAAGTCAAATCCAATCTTTAAGTCATGTTGACTTTTAAAAGTCAACTAACTTGTTCTTAACCTAATTTAAACCTCAATGACTATTTCTGTCAGTCTCTAATCTTACGAACCTGAAACTACAGGGACTAAACCTGCAGTTAACCCAAATACGATTTCTGTTTGACTCCAAAAAGTCAAAGCGGCTGATCCAATCAAATTTGCATGCCTCGATGGCTTTCCGTTGGAATTGTAACTGTTATTTCTCGATTAATGGCATTAACGATCATAAATCATCTAATTAACCATCATCATTTGCGAATTAAACAGGTTAATAGCCATACTTGGTATAACCATCGACCACGGTCATGGCTGTCATCAAATTCGTTATATCTCTATGTTAGTCCCACAATTTGATACCCTGCACACCTTATATGAACGCCTCTGAAGCTCTTACGCACGATCCTTCGACTGAAGTAACATCAGGAGTTGCCGGCGACCAAATCACCCGCAGTCGGACCTGCTCCTACTCGAACTCCATCAATCTGTCATCCATACTGGTAATTAATCCAATATTTAACTTCGTTTTAATCCATAAATCGAAAGCCCTTTACTAATTAGGGCTTACAGCATCATTTCGACCAAGTTTCCGATTCTAGGGTTCATCGTAAACCTATTTAATCGAAGTCCACCTTTGACTCTGTTTAAACCCGATTAATCTATACCGTTAGAGTCGTAAACACCTGTGGATTGAAAGCCCTATGAATTAAACCCTTTTCATTATCGGATTAATAAAGATCTAGAACCTAGGGTTTGTTGATAAAACGATTCGGGGGTTTAGATCTTGAACTCAACCTCAACTCAATTAAACCTTTTGGTCAGATTCAAAAACCTCTAGTAAGTAAAAGCCCCATGATTTCAACTCCAAACATTATCGAATTTGATAAATCTTAATCCGTGTTATTAAAGCTAGGGTTCGGTTCATGAAACTGAAGTTAAAGACTTTAAACCCGATGTTTTTGCAATTAAACCCGATCATAGATTCATAATGCACCGATTAACAAAAACCCTATGATCCCTAGGTTAACTATGATCGAAATCGATGGATTTTGGGACTTGTTGGATTCGGTTTGAAAAGGGGGGATAACACAGGAGTGTTGGGTGTTAAAACCATTTCGGTCTGGGTTTTGTTGCGAATCCCTAGCGGGCGGGACTGGTTAAGGCAGTGTGTTGGTGTAGGTGAGACCTGGGTTCGAACCTCACTAGCACCATTTATTTTTCTAGCCACTTTTGAAACTATATTTTTATATAAAATATGTTCTAATACTATTATGATAATATATTAAATGGTTTTTAGCCCGGGAAACCACCCGTAGGCTCGGGTTTGATTTATAAACCATTTTAACATTATTTCTCCACTTTTAAATAATATATATTATTTTCAAACCACGACTCCGAATAAATTACATATTTATACTATTTTTCAACCCGTGATTTCCAAGCCAAAAATAATATATATTTTATATTATTTTCTCGATGTTTATAAACTCTATGAAACGTTTTCAGACTAATAAATGATATGAACTTATTGTATTATTTGCTCATGTTTCATCATCGATCTAAAAATAATATATTTATTATTTTTGACACAAATGATTATTTATAAATCTTGGAAACTTAAAAATAATATATTAAATTATATTACCTTCCTAACCAATTTAAAAGGCACGAACGTACGAATATAATGATTTATTATTATTATTCATTCGACACAAAACGTATATATCTTAATTATCAAATTAAGAAATCCCTATTACCGTGGACGCGTTCGTCTACTCGTTTCCTAAGCGTATTTTAGGACGTTCCAACTTCCGTGTCGTCGTCACATATTTCCAAGAACATTACCTACATGGTTTCATGTTATGAGCACTACTTGACTGCATGCTGTGGGAACTCTACTTCGCTACACAAGATGACAACTTCACATGTGAGGAGAACCCTACCTTGACCCATACTTGGAAACCTGACTTCAACACATGTCACGGTTACCTCAGTTGACCATATGTCACGAAAACCTCATTCCGAGAGAGGTTTAGCAAGACTGTCAAAAATTACTAGCCACTCACTCCCCACCACATTAACGGTCATTTCAGATTAACTCCCACATCATGAACCATCTATAACTTCAAAAGAAAGTGTGGGGCACTAAGGCAGAGAAAAGTATAGATTGAGTCAGGCACAACCACGCTTAGAATCATGCTCGCACCTGACTGGGGGATGATGGCGTAGGTAGGCCTAGGATCAAGGAGAACTAATAGACCTAGCCTTGTGTTACCTTACCGAGCGTCACCTCACCGAAATCTACCTTGGCATTGTCTTGATCTCGTCTCTTACAATACCTTGCCTTAGGCTAATCTGGCCAGCCATTCCCTAGCCTGGCCTGGCCATGTTTCACATAACTCTACCTTAGCTTGCCTAAGTGATATTACCCAACAACATGGAAGTGGGTTTAATGACTAAAGCCCAACAAATACAACATTGGGTCCATTAGGCCTGAACGAACCCACATTAGATAAGCCCATTAGGGTTTATCAATTTGGCCTCTATAAATAGAAGCTCACTCATGCATACTATCAACCCCAGGAGGCAAGACATAACACCACTACTAACATTGTAGGTCCTGATTCTATTGCAGAATCACACAGATGATCAATTACACACACACACACAGGCGGAATCTGTGTGTATGGTGGTGAAACACAGGTAAGAAATAGAAAATGGTGAATATAAACAGGCTAACCACACTAGAATCAACACAATAAGGATGTGAAAATATAAGAACAACAATTGAAAGAACTTCAAAGGTGTATCGATTCAATGAAAACCGTGAAAGAGAGAATACAGGGTTACAGCCGCTATCCACACCCTAAACATTCTCAAACTAGGCTATTTATAGGAAGCTGACAGGCATCGAAACTATGCTCACTGAAACTATTAGTTCCGGTTGAGCATTTACATGAAAGAACATCCTATCGAAACTTCCCATCTATCGAAACTACTAGCTTCGGTTGAACCTCAACCGAAACTAGTAGTTTCGATGGCCCAGACTTAGTTTAAAAACAGAAATTACATCAAACTGAAATAATTGAAATACAGGGAAATGAAACAAAGTACAATTGTTCAAAACATACAATGATGACTTAGCTTACAAAAGATCCAACCCTACAATCTCCCTCTAAGCTATTGCATCATTGTGTTCAACTCTCACTAAGCAGTTGGATCATCACTTGATTTCTGAAAGTGGGGCTTTGCATTCACTGACACAACTCTTTGATATTCCTTAGCATCTGCCTCATCATCTACATGAGAGATTTGGATAGGGTGGTTGAACAAGACCTCCAGATCCTCAGGTTGAAACTTTAACAGCTCCATGGGCTCAAAGATGTGGTTATCTTCCTTGCCTTCACGCTCAATAATAGCACTGCCAATTGTTGAGTTATAAAACCATCTTCTAAAATTTTGGAGCTGAACTGGTACAGACCTTGGCAACAAGATAGATTTGACAGTTTCTACCGGTTTGTACCTCTGGCTTACCCAAGGCTTTTGAGTTCTTGGATGAATCTTGGTTTTGGAGATGATTCTCTTTGGGAGTGTGGTTTTCATTGACCTGAAGTCAGTTAGGGCTTGTTGTTACAGGAACAGCTCAAAGTTACGAGCTTCATTGACTTTATTTGGATTTTGAAAAGGTAATTTGGCTAGAGCCCTCAGGTCATATCTTGGGAGGGAGTTAAACTCATGTGAAGTCTTGAAGTGCTCAACTCCACCTTTATATCTTCTTATAATGTATAGAGACCTTTCATTATCATACTTCCATCCAATTGGGGGTCTCTTGAGCTCTTGGTACTCAGCGAACCATTCGTAATGCATAGGAGTCTCCTCAGCAGGTAGCTTTCTCATCCAAGGCCTCTTTGGATCAGGATATTCAGGATTAGGCTTGGCTAGTGAGGATGGTTCTTTTGAAGTGGGTGCAGTGGTGGTTGTTGTGGCATGAAGTGCTTCCTTAGTAGTGCATGTTGGCCCAACAGTGGTTTCAGGCTCAACAAAGGCAACTTGAACGCTTGAGTTGTCACACCCCTAATTTCAACTAACGGAGTATTACCGTTTTGGGAAGTGACAAACCAGGATCTCAGACACTAGTTACATTGAACGACTCTACATGGGACTCAAAATGAAAATATCTTTTAAATCAGAGTATCAATGCGGAAGCGTAAAGAAAGTAAATGCGCAAAATACACGCGCCCAAAACAAAGTCCAAAAGTCTCAAAAGTCCAAACGTCCAAACCAAACAAAGTACAATAAAATAATTCAACCAAACATAAATGGACACAAAGCAAAGCAGTTGAATCCCATGCATGCCCTAACGTGCACCCGTGTCTTAGTTTAGCGTCCTGAGAAAACATGTAAGAAAAAGTGTCAACACGAGGTTGGTGAGTTCACAGGTTTCAAATAAATAAGTAAGCGTTACCAGATTTATGATCATTCAATATGTATCTATAGGTAGCTAACCTATGTTCATGTTTTAGCTCAAGTGCTCGCAACCGAAACTGACTGTTTGTTTATTGCCTCCTGCCAGGTCTATCAATACTGTCCATGTGAATAGGCTAACATTTCAACCGTTCGATATCCAATCGAGTTAGCGCGACTAACGCGGGTGGGATTTGTCAAACCCAGTAGTACTACTAAACATTACCTCACTAAGATCCATATTAACGGTTCGAAATAAGATGAGGACTTTCTGTGATAGCACGTTACACTTAGCTTTAACATTTATAGCATATGAAATACAAAATCTAAAAATCAGTTTAAGCATGTTTTCTCCCCCAAGTTAAAAGCAGTAAAAAGGGGCCGTGAAAACTCACCTGCTTGGCGTTGAAGGTAGTTTCACACTAGAAGTAAATTGGAACCACGAGTGTAAGTCTCAAAAGACTTACGAATGTCCTAAAATTATAAACATATAAATTAGGAACGATAATGGGAATTGTGACAGTGACACGGAAAGAGAAACGTCCTAAGGAAACGTTCTAATATTCAAGAGTAAACGAACGTGTCCACGGGGATAGGAATTCCTTAATTTATTATTAAGATATATATATATATATATATATACGTTACGCGACGAATGACAAAAATAGTAATAAATATAATCGAGTGTTTTGTCATTCACAAAAATTAGGAAAGTAATATAATTTAATATATTATTTTTAGATTCGAAAGAACATTCTAATCACTCGTTTGTGGTACAAAATAATAAATATATTATTTTTATGAACGTAGCAATGCGAGTAAATAATATAACTAATTATATTATTATTTAGTTTCAAATGTTACACGAGGTTGTAAAACGATACGAAATAATATATATATATATATATATATATATATATATATATATATATATATATATATATATTATTAAATAACACGAGTCACGGTTTGAAAATAAACGTATTATTTTATACGAATTTGTGGCTTAAAATAATATAAACATATTATTTTTACTTGAGGATAATAACAATAAATTATTTATAAAAGTGGGTATAATATATAAAAATATGTTAATAATTCAAACCCGAGCCTACGAGTTGTTTTTCGGCTAAAACACATTTGTATAATATTATAATATTATAGGGTTTGATTTTTATTAATTAAATATTAACAGAAAAATGTTTAAAAATAATTGTGGGAGCCCGGACTCGAACCCGAGTCTCTCCCACACACGCACACTGCCTTAACCAGCCCCGCCCGCTAGGGTATCGCGTACAAACCCTGTTCTGTTTGGTTTTATCAATCAAACTTCGTGTTTCCCTCTTCCCATATATTCACGCGATCGATCCAGTCCCAATCCGTCGGTTTCGATGATAATCAACCAAAACCGCAAAGGGGGTTTGTTAAACAGATGCTTGCGATCTTGTGTGAGTGATTAATTTCAAAAGCAATAGGTCTAAGGTCGTACAGTTTAGGAAAAACAGGCCGTAACCCTAGGTACGAAGGTGAATTCAATTTGACAAATCTTGATGTTAGAAACTGTTGGATTCATAGGGTTTTCAATAAACAAGGGATTGCGAAACTATCCCTGTTGTTTAATTTGATTGAGGTAGTCACTGAGATTAAAAGCCCCAAATAATTTATGACGAACCCTAGATCACGGGTTGAGTAAAATTCGATGTTGTAAGTTAAAACTAACATAGGTTCTTTACAGAGAATCATATGGCGATTCTAACCGTATAAATTAATTTGATTGGGGTTGAGTTTAGGGTCAAAACCCCCAAATTGAATCAAGAACAAACCCTAATTTCTAGATCGATATCAATCCGATGGTAGGATGTTAAATTGGCATAGGGCTAATGTTAAGTAGGTTATTACGAAACTAATGGTATGGTTTAATTAGTTTTAAACATGTTCTAGATTGGGTTTCGATTAAATCAGTTTTGCATGAACCCTAGAATCTGGATTGATCGAATTGGATGTTATAAGCCCCAATTATGATAGGGCTTTCCATCAGAAGATTAAAACGGAACTGAGGGTGTAATAATTTACCAAAACGAATGTCGAATTGATGTGGATCGACTAGAACGACGGCCGACTGCGACTGTGTTGCTCTCCAGCGAATACGGCTCCTTCTCCGGTCGAATTCAACTGTGTTAAAGCTTCTAACTGATGCGGTTAAGGTGTTCGTAGAGTTAAATTTCGAGAATAACATACCACATGATCGAATTCGATGAACTAAGACGTGAGGGTCGACGGTTACGGTTTAAGGTTTTTAATGAGATTAATTCGTGTTTATTATGGATTAATAATGGATGTAAATGATCCCATGATGATCTCCATAATCATAACCATACATTACAACTTGAATTTGAATCGATTATCGTTTGTTGTTTACGAATTTGGATCCAAAGGTATGTCGAGTTTGACTTTTAAAAGTCATCAGAAGACCAAAATTTTAATTTTGACCTTGGGAAGTCAACTAAATTAGTTTAGCATATTTACACAACTAGTCCCTGTAGTTTTGAGTTGAACTTGTGACCGAATTAGTCCTTGGGGTTAGATTTGATTAACGGGGTTATGTTTTTCATAAGAAACTTAACGGAATAGTTAACTGAAAAATCCGGATTGTCACATCACCCCTAGTTGAAAGAATTTTTGTCCCGAAAATTAAAATATATAAAAAAATTTTCTGGGGGTGTCACATCATCTCCTAGTTGAAAGAATTTTCGTCCCGAAAATTAAATAGTACCTTAAGAATTTGACGCGGAGTGCTTGAACAGATTACGATATTTGCGCATCATCTGATCCTCGCGCTCCCACGTGAATTCCGGTTCGCGTTTCGAGTTCCAACGAACTCTGACAATAGGGATCTTACTATGCTTTAACGTTTTAACTTCCCTATCCATAATTTCCATAGGTTCTTCGATGAAGCATAACTGTTCATCAACGTGTAGTTCCTCAAGAGGAACTGCGAGTGATTCGTCTGCTAGGCATTTCTTTAAATTTGAGACGTGAAAGACGTTGTGCACACCACTAAGTCTTTCAGGTAAGTCCAGTTGATACGCTACTGGTCCGATTCTTTTTAATATTTTGAAAGGTCCAACATAACGAGGATTCAGTTTACCTCGTTTCCCGAAACAAATGACACCTTTCCAAGGTGAGACTTTGAGTAAGACCATGTTACCTACTTGAAACTCTAAAGGTTTACGGCGTTTGTCGGCGTAGCTCTTTTGACGATCACGAGCGGCCGCCATACGGTTTCTAATTTGAACGATCTTTTCGGAAGTTTCAAATACAAGTTCAGGACCTGTGAGTTGGCTATCTCCAACCTCGGTCCAACAAATGGGAGAACGGCATTTCCGTCCATAAAGTGCTTCAAATGGAGCTGCCTTGATGCTAGTGTGATAGCTGTTGTTGTAGGAGAACTCCACCAATGGTAGGTGAGACTCCCAAGTGTTACCGAAATCGATCACACAAGCTCGTAGCATGTCCTCCAGAGTTTGGATAGTACGTTCTGTTTGACCATCGATTTGAGGATGGTAAGCTGTGCTCATATCTAGACGCGTGCCTAAGGCCTTATGTAACGACTAACAGAAACGAGAAGTGAATCGTGCATCACGATCCGAAATAATGAAGATTGGCACTCCGTGCCGAGAGACTACTTCTTTCAAGTATATTCGAGTGAGTTTATCCATTTTGTCGGTTTCTTTGATTGCTAGAAAGTGAGCAGATTTTGTTAGTCGATCAACAATTACCCATATAGTATCACATCCGGTAGGGGTTCGGGGTAATTTGGTGATGAAGTCCATGGATATTTGTTCCCATTTCCACATGGGAATTTCTGGTTGCTGCAGGAGACCGGATGGTTTTTGATATTCAACTTTGACCTTCGCGCAGGTTAGACACTTACTAACATAAGTGGCTATATCGGCCTTCATCTTCGGCCACCAATATAGTACTTTTAGATCATGGTACATTTTATCGGAACCCGGATGAATGGAGTAACGAGATTTATGAGCTTCATCCATGATTAGTTCCCTTAAATTTTCGAACACTGGAATCCATATCCGTTCGACAAAGTAACGAATTCCGTCAGATTTTACTTCAAGTTTTGCTTCCATGCCGCGAGTACCTTCTAACGGTAGGTTATCTTCTTTCAAGGCTTCAAGTTGAGCACTACGGATTCTGTCAGGCAATCCAGGGTGAATAGTAAGTTGTAATGCTCGAACTCGTTTGGGTTTCATTTCCTTTCGGCTTAGTGCATCAGCCACAACGTTAGCTTTACCCGGATGATACCGGATCGCACAGTCGTAATCATTTAAAAGTTCAACCCAACGACGTTGTCGCATGTTTAACTCCTTCTGCTCGAAGATATGCTGGAGGCTCTTGTGATCGGTGTAGATGGTGCATTTGGTACCGTACAAGTAATGTCTCCATATCTTAAGTGCAAAAACTACTGCTCCCAACTCTAGGTCATGAGTGGTCTAGTTTTTCTCGTGAACCTTTAACTGACGTGAAGCGTATGCGATTACCTTTTCGCATTGCATTAAGACACAACCCAGGCCTTGAATGGATGCATCACAATACACTACAAAATCATCGGTGCCTTCCGGAAGAGCTAAAATAGGTGCACTGCAAAGTTTCTGTTTGAGGTGCTGGAAAGCTGACTCTTGGTTATCGCCCCAATTATAGGCTTTTCCTTTTTGAGTTAAGGCGGTGAGAGGTTGCGCAATCTTTGAAAATCCTTCGATAAAACGACGGTAATATCCAGCCAATCCCAGAAATTGTCGCACCTTAGTCGGAGTCGTCGGTGCTGCCCAATTCTTGATGGCTTCTATTTTGGACGGGTTGACATGTATCCCTTTTTCATTTACTACATGCCCTAGAAACTGAACTTCTCGAATCCAGAATTCACATTTGGAAAACTTAGCATAAAGTTGCTTTTGCTTAAGTAGTTCCAAAATGAGACGCAGATGGTCCTCATGTTCTTCCTCGTTCTTGGAATAAATAAGGATGTCATCAATGAAAACGATAACAAACTGGTCAAGGTAAGGCTTACACACACGGTTCATGAGGTCCATGAATACCGCGAGCGCGTTGGTTAAACCGAAAGGCATGACCATAAATTCGTAATGGCCGTACCTCGTTCTGAATGCAGTCTTAGAGATATCCTCATCTCGGACTCTCAGCTGATGATAACCAGATCTAAGGTCTATTTTGGAATAGAAACTTGATCCTTGGAGTTGATCAAAAAGGTCATCAATACGAGGTAAAGGGTAGCGGTTCTTGATTGTGACTTTATTCAGTTCCCGGTAATCAATTCACATACGGAACGTACCATCCTTCTTCTTGACAAATAATACCGGAGCTCCCTACGGTGATGAACTAGGTCGGATGAAACCTTTATCCAATAAGTCTTGCAATTGAGTGGACAGTTCCTGCAATTCACTGGGTGCTAATCGATAAGGTGCCCGAGCGATCGGCGCTGCTCCAGGTGCTAAATCGATTTGAAATTCCACTTGACGGTGCGGTGACAAACCGGGCAGATCCTCGGGAAATACTTCCAAAAATTCACGCACAACGGGAATATCTTTGATCTTCTTCTCTTTTGACGGCTGCTCAGCAACAAGGGCCAAAATAGCCGTATGCCCCTTTCGAAGACATTTTTGTGCCTTCATGAAGGATATAATGCCCATGACTGCACCAACTCTTTCGCCTTGGATGGAAAGGGTTTCTCCATTCGAGAGAAGTACACGTACAATCTTCTCACGACAGATAATTTCGGTTTGGTTTTTAGATAGTCTATCCATGCCAACAATTATATCAAAACTACCAAGTATGACCGGCATAAGGTCGATATCAAATGTATGTGTAGCTAGCTCAAGTTTACATCCTTTAATTATGTGAGTTGCCTCAATTATTTGACCGTCAGCTATCTCTATTGTATACTTATCTTCTAATAGAGATGAAGTTCCTTTTTATCATATTACTAAACTTCTTAGATATAAAACTTCTATCAGCACCGGTGTCAAAAAGGACAGAAGCAAAGAAATTATTTACAAGGAACTTACCGGTAACCACATTATGGTCGTAACGGGCTTCTCCAGATCCTAGTACGAAGGCTCGTCCCTTCGCACCATATCCTCCCCCATTGCCATTATTACCACTATTACCATTGTTATTGTGATTAGGGTTGTGATTTCCATTACCCCCTTTCTTCCACTGAGGACAGTTCTTCCGAATATGCCCTTCATTTCCACACTCAAAGCAAGCCCTAGTAGACCCCGGTTGTTGAAAGGGTTGTTTAGTTTGTAATTCACCCCTGCAGTCCTTAGCAGCATGGCCTATTTTACCGCACCTCTGGCAACAATTGCAGAACCCAAAGTGGTGCAAGTTACACTTGTTACACTTCGGGGACTTCCCCGCATAACCACCCTGGTTTTGGCCAGAAGAGGTCGACTGATTGAAGTTCTTGGTAGGCTCGAACCTACGCTGTTGCTGTTGTTGCGGTTGGTTAAACTGGGGCTGGTTGGGTTGAGGTCCTTTGGGGTGGGAGTTAGAGTGGTTGTGGGTGTTGGAATGGTGATCGAACTTGCGTTTGTGGCTGTCGGTGGGTTTAGCAACTGAACCTCTTGGAGGTAAAGTTCCTTGCGTCACCGCCTGATCGGTCAATTTTTGAGCAAGTCTGATGGTCTGTTGGATGGTGGTAGGGTTGGATGAGGTCACCATGCTTTGAATCTGAGGTACCAAACCTCCAATGTATAGTTCAATCCGTTTGTAATCCGGAGTCACCATGTGTGGGCACATGGTGGCAAGTTCGTGCGAACGGGTGGTGTAGAGTTCAATTTCCGAACCCTCCATCTTAAGGTTCCAGAACTCTCCCTCTAGCTTTTGAATTTCATCCCGTGGGCAGTATTCCTCCTTCATCATTGTTTTAAATTCCTCCCACGGAAGTCCATTTGCCATTGCCAGTCCCAACATTTGAACTTGGGCATTCCACCATGTTAGGGCCGGGCCTTCTAAAGTTCCAGCAGCAAATTTCACTTGGTTAGCCACGGGGCAGTTGCACATGGCTATTACTGATTCAACCTTCTCAAACCAGCGAAGTAATCCAACTGCTCCTTCAGCTCCACTAAAGGTGTGGGGCTTGCAGTCCATGAATGCCTTGAAAGTGCAGGCTGGCTGTTGATTTTGCTGGCCTGGATTTAGAATTACAAATTGAATTGGAATTATAGAGTTTAGAAAGATGTTCTTAGGAGAAGGATTGACACTATTAGTCAATAGTTAAAGCATTTACCTGCAGCATTCTGTGCTGCTAGGGCCTCTGCCACTCTATTATTTATCAAAGCTGCTAGATCTGCTGCCGTCATGTTAATGGTACCACGACCATCGGCACGGCCTCCTCGTCCTCTCCCAGACATGATTCTTCACAATCACAAATAAAAAAAAACAATGAGAAATATATCGCATATTAAACATTATTCAGGTACGAGTAAGGAAATACAACATCTAATATTTTGAAAATTAAATAAATTGTAAGGCTACAAAATAAATAACTCAAATATTAAACTTCTCATGCTTTTATTGGATGAGAACAACCTTACCCATCAAGGTTTGAAAAGAGGAATAACATAAGCAAAAACAAACATGAAAAGGAAGATAGATTAGGAAGATTCTCAAACATCCTCGTCATCAGAAGAGACGTATGACTGTGCATCATCAATCTCCACTGGCTCTTCCTCAGCTGGTTCCCCCTCTAAGGGCTCCTCCTCGAAGGGCTCCTCCTCATCGTCAGATACTGGAATGTCTTCCGGGTGTAGGGCCGCTTGCAGTTGGGCTTCCAAGTGAGCCACCCTCTCTTGAAGGCCTTCAGCAGTGTGGTTTGCCACATGTAGCTGAGCTTCCATAGCAGCTAATCTCTCCAGAACTCCTTGCATATTATCATCCATAGTGTCAGCCCTCGTCTCTAGGTGTGCCACACGATCCACTAAAAGGTTGTGGACATGGTCCGTTGCAGCTAGTTCGGTAGTCAAGTGTTCTACTCCTACCCTATTCTTCTCTACTTGGGGTCCATCCTCCATGAGTTTAGGTATCTCCTCGGTGGCATCTTGTACAAAACTTAACTCCTTCAACATATAAGATACAAATGCTGCGAAGGCTTGTTCCATGGTGCATGGTAAGCTAGGTAGTGTAGATGATGAAGATGTGGATCCAAAGTACGGTGATGGAACATCTCTCATTTCGATCCACCTTTGGATCATATGTGGGTATACATCCCAATTGAGAGCATAATCCAACGCTCGTGCGTTGCTCGGTTCGCCTTGGTCAATTGAGGTAGTCCGGCGCCTTTTGGGCTCCGGGGATGAGAGTACAGGTGCCTTATGCCCTGATGCGTTAGGTGATGGAGGTGGTGTTGACGACATGATCCTGCAACATTTTGTATAAGTACTAAACATCCAAATGACATGTAACTAATGTGTGAGGCTATAGTCTAGTATGCAATCCTAGTTCTCTATAACCAATGGCTTTGATACCAATCTGTCACAACCCCAATTTCAACTAACGGAGTATTACCGTTTTGGGAAGTGACAAACCAGGATCTCAGACACTAGCTACATTGAACGACTCTACATGGGACTCAAAATGAAAATAACTTTTAAATCAGAGTATCAATGCGGAAGCGTAAAGAAAGTAAATGCGCAAAATACAAGCGCCCAAAACAAAGTCCAAAAGTCTCAAAAGTCCAAACGTCCAAACCAAACAAAGTACAATAAAATAATTCAACCAAACATAAATGGACACAAAGCAAAGCAGTTGAATCCCATGCATGCCCTAACGTGCACCTGTGTCTTAGTTTAGCGTCCTGAGAAAACATGTAAGAAAAAGTGTCAACACGAGGTTGGTGAGTTCACAGGTTTCAAATAAATAAGTAAGCGTTACCAGATTTATGATCATTCAATATGTATCTATAGGTAGCTAACCTATGTTCATGTTTTAGCTCAAGTGCTCGCAACCAAAACTGACTGTTTGTTTATTGCCTCCTGCCAGGTCTATCAATACTGGCCATGTGAATAGGCTAACATTTCACCCGTTCGATATCCAATCGAGTTAGCGCGACTAACGCGGGTGGGATTTGTCAAACCCAGTAGTACTAATAAACATTACCTCGCTAAGATCCATATTAACGGTTCGAAATAAGATGAGGACTTTCTGTGATAGCATGTTACACTTAGCTTTAACATTGATAGCATATGAAATACAAAATCTAAAAATCAGTTTAAGCATGTTTTCTCCCCCAAGTTAAAAGCAGTAAAAAGGGGCCGTGAAAACTCACCTGCTTGGCGTTGAAGGTAGTTTCACACTAGAAGAAAATTGGAACCACGAGTGTAAGTCTCAAAAGACTTACGAATGTCCTAAAATTATAAACATATAAATTAGGAACGATAATGGGAATTGTGACAGTGACACGGAAAGAGAAACGTCCTAAGGAAACGTTCTAATATTCAAGAGTAAACGAACGTGTCCATGGGGATATGAATTCCTTAATTTATTATTAAGATATATATATATATATATACGTTACGCGACGAATGACAAAAATAATAATAAATATATTCGAGTGTTTTGTCATTCACAAAAATTAGGAAAATAATATAATTTAATATATTATTTTTAGATTCAAAAAAACATTCTAATTACTCGTTTGTGGTACAAAATAATAAATATATTATTTTTATGAACGTAGCAATGCGAGTAAATAATATAACTAATTATATTATTATTTAGTTTCAAATGTTACACGAGGTTGTAAAACGATACGAAATAATACATATATATATATATATATATATATTATTAAATAACACGAGTCACGGTTTGAAAATAAATGTATTATTTTATACGAATTTGTGGCTTAAAATAATATAAACATATTATTTTTACTTGAGGATAATAACAATAAATTATTTATAAAAGTGGGTATAATATATAAAAATATGTTAATAATTCAAACCCGAGCCTACGGGTTGTTTTCCGGCTAAAACACATTTGTATAATATTATAATATTATAGGGTTTGATTTTTATTAATTAAATATTAACAGAAAAATGTTTAAAAATAATTGTGGGAGCCCGGACTCGAACCCGGGTCTCTCCCACACACGCACACTGCCTTAACCAGCCCCGCCCGCTAGGGTATCGCGTACAAACCCTGTTCTGTTTGGTTTTATCAATCAAACTCCGTGTTTCCCTCTTCCCATATATTCACGCGATCGATCCAGTCCCAATCCGTCGGTTTCGATGATAATCAACCAAAACCGCAAAGGGGGTTTGTTAAACAGATGCTTGTGATCTTGTGTGAGTGATTAATTTCAAAAGCAATAGGTCTAAGGTCGTACAGTTTAGGAAAAACGGGCCGTAACCCTAGGTACGAAGGTGAATTCAATTTGACAAATCTTAATGTTAGAAACTGTTGGATTCATAGGGTTTTCAATAAACAAGGGATTGCGAAACTATCCCTGTTGTTTAATTTGATTGAGGTAGTCACTGAGATTAAAATCCCCAAATAATTTATGACGAACCCTAGATCACGGGTTGAGTAAAATTCGATGTTGTAAGTTAAAACTAACATAGGGTCTTTACAGAGAATCATATGGCGATTCTAACCGTATAAATTAATTTGATTGGGAGGGTCAAAACCCCCAAATTGGATCAAGAACAAACCCTAATTTCTAGATCGATATCAATCCGATGGTAGGATGTTAAATTGGCATAGGGCTAATGTTAAGTAGGTTATTACGAAACTAATGGTATGGTTTAATTAGTTTTAAACAGGTTCTAAATTGGGTTTCGATTAAATCAGTTTTGCATGAACCTTAGAATCTGGATTGATCGAATTGGATGTTATAAGCCCCAATTATGATAGGGCTTTCCATTAGAAGATTAAAACGGAACTGAGGGTGTAAGAATTTACCAAAACGAATGTCGAATTGATGTGGATCGACTAGAACGACGGCCGACTGCGACTGTGTTGCTCTCCAGCGAATACGGCTCCTTCTCCGGTCGAATTCAACTGTGTTAAAGCTTCTGACTGATGCGGTTAAGGTGTTCGTAGAGTTAAATTTTGAGAATAACATACCACATGATCGAATTCGATGAACTAAGACGTGAGGGTCGACGGTTACGGTTTAAGGTTCTTAATGAGATTAATTCGTGTTTATTATGGATTAATAATGGATGTAAATGATCCCATGATGATCTCCATAATCATAACCATATGTTACAACTTGAATTTGAATCGATTATCGTTTGTTGTTTACGAACTTGGATCCAAAGGTATGTCGAGTTTGACTTTTAAAAGTCAACAGAAGACCAAAATTTCAATTTTGACCTTGGGAAGTCAACTAAATTAGTTTAGCATATTTACACAACTAGTTCCTGTAGTTTTGAGTTGAGTTTGTGACTGAATTAGTCCTTGGGGTTAGATTTGATTAACGGGGTTAAGTTTTTCATAAGAAACTTAACGGAATAGTTAACGGAATTAACTGAAAAATCCGGATTGTCACTGAGTCCTCTACCTCAGTGTATGATAATGCTTCTATTTCATCTCCATATTCAGTAAAATTCCTGATCTTTTCTTCATGTTCTTCTCCTAGTCTCACAATCTCTGGGAACTCATCAACAGTTCCAAATTCATCAATCTGTCTTAATAATTCGTCTAACTCATGATCAGATCCCATCTCTTCCTCATCTAGATTAATAATGTCAATGTCAGTCTCCATTCCCTTTCCTTTGCCTCTAACAGCTCTTCTTTGACTAGCATAAGGAAGGTCATACTCTGGTTCTTCTACCTTCACTTCCACAGCTTCCTTTGGTTTGCCAACTACACCTGAATATATAGTCAAAGCTGACTCAAGGTTAGTCACAAAGGCAGGGGAGGAGGGTCCACCGGTAGCTGTGGATTATGATACATTAGTCTCCCCCTGATCTGTGGAAGCAGGTTCCTTTTGTGAAGTTTACTTGAGTTACCCTTGAAGCAGTAGCCCAGAATTGCCTGATGGTTGATTCAAATACAAGCAAGTTATGGCTAATGGCAAAACTGATACTTGAGTTAGCTAGAAAATTGAAGACATCCACAAAGTCTACACTTTTGGGATCTGCTGCATTGAGAAATGCACAAACATTGTGCTTCTTTATAAAGAGAAGATCCATTCATGCTTAGAACAAAATTGACTATTTATAAGAATTTTGACACTTAGTAAAATTTCAGAACAGCCTGACCGAAATTACTAGTTTCGGGTGAAGAGGCCTTATCGAAACTACTTAGTTTTGGGCTAGGCTTGGGTATCGAAACAGCTAGTTTCGATTGAAAACCTGTTCAAATTTGAAGTTATATTTTAAAGGAAAACACCTTTTTATTGAAACAAGAAGTTTCGATGCCCAAACCTTGATCAAATTCAAAGACTCAAAAATTGCAAAGAAAAACAGGTCAAAGCTATATACAGACTCTTATACAGATATTAATAAACAAACTAAACAAGTTAAAACATGAATAAAGGGGTAAGAGAAGCTAGTGAGGGTTGAAACTCCAGCTTACCGAAATTTGTAAAGAAATCTGTAAATATGTACAATAAAAGAGTGAGATATGAATAATGATGAGTTTATAAACAAGAGTTAAACCCCAAACAACATTTAAAATATTCAAAAATGAAACCCTAATTTCATACTTTGAATCTGCACAAAAAGAACAAGGAAACGGTACCTGTTGGTGATGACGACGGGGGAATTCGATAAGGTACACTGATTGCGCAAAATTAGACCGATGTAATTTGAGCTTTTGTGTGTGAAAAGGAAGGTGTGAAGGGTTTCTGAAGAATGTGAATGAACTTAGCACGAAAAAGTATTCTGATTATGAAGACATTCAATTTGCTTGACAAAAGACCAAAATGCCCCTGTCGAAACTAGTAGTTTTGATAGGGCAGAGTAGTTTCGGGCGGCAGGAAAGTTTCGGGTGGATTGATATACTTGAACAAAAACAAAAGAAAACTTTCATATGTACACTACTTAAACAAGCTAATAAGGAAGGTTAAAAATTTCATATGAAAAAATAAAAGCAAAAACCAAATAAAAGGATATGTACACCTAGCCTTGGAAATGATCCAACGTGAGATCAGGTTTGGTCAAACCCTTGAAACACTTCATTTTGCAGTCAGCTACTGTGAATCCCTAAAGATAGCCGATATTTGTGCAAGCTAAACCCGAACATTTGCTTGTACAATGATTTTATGTGATTAGGCGGTACCATTTAAGAACGAAACACGATGTATCCCACGTTTTGAAATAAAATGGTTTTGAAAGCCTATCAATCCTCAAGAAATACCCGCATTCATCCTATCATCTTGTACATGTTAACCAGGGTACCATCTCGGTAAGTCAAATTCACGGCCAAAAGTAGAATAAGATCCAACCGGATATAAGAAGTTGTAAAATGAAAAATATCCAAGTGGATATTAAAATGTATGAACACTCTAGATCTTTACGTAAGCAAAGCAGAAGAAGCCGTAAAATTATCCAAGCGGATAGGAAAGGTTGAACACCAAGATCTTCGCGTAAGCAAAACAGACGGGGTCAAATCATCCAAGTGGATGGGAAAAAGATGAACTACCGAGATCTTTGCGTAAGCAAAATAGACGGGGTCATCGGTGTTAACTTTCGTTACTTTGACGATCACCTGGCGCATGAATCAGAATACAACACGTAAGCCTATATCTGATTGAATCGGTTTTCTTAGTAGAAAATGGGTTAGATGTTTCAAAAGTGGGTTCAAACACACATGTACAATTGAGATTTAGTTTTTCACACTACTAAAGAGTTATAACCGTATGTCGGGCCTACCGGCTATGCCTCAGTAAGCACCATCGCTTATGGTCCATTCCATGTTCAGAAGTGTGATCAGACTCTATTATTTCTCATAGGGTCGGATCCGATTTTCCTAAAACAAAATCGATAATATCAGAGAGATCGAGGATAAGAGCTTTTCTTAAGCAAACTATATACAAAGCAATTGTTTTCTTTTCTTTTCACACAAAAATTCCAAAATTCTCCCCCAAAAGATTTGCTTTTCAATCAGATAAAAAGAAATAACTATACAGAATGGTAAAATATTTTTGAAAATCTTCCCGATTAACAAGTTTAAACAGATAAGGCAATATGCACAAAGGTTACTGAAAGTTGAGCATCCTGATTATCTCCACCAATTTCTCAAACCTGGCAGAGTCGAATGCTTTTGTGAAGATGTCAGCGGTTTGCTTGTCGGTTTTGACTTCAAGGATCTTGATATGTTTCTTTTTGACACAGTCACGGATGAAGTTGTGTTTGATCTCAGTGTGATTGATCTCAATGTGTTTGGTTTTCTCTTATATATCCCTCCAATAAACCTGTCCTTACCACAACCACCCTCTCATTGACAGGAAGGGACTCCTTGCCTGATGAGGAACGGATCATGGTTCCCTTCCCTGTCATGGCCATGGGTAGATCCATATCACAACTCCATCTCTTATCTTTGATATATATATATATATATTTCTATGTTTCATGTATCTTATATACTTGATTATTATGAACAAATTATCAACTTGAGCGTCGGAGTGCCCTCGGGGCTAGTCCCCCCGGGCCCTTTAACGTAGATCTCCTTTGTCGTTGCAGCTTAGATTCAAGATCGAAATAGCTAGACACGGTCCAATCTCATATCAAGCCCGACCCGGATTTGGATGCAGCAACATCGAATTTATGAAGTCGGCTCTCGGTCTTCTCGGGTTCAGATCCGAGCTGTATCCGCACAAAACTCTAGTTAGAGGGCCCGGGGGTTTCCCCCTGATGCTCAAGTTAGTATTGTATCCATGGCAATCAAGCATTTATTTTTGTATGTGTGTATATTAGTATTAGAGAGAAGGAGATAGGGTGAGAGATCAGGAAGGGAGTTAAGGAAGAAGAAGTTGCTGAATGGTGGTTGTGATGTCCCTATTTGTAGGAGTTATTGGGATTTTACCCTAATGGCCCCTTCTAGGATGGGCCTACCTATATTGGGCTTATTCCTGCTTGTTGGGCTTCACCGTTGGGCCACTAACTAGGATAGCTCTACAAGTCCTTCCAGTCCAGCATTAAGTATTGCAAGCTACGTTTTGCTAGATTCGTCAGTCTGTCGTCGTCCGGTGTCATATAAGGATGCATTATTAAGTCCCATAATATACTATTTTCATTGAGTTGCCTTGCAACCATTGTTAGGGTTAAGTAACTGTCACACCCCGCCTCAGGCATCCCCTGGACGTGTGTGAGCATGATTGGTATATGTTTTGATTTCAGAGTTTCTATAAAACAGCGGAAGACTTTTCATGGATCGTTTCATCATAAATTTCAACCTCTATGGTTGCTTTTGTAAATACCAAGACCCAATAGGAAAATAAAAGTCTCGTATTTAAATATTGGGAATTAAATACCCATCTCATTTAGATTCCAAACATTGTTTAAATCAAATACAACACTTGTCTTCAGACAAGTTCATAAGCCACCAGGAGATAGTACTGTCCAAGGTTGATCAGTTCCTTGGCACTATTCCTTTTTCATCGTTCATGATTTTCTGTGCATGAGGCCTGAGAATCCAACATGCAACTTATCCTGTATATTTTCATCATCATGGGCTAGACCAAGCCTGTCCTTAATGATTCATTCCCATCACATTTTATTGATTACCTGAAAATATTTTGAAAATGAAACATTAGCGCGAACGCCGGTGAATACAATTATCTTGACAGTAAAATCTTTTGGCACAAACAGTTATTAAATTCATAATAATAATATATAGGTTTAATCCACACATTCAGCAGACGCTTTTCTCCTGACGGTATGCACCACTGTATACACTGGTATCATGCATTATAACAATGTCCAGGTCTTCGCCTCCGAAATTGTTATAAGGAAAGTACAGCCGCGATCCAGGACTTTCACCCGAGACCCGTGTATCCCTTTCAAGTTTTACGTAGACCTAGGGCCTGAATGCTTATTCATAGAAGAATGTTATGCATTATTCTTTTAACACTTATTTGGCCATTTTTGTAAACGTAAATGTTTGACATAAGATTTTAAAAGCAGATAAAGTATTCACCTTAATAGAGTAGGAGTAATATAACTTTAGGATGAGCCTCTAAGCTTGGAAGTCAAATCCTAGCTTCCTATCTCCGCTTCTGTGAGTGTTTCTGACTTCTATGAATGTTTTCTCTTAATGCGGGACTTCTAAGCGAGCCGGGATTGAACGGGGATCGTCGGGAATGAGCTAAGGGTGCTCTGGAACAAGTTTTAGAAGTGGAAATCGATTTTGAGTTATGAGAATGAGCTTAAATCGATCTGCTACTTATAGGGTGCAATGTAACATCCCAAAATATAAAATGACAATTATAATAATGGAATAAACGAATGAGGAATGACGGGCCGGGCCGGATGGGCCGGAGGGCTTGAAGGGGCGAACATAGGGGAGCTTCCCCTATAAATAGCCTAAGTCACCACATTTCTCTCATTTGCAAGTTCTAGAGAGAGAAACCATAGAGAGAGAAAGTCAGCGGATCGGCCCAAGACTGAAGAAGTGCGTTGCTCCATAGCTCGTGAGAGGAACCTCCGAATCAGAAGCTCGATACAGGTAATGATCCAACCTAGATCTGAGTTTTTGTTCGTTTTTGGGTTTTTCGGGGTTTGGACGAAAATGTGACGTTTTTACGGATGAAACTGGAAAAAAACATAGTTTTGATTTCCTTAATGAAAAGCAAACATTTTGAATGTAAACAAGTTCGTGATCAGACCCAAAGGCGAAAGTTAGGGTTTTTGCAGGGAAGCAGATCCTGCGTACTAGGAAGAGGGTCCTGCGTACTTATTAAGCACGTAGGAAGAGGGTCCTGCGTACTTACCAAGTAGGCAGGAAGAGGCTCATGCGTACTTATCAAGTACACATGAAACGAGGTTTGCGCACTTATTAAGTACGCAAGAGCAAGGCCCTGCGCACTTTCTAAGTGCGCAGGCATCAGGCTATTTAGGTAAAGTCAGTATGTTTAGAAGGTTAAACCGTTAGAGTCGAGAGTTGGTCTGATGTGTATTTAACTAATCAATTCAGATCAGAAGTGACGTTGTGGGACCTTTGTTTAGGACAACCTAGATTAGCTTATCAGGTGAGTTCTAGAAGCCCCCTTTTAAATGTTTTATATAATGTTTTCGGGCTGGTGTGCATACATACGAAATGATGTTTACGAAACGATGTTTACAAAATGATGCTTATGAAACTATGTTTACGAAATGAAATGATTTGGAATGAACGGTTTATGGAAAGAAAATTTTATGAATGGAATGTTTACGAACGAAATGTTTATAAAGAAATGAGTTAAAATGAAGGTAAAGGGCTTTGAAAATGAATGATATGTTCTATGAAAAGAAAAGAAAAAGGGCAAAGGTTTTAAAGAAGTCATTACAAATCTAATCTGTCGAATGGATGGAATTGACGAATGAAGTCTGGGAATGTAATTCACAGCCTTGTGATAGATTATGGACAGCGAGCCATAGTTGCCATAAGAACAACAGGGACAGTGTCTTGGTGGCCTGCCAATGGTTATGATGTTGTACAACTGGTATTACTCAGGGGTTAACGTGACCCTAAGAAGGTTAAATTATGATCCGACGGTGTTATGGCCGTGAGCCATAGTCGTCAATGGAAGTTGTCGGTTTATGGACATGAGATCCATAGGGGCAACTAAATGGGTATTGTCGGTCCTCGTGCAGTTAAGCCTTGGGGGCAATACAAAAGGGAATTGACGGAATGTATTGTATTGTTGGTCTTCGTGCAGTTAAGCCTTAGGGGCAATACAATACTAAATGACGGAACGAATGGTAACACAGATTTAGATAGTAATGTATGACTTAAATGAATGTTAAATGTTTTAAACGAACGATCCGTTCAACGTGTTTATGATGATGATAAATGTTTGAATGTTTTAGTGATGAACGAAAGGCCCTGTTTTCTTATACATGATGTTAAACCCTAATGAATTATTGAATGATGAACCATTTCTAAAATCGAATGAAAATCTAGAACTCACCAGCGTAACTGACTTTTTAGTAGGCACATTCAGGTTAAGGGCAGGTTATGATGATGGACGGTGATACTTGGCAAGCGAGGAGAGTTACCCGGTTGATCATGAAGACTAGCATCCCGTTATGATTAGTTTATGTTATGTTTATGTATTAGAGGAGAGTTACCCGGTACTCGTGTTACGCTTCCGCATGTTGAACAATGTTATGAGTATGTTTTAATGAAATTTTCCGCTGCGTTATTTGATATTCAAGTTTAATAACTGTTTGTGAATGAGTAAATCAAACAAGTGAGGCCTCCTGGGTTGGGGCCTTACAAGTTGGTATCAGAACAATAGTTTGAGAGATTCGAACACTCCTAGTGTCTGAACTTAATCTGTGAATGGGACCGAAAGCGGATGCCAGTACGGGTAACTCGAGCCACAGCATCAGGTATTTAGAAAGGGTTAGGTAAGGACTTGTGCTCTGATGGAATCACAAAGGTGGTCAAATAGAAATCGAAAGGTAGTGTAATAGTTAATTGCAGATGGCCAGTGTATATTAACATCTTACAGTGCTTGTTGAATTTTATTTGTTAACTAGCGTGATGACATTGGATTCTTGTCTTGGAGAATGAAATGGCAAGAAGAGGAAACGTAAGGTGTGGTGAGGGCCGTACCGGTGGTCGTAACGGCGGTCGTGGCAGGACCCCTGCACGCCAGGAGTACAGTGAAGAAGGAAGTGTTCACACTGAGCCAGAAGTTAGTGTGCACGGGACTGAGCCGACTCATGTCGGAGAACAACAATTCACTTTTGAACCAGAAGTGAGAGCGGCTCTGGCACGCGAGTTCACTGAGTTGATGATGGTTTCCCTGCCAGGACTGTTGGCAGAAGCGTTAAAGAAGGCTAGTGAGAAGGGTGGGTCTAACACGGCGGTTGGTACCCCGAACACTGAGGCAATTAACGCACCGCTTAACCGTGGTTGCGACTATAAGTCCTTTAAGGCATGTGACCCACCGGTCCTGACTAGGAAGAAGGACGCGGTGGATACTTTTGACTGGGTGATACGTATGGAAGCCGCCATCCGTCTGAGCGAGTGTCGAGCAAATCAAGTTGTGAAATTTGCTGCTAACTCCTTGAGAGAGGAAGCATCCCATTGGTGGGAAGGTGTACGTCAAGCCAAAGGGGACGAGACTGTGGATGCAATGATGTGGTCTGATTTGAAAACTTTGGTGATCAAGAATTTCTGTCCAAGGAATGAGATCGAAAAGGTAGAAAGGGAATTTTTAGGGATTAAGGCCGGGAGCATGACGCACCGGCAGTACACCACACGGTTCAATGAACTGGCACGTCTGGTGCCACACCTTATCACGATTGAGGAAAGAAAGATTTCTTGTTACATTCAAGGGCTACCGGACCAGGTCCGCACCTATGTTAAGGCAAACACCCCTACGACCTATGATTCGGTAGTAGAACTGATCGGCGTGGTATTCGATGATCTGGCGCTGAATGTCGTTGACATTGAAGAGCCTAAGAAGAAGCCGAGTTTCCCCGCTAAGAGATCAGCTAGGAAGTTGTTTGGGGCTCGGGACAAACAGGGCAGGGTAGGCGAGACGGCAGTCTGTGGAAGATGTGGGGTAAGACATGCGGGTGAACGTCGGTTAGGGTCAAATCTATGCTTTAAATGCGGCAAAACCGGACAATACACACGTGAATGTCCCCAGCTATTCAAATGCTACAACTGTGGGGAGAGTGGTCATATGAGCCGGGAATGCACCAAGCCCAGAATGGGTGAAGCCGGGAAAGGTAAAGGCCCGGAGAAGAGAGAAGAGAGGCCCCGAACAAAGACTCGTGCGTACGCGCTGACACAAGACCAAGCCAGGGCAGACCCCGATGTGGCATCAGGTACGTTCATCCTTGACAACACTTTTGTTTCTGTGTTATTTGATTCGGGTGCCAGTAAGAGTTTTATATCTATGACTTTTTGTAAACGAGTGAAGTGCACTGTCAATCAGCTAGAAAGGGCCTTTAGCGTAGAAACCGCTGAGGGTAGAACTGCGAGAGTGACCGATGTAGTTGACAACTCCACGATAAAAATAGAAGGTCATAGGTTCCCTGTCAGATTGTTTGTTATGGTTTTGGGAGGGTTTGATGTTGTGTTAGGTATGGATTGGTTAACTGCCAACGAAGCACAAATCATATGTAGACGAAAGATAATCCGACTCAAGGCTCCGGATGGTAGCAAAGTCGAGGTCTTTGGAGATCGCGATGCCCCGATGCCAAACGTCATCTCGATGATTAAGGCAACAAATTACTTGACGCGTGGATGCGAGGCTTATCCGGTGTACGTAATTGACAAGTGTAAAGAAGTGAAGGAACTAGACGATGTACCCGTGGTACGCGAGTACCCTGAGGTGTTTCCAGAGGATTTGCCTGGGATACCACCCGACAGAGAGATTGAATTTCGAATCGACTTAGTACCAGATGCCCAGCCCGTGGCTAAGGCTCCATATCGACTAGCACCCATGGAAATTAAAGAACTTATGGCCCAATTAGATGAACTACTTGGGAAGGGATTCATAAAACCGAGCATCTCGCCTTGGGGTGCTCCGGTGTTGTTTGTGAAGAAGAAAGATGGTTCGATGAGAATGTGTATTGATTATCGCGATTTGAACAAACGAACAGTGAAGAACAAGTACCCTTTACCAAGGATCGACGACCTGTTCGATCAATTGCAAGCCGCAAGTTGGTTCTCAAAAATCGACCTTCGATCCGGGTACCATCAGTTGAAGGTAAGGGAAGAAGACATACTGAAAACTGCATTCCGCACGCGTTATGGACATTTTGAGTTCCGCGTAATGTCTTTCGGACTGACGAACGCCCCCGCATCGTTCATGGATTTGATGAATAGGGTGTGTCGACCGATGCTGGACCGATCCGTAATTGTGTTCATCGATGATATCCTCATCTACTCCAAGAATGAGGGTGATCACGCATGTCACTTAAAGGAGGTGTTAGAGGCTCTGAAGAAGGAAAAGTTGTATGCTAAGTTCTCCAAATGCACGTTCTGGCTTAGGGAAGTCCAATTCATAGGTCACGTCATTAACCCGAATGGCATTATGGTTGACCCAGCAAAGATAATGACGGTAAGGGAATGGAATATTCCTAAGACGTCAACTGAAATACGCAGTTTCTTGGGACTGGCAGGCTACTATCGGAGATTCATCCACGATTTCTCAAAACTAGCTTCGCCATTGACAAAGTTGACTCGGAAGGAGGTAAAGTACGAATGGGGTTCGACCCATGAAGAGGCGTTTAAGGAGTTGAAGGAGACGCTAACCAAAGCCCCAGTCTTGGCCCTTCCCGAGGGCAATGAAGACTTAGTGGTATACTCTGACGCTTCGGGTTAGGGATTGGGATGCGTGTTGATGCAACGCGGAAGAGTAATCGCGTATGCGTTACAGCAAATGAATATTCACGAAGCTAACTAACCGACTCACGATTTTGAACTTGCTGCTGTCGTATTCGTATTGAAAATCTGGAGGCGCTACCTCTACGGGGTGAAGTTTACTATTTACTCCGACCATAAAAGTTTGAACTACTTCTTCGAACAAAGAGAGCTTAATATGAGGCAGAGACGATAGTTGGAACTCCTGAAAGATTATGACTGTGAAATCATATACCATCCTGGAAAGGCAAACGTGGTGGCAGACACTCTAAGCCGAAAGGATGTGCCTGCTCCTATTAGAGTGAAAGCTTTCCAGTTGGTGGTAACATAAGATGTGATGAGGGAAATTGAAAGAGCTCAAGATGAAGCACTTAAGGAAGAAAACATAAAGAAGGAAAGAATGGTTGGCCAACATGAGAAGTTGGAATATAACACCCTTGGTGTTAAGACACGTTTTGGATGGGTATTGATACCTATGGGTGGCGAGCTTAGAACCAAAATCTTGGATGAGGCTCATAAGTCTCGGTACTCTATCCATCCTGGTACCAATAAAATGTACCAAGATCTGAGGAAGGAATACTGGTGGCTTGGAATGAAACACGAAGTGACAAAGTACGTAAGCAAGTGCTTGACTTGCTCGCAAGTAAAGGCTGAACACCAGAAATAGTATGGAAAGATTCAACCACTTGACATATCGGAATGGAAATGGGAATACATTACCATGGACTTCATAACCAAGCTACCTCGCACAGCTAAAGGTCATGACACCATTTGGGTAATTGTGGACTGTTTAACGAAGAATGCTCATTTCCTACCTTCACGAGACGTTCTCGTCGGAAAGGTTAGCGGAAGTATTTATTAACAAAGTAATAGCACGGCATGGGATGCCTTTGACGATCATATCTGACCGGGACTCACGATTTACATCGAGGTTCTGGAAAAGATTTCACGAGGCGATGGGCACAAGGCTTAATATCAGCACGGCATACCACCCACAGACGGATGGTTAGTCCGAAAGGACCATTCAGACATTGGAGGATATGCTTCGTGCTTGTATTATCGATTTTGGTGGCAGTTGGGACAGTCATCTGCCGTTAGCCGAATTCTCCTACAACAATGGTCATCACACGACTATAGGCATGCCGCCTTACGAAATGTTGTATGGGAGGAGATGCAGGACCCCGGTTTGTTGGGGTGAGATTGGACAAAAGGAATTAGGGAGTCTTGAAGTTGTAAGAGAAACGTCGGAAAGGTTTGATCAAATCAAATCACGAATGAAGGCCGCACAAGATCGTCAGAAATCTTATGCGTATAAACGACGAAGGCCTATCGAGTTTGATGTTGGGGACATAGTAATGTTGAAAGTGTGACCCTGGAAGGGAATCATACGAATTGGGAAGAGAGGAAAGTTAAGTCCGAGGTTTGTCGGACCATTTAGGATAATGACACGGGTTGGTGAAGTCGCTTATCGGCTGGAGTTGCCTGATGAGTTAAGTTGGATTCATCCTACCTTCCATGTATCACACTTGCGAAAGTGTTTGGCGGATGAATCGACTCACGTACCACTTACTGACATCGAGGTCGATAACAGCCTTAACTACATCGAAGAACCCGTGGCCTTCTTAGACAGAAAAGAGAAGCGTTTGCGTAATAAGATTATTCGATTGGTTAAAGTCAAATGGAAGAACCGAAAGGGATCAGAATCTACTTGGGAAACGGAGAAGGAAATGAGGGAGTCGTACCCTTATCTATTTGACTTATGATAGGTTTCGGGGACGAAACCTATTGTAAGGGGGGTAGATTTGTAACATCCCAAAATATAAAACGACAATTATAATAACGGAATAAACGAATGAGGCATGACGGGCCGGTCCGGAGGGCTTGAAAGGGCGAACATAGGGGAGCTTCCCCAATAAATAGCCTAAGTTACCACATTTCTCTCATTTGCAAGTTCTAGAGAGAGAGAAACCGTAGAGAGAGAAACCATAGAGAGAGAAAGTCGGCGGATCGGCCCAAGTTTGAAGAAGTACGTTGATCCATAGCTCGTGAGAGGAACCTTCGAATCAGAAGCTCGATACAGGTAATGATCCAACCTAGATCTGAGTTTTTTGTTCGTTTTTGGGTTTTTTGGGTTTTGGACGAAAATGTGACGTTTTTACGGATGAAACTAGAAGAAAAACATAGTTTTGAGTTCCTTAATGAAAAGCAAACGTTTTGAATGTAAACAAGTTCAGGATCTTGACGTGATCAGACCCGAAGGCGAAAGTTAGGGTTTTTGCGGGGAAGCAGATCCTGCGTACTTATCAAGTACGTAGGAAGAGGGTCCTGCGTAATTATCAAGTACGCAGGAAGAGGCTCATGCGTACTTATCAAGTACGCATGAAGCGAGGTTTGCACACTTATTAAGTACGCAAGAGCAAGGCCCTGAGAACTTGCTAAGTGCGCAGGCATCAGGCTGTTTAGGTAAAGTCAGTATGTTTAGAAGGTTAAACCGTTAGAGTCGAGAGTTGGTCTGATGTGTATTTAACTAATCAATTCAGATCAGAAGTGACGTTGTGGGACCTTTGTTTAGGACAACCCAGATTAGCTTATCAGGTGAGTTCTAGAAGCCCTCTTTTAAATGTTTTATATAATGTTTTCGGGCTGGTGTGCATACATACGAAATGATGTTTTACGAAACGATGTTTACGAAATGATGCTTATGAAACTATGTTTACGAAATGAAATGATTTTGAATGAACGGTTTATGGAAAGAAAATTTTATGAATGGAATGTTTACGAACGAAATGTTTATTGTAGGTCCAGATTTAATCGAAATCACTGATATGATCGATTTAACACATACACAGGCGGAAACTGTGTATATGTAGGTGAAACTGATAAACGAAACAATGATGGTGAAGATAACCAGCTAACCACACTATGAATCAACAATCAAAGGGTATGAAAATGTAAGAACACAGTGAATAAACAACTGCAGATTGTATTGATTCAAGCAAAATGTGAAAGAGAAAGTTCAGGGTTACAGCCGCTACTCACACCCTAAACATTCTCAAACTAGGCTATTTATAGTAGTAACAGGTATCGAAACTATGGTCAATCGAAACTACTAGTTTCGATTGACCATTTACAAATGATACTTAGACCTGTCGAAACTACCATCTATCGAAACTACTAGTTTCGATTGAACAGACTCAATCGAAACTAAGTAGTTTCGATGGCCCAGACTTGGCTAATAAAACAAGTAAATTACAGAAAACTGAAATTACATGAAATGAAATGACATAAAGTAAACTAGTCTAAAATGTTTAAACATACAATAAATGACAACAACTTATACATGACTCTACAATCTCCCCCTAAGCTGTTGCATTACTGTCTTCAGCTCTTCTTCAAGCAGCTGGTCCTTCAGTTGTCCTAGGGATGAAAGGTTTTACATGTAGAGACACAACCCTTTGGTAAGCCTTGGCATCAGCTTCATCTTCATCACTGTAAGCCTGAATGTGATTCTGGAAAAGTATCTCCAGATCTTCAGGCTGAAATTTTAACAGCTCCATGGGTTCAAAGATGGTGATGTCTTCTTTGCCTTCACACTCTATTACTGCACTGCCTATGATTGGGTCATAATACCACTTTCTGAAAGTTTGTAGTTGGACAGGTACAGATTTTGGAATTGTGATAGTCTTGTGAGTTTCAGCAGGCTTATACCTCAGGAACACATATGGCTTTTTAGTCTTAGGGTGAAACCTAGTCTTTGAGATTTTCTTTTGAGTTTTCCTAGGCTTCATCCCCTTGAAATCATTATCAACTTGAGAATGCAGAAACTTCTCGAAGTCATAAGCCATCATTACCTTCCCGGGGTTTTGAAGGGGAAGTTTGGCTAGATCCCTGAGGTCGTAGAAAGGAAGTGTCTGGAAGTCAGTCATATTCTTGAAGTGCTGAACTCCCCCTTTGTACCTTCTGATAATAAACAACTTCCTTTCTGCATCATATTTCCATCCAATTGGAGGCCTTTTTAGCTCCTGATGCTCAGCAATTCATTCATAAGTCTGAGGAGTCTCTTCAGGAATGATTTTCTTGAACCAAGACTTCCTTGAAATTGGAGGTTCAGGTGTGATGGAAGGTTGATCTGGAGCTGGATTTGATTCAGAGACTGTTGTGGTTTGTTCAGGAGTGACAGTCTTGATGAGATTAACCTGAACATCTTCTTCGTCCTTTTCTTCATCTGATAAGGTTTGGATTTCCTCTCCTTCTTCAGTGAAGTATCTGGTTTTCTCAGTTTCCTTTTCTTCTGTGGTCAGAATTTCTGGATGAAGATCATTGTACCCATAGTGGTCAATCTCATCTAGAAGAGCATTCAGCTCATCGTCAGATGGTATGTCTTCTTCATCCAGAATCACAGTGTCAACATCAGCCATTGTTCCCTTCCCTCTCTTCCTTGCTTCTCTTCTTTCACTTGCTGAGGGAAGGTCTAGTTCTGGTTCTTCAACCTTAACTTCAACTGCCTCCTTTGTCTTTTCAGCATGCCCGGTAAAGATGGTCATTGCAGACTCTGGATTAGTGATGATGGCAGGAGACAAGGGTTCAACCACAAATGTGGTCTCCCCCTGAGCCGTTGAAGTGGTTGCTTGTTGTTGCACATGCTTATCAATGGAGGCTTTAAGCTGTTTCACTGCTTCAGCTAAAGCCTTGAAATCTTCATTTTGTTTTGAGATAAGTTTCTGTTGTGTTTCAAGTTGGGTTTGTTGAATGTCAATCTGTGTATGTAGACCCCCAACTTCCAGCTTTAAGTCTTTTACTTCTTCCTGGACATCATGACATCATGCAGGTTAGATTTCAGACCTTCAATTTCTTCATCTTTCTTTTGAAGCTGATCCTGCATCTTCTTTAGTTCAAGGCTTAATGTTTTAACTCTGGGAACAGGGGAGGTTGAATCATGAGATGGTGATGTGGGAGAAGTATGGATGGGTGATTGTTGTGGAGATGGTTGTGGAGTTGGTTGTGGAGATGGTTGTGGAGTTGGTTGTGGAGATGGTTGTGGAGATGGTTGTGGAGTTGTGAAAAGAGAATCTGATGAAGATGGCAAGTCTTCTAATCCAGTTTTGATCTTCTTTGCCCTAGGCTCCTCTTCTTCAAAGTCAGAACCTGACTCAACTTGCCTCTTGGAGGATGATGCTAGATGCTCTGCCTTTTCATCTGAATCAGACTTGTAGTAGTCAGATCCATAGATTCCAGCATCAAGAGTCCCACTTGATTCTGCAACTTCCTCCTCAGCTTCAATTATACCAGCTTCAACATTAACTGCTGGTTCTAGAACAACTTGTATTTGCTCAACAAATGGAGCCTCAATCACAGGATCAACTATGGGTTGAACATCTTCTTGAACAATAGGAATGTTCATCTCAATCACAGCTTCATCAACATGTTGATTACCTTGACCCTGTTCAGCTTCCATTTCCTCTTCATCAGATGATACATCAACCTCTTCTTCTAGATCTGGGTCAATATCCGGAATGAATTCTTCTTCTTCTCCAAGGATATGACCAAACAAGGGAACATCAGCTATAGCCCTGTTGGTTCTTTTGTTTGTACTTCTCATATAGCTGAGAGTCTTGGCTATCATGTGGTCGAACACGAAGGTGTTCCCTCCTTGTTGAAGCTCAGGATGTAAATGATTTATGATGATCTGTAGGAATCTTGGATAGGCTAGAAATTTCTCCTTCACTGCTCCGGTCAGATTATCCTTTAGTTGTCTGAAGATGAAACCAGAGAAATTGTAGTCTCTTCCCTTGACTAGCCCCAAGATTGCTGAGCCCAGTGTACTGTTTGCTGAGTCAAACCCTCCTTTTCTTATTGATAGGCAGTGAATAAACACGTGCACTATGTATCTCCAGTGGCTTGGTAAGGAATTCTTGATTATCTGACCATTCTTGAATTCTTCTGGATGACCTAATCTTCTGAAGCATTCTTTAACGTAGAAGATAGGAAATTCAATTGGTGCATTTGGATTGTCATTGAACTGCAGCACCTCTCTAATGGTAGCTTCTGAAAACAAGACTTCTTGGCCCAGCACAGTTGCTCTGATGTGCTCCACATTGTCAATTGTGATTAGCTCAGCAGTCTCCCAAAATTCTCTTATAGAGGTCTCAAACACTGGCAGGTTGTTGCTGATGGCAAAGCTGATGTTGGAGTTTGCCAGGAAGTTTAAGACTTGAGTGAACTCTGCAGCCTTTGGATCATTTGCATTAAGGAATGCACAGACATTGTGTCTCTTTACGAATAAAAGATCCATACCTGTAAAATCCATCAATTTAGCACAAGAAGTAAGATTTCTGATTATACTTAATCGAAACTTGACATCCCAACACTTGAAAAAAATTGGATAAACACTGTCGAAACTACTTAGTTTCGATTGAGAACAACTTTATCGAAACTAGTAGTTTCGATTGAACAACTAGTTTCGATCAACACTTGGACATTCAAGATGGACCTATCGAAACAGTAGTTTCGATATAACAGACAAGTTTCGATCAACACTTGGACATTTGAGATAAACTTATCAAAACAAGTAGTTTCGATAGAAGTATCTAGGGCAAGTTTTGGTATCGAAACTAGTAGTTTCGAATGAGAAACCTGTTGAAAATTTGGAAGTATTAACCTTTTTATCGAAACTACTTGGTTTCGATAACCTAAACCCCTTTGATTCAAAATACTCAGATTACAACACATGAATGAAAGAAGGGTTTAGAAAGGCCTGTAAATGATGAAACTTCATCTTACCGATTGTGATTACTGTTATCTGCAAGATTACACAATAGACATGAGTTCAAAGATGACAAGTGTTTGCAAACATATATAAGCACATAAACGTCTGCTATTATGAAGGTTTAGTCGACACATTTCAAATTTTGAAACCCTAGGTCTGTGGATTTGCGGAAATCCTCTAAATGAAGTAGAGAAATGTTACCTGATGATGAAGACGACGGTGACAACGGGGAGAATCAGGCGATTAACACTGATAGTTTGCAACTCAGACCGATGGCTTGAAGGTGAAGAGGGTTCGGGGAGAATGACGAGTGAAACTTAGCATGAATGAGAGAATTTGATTATGAAGGCATTTAATTTGCTTATGACAAAAGACAAAAATGCCCGTGTCGAAACAACTAGTTTCGATAGACCAAAGTAGTTTCGATGTCAAGGTAGTTTCGATATATACAGGGTAGTTTCGATATCAAAGTAGTTTCTATATATACAATGTAGTTTCTATATATACAAGGTAGTTTCGATATCAAAGTAGTTTCGATATATACAGTGTAACAGAAATAAGACTAACATATATACACAAGATATTTACACTTTTTCTTCTTGAAAAAGATCCAACATGAGATCAGATCTGGTCAGTCTCTTGAAACACTTCCTTTTGCAATTAACTACTGTGAGTCCCTGAAGATAGCTGATATTTGTGCAAAGTAAACCCGAACATTTGTTTGTATTTTGATTTCATGTGATTAAAAGGTACCATTTAAGCACTATACAAGGTGTACCCCACATATTAAAATAAAATGATTTTGAAAACCTATCAATCCTCAAGAAGTACCCATCTTCATCCTATCATCTCTTTCTGATTAACCAAGGTACCGTCTTAGTAATGTCAAAGTACCACCAAGATAAAATAAGAAATCCAAGTGGATTAGAGAATTTAAAATGAAAAATATCCAAGTAGATATTAAAAGGTACGATCATTCTAGATCTTTGCGTAAGCAAAACAGAAGAAGTCATAAAATTATCCAAGCGGATAGAAAAAGATTGAACACCCGAGATCTTTGCGTAAGCAAAACAGACGGGGTCAAATCATCCAAGTGGATGGGAAAAGGATGAACACCCGAGATCTTTGCGTAAGCAAAACATACGGGGTCATCGGCGGTAAATGTCGTTACTTTGACGGTCACTTGGCGTATGTATAGGAATTCAATACGTAAGACTGTATCTGATTGAATCGGTTTTCTTGGATATAAAAATGGGTTAGATGTTTCAATAATGGGTTCAAACACACAAGTATGAGATATATTTTAGGTTTTCACACTACTTACAAGTTTTAACCATATGTCGGGCCTAACAGCTATACCTCAGTAAACACCATTTCTTTTGGTCCATTCCATGTCCAAGAGATGAGATCAGACACTATCATTTCTCAAAGGTCAGATTCAATTTTTCCTGTAACAAAAACCACTTGAAGTTATATACACAGCAATTCTTTTATCAAATGTTACTTTTCTCCCCCAAAAGAGTTGCGTAGAAACTGTACAGAAAAATAAAACCTTTTTTTTTTAATTTTTTTTTTGGTATTCACACTATTTACTGAAAGTTTATCATTCCAAGCATCTCCACCAGTTGGACAAATCTGGTAGAGTCAAAGGCCTTTGTGAAGATGTCTGCGGTTTGTTTATTAGTTTTGACTTCAACGATCTTAATATACCTCTTTTCCACACAGTCACGGATAAAGTGATGTTTAATTTCAATGTGTTTGGTTTTCGAATGCTGAACGGGGTTTTTGGTGATATGGGGAACGGCAGTATTGTCACACAGAATGGGTGTCTCATGGAATGTGATCCCATAGTCAAGCATCTGATGGTGTATCCATCTGACTTGGGAACAACAAAGGGCGGCGGCAATGTATTCGGCTTCGGCGGTGGATTGGGAAACGGTGGATTGTTTCTTACATTGCCATGAGACAAGGCGGTTGCCAAGGAATTGACAACCTCCAGATGTGGATTTTTGGTCTAAGTTGCAACCCCCGTAGTCTGAATCTGAGTAAGCCACAAGATCAAACAAGTCAGTTTTAGGATACCACAGACCCAATTTTGGTTTATACTTTAAATATCTTACAATATGTTTAACAGCAGAGAAATGAGAGAGTTTAGGATTAGCCTGAAAACGTGCACATAAGCACACTGCAAACATGATGTCGGGTCTGCTGGCCGTGAGATACATGAGGGATCCTATCATAGAGCGATAGAGATGCTGATCAACGCTTTCACCATCCACATCAGGAGTCAAACAATGTCGAACTTCCACAGGAGTTTTCACTGGGTGGGAATCAGCCATTTTGAACTTGGTCAAGATTTCTTTCATGAATTTTTCTTGATGGATAAGGATTCCTGATTCGGACAGATCAACTTGTAGTCCCAAAAAGAAATTCATTTCTCCCATGGAGCTCATTTCAAACTTGGATCTCATCACTTCCTCAAATTCTTTGCAAAGACGGGAATTTGTAGACCCGAAAATGATATCATCCACATAAATTTGCACCATGATTGTATCCTTTTCCTCCTTCCGTTTGAACAAAGTTTGGTGAATTGCTCCTCGTGTGAAACCATTCTCAAGCAGATGCTTTGATAAAGTTTCATACCACGCACGAGGTGCTTGGTGAAGACCGTACAATGCTTTGTCTAACTTGTAAACACGGTCTGGAAAATTAGGATCAATGAAACCCGGCGGCTGCTTGACATATACTTCTTCTTGAACTTTGCCATACAAAAATGCGCTTTTGACATCCATTTGATGGACGGTGAAGTCCATGTAGGCTGCATAGGCGAGAAACATTCTGATGGCTTCCAAACGAGCCACTGGTGCAAAGACTTCCTCATAATCAATCCCTTATTCTTGATAAAAACCTTGAACCACCAGACGGGCTTTATTTCTAATCACAATACCCCCTTCATCCTTTTTGTTGCGAAAAACCCAACGAGTGCCGATAGGTACTTTGTTCTTGGGAAGATCTACCAGATTCCACACGTGTAACTTTGAAAATTGCTGTAGCTCTTCTTGCATTGCTTCCACCCAGCTGTTTTCTAGTAGTGCTGCTTTAATGTTCTTTGGTTCAATTTGAGAGATGAAGCAGGAAAACATGCTGTTTTCAAATGCTTCACAGGCACTTCGGGTACTAACACCCACATTGAGAGGTCCAATGATGTTATTGGTGGGATGAATCTTGTGAATTCGCAGTTGAGGAATTTCATCTTCCTCCACGACTTCTTCCAAATTTGTAAGATTTTCAGCAGGAGGATCGGCAATATCATTAATAGGATCTTCAGCAGGTGATTGTGGTGCAACATCTACTATTGGAATGGAGTTGTCTTCAATAGTTTCACTTGTTGCACCAGAACCGGAAGACTCCATATCAGATTCAGCATTTGCAACCACAGGAATATCAATCTGAGCAGATGAGGAAGAACTTTGATCATTTAAGTTCCCTAAATTGTTCACAGAAAAATAAGGATTAGCATGAGTTGAGTCAATTGAGAGATCAGGAAGATTAAATGATTTAAAAACTGAATCGACGTCAAATAGCCAATTGGGACCGTCTCCTGCGTCCGTGTGATTATTTTCATGCCAATTGATATCAATGGACTCCAGCACTATTCTTTTCTGTTTATGATAGACACGAAAAGCACGTTGATTGGAGGAATAACCAACAAAATAACATTCATCAGCTTTGGCTTAAAACTTGTTGAGCTGATCTGAAGTGTTCAGCATCGTGCACACACATCCAAATTTTCTGAAGAAATCAATAACTGGCTTGCGCTTGTACATAATCTCATATGGTGTCTTGTTGCAACTTTTAGTGATAAGGACCCGATTTTGCACGAAACATGCAGTGTTGACCGCCTCAGCCCAGAAAGTCACGGGAAGCTTAGAGTCAACAATCATAGTTCGTGCAGCTTCAATTAAGGTGCGGTTTCTCCTTTCAGCTACACCGTTTTGTTGAGGAGTACGAGGTGCACTAAATTGACGAGAAATTCCTTTGCTTTCACAGAAGGAATCAAGAGTTGCATTCTTAAATTCTGTACCATGATCGCTGCGGATAGTCTTCACACTTAAACTGAAGAGGTTTTCAATTTGAAGCATATAGGTCTTTAAAATCTCTGGTGTCTCATCCTTCTTAGCTAAGAAAAACACCCAAGTGAATCGAGAAAAATTATCTGTTACCACCAGACAGTATGACTTTCGTCCAAGACTCATGACACTCACTGGACCAAAGAGATCCATGTGAAGCAATTGGAGAGGAGAGTCAATGGAATTGGTGGTTTTAGGCTTATGTGAAGATTTGTGCTGTTTTCCCTTGGAACATGAGATACAGTGTTCCATAGGAGTGAAATCTTTGAGAGGTAATCCAGTGACGAGGTTGCCTCGAACCAGTCGGTTCATCGTTTTGAAATTTACATGTCCCAACCTCCTGTGCCACAAGAAAGATTCATCTTCAGAAGCCTTTGAGAGAAAACATGATTCAATGCCAGAGGGGTTGTTCATATCCAAGCTATATGTGTTGTATCTTCTAGGAGCACGCATGAGAATAAGTTCTTCTGGGATCACCACTCCATGCTTCAAGATAAGACATTCTTTTGAATTGAAAAGTGCACAAAAGTCCTTGTCACAAATCTGAGAAACACTCATCAGATTGTATTTTAATTGAGGAACGAAATTGACATGCTCTAGACTGTTCACTCCATTTGATACTGTTCCTTGGCCTTCAATCTTTCCTCCTCTTGGGTTTCCAGCAAAAGCAACATACTCTCCATCAATTTGATGATAATCTTGTAGTAAGTTAAAGTGCCCAGTCATATGCCTTGAACATCCACTATCTACATGCCAGATGTTATCGCCGGTTCTTCTTGATTGACCCTATACACAACGAACCATTTATACGTTTTGACCAAAAATGTTTCAATCAAGAGATTTTAGTGTCAGGATATGACATCTCATTGGAATCAGAAGTACAACCATCCTTTGATGAAGCACGGTCATTAAATAGAACATTATTTTTAATTTTCCAAGTTCGTTTTAAATAATTTTTAGCATTTTTAATTCTTTTACGCCTAGATTTCCTTCTGTGAGAAGAATTAGGCAATACATATGAATTTAATGAACATTGGGAAGGTGATTCTTTATTAAAATTTGCGGTTGTCAATTTACAACTCTTTGAAACATGATTTGAGGCACCACAACTAAAACAAACGTTTTTACAAGATATCTTAGCATGATAATAATCATCACAAGATGAAGATGATTGTGATGTTGAGGAATCTGAACATGAGACGGTTCTCTCATCAATAACTTTGTCTTGAAGACGATGTGCTTCCTTTAATCTGAAAAATTCCATGTTGCTCATGGTTTCACGTGGTACATCATTCACAATAATTCCTGCACTTTTAAATTTTGTAACACATGGCATAACATTCAAAGATTTAGGAACAAATGGCAAAGCATTTTTAAATTTAGAAACATCACATCCCAAACCCATATGCTCAGCAGACATAGAGTCAAAATACAAATTTTCAACGTGTTCACAAATATTTGAGTTTGACACGGACAGATTATTACATTCATCCGACTCAAGTTCTTTTAAAATAGTTCTATCCAAGGAATTCTCATCACAATCATCTTCTGATTTTAAACTATTTGATTCTGCACAAGAAGCAAAACTGTTAGAATCAGAAGATGTAATATAATCATTAGGAGATAAGGTGCAAACAAAAGGTGTGGAAACATGTGGAGTAGGCATATCAGCAAATCTACCAGATTTAGAGTAAGGAGGAGGATGAGAGTTATATCCAAGACCCTCTGTGCCTTTTCTATTAAATTGTTTATCAATTATTCCAAACAGAATTTTCTGATCCATATCCATGTGGTCAACTTGTAATTTAGCCTTTTCTGCTTTTTGAACTCTTTCACTTAAAATCGTATTATTAATGGTTTGAGTATTTAGTTGCACAATTAAAGAACGATTTTCACCAGAAATATCATGAATTTTCTTTAAGTATAGTTTCTCATTTTTGGCAACAGAGTCATACATCACCTTAATGTGATCTCGTTCATCAATCAAGGCTTGATTGATGAATCTGTATTTTTGGATTTCATTTAGGCAAGATCTAGAATTACAGAGTTTAGAAATAACCTCAGCAGGTACAGCAGTGAGATCCTCAGTAGCTTCAATCATAACACACTTGCCCTTATCCTCTATGTCAGCCATCAATGCTTTATCAACAGCCTCCTCAGCCTGTTCTCCCCAGTGATAGTGTCCATCAGCCTGACACACAAGAGCTGTGGAACTTGAAGTTGTGTTTGTCTTTGGAGGACTGGCAGCTTGTTTACCAGAGGAGATCTTCTTATCTTGCTGATCTTTGGAGGACGGCTCCTTGCAGTTTCTGGCAAAGTGACCCAGCTGATCACAATTGTAGCATCTCACCTTTTTGATGTCAAACCCAAGCGTCTTTCCTTGCTTGAACCTTTCTATACAGTCCTTTTGATGAATCTCTTGGCTCTTAGGGTTAACATGGCCATGCACCAATCAATATCCATTTTCTCCAAATCATCAGGATTGATCTGCTCCAAGTCATCAGGTTGAAAGCTAACCGGTGTTAGATTTCCAGAAATCAGTGCATCATAGCATGACATGAAAGCAGTCATGATTGGGACATAATCATCAGGGATCATGGTGACAGTCTTTTGAGAAGCAGAGGAGCTGGTAGAGTTGATTGCAGCAGCTGAAGGAGGAACATCAGTCTGAAAGTATGGGCTACCGGATGAGCTTGATCCAGCAATGAGAGCTGTGTTTCCAGACTGATTAGATGAGGTGACTGCTCCCTTCTTAATCTCAATCTCATAAGATTCAAGAATGCTATAGACTTCCTGTTGAGACAGAGCACTCAGATTCTCAGTCTTTTTGATCATGATTCGATACATATTCCATTCCTCAGGAAGAGAATCTACGAGTTTCTTGTTTAGATCAAGAGTAGGATACTCAACTCCCATTACCTTCAACCTTGATACAATGCTTGAGAAACGGTTGATCAAATCAGATATTGATTCTCCCCTTACACTGCTGAACATTGCATATTGTTTCTTGATCAGATCTCTTTTGCTTTCCCTAACATCCTCACTTCCCTCATATCTTGTGCACAGTGCAGCCCATAAGTCTTTGGCAGTTGTGTACTCAGCAAAGATGTTGAAAATATCCATAGGAAGAGCCATGGCAATAGTCCCGTAGGCCTTGTTATCTCGGGCAATCAAGGCAAGATCTTTCTCATCATACTCAGACACTAACTTAGGACGTTGAACATCAGCAGTGGTAGTTACGGGCTTGTGGGGACCATCGGTGATAGAACTCAATAGTGTATAATCGTGAAATTGAAAGAAAAGCTTCATTTTTTTAGTCCAGTCATCAAAATCTCTTGTGGACACAAGAGCAGGTGGTCTATTTCCCCCCAGAATGTTCTGTTGAACTTGAAGTGGCCATAATGTTTTGAATCGAAACTAAAATAGTAACTAGTTTCGATAGGTCAACTTCTATCTAAACAACTAGTTTCAATAAGACAACTTTTATCGAAACAACTAGTTTCGATAGGATTAGTTTCGATAGACCAACTATTATCGAAACAACTAGTTTCGATAGGACTAGTTTCGATAGAACAACTTTTATCGAAACAACTAGTTTCGATACTGACAATTTCACAGACTAGTTTCGATAACCACAGTTTCTATAAGAGACAAAATCTAGTTTCGACAGTACCTTCTCCCGACAAAACGTAGACAAGAAGTTTCGATGATCAACAGAAATCAGAAATTGTTCCCCGTAGTTTCGATGCCTTCTTCTCCAAAGTAGAAATACTTCATTGATGAAAAGCTCCAGAAATCAAAGGTGCAGAAATAACAAACCAATCCAGCGAAAACCTTCGTCTAACTGTCCTGATCACGAATCCAACCTCCGATTCCGAAAATACGAGCAAAAACCCTTAAAAAATGATGAAACAGTACCTCTGGAATAAATGTGCAAAAACCCGAAATAAGCAATGAAAACCCTCGGTAATCACCTAGAATCGATCAATAACCTGATAACACTCAAAAACACTAGAGCATATAGCTCTGATACCAATTGTAGGTCCAGATTTAATCGAAATCACTGATATGATCGATTAAACACATACACAGGCGGAAACTGTGTATATGTAGGTGAAACTGATAAACGAAACAGTGATGGTGAAGATAACCAGCTAACCACACTATGAATCAACAATCAAAGGGTATGAAAATGTAAGAACACAGTGAATAAACAACTGCAGATTGTATTGATTCAAGCAAAATGTGAAAGAGAAAGTTCAGGGTTACAGCCGCTACTCACACCCTAAACATTCTCAAACTAGGCTATTTATAGTAGTAACAGGTATCGAAACTATGGTCAATCTAAACTACTAGTTTCGATTGACCATTTACAAATGATACTTAGACCTGTCGAAACTACCATCTATCGAAACTACTAGTTTCGATTGAACAGACTCAATCGAAACTAAGTAGTTTCGATGGCCCAGACTTGGCTAATAAAACAAGTAAATTACAGAAAACTGAAATTACATGAAATGAAATGACATAAAGTAAACTAGTCTAAAATGTTTAAACATACAATAAATGACAACAGCTTATACATGACTCTACATTTATAAAGAAATGGGTTAAAATGAAGGTAAAGGGTTTTGAAAATAAATGATATGTTCTACAAAAAGAAAAGAAAAGAAAAAGGGCAAAGGTTTTAAAGAAGTCATTACAAATCTAATCTGTCGAATGGATGGAATTGACGAATGAAGTCTGGGAATGTAATTCCCAGCCTTGTGATAGATTATGGACAGCGAGCCATAGTTGCCATAAGAACATCAGGGGTGGTGTCTTGGTGGCCTGCCAATGGTTATGATGTTGTACAACTGGTATGGGAGTAACGGCGGTTACTCAGGGGTTAACGTGACCCTAAGAAGGTTAAATTATGATCCGACGGTGTTATGGTCGTGAGCCATAGTCGTCAATGGAAGTTGTTGGTTTATGGACATGAGATCCATATGGGCAACTAAATGGGTATTGTCGGTCCTCGTGCAGTTAAGCCTTGGGGGAAATACAAAAGGGAATTGACGGAATGTATTTTATTGTTGGTCTTCGTGCGGTTAAGCCTTAGGGGCAATACAATACTAAATGACGGAACGAATGGTAACATAGATTTAGATAGTAATGTATGACTTAAATGAACGATCCGTTCAACGTGTTTATGATGATGATAAATGTTTGAATGTTTTAGTGATAAACGAAAGGCCCTGTTTTCTTATACATGATCTTAAACCCTAATGAATTATTGAATGATGAACCATTTCTTAAATCGAATGAAAAACTGGAACTCACCAGCGTAGCTGACTTATTAGTATGCACATTCATGTTAAGGGCAGGTTATGATGATGGACGGTGATACTTGGCAAGTGAGGAGAGTCACCCGGTTGATCATGAAGACTGGCATCCCGTTATGATTAGTTTATGTTATGTTTATGTATTAGACTATGATACGCTTCCGCATGTTGAACAATGTTATGAGTATGTTTTAATGAAATTTTCCGCTGCGTTATTTGATATTCAAGTTTTATAACTGTTTGTGAATGAGTAAATCCAACAAGTGAGGCCTCCCGGGTTGGGGCCTTACATGCAATCTGGCCCCGTAGCAGACCGCTACATAGGCGGGTGGTGGTCGCCACCGCCTAGGATTGTGTCAGCCCTAAATATCATTTCCTAATTGGACTGATCATAGTTTTGCAGCTAGCGGACCGTTACCCAAGGGCGTAACGGTCCGCCACCAAGTTACGTGGCAGATTCTTAGGGTTTTGCGGTTGGCGGATCGTTACCACCTGGCGTGGCGGTCCGCCATGTTTACACGCGTTAAAATAATTGCCCATTAGTCACTGGGCACGTGTCACACGTAGAGTGTTCTCTTAGTGAGCAAGTAGCGGACCGTTATCATGTATGGTGGCGGTCCGCCACCTGTTTGATTAGTGTAAAGGACCAAGTCTGGCGGACCTCCACCAGACATCCACCCGTAGCGGACTATTAGGGTTGACCTTAGAGGGCCGGTAAGGTCTCAAAATCACAAAATTTCATTTAAACCTTGAACTTTTGGTATTTAAACACAATAAGTCCTTGAGGTTCAAACCTTAGCATTTTTTGGATATTTTTGTGGCAGGTGCTACATCCTCCCCAAATTATTTAAACCTCGTCCCCGAGATTATTCAAACACGTGAGGATACTTCTTTTTCATTTCAGACTCCTGTAACTACGTGTACTCAGGTCCACGTGTGGAGTTCCATTTTACTTTTACAATCACAAGTCTCTTTCTTTTCAATTTCTTTACCTGCCTATCCTCGATTTGCAGAGGTTGTTCCACAAACTTAACTTTCTCATTCACCTCTATGTCTTGTAGGGTTATTACCAGAGTTTCATCTGCCAAACATTTGCGTAGATTTGACACATGGAATACATCATGTACTCCATTCATTTCTTCTGGTAACTCGAGCTGAAATGCCACCGGGCCAACTCGTTTTAATATCTTAAAAGGTCCTACAAAATGTGAACTTAATTTTCCTTTCTTACTGAATCGTACAACACCTTTCCATGGGGATACCTTCAATAGAACGTTATCACCCATGTTAAATTCTAATGGCTTTCGTCTTTTATTAGCATAACTTTTCTAATGATACGAGCTGCTTTCAATCGATCTCTTATTTGAATAACTTCATCAATTGTTTCATGGACTATTTCAGGTCCAGACAACTGATTTTCTCCTATCTCAGACCAACAAATAGGAGTTCTACATTTACGACCATATAAGGCTTCAAAAGGAGTAGCATGTATACTCGTGTGATAACTATTGTTATAAGAAAATTCCATCAGAGGTAAGTGGTCTCCCAACTTCCTCCAAGGTCAATCACACATTGTAACACCTGCTATTAAAACATCCAAGAAATGCCAAGGTTTAAAACTCTTGGACTTATTGTATTTAAGTTACAAAAGTTCAGGGTTTAAAATGAAAAATATTGAAATACAAGCCTTAGCGAAACGCTAAGGTAGTCCCTAACGGTCTGCTATGGGCGGATGTATGGTGGAGGTCCGCTAAGATGGTCCTCTACACTGAGCACAAGGGTGGCGGGCCGCCACTACTCTTGGTAACGGTCCGCTACGTGCTCAATAAGGAATTGATCTGCCCTTGACACGTGTATAGTGAATAATGGTCGAAAATTGTGACACGTGTACTCATGGCGGACCGCCACGCCAGGTGGTAACGATCAGCCAGTCGCAAAGCACTGAGAATCTGCCACGTAGCCCTGTGACAGACCGCAACACCCATGGGTAACGGTCCGCCAGCCGCAAACCCATGAACGGTCCAATTAGAGTTGGACATCTAGGGCTGACGAATGCGTGGGCGGTGGCGGACTGCCACACGCCTGGGTAACGGTCCGCTACGGGTTGGATTTTCAGCCTATAAATACTTGATCGATTTCATTCATTTCTTCGAACCAAAAACCGATCATTGCCTCACTTTCTTGTTCCAGAGACCTTCTAGCACGATCCCGATGTTCTCGGTCCAATTCCCGCAATAAGCAGAAACACTCTTAGAAGTTCGGAAACGCTCAAGAAATCAAGTTAGGAAGCTAGAGCTATAGTTCCAAGCTTAGAGGCTCATTCCCGGTTGTATTTTCTACTACAAGGTGAATACTTTTTTCTCTTTTAAAACTTGTGTCAAACATTTACGTTTACGAAAATGGCCAAATAAAGGTTAAAGGAATGATGCATAACGTTCTTCTACGAACAAAGTATTCAGGCCATAGGTATACATAAAACTTGCAAGGGATACGTCACCGGTGAAAGTCGCGGATTGAGGCTGGTATTTTCCTTATAACAATTTCGGAGGCATATACCTGGCCATTTTTATAAGGCATGATACTAGTGTATACAGTGGTGCATACGATCAGGAGAAAAGGGTCTGCTGAATGTGTGGATTGAACATATAAAGTTGTGATTATGAAATTAATACTTGTTTGTGCCAAATGACTTTACTGTCAAGATAATTGTATTCACCGGCGTTCACGCTGATGTTTTATTTTCAAAATGTTTTCAGGTAATCAATAAAATGTAAAGGAAAGGGATTACGGGCAGACATGATATGACCCTTAAATGAAAAGTGAAATGGATAACATGCATGTAGGATTCTCAGGCCTCATGAATAGGAAATCCTAAAAAGATGAAAAAGGAATAGGACCAGGGGACTGATCAATCTTGGATAGTACTATTTCCTAGTGGCTTTGAACTTGTCTATAAGACAAGAGATGTATTTGATTTCAGACATTGTTTGTAGTCAACTTAAATTGGGTATCTAAATCCCAAAGTTTATGAATATAAATACACGGCTTTTGTTTTCCAACTGGGTCTTGATATTTGCAAAAGCAACCCTCGAGGTTGAGAAATATGTTGAAACGGTCCATGTGAAAAGACTTCTGCCGTGTTTTATAAAAACATTGAGATCAAAATAGGTACTAATCGAGATCACACACGTCTGGGGGGTGCCTGAGGTGGGGTGTGACAGGTTGGCATCAGAGCCACAGGTTTTAGCGAATTAGATACTTGGATCTAGTATCTAAGCTTTAACCATAAGATTGTATGATACTTCAAGATTAAGATAAGAAAAAAAAGGTAACCATCTGACCGGTATGTACTTATCTGACAAACAGAATGTTCCGTCTAAGGAAATAGTGGTGTATAAATCTCTCCTAGACCCGTCATTCTTTCCTGGGAACATATCTGTTAGAGGTGCTACTCTGGAAAGATAACCACCTTGTAGTACTTTAATTACACTTGGTTAAGATAAAGATACTAGCCTTAGTATCTAAGTTTTGACCAACATTGAGGATAGAATAAATACTAATACTTTAAGTTGCAGGATGTCTGGAAATAATACTGTTCCTATTTACTACGATCTTAACCGACCTATTAAACAAGAATCTCCCGAATACCATCCACTGGGATCTCAGATGAATCCCATTTCTTCTCCTTATTACGATGATCCATTTGCTATCATTTCTGATGACGTTACTTCCGAGTATCACCCACAATCCTATGATATTTCAAATCAGTGGATGGAAGCTCGATCCAATTTTCGTAATTGGAAATCCAATGCTTTACCACCATAGGGAAATAACGAAGCTGAATCTAGCCAAGCTCGTACAGAGATGGAGGAAGTTTATCAAAACATATCGGCAGAAGATCCTTCTGAAGAGGAATCTAATCATACTAATCCTGTATCAGAAAATCCTGAGGATTACCCATTCCATAACTCTGAGTCTTCAGTTCTATATGATCCTTATATGTTTCCGGAACCTGTGTACCATGCTCCTTTTGAGGATTATTTTCAAGCTCCTCCTGAATATCAGAACGCTTATAAAGATATATTGGTTGGAATTCGCGAGCCTCCACCTAAATTTGGTTATGAACACAATATGCCTTCATCTCCCATCGAGTGTTTAGATCGTTCATTGCGACAAACGGATGAGATAATCAGGGAGAAAATTTTGGATAAGGTGAGGACGCAATTTTATGGGCAACAAGTATACGAATATGGAGAGAACTCAATGATTCTCGAGAAAGAGCTAATGAAGGATTAAGAGCTTATGTTATATCGTTACTTTGTTGTAATATTTTCTAATATAATAAAATCATTTTGTACAGACATGGTTGGAAAACGCAAAGGACCTAGTTTCTTTTGTAAATTTGCACCTGCTAATTACTACGTAGGTAAAACTAATGAAACGACCATAGAAACAAACGAGGATACCGAAAGTACTACTTTCAAAAGCCTTGGGGAAATAAGGAATAATAATATTCCTTATAATCCATCTATGAGTTTTCATTCCGCTCCTACTGCTGGAAGCTACAATTTTACTCCAACTTTTCCACATAATTTTCATGAGGGATTCTCTGAAGTACCTTATGAGAATAGATATGTTTCCAAAGATAAAGAACGAGCTGATTCCAATAAACCCTACGTTCGTTATTATGAGAATATTCCTATCCCTGCTCCATATGTAAATGAGAATTCATTGGGAATTAAGAGGGAACAAATGCTACTAAACCGAATAGCAGAGCTAGAACGTGAGAAAGCAGAAGTAGAAGCTCGAAATGTTCTGCTAGTTCAAGCTTTGGAAGAAAGAAATTATAATAATCATTAGAACAATGATTTCTATATGTGTAATTTCTCTTATATAAACTTTATCAATAAAAAGTTCTGTTTTTTATTTCAATATATTTCCTTTGATAGCATGTCAAAACAAACCGGGCCATCTCAAAATACACGAGGTAAAAAGAAGCAGGTGATAGTCGATAACGCCGCTGAAGTTATCACTCCCCGTAATGAACTTCAGAAATTAATCATGGAAGGAATCAAGGATTCTCTACCGATGATTTTTAATGAGATGGAAAAGAGACAAACCGACAAACTAAAAGAATTATCTGTTCAACCGTCAAGCCCAAAATCTCTACACTCTCAACACACTCGAACCATTTCCCAATCCAAACCAGTCACTCTTAAACCTGAGGGATCTACCACTAATCAAGAATCCAAGACAAAGAAGAAAGAGAGAGAGGAATACTATCATAATTCCTCAGAAGTGGAAGGTATGGGAAACAAATACTGAGGTGGATTGAGAAGACTGGATGTGTTCTTGTTATAAGTGATGCGCGTGTGATGTAGTTATAAAAAGATTTTAATATTAAGGTTTTACGAGATCAGGTTTTAAATTTATAAAACGATAAATACTCAAACTTAAAACACACACAATAGCCAAGTGTACCTATTGCAACGTAATATAGTTTAGGTAAGAACCAAATATCAAACCAATGGACACGGTCGAGTTCCAATACTCAACTTTTGTTATCATTTAGCCGGTTCAATTAGCGAGTGGGTTTTGTGTGCTTATGAAGCAGAATAGTAAATGACAGAAAGGTAAATGACGGTAAAGTGAATGACAGAAAAGTAAAAATGTGCGTGAAGTGTGTAACAGAAATGTAAATAACATAATAGTAAATAGCAGGAAAGTAAATATCTCGAGAATGACCAGGTCACGAAAAGTATTGCTTGGGGCTTCGAATCCACTTGGTATATGATAATGTTAAGTTGACTAATCCGGCGGTATGACTAATACAAACGTGTGAACGGTACACCGCTAGAGCCTCATTCTCACAACATTTAGTTCACGAATTATAATCTTTAATAATAAAATGGTAATGATTCCCAGCTAGGGACAACGTTACTCTCAACTCTTTGAATGCTATCTCCAAGTTGGTTTAGGACATCGAACTTAAATGCTTAATATTATTATTAAAAAGGTGATTATACATTGTTCACCGGGAGGCGGTGTAACAATGGGACCATGTATAAAGACGTACCGTTCCCAACATGACTTCACCAATTCTTGGTCTCATTACAAGTTCGTATAAAGACGTACGACCTTATTAGTATTAACCAAGCCTTGGCTTATCAAAATCCACTTGTATAAAGATGTACAAGCATCTAGAGAAGTTTGATTAAAAAGGTTTTACGGTCTTACACTTTTAAAATCAAGAACACTCACAAGTGTAAAGACGGATTTAGATAATAATAAAAAGCCCACCTAGAAGATGGTTTTAAGAGCGAATAATTAAAGAGATAAACATACCACTAGATTAATATGTCAAACATTAACATACTCCAAACTTTATCTTCACCCTAGCAATACAAAGAGTTTAGCCACGAATGCTCATACTAACTAGTGTAACGATGAGTTTCGTAGTCTCCCCTATTGCGGACAAAGAGGTGGAGCCTCTCTACTCTCTACTACTACTCTAAAGCTACTAGAAACAAACTATTCTCTCTATCTTTTGTTGTGGTAAGGTGTGTGAAACCAAGAACCCAAATTTATGGGCCTCAAAATGAGTATTGCACGGCCGTGCATTGGTTTGTAAGGGCGTGTAAACACCTCGGCAATCAAACATGGTACAGAGGACAGTGTATTGGAGACTTGGGGAGCAAGGAGGGCAATGCACGACCGTGCAACCCCCCTCTGCTTCCCAGTTTTGTCTTTTAGCTGCTAGTTGACTTCTTGTTTACCAATTTTGACTTCTTGGGGGTCAAAGCTCGGGAATGATCCGTCTAGAAGCTTGATTTCTTGGTGTTTTTTTATTGGTTTTAGCTTTGTTTATCTTTAAGACATCGATTAACATGCAGTTACAAATTATAAACGTTTTAAGTGTCAATTGCAAGGTTATTATTCATTTAGTACCATAATATGGGGATTATTATGCATGCATAAAATGTATAAATAATGGCACATCATAACACTCCACACTTAAACTTTTCTTGTCCTCAAGAAAACTCATGCATGATCAGACCTATAACTAAAAACTTTATAAAAGGTAAGGGAGCTCCAAGTAATTAGAAACTCCGGGATAACTCATGAGTCGCTCTATTCTATTTTTGTGCTTTTCTATTTTAGGATGATAGAATTCATGACAAGCCTACTAGAACTTCAATTATGCATAATCCCTCATTCCTCATAATGTTCACTCAACTCTAGGATTATATATGTATGGATAATGTAAGTTAAGTGGAACACTCAAGCTCGAATCGAATTATGCAATGGTCATAAGCTTGTATGCAAATCAAGTCTCCACCAACTAACTAAGTAGTATGCATGAATCATGAGGACTTAAAAGGGTTGTAATGTGGATAAAAGAAAATAAAGGGTGAAAATGAAAATCTTTTTGGTTTTTAGGGAATTAAAAGAGTTTTAAGGGATGCAGCTATCGTGTAACACACAGCGTGGCTTAAGATGGAAAATACTAGCGGGCCCCTCTACAGTACTCAGATTATGAAGGTATAACTAACCCGAGGGCTCGTTTATGGTCAGATTGCCAAGACCAATATCTTTTATTCTGCTCAACTCTTCCCTCACTGTGTAGTACACGTTACTGCCTTTCCGTATGGAACCTTCGGATTTTAGCCTAACAACACCTACTCTGCTCAGATTCGTATACTCATGTTGAGATTAAGTTTGATTCTTGCTACACTTTCCATCGGGGCTCCAGTTGCCACACTTCACACATTTGCCATATCTTTTGGTGACGCTTTTTGACAAGTCGTAGAATGGTGATAATTGTTCTTGCTTGTGCCACCATTTTCTTACATCACTTGTTGCTTTGAAAACCTTTTCACGTAGTTTGTGCGGTAATTCTGGCTTTGCGAAATGAATACAAGAAAGTAAATTAAAATCAAAAGAATGCATATCCAGCTCTTTAAGGTCTAACCGGGAAAAGACCAACTTCTCTCTTTTCTCATCATTTTTTTAACAACAAATCATCACTACATTTTCAATAATTCTTTTCCTCAATTTCCTTGAAATAATTTTTCCATATCTTCCTTGCAGATCGTTCAGTTGTTTTCTCCTAATACAACCACTTCCTTCTTGTATATTCCAATTCCCTTGAGTGAAACAAATTTTTCCAAATTTCCTCAATGGTAGTGAACTTGAAATAACGACATAAGATAGTCTTATATTATTCCATCTTGAAGACAGTTAGCCAATAACTGGTGTTTACGAAAAGCTGGTTTGGTGATAAATGTGGGTAGTAGAAAAGAAAAGGCTAAGGCTCAAAGGGCTATCTAGGCGGATATTGTTTTTGGTATTTTGGGTTTAAGGATAATATATAAGGGTAATAAAGTCCTAGGTGCCTCAATCATATTGATACATCTACTAGTTCATGGTCTTGATATGTATAAGTCACACAAGTTCTAATTATGCATAAGATTCGATCGAAAAACACTTAATATAACAACTGAAAGAGCATGCGAAAAATAATGATAATAATGCTCTTGAAAAGGCTCAGATTATTCTCACATGAAAACAGATGGGATAGGGTTTAGTGATTTGTTATGCATAATATCCATTTGTTTCTACTTGCCGTGTCTTCATTTGTTAAATTAAGCGCAAATTCGAAGAGATTTAGGTTTAGGGTTTAAAATTTTTGAAAATTTTTAGGGTTTTTAAAGAAAAGTAGGTTTTAGTCAAATGGGTAGAAAATCACGAGTTTAGCTTTACTGCTTTGAGTAACAAGTTTGTCCTGAATCTCTAATTCCCCACCCCACACTTCAAATTGTGCATTGCCCTCAATGTACAAATGCATGTAATGAAATGCTATGCAAAAATTTAAATGCATAAAGTTTTAAGGGAAAAGAAATTGGTACTCCCCTGTCAATTCGATGTATAACCTAAGGCCAAAACTTATTGCTGTTGTCAACACTTTGCTTCAAAGACTTCATTGAATTTCTCAGAAATTTGATGTGTTTTCTGACACCCCAGCTTGTAGAGGTGGAGTGTAACTGCCTCAAAGAAGTAAAGAAACTAACCGGTGATGCTATGCTACACACAAAGAAAAACATAAAAACAGAAACGAAAAATAAAAGGTAGTAGTTAAGCTACTAAGGTCCTAGTATCGAGAAGGCATACCTAAAGGCTGAAGTATTAGAAACTTAAACTTGGAAAACCAAACCAAAGGTCCATGATTTCTGTAGTATGCACCAACTTCTCAATTTATTCATGATCACCGGGTTGCCTCCCGGAAGCGGCATATTTATTTAAGGGTTGTTGGCCGGACCCGTACGTGCTTCATCAGTCTTTCTTCGGGTGGGGGCTATTGACCTCCCCCGTGTCTCCCGTTCCTTCATTTAAGTCCTTTAATTTTGGTATTTTGTCCCAGTATTTGTCAATCCAGTTAGTGTTGTTAAGATCTTTTCCAAGGTCCAATTTCTTTCCTTTGTTGAATTCCTTAGCTTTCTTCAGTTGGTAGTCTAGATTGCTATCGATGAATTGTGAAATTTCAAAGGGATCATTGGATAGACATTCATTTCCTCCGATGTTGTAAGTTACCGATTGTTTTCCAACACGAAGTGTCAGAATTCCTTCGTTCATGTCAATGAAAGCTCTAGAAGTGTCTAAGAATTGTAGACCTAAAATCAAAGGCACATAACAGTCGGGCCCCATTTCTAAGAACATTAAGTTGGCAGGGAAGACAAACTTGCTGACTTTTAGCAATAAATTTTCAATAACTCCCATAGGTGATTTGACAGTACCATCTTCAAGTTCGATAGTAGCATTGACAGGTTGCGGATTACCAATCTTTAGTCTTCTAAACATGTTATATGACATTACGTTCACACTTGCTCCCAGATCAGCGAGTGCGAAAGTTATCGGTAGTGGTCCGATAGAACATGGTAAAGAAAACTTTCGGGGATCTGAAAGTTTCTTTGGAAGGCATCATTCGATGAGAGCGACGCATTGATTAGTTCTTTTAACTGCTTCTTCCATGTTTCTTTTGTTAGTGAGGAAATCCTTCAGAAATCGTCCAAACTTCGGCATCTGCTGTATTATGTCTAGGAAAGGCAGGTTGACATGGATTTGGCTTAAAAGCTCGATGAATTTCTCATATTTTTCGTTAGTCCTTTGCTTCACCGACCTTCCTAGGTACGGTATGTGAGATTTGAAGGTTCTCTTTGTCGGAATGTTAGGAGCAGTGTTCACTGGAGTAGTTTGTGGATTTTCCTTTGGTGGCGATTCTTGAGCGGTTGATTCTGTGACAGGTGGAAGAAGTGGTACTCTAGTGAATATTTCCCTCCTCGGTGTTTGAACTTCCTTTTCTTCTGGTAATGATGGTTCTGGATAAACCTTGCTATTTTTGAGAGTGTTAGCATTAACATTTGCTTTTGGATTTGGTTCAGTGTTGCTAGGAAGACATCCTGGTTGTCTTTCAGATAGAAGTTTTGCAATATGTCCTAGTTGTACTTCGATGGACTAGAGTGTTGCTTTCCATGTCCTAAACTTAGCTTCATGAAGACTAAACTTTTCCTCATATTGTTTGTAACGAGCATCCGCTAAGAGGGCCTGACTTTCAGTTGTAGAGATCAACTTAGTCATCGAGTCCTCCAAGCTTAACCCATTACTTGGCTTATTAGTTCCCTGAAATTGTTGACGAGACTGATAGTTTTGAGATTGTCTTTCTTGAAACTGTTGTTGTTGTCCGAAGCCAGATTGTCCTTGGTTATTCTTATCCTTCCGGCTGAAATTCGGGTGGTTTCTCCATCCAGGATTATAAGTGTAAATATAGGGTTTTTCTACGGGCGATTTGTGCCAATAAAGGCAACCTGCTCAGCATCAACAATGATGCTTTTTTACTTCTTCAGTAGTTTTAGTGGTTGTTTTGCCCTTGCTAATTTGGTTAAGTCGTGTGGTGAGGGCATCTATTTGATCAGAAAGTGAAGTGACAACATCGACGGAGTGAACTCCTTGCCTGGCTCCCCTGTTACTCCTTGGATTGTACCATTGATAGCTGTTCATAGCTATTTCCTCAATTAGGTTGTAAGCTTCTTGTGGCCTCTTGTTTCCAAAAATACCCCCTATAGTAGCGTCGAGTGTCTGACGAGCTTGATTGTGCAACCCATTGTAGAATGATGATACTTGTAGCCAAACTTCTAGCCCATGGTGAGGGCATTTCCTCAACATGTCCTTAAAATGTTCCCATGCCTCATAAAGTGATTCACCATCTTCATGGGTGAAAGTGGTAATATCATTTCTCAGTTTAGTAGTTTTTGTTAATGGAAAGTATTTTGACAGGAATTTCTGAGCAAGATCATCCCATTTAGTGATTGACCTGGTAAGAAGAGAGTTTAGCCATGCCTTAGCTCGTTCCCTTAAGGAAAAGGGAAACATTCGGAGTTGAATTGCGTCATTTGAAACTCCATTCAGTTTGAAAGTGTCACAAATTTTGAGGAAATTTGCAATGTGGGCATGTGGATCCTCATCGAGTGATCCATGGAAAGTGCATGATAATTGGATCATGTGAATGACATGCGATTTGATCTCAAAGTTGTTAGCGTCAACCGTAGGTCTTGTGATACTAGACCCCAAAGGCTCAAGTGACGGTCTTGCAAAGTCGAAAATAGTGCGATTTTCTACAACCATTTTTCTAGCACGGTTTTCTCGTATTTAGCGGTGAAAGAATCTTTCAAGCTCTGTTAAAGGTTGATATAAACCAATAGTGGAGCTATGGATCATTCGCTACCTGCACGTAACAAAAAAATAGATGGAAAATGATAAGGCTAATCCGTTAACTCGATTTTTTCTTAAAATCACCGTGTCCCGGCAACGGCGCCAAAAACTTGATGCGCGTGTGATGCAGTTATAAAAGATTTTAATATTAAGGTTCCATGATATCAGGTTTTAAATTTATAAAATGATAAATACTCAAACTTAAAACACACACAATAGGCAATTGTACCTATCGCAGCGTAATATAGTTTAGGTAAGAACCAAGTATCAAACCAATGGACACGGTCGAGTTCCAATACTCAACTTTTGTTATCATTTAGCCGGTTCAATTAGCGAGTGGGTTTTGTGTGCTTATGAAGCAGAATAGTAAATGACAGAAAGGTAAATGACGGTAAAGTAAATGAAAAAAAAAGTAAAAATGTGCGTGAAGTGTGTAACAGAAATGTAAATAGCAGAATAGTAAATAGCAGGAAAGTAAATATCTCGAGGATGATTAGGTCACGAAGAGTATTGCTTGGGGCTTCTAATCCACTTGGTATATGATAATGTTAAGTTGACTAATCCGGTGGTATGACTAATACAAACGTGTGAACGGTACACCGCTAGAGCCTCATTCTCACAACATTTAGTTCACGAATTATAATCTTTAATAATAAAATGGTAATGATTCCCAGCTAGGGACAACGTTACTCTCAACTCTTTGAATGCTATCTCCAAGTTGGTTTAGGACATCGAACTTAAATGCTTAATATTATTATTAAAAAGGTGATTATACACTGTTCACCGAGAGGCGGTGTAACAATGGGACCATGTATAAAGACGTACTGTTCCCAACATGACTTCACCAATTCTTGGTCTCATTACAAGTTCGTATAAAGACGTACGACCTTATTAGTATTAACCAAGCCTTGGCTTATCAAATCCACTTGTATAAAGATGTACAAGCATCAAGAGAAGTTTGATTAAAATGGTTTTATGGTCTTACACTTTTAAAATCAAGAACACTCACAAGTGTAAAGACGGATTTAGATAATAATAAAAAGCCCACCTAGAAGATGGTTTTAAGAGCGAATAATTAATGACATAAACATACCACTAGATTAATACGTCAAACATTAACATACACCAAACTTCATCTTCACCCTAGCAATACAAAGAGTTTAGCCACGAATGGCTAGACTAACTAGCGTAACGCTGAGTTTCGTAGGCTCCCCTATTGCGGACAAAGAGGAGGAACCTCTCTACTCTCTACTACTACTCTAAAGCTACTGGAAACGAACTATTCTCTCTATCTTTTATTGTGGTAAGTTGTGTGAAACCAAAAACCCAAGCACTCTATTTATAGGACTCAAAATGAGCAATGCACGGCCGTGCATTGGTTTGCAAGGGCGTGCCAACACCTCGGGAATCAAATAGGGACAAAGGACAGTGTACTGGAGACTTGGGGAGCAAGGAGGGTAATGCATGACCGTGCAACCAAGGAGGGCAATGCACGAACGTGCAATGGGATGCACGATCTTGCAATGTGTTGCATGGCCGTGCAACCCCCTATGCTTCCCAGTTTTGTCTTTTAGCTGCTGGTTGACTTCTTGTTGAGCAATTTTGACTTCTTGGGGGTCAAAGCTCGGGAATGATCCTTCAAGAAGCTTGATTTCTTGGTGTTTTTGATTGGTTTTAGCTTTGTTTATTTTTAAGACACCGAATAACCTGCAGTTACAAATTATAAACGTTTTGAGTATCAATTGCAAGGTTATTATTCATTTAGTACGATAATATGGGGATTATTATGCATGCAAAACATGTATAAATGATGGCACATCAATAAGCAAGTGTGCTGAAGAAGATAAAGTTCTCTACGCTTCCAATCTATTCAAGTATCATGCCCTTAAATGGTGGAATAGCATAATTGCTGCTAAAGGCAGAGATGCAACATATGCAATGGGCTGGAATGCCTTTAAGGCAAGAGTAGAGAAGAAGTATGTTCCCAAAAATGAAAGGGAACAAATTGAAGGGAAATTTCTAAGTTTGAAGATGGTTAACACGAACCATTAGGAATATTCGACAAAACTCTTGGTGTATGCTAGAATAGTTCCACACCTAGCTGTCCCAGAATCAAATCTAATTAAGAGATACGTTTCAGGATTAATAGGTGAAATCTGTGACATGGTCAAAGTGGTTAAATGCGAAACTCTAGACGATGCCATGGATCTAGGTGTATGTCTAACTGATAGTTTAATCAGGAATCAAAAGGAAGGAAAGAAGAAGGAAGCATCTGGGCAAGGCCCGAGTGGATCCAAGAAGCCAAGTTTAGGCTTTAGCTTAAGAAATAATAATTCTGTTGCCCCAGAATGTCCAAAGTGCAAGAAAAAACACTTAGGACAATGCAGATCTGGACTCTATTGCAGCTTCTGCAAAATGTCTGGGCATAAAACTGAAGATTGCTACAAGAAGAAACCCATCACTTGCTTTGAATGTGGGGAGGCTGTCCATAACAAAAGTTACTATCTGAAGTTGAAGAAACCAGAAGGGATATGTCCCAAGCCTGCTGAATTAGTGAAGAAGAATGAGCGAGCATTCGTTCTTAATACTCATGATACATCATGTATGCCCGATGTTATTACGAGTACATTTCTTGTTAATAATGTTTATGCTCGAGTTTTATTTGACTCTGGAACAAACCAAAGTTTTATAGATCATAAATTCTGTAGACTATTAAATAAAGCTCTAGTTAAGCTAGACAAGAAGTACATAGTAGAAACTGCCAATGAAGACCTCGGCCAAATCTCGGAAATTCTAAACGACTGTAATATGACATTATCATGACACGTCATTCCTACACAATTGTTGTCAATGACATTGGCAGGATTTGACATTGTTCTAGGAATGGATTGGTTAGCCTCTAACCAAGCCCATATCCTATGTGATAAGAAAGCCATAGAGCTCAAATCACTGCAAGGCAACATCGTGACTATAAATAGTGATAAATTATCCAACTATGTTGGAATAATTTCTATGTTAAAAGCTACTAAATATCTTAGAAAAGGATTCTTAGCATAACTTGTATCAGTAACCACTGATACAAAGAAAAAGATAGAAGAAGTGCCGGTAGTAGCTGAATTTTCTGATGTATTCCCTGATGAACTGCCGGGAATTCCACCAAAAAGAGAAGTGGAGTTCAGGATTAATCTCATCCCTAGTATGGCACCGATTGCCAAAGCCCCGTACAAATTAGCTCCAACAGAAATGGCAGAACTAAAGAAACAGTTAGATGAATTACTAGAAAAATGATTCATCATATCAAGCTCGTCGCCTTGGGTAGCTCCGGTCTTATTCGTTAAAAAGAAAGACAGTTCGATGCGTATGTGCATTGATTATCGTGAGCTGAATAAAGTTACGATTAAGAACCGTTATCCATTTCCTCGGATCGATGATCTTTTTGATTAACTCCAGGGAGCATGATGTTTCTCCAAAATTGATCTTCGTTCTAGCTATCATCAATTGAAATTCTAGGAAGAAGATATTCCTAAGACAGCGTTCAGAACTCGATACGGTCATTATGAGTTCATAGTGATGCCATTTAGACTCACTAATGCACCACCTGCTTTCATGGATATGATGAACCGTGTATGCAAACCTTACTTGGATAAATTCGCTATCGTATTCATTGACGATATCCTTATTTATTCCAAAAGTAAAGAAGAGCATGCAAATCATCTGAGGATTTTGCTTGAACTCCTAAGAAATGAGAAGTTGTATGCCAAATTCTGCAAGTGAGAATTTTGGTTATCTGAAGTTCAATTTCTTGGTCATGTCATTAACCGTGATGGCATCCAAGTAGATCCGGTAAAGATAGAAGCGATATCCAAATGGGAAATTCCAAAATCCCCAATCGAAGTTAGTAGTTTCCTCGGTTTGGCTGGATATTACTGGAGATTTTATCCAAGATTTCTCTGAATTGTTGTTCCCTTCACTTATCTGACACGTAAATCCGTTAAGTATGAATGGGGACCAAAGTAATCTGAAGCCTTTGAAACCTTGAAACAAAAGTTGACACAAGCACCCATACTGGCTTTTCCAGATGGAAATGAAGGCTTTACAGTTTACTGTGATGCATCACATACTAGTTTTGGTAGTGTATTAATGCAAGGAAGTAAAGTGATTGCTTATGCTTTTCGTCAGCTAAAAACACATGAAAAGAATTACACGACTCATGATTTAGAATTGGGCGCCATAATATTCGCACTGAAGTTATGGAGACACTATCTTTATGGAGTCAAACTTACAGTGTTTACCGATCATATAAGCATGAAATATATATTCACTCAGAAAGAACTGAATATGAGGCAAAGGCATTGGATGGAAATCCTAAACGATTATGATTGTTAGATCTGCTATCATGAAGGCAAAGCTAATGTTGTAGCTGATGCCTTGAGAAGTGATGTGTCACAAAACACATCTAGTTTTCCTATGTATTTTGCAGCGATTTAGCATAGTTTTATAGTCAATTTCGGGTATTAATAGCTTGTACTTAATAATGTTATATTTTGTAGGTGTTCGTGAGTAAATGGAACATAAATGAGCAAGAATTGTGAAGACACGAACAAATGAGGCAACAACATAGAACGGAGGAAACTTTCTGAGAATTATGTAAGTTCACGCCACACGAACTTGGATGAGCCACATTTCGCGACACGCGAAGAGTAGGAATCCAGGAAACGTGAGCCCGACTATCTTGTCTTTAGTGCCACGCGAGGAAATGACCATTTGGGGTTCGCGACACGCGAAAACATGCAGATACGGGGTTTTTAACCCAATTTGACTATTTAAAAGGGGAGAGCCCATTCGAGTGTTGATCTATCGATTTCCAGCCGTCAGAGCAAAGGATTGAGGCGATTTTGAGAGCAAAGGAAGCAATTGGAGCCAACGATTGGAGCTTTAGTGATCGTGGTGGTTAGATCCTAATAATTCGGTCTATGATCTTCATTCTCTTGTTTCCAATTAGTTTAATTAATAGGATGTTCGTGACTTTTATGATTTGCTTTCTGGTTTTGATCATAATTGTTGGCTAGACTTTAAATGCTACCTAGGTTTTGATGAATATTTGATAAAGATTGGATTTTTATCGGTTTATGGCTAGTATTGATGGTTTGACATTATTGTAATGAATCTTAGTGCAATTGACCTGATGTATATGCATTCTTAGTGTTGATTCATCGTTGATTTATTATTCCGCATGTGTCTTGTTGAATGTCTTTTAGTTATAGATGCATGTTTAGGTTGCTTACTTTGTGTTTGTGACTGTTTATGGTGTTGCTAGAAGTAGTGATCCATAGGAATATTAGTTGGTGGTTAATTATATCTGAGTGTTCTTCCTATCTCAATAGCTGAAAGGTGAGAGGTAGTAAGTTAGTCTTTGGTATTAGGTGTCTAGGTGTAAAGACTCTGAAAGGAGGTTTCCCGTAGGTTCATAGTATCCTTGCTAGTCCGTGTCTTATTGATTGTTATGAGATTACCCCTTGCATTCTTCGAATGTATTGTGATAGTGAGACTGAAAGGTGATCTATCTTTAGGGTACTTTAGTGTCGTTGGAGAGACTGAAAGGTAATCCAACTTGCTGGTGAGCTTTTTTACATTCTTTAGAGTTTCCTTCTGGTCACATCCGGAGATTGATCAGGGATCCACTAGATTGTCTAAGAGTATCATACTTTAGAACCCCAGTTCCATCATAGTTACCATAACCGAAAGAAGTCTGAGTTTTACAAATAAGATTCTTACCTAGGTAGTGATTTCTCCATTCCTGATTTCATCTGAATCTTCTGTTTGATAGTTAGTTGTCAATTAGTTCTTTCTTTACTTTTGTTTAGTTTAATTTTAGTTCATAGAATTCCCACCAAAACAAATATCTTAGTCACTTGTCGGAGTCTAGTTTTAGTTAGAGTCTGTGTCTCGTGGGTTCAATATCCAGACTTCCGTTAGGCTGTATTGCAATTGATAGGTACACTTGCCTGTTATTGTGGTCTAGTTTAGAGGATTTCTAGAGTTTAACTAGAGTGTCTAGGTTAGGTTTTTATTTAGTTTTTATAGACCATTCGACCGACATCAAGCAGAAAAGAAAATGAGAAACCTAATCGAGTTCGTGCTTTAAGACTTGATCTACAAATCAATCTTATCACTCGTATTAAGGAATCTCAAAAGATTGCCTTAGAAGAAACCAACATTGAAAAAGAAGGCTTGGGAGGAATGATCGATCAATTGATCAAAGGTAATGACGATATTCTTAGAATGAATCAAAGAATCTGGGTTCCTATTTATGGAGACCTACGTGAAAAGATTCTCGAAGAAGCTCATAAATCCAAGTATACAATGCATCCCAAAAGCGATAAGATCTACAAAAACCTAAAAGCCAATTACTGGTGGATAGGGATGAAGAAACATATCGCTATCTACGTTGCAAAATGCTTAACTTGTTCCCAAGTTAAAGCTGAACATCAAAAGCTGTCTGCCTTGTTACAGCAACTTGAACTCCCTGTATGGAAATGAGAAATGATAACTATGGATTTCAATACAAAACTTCCCCGAACCAGTCGAGTGAATGATACTATCTGGGTTATCGTTGATACACTTACTAAGTCTGCTCATTTTCTTCCCATGAAAAAAACGTTCAATATGGATAAGTTGGCACAATTATACGTTAATGAAATTATTTCGTTACACGGTGTGCCACTATCTATCGTATCAGATGGAGATAGTAGATTTACTTCTCGATTCTGGCTAAGTTTTCAAAAAGCCCTAGGTGCGAAATTGAATCTTGGCACTGCCTATCATCCTCAAACGGATGGGCAGAGCGAAAGAACTATACAAACTCTAGAAGATATGTTATGGGCTTGTGTAATCGACCTCGGAGGAAGTTGGGATGACCACTTACCTCTGATGGAATTCTCCTATAATAATAGTTATCATACAAGTATACATGCCTCTCCTTTTGAAGCCTTATACGGTCATAAGTGTGGACCTCCAATATGTTGGTCTGAAATAGGAGAAAACCAGTTGTCTGGACCTAAAATAGTCCAGGAAACAACCGATAAAGTGATTCAAATAAGAGAACGATTGAAAACGGCTCGTGTTCGTCAAAATAGTTATGCTGATAAAAGACAAAAGTCGTTAGGATTTAACGTTGGTGATAACGTTCTGTTGATAGTTTCACCACGGAAAGACATTGTAAGATTTGGAAAGAAAGGGAAATTAAGTCCTAGATTCGTAGGACCATTCGAAATCTTGAAACAAGTTGGCCCTGTAGCATATTAACTCAAATTACCAGAAGAAATGAATGTAGTATATGATGTATTCCATGTGTCAAATCTGTGAAAATGTTTGGCAGATGAAACTCTAGTAATGCCCTACAAGACGTAGAGATAAATGAGAAACTCAAATTTGTGGAACTACCTTTGCAAATCGAGGACATGCGGGAAAAAAATTAAAAAGAAAGAAATTGATGATCGTGAAAGTAAAATGCAACTCCAGACGTGGACCTGAGTACACGTGGGAACTGGAGTCCGAAATGAAAAAGAAATATCCTCACTTGTTCAAATAATCTCGAGGACGAGATTAAAACAAGGTGGGGAGAATGTAACACCTACCATTAAAACGTCCAATAAAATGCCAAGGTTTGAAACTCTAGGACTTATTGTATTTAAGTTACAAAAGTTCAGGGTTTAAAATGAAAAATATTGAAATACAAGCCTTAGTGGACCGCTAAGGTAGTCCTTAACAGTCCGCTACAGGCCGATGTATGGTGGAGGTCCACTAAGATGGTCCTCTACACTGAGCACAAGGGTGGCGGACCGCCACTACTCTTGGTAACGGTCCGCTACGTGCTCATTAAGGAATTAATCTGCCCCTGACACGTGTATAATGAATAATGGTAAAAAATTGTGACACGTGTACTCGTGGCGGACCGCCACGCTAGGTGGTAACTGTCCGCCAGCCGCAAGTAGTGTGAATCTGCCACGTAGCCCTGTGACGGACCGCTACGCCCCTGGGTAACGGTCCGCCAGCTGCAAACCCATGAATGGTCCAATCATGGTTGGACATCTAAGGCTGACGCATGCTTGGGCGGTGGCGGACCACCACCTGCCTGAGTAACGGTCCGTTACGGGTTGGATTTTCAGCCTATAAATACTTGATCGATTTCATTCATTTGTTCACACTAAAAACCAATCATTGCCTCACTTTCTTGTTCAGAGACCTTCTAGCATGATCCTGACGTTCTCGGTCCAATTCCTGCTCGTTCTAGTACCCGCATTAAGCAGAAAGACTTTTAGAAGTTCGAAAACGCTCAAAAAAGCATGTTAGGAAGCTAGAGCTGTAGTTCCAAGCTTAGAGGCTCATTCCCGGTTGTATTTTCTACTACAAGGTGAATACTTTTGTCTCTTTTAAAACTCGTGTCAAATATTTACGCTTACGAAAATGGCCAAATAAAGGTTAAAGGAATGATGCATAACGTTCTTCTACGAACAAAGCATTCAGGCCATAGGTATACGTAAAACTTGCAAGGGATACACAGGTCACGGATGATAGTCCCGGATTACGGCTTGTATTTTCCTTATAACAATTTCGGAGGCATAGACCTGGCCATTTTTATAAGGCATGATACCAGTGTATACATTGGTGCATACGATCAGGAGAAAAGGGCCTGCTGAATGTGTGGATTGAACATATAAAGTTGTGATTATGAAATTAATACTTGTTTATGCCAAATGACTTTACTTTCAAGATAATTGTATTCACCGGCGTTCACGCTGATGTTTTATTTTCAAAATGTTTTCAGGTAATCAGTAAAATGTAAAGGAAAGGGATTACAAGCATACATGATATGACCCTTAAATGAAAAGTGAAATGGACAACATGCATGTAGGATTCTCAGGCCTCATGCATAGGAAATCCTAAAAAGATGAAAAAGGAATAGGATTAGGGGACTGATCAACCTTGGATAGTACTATTTCCTGGTGGCTTTGAACTTGTCTATAAGACAAGAGATGTATTTGATTTCAAACACTGTTTGTAATCAACTTAAATTGGGTATTTAAATCCCAAAGTTTATGAATATAAATACAAGGCTTTTGTTTTTCAACTGGGTCTTGATATTTACAAAAGCAACCCTCAAGATTGAGAAATATAATGAAACGATCCATGTGAAAAGACTTCCGCTGTGTTTTATAAAAACTCTGAAATCAAAACAGGTACCAATCGAGCGCACACACGTCCAGGGGGTGCCTGAGGCGGGGTGTGACACACATGCTCTTAGCATATCTTCCAGAGTTTGAATAGTTCTTTCGCTCTGTCCATCCGGTTAAGGATGATAGGCAGTGCTAAGATTTAGTTTTGTTCCTAGGGCTTTCTGGAAGCTTTGCCAGAATCGAGAAGTAAATCTACTATCTCTATCTGACACAATGGATAGTGGCACACCGTGTAATGATACAATTTCATTGATATATAATTGTGCCAATTTATCCATACTGAATGTTTCTTTCATTGGAAGGAAATGTGCAGACTTAGTAAGTCGGTCAATGATAACCCCAATGGTATCCTTCCCACGACTCGTTCGGGGAAGTTTTGTAATAAAGTCCATGGTTATCAATTCCCATTTCCAGACAGGAAGTTCAAGTTGCTGTAACAAGCCAGATGGCTTTTGATGTTCAGCTTTAGCTTGAGAACAGGTCAAGCACTTTGTAACGTAGATAGCGATATGTTTCTTCATTCCTATCCACCAATAATTGGCTTTTAGGTTTTAATACATCTTATCACTACCCGGATGCATGGTATATTTAGATTTATGGGATTCCACAAGAATCCTTTCTCGTAGATCACCGTATATTGGAACCCAAATCCTCTTGTTCATTTTTAATATATCATCATTGCCTTTGACCAATTGGTCAAGCATTCCCTTCATTTCTTCTTCTTTTTCAAGATTTGCTTCTTATAATGTAGTTTTTTGAGATTCCTTAATATGAGTTATAAGATCGGTTTGGAGATCGAGTCTTAAAACACGAACTCGTTTAGGTTTCTATTTTTCTTTCTGCTTAAGGCATCAGCTACAACATTAGCTTTGCCTTCGTGATTGCAGATCTCACAATCATAGTCATTTAATATTGTCTAGAGTAAATATTAATAATTATTATTAATATTTAATATTAGTAGTCATATATCGGGTTGGGTGACGGTTATTGAATCGTGAACGTGTTAATTTGTTTAATCGTACGTTGTAAGGCTCTGTAAATACTATGTATTAACAATATGTTATCTCGAATCATTTCGTGATCCGTCGAGTAGGGTTACATATCAAGCTCGCATATTGGGCCTGCTACTGGGCCGTTAATGGGCTGAGTTCATATATGGTGAACTAACTATCAAGGATTATTGATCCTAATTTACAGGGACTGAGGTTGTAAAGAGTCACAATAGATAATAGATGAAGAAGGGGGTTGGGTAAATTAAATTTGAGTAAATTACATGAAGAAATCATGGTTTAAATTTTTATTATTTTTAAGTCAAAGTAATTTCTTTTATTTTAAGTAAACTTAACATAAAAATTAACGAAGATTATTGTTAAAACTCAAAAATTTTACAAAATGAAAACCGTAGGAATATTGTGTCACTTTTATTAAAATAATAATAAAATAAAATGAAGATACTCTCGTCATACGTGAGAAATCAACTTAGTACAATACCGTTTACAAACCCGAACGAAAATAAATATAAAATACAAATTTATATAAATAAATGATTCAAACCGGTGGCTTCAACGGGTACTCTAACGATCGTCTTCTTCAAGTATACTTGACTCGAGTCTTCAACACCTTGAGTCTTCAACTTTGTCCTTAGCTACAACAAAAAACAAACTAAACGTTTTCGGTTTTGGTTAAGGATTCATGTTCAACACGGGTCCCTTAAAATAGATTTCGCGCCTCCTCTAAGACGAACGCGTCTGTCTCCCATGGTACAACAACCGGAACAATATGTGTACTGCGGGAGATGTCCACCGCCCGATGTTTTGCCGGGTAAAGTATGTGTTTAGAAATGATAAGAAAAGATGAAGTTGGTGATGATGGAAGAATTAAAGAGTGTTCTTGTCTAAATTATATGAAAATAATTCTCTAGTCTTTTCTCTCTTTTTCCATGTCTTTTTCATCTCATTTGCTCATCTTTTTCATCATTTGCAAAAATAACCAAAAGATTCATTTTATGCTCATGTCAAAAGTCTTCATATTTAATACTAGATTAATATGACATAACTCCAAATTTTAATTTGTATTAAACACAATAAAAAGAGTTTAATATGAATTAATGAGACAAAACCAAAACCACCATATGGTTCATGACAAGGAATTAAGAGTTAAAAATAAAACACTCACAATGTTTTATGACAAAATATTTGTTAGCATTTAATCAAACAGATACAACAAATTTCTACTAGAAACACCAAAGTTTCACATTTTTCTTCCAATGAATCAACTTCGAGCATCAATATCCCATTCATTTTAGCTCCGTTTTGGATACAGTTTGTTTCGTTGTGAAACTCTCACACCACAGAACACAAACCCAAAAAATAATAATTATATTAGTTGCAATTACATATAATTATTAGTATCCAAAGTTAGTGAAAACCACATTTTCACTAAATTTTTCAACAAAAACCAATTAAGACAACTTATAACTTAGTGAAAATATAAAGGGAAAATCATCAAAATGAACATGTTAACCAAAGAATTTAGTAATATGAACATTGACTTTTTGTCCATACCAAAATAAGCATATCTAAAATTGTCCAACAAGGAGACGTCACGATACCCAATATCGGTTGAACCGGCAAGCTCTCAGCCGGCTAAGCAATCATTGGATGGTCCACAAAACAACCAACAAAAACACAACACGTATCTATTTTGTCGGCTACGGTATACTTCACGGTCGAACCCCAAATTTGCCACCTCTATTTTGCTGGCTACGGGCTAGGTTGTAGCAATGAAGGCTTCAGGACTAGAATATTTATGACATGACTGCTTCGGGACTTTCCCAGACCCCATGAAATCTTGTAGAGGCTAAACCTTAGCCCCCACCGTCCTTTCCAACAATCAGAAATCACCAGGCTATTTTAACGTATAGGAATTAACCAACTAATTCTGTTAGGGAAAGCCGACTTTATATTGGCATGAAGTAGACAATTGAGATGAAGAGGATGAAAAACATAGAGCAACGTATCTGAATAAGGTCGAGTTGGATGGATTTGATGGTTGTGATGATCTCGTCGGGTCCAAGACAGAGGAGTTGGACGGCGACGGTAATGATGGGGATGAGAAAGAACGTGAGGATATAGTTAAACAGATACCAAAGTTTGACATGCTTTAGCTTGATGAAGGATGAGAATATCGGCAAGATTTGCGACATCTTGGGAGATTTACGAAGATACACCAAGATGTCCTTATTTCAATATTTCTTGTTTGGCAACTATATTTTGGCCGTCTAGGCATGAGCCTTCTATGATTCAGCCGGTTTAGATACGTGTTGTACCCTCGTTAGTTGTTTTGTGAATCTAGGTGTGCTTTCGATGATTGCTTAGCCGATTGAAAGCTTACCGGTTCAGCTGATATTGAGTATCGTGAAGTCTCCTGATTAGTCCATTTTAAATATGTTTATTTTGATTTGGAAAAAAAATGTTTATTTTGATTTGGAAAAAAAGTAAATGTTAATTATTTATTCTAAAATTTTCATTTTGGTGATTTTTCCTAATATAAATATTAACCAAATCAAATGTACCCAGTATAATCTCACACATAGCTAACGCTATTAGTAGGGTCTGGGGAGGGTGTGATGAGGGCAAACCTTACCCCTATCCTAAGGGATAGAGAGGCTGCTCCCGTTTATGTCACACCCCAACCGACGGCGGAAACGTCGGGGCGTGAAGCGTGCAGACTGTTCATTGCTCATGGTTTGCTAATGTTTGAATAATTAATAATTGTTTTCATTGCAAATAGATAAGTTCAACAAAGCACAATCAATCCACAAAACATAAATGTAAATTACATCAAATAAGCTAGTTTAATTAAATTCTAGGTCCAAAGTCCTATGTGTAGCATATCTTGATCACTTCAAACATTGGTACCTGAAACATGGTTAAAACAGGGTCAACTACAAGAGTTGGTGAGAAAACATAGGTTTAATCGTGTGATAGCAAAATACGTGTTGTGTGCATACAGTTCAATACAATCATGACAATTAAGGCATTTATGGAGAGAAAAACATCGTGTGACCTATACAATCAAACCTTTGTAACTTGCACTCAAAATTTGTGTTGTCAGTAACAGTCACCCTACCTGGGTGGGTTTGTCAGACTCAATAGATCTACCACTGTTTACTGTCGGCTGTTAGTTAATGATTGTACATGAAGAGCATAATAATTGGTCTACAAAATGTACTCAAGCACAAAGCACAAAACTGTAAACATGCATAGGATGGAACTGTATATGTGTATAATTGAAAACATGTAAATAGAACGCATGTTCCACCCCAAAACGTTTGTAAAATAGAGTAAAAGAGGGGCTATGTAACTCACGTATTATGTAGCGTGTAGGTTGCACAAGCAAATGGAAAACAGCGATGTGTTGTAGATTGCTAGGTTCGACCTAATGAACAATGTATATGTGTTATTGATTTGCGTTATTTAATGACGGAAGTGAATTTGTCATTCTTAAACGTGTAGGGTTTGTCTTAACAATAATTATTTAAACTGTTATTTATTTATCAAATTAACAGAATGAAAATAAAAGTAAAGATTCTGTTTAAGGGATGAGCACGACCGTGCTTGTATATGGCACGACCGCGCCCGGCACGTACGCGACCGCGCTTGGTCGGTAACGCGCCCGTGGTTGGTCAGAAGTCAAAACAAGAGTCTGGTCCTGAGACACGACCGCGTCCGTATCCGGCACGACCGCGCCTAGGGTTTTGACTAGGTCAGGACTTGGTTTGATCGGTAAACACGACCGGGCCTCTTACGGGGCACGACTGTGCTTGGTCAGGCACGACCGCGCTCATAGGCTGGCGCGACCGTGTCTGGTCAATTCCAGAAGCAATTCGCCTGATTCTTGTAATAAAACAGATTAGAAACTTAGGGTTTTCATTGATATGATGTTTGCGAATCGAATTACACCATTTAATTAGGTTTATATTCTGATTATCGTGTCGATCGTTTAAAACCATTTTTTATCAAAACTCAGATTCAATTCTGTAAAATCATGTAATGTGGTTACGAATTAAGTTAGGGCTTTCGATTAGCTTGGAGAGACGATCCTAATGAACTATTACTAACCTGTTTTGAATGGGCAACAAGTGCAGACGGCTACGGGGAGACTTCGCGGCTTTTTCTTGATCGACAGACGAGATAGAGATGATGGAATGATGGATTTAGGGTTTAGGGAAGTTTATATATGTCTCGGGTAGGTATGGGCTTAACTTAATTCGTTTGATTCTTGCCCCAATTACTTGATTCGTTTTTAAAAAAAAAGTCGGTTTAGAATTTGCGAGTATTTGGACGATTGCATGTATATTTGGTCGTGTTTTAGTCTCAATTAGCCGAATATCTTCTTCTGCAAGTTTCGCGACCTTCTAAACGTGTTTACAATCTATTTTTGGACAAGATTTGAGTCGGTTTGACTTTGCGGAGTCAAACTGTAAATGAGGCGCGACCGTGCTTAATGTTAAGCACGACCGTGGTCATGGCACAAGCGCGACCGTGCCTAGGACTAGGCGCGACCGTGCTTGTGTTGGTTTTTGGAAGTTTCAAGACTAGTCCTTGTAGTTTTGTAATATTGATGTTGTTTTGAGTTTTGATCAAGTTTAGGTCAAGTTTGGTCCTCGAGGTTTGTAATATTGTTTTCGTTAATATTGCATTATAATGAACGCGTGTATGCTTGTAAGTGTATATGAACAATAAATGTAAGGTTGAAATCTTTTATTGCACGGCATAAAATACATAGGAAAAACATGAAAATCAGAAAGGTTACAGTATCCCCATGTTGAGGGAATTTCGTCCCGAAATTCAACTGGTTGAGGCTACTGCTTCAGCAAAAAGATGTGGGTACTTGAGCTTCATTTGGTCTTCTCGTTCCCAAGTAAACTCGGGTCCTCGTTTAGATTCCCAACGAATCTTGACAATAGGAATACGGCTGCGCTTGAGTTGTTTTATCTCACGATCCATAACCTCGACTGGTTTTTCAACGAAGTGCATCGTTTCATCAATGCGCACATCGTCAAGAGGTATATGAAGGTTTTCATCAGCAAGACACTTCTTGAGGTTGGACACATGAAATGTAGGATGTACGCTGCCAAGTGATGGAGGTAACTCGAGCTTGTAAGCCACTTTCCCAATCCTTTCAAGGATCTTGAATGGTCCCACATAGCGAGGTGCTAGCATGCCTTTCTTCCCAAAACGGATCACCCCCTTCCAAGGAGACACCTTTAGAAGTACAAGATCACCAACTTGGAATTCCAAGGGTTTGCGTCGTTTGTCGGCATAGCTCTTTTGCCGACTCCTCGCAACTCGAATGTTGTCACGGATTTGGATAATCTTGTCGGAGGTTTCTTGAATTAACTCGGGACCGGTGATTTGTGCTTCGCCAATCTCGTTCCAACAGATGGGAGAACGACACTTACGGCCATAGAGAGCTTCAAACGGAGCCATGTCGATGCTGGTGTGGTAACTATTGTTGTAGGAAAATTCGATAAGTGTCAAATGTGAATCCCAATTGCCACCAAAGTCGATGACACAGGCTCTCAGCATGTCTTCCAGGGTTTGGATTGTTCGCTCGGTCTGACCATCAGTTTGGGGATGGTAGGCCGTGCTCAAATCCAATCGTGTACCAAGTGCCTTTTGAAGAGATTGCCAAAACCGAGAAGTGAAACGAGCATCTCTATCGGAGATTATGTTCAATGGAAAACCGTGACGACTCACGATCTCGTCAATGTAAATTCGGGCCAATTTCTCGACCTTATAGTCTTCACGGATAGGCAAGAAGTGTGCGGACTTAGTGAGACGGTCAATGATCACCCAGATGCTGTCATAACCGCTCGAAGTGCGAGGGAGTTTAGTGATGAAATCCATAGCTAGATTCTCCCATTTCCACACGGGGATTTCCGGTTGTTCAAGTAACCCAGAAGGACGTTGATGCTCAGCTTTGACTTTAGAACATGTGAGACATTTTGCTACAAACAAAGCAATGTCTTTCTTCATACCGGGCCACCAATATTGTGGACGAAGATTTTGGTACATTTTATCCGCACCAGGATGGATAGAATATCGAGACTTGTGTGCTTCGGTCATGATGAATGCTCGGAGATCGTTACGATCGGGAACCCAAATACGATTTAGAAAATAAAGCAAGCCATTGGTCTTAGTCTCTAATTGGAATTCAGCACCACAAGACATTTCCTCATACATATTGCCCTCGGTAACCGAGACATGTTGAGCTTCTAGAATACGAACTTGTATATCGGAATGGATCTTGACACTTTGAAGCATGACATGTTCCTTGCGGCTTAGTGCATCGGCTACAACATTAGCCTTGCCGGGATGATAACGAATTTCGCAATCGTAATCGTTGAGGAGTTCAACCCAACGTCGTTGTCTCATGTTGAGTTCCTTTTGGTTGAAGATATGTTGGAGGCTTTTGTGGTCGGTGAACACCACACATTTCGTGCCATAGAGATAATGTCTCCAAATTTTCAACGCAAATATGACAGCACCCAACTCCAGATCATGCGTCGTATAATTCTTCTCATGGATTTTGAGTTGTCTTGATGCATAAGCGATCACCTTGCCTCGTTGCATGAGAACGCAACCAAGACCTTGGTTTGAAGCATCACAGTAAACAACTAGATCATCTTCACCTTCAGGAAGGGTGAGGATAGGAGCATTGCACAACTTTTGCTTGAGAATTTGAAAGGCTTCTTCTTGTTTCGGTCCCCACTCATAGGGTTTACCTTTTTGGGTTAAGGCAGTGAGGGGAACAGCGATCTTGGAGAAATTAGAGATGAACCTTCGATAGTAACCTGCTAAGCCAAGAAACGAACGAACTTCGGTAGGGGTTTTAGGAGCTTTCCAATTCTTAACAGCTTCAATTTTGGCGGGGTCAACATGAATTCCCTTTTCATTGACAACGTGACCCAAAAATTGAACTTCTTTTAGCCAAAATTCACATTTGGAGAACTTGGCGTATAGCTGTTCGGTTTTCAAGAGATCCAAAATCAACCTAAGGTGTTGTTCATGATCTTCCTTAGTTCTTGAATAGATCAAGATGTCATCAATGAACACGATAACAAATTTATCAAGGTATGGTTTGCACATGCGATTCATGAGGTCCATGAAGACAGCAGGTGCATTGGTTAGCCCAAAAGGCATAACCATGAACTCGTAGTGACCATATCTCGTTCGAAAGGCAGTCTTGGGAATATCCTCCTCTTGCACACGGAGTTGATGATAACCAGATCGAAGATCAATCTTCGAGAAGTAGGTAGAACCTTGGAGTTGATCGAAGAGATCGTCAATCCTAGGTAAAGGGTAGCGGTTTTTTATTGTAAGCTTGTTGAGTTCTCGATAGTCAATACACATGCGAAATAAACCATCCTTCTTTTTAACAAACAAGACTGGTGCACCCCACGGTGAATGACTCGGCCGTATGAAACCTTTGTCGGAGAGTTCTTGAAGTTGACTTGCAAGTTCTTGCATCTCGGAAGGTGCAAGCCGGTATGGAGCTTTAGCCACCGGGTTTGCTCGAGGTACAAGATCGATGCGAAATTCCACTTGTCGAACAGGTGGAAGACCGGGCAAGTCATCAGGAAAGACTTCAGGAAAATCCCGAACGATGGGGATGTCTTGTACACTCCTCTTTTTGATTTCTTTTTGGATAACATGGGCTAGGAAAACCATGTACTTCTTTCGTATATACTTTTGGACGGTAATGCATGACATTAGTTTGAGTCCTTTGCATGGTTTCTCACCAAGGACCTTCAACGTTTCACCGGATGGGAGTGGTATACGGATGCATTTTTCAAAGCACATGACTTCGGCGTGGTGCTTCGACAACCAATCCATACCTACGATGACGTCAAAACTTCCTAATGGCATTGGTATGAGGTTGATTGGAAATGTGTGTTTATTTAGTTCTAGGGAGCAATCATAAATGATGGTGTCAATTGTAACGGTGTTACCATCGGCTACCTCAACGGTAAAGGTTTTCTCTAGTTTAGACCGGGTTTTTGCAAGTAACGGTTCGAAGTCTAGTGAGACAAAACATTTATCGGCTCCGGTATCAAATAGTATAGAAGCATAATGATTATTCATAAGGAACGTACCGTTAACCACATCAGTGTTGGCCTGAGCCTCATTGGCGTTGATGTTGAAAGCACGCCCACGAGCTCCGCCTTGGTTAACATTGATCAGTCTTGGGCACTGGTTACGGAAGTGGTTCGGGTCACCACATTCGAAGCAAGCACGTCCATTTGCAATGGCGGGGATGGCTTGGTTAGTTGCTTGATGATTGGCTTGATTTGCTGGGTTGGTTTGGTTGGCAAGTGCCTTGGCTCGACAAATATTGGCTGTGTGGCCATGTTTCCCGCAGTGGTTGCAAAGGCGACAAGGCATGTTTGGAGGGTGATGATAGTTGCAGGTGTTGCAAAGTGGGTGGTTGCCCCCATAGGGTTTCTTTGCTGGGTTTTGAGCCATGGGTGCAACTTGATTTCCTGGAGCAGCCGGAGTGATTACAGCACAGTTCTTGACCTTTCTCTTCCTAGTGTTGCGGTACGGTTCAGTTTGGACTTCTTTGACATGAGCGGGAGGTGTTGTTGTGTCAGAAACTTTCTTGGCACCCTTTCTTATAAGTGTACCCGCTTTAACATGGTTGTCAGTAAGTGTAGCTGACAAACGGATAGCATCCTCCAGAGTAGCAGGATTTCCTCCTACCACAGTATCTTGAATTTGTCTAGGTAGACCACCAATGTACTTTTCAATACACCTAGACAGAGGTGTAACCATGTGTGGCACAAGTAGACTCAGCTCGTGAAAACGGGTGGTGTATGCTAAGCTTTCACCACTATCTTGGGCAAGATCCCAAAATTCCGCTTCTAGCTTTTTCATCTCATTTCGAGGACAGAATTCCTCAGTCATGATCCTTTTCAACTCATCCCACGGCAGTGCCACTGCTACATCCACTCCCCTAGTCCTTTTCTCACCATTCCACCAAGTAAGCGCCCTTTTTTGAAAGACACTAGTAGCATGACGAGTACGGAGGTTGTCGGGACAATCGCTATTGAGAAAAGTGCTCTCAATGCTTTCGAACCATTGAAGGAGTCCCGTGGCTCCTTCGCTGCCATAGAATTTGAGGGGATTACAGGAGTTGAAGTGTTTGAAGGTGCATTGTGGCGGGTTGGCACCACCACCACCTCCAGTAGCAGCACTTCCACTGGCATGGCCATTATTGTTGTTGTTGGCTTGGGTAATTTGGTTCACCAGCTGTGTGAGTAAAGCAGCCAGGTCAGTGTTATTGCTGTTGTTGCTGTTGACACGACGAGGAGGCATTCTACAGATTTAGACACAATAAGAGTTGTGAGATTTTCTTGGATTAAATAGAAGAATAAATAGATGCAAGTAGTTCATAGTTTGGATTGTACTCAAATAGTGACATAATCACTCGAGTACTATGACATATTAAGGTTAATTCAAACTCAGATAATTATCAAGGAGACGTGCTTTAGCCTATAAGTAAACACTCATCCCGGGAATTCCCAGGAAAGCATACGGGTCCCTCGGTTGGTTGGGATTTATACGAAATGCTTTCCTAGACAGAAAACCCAGAATATAGGTGTCACTCTTCCAGATTGCACGTGTCCTTTAACAATTAAACAAAGTCTAAAAACCTTAACGGGTGTAAAAGAAAATTTTATAGACCCAAGTCTAAGAATATGATTCAGGTTATGTTGATGATGACATGGAAGCAGGCATGAAGGACATGTGGTTTAGGATATGGGTAGGGATATTGTTTATTTAAGTTGTTATTCATATATACATATAAAGCATGTAGCATATATCATATAGCATGTAAATCATGAAGCATGGCATAAGTGGGTATCCTAAAGTTATAGTCTAGGTCAAAGGTGTCTAATAACCTAATTCCCTATAACCAAGTCTCTGATACCAATCTGTCACACCCCAACCGACGGCGGAAACGTCGGGGCGTGAAGCGTGCAGACTGTTCATTGCTCATGGTTTGCTAATGTTTGAATAATTAATAATTGTTTTCATTGCAAATAGATAAGTTCAACAAAGCACAATCAATCCATAAAACATAAATGTAAATTACATCAAATAAGCTAGTTTAATTAAATTCTAGGTCCAAAGTCCTATGTGTAGCATATCTTGATCACTTCAAAAATTGGTACCTGAAACATGGTTAAAACAGGGTCAACTACAAGAGTTGGTGAGAAAACATAGGTTTAATCGTGTGATAGCAAAATACGTGTTGTGTGCATACAGTTCAATACAATCATGACAATTAAGGCATTTATGGAGAGAAAAACATCGTGTGACCTATACAATCAAACCTTTGTAACTTGCACTCAAAATTTGTGTTGTCAGTAACAGTCACCCTACCTGGGTGGGTTTGTCAGACTCAATAGATCTACCACTGTTTACTGTCGGCTGTTAGTTAATGATTGTACATGAAGAGCATAATAATTGGTCTACAAAATGTACTCAAGCACAAAGCACAAAACTGTAAACATGCATAGGATGGAACTGTATATATGTGTATAATTGAAAACATGTAAATAGAACGCATGTTCCACCCCAAAACGTTTGTAAAATAGAGTAAAAGAGGGGCTATGTAACTCACGTATTATGTAGCGTGTAGGTTGCACAAGCAAATGGAAAACAGCGATGTGTTGTAGATTGCTAGGTTCGACCTAATGAACAATGTATATGTGTTATTGATTTGCGTTATTTAATGACGGAAGTGAATTTGTCATTCTTAAACGTGAAGGGTTTGTCTTAACAATAATTATTTAAACTGTTATTTATTTATCAAATTAACAGAATGAAAATAAAAGTAAAGATTCTGTTTAAGGGATGAGCACGACCGTGCTTGTATATGGCACGACCGCGCCCGGCACGTACGCGACCGCGCTTGGTCGGTAACGCGCCCGTGGTTGGTCAGAAGTCAAAACAAGAGTCTGGTCCTGAGACACGACCGCGTCCGTATCCGGCACGACCGCGCCTAGGGTTTTGACTAGGTCAGGACTTGGTTTGATCGGTAAACACGACCGGGCCTCTTACGGGGCACGACTGTGCTTGGTCAGGCACGACCGCGCTCATAGGCTGGCGCGACTGTGTCTGGTCAATTCCAGAAGCAATTCGCCTGATTCTTGTAATAAAACAGATTAGAAACTTAGGGTTTTCATTGATATGATGTTTGCGAATCGAATTACACCATTTAATTAGGTTTATATTCTGATTATCGTGTCGATCGTTTAAAACCATTTTTTATCAAAACTCAGATTCAATTCTGTAAAATCATGTAATGTGGTTACGAATTAAGTTAGGGCTTTCGATTAGCTTGGAGAGACGATCCTAATGAACTATTACTAACCTGTTTTGAATGGGCAACAAGTGCAGACGGCTACGGGGAGACTTCGCGGCTTTTTCTTGATCGACAGACGAGATAGAGATGATGGAATGATGGATTTAGGGTTTAGGGAAGTTTATATATGTCTCGGGTAGGTATGGGCTTAACTTAATTCGTTTGATTCTTGCCCCAATTACTTGATTCGTTTTTAAAAAAAAAGTCGGTTTAGAATTTGCGAGTATTTGGACGATTGCATGTATATTTGGTCGTGTTTTAGTCTCAATTAGCCGAATATCTTCTTCTGCAAGTTTCGCGACCTTCTAAACGTGTTTACAATCTATTTTTGGACAAGATTTGAGTCGGTTTGACTTTGCGGAGTCAAACTGTAAACGAGGCGCGACCGTGCTTAATGTTAAGCACGACCGTGGTCATGGCACAAGCGCGACCGTGCCTAGGACTAGGCGCGACCGTGCTTGTGTTGGTTTTTGGAAGTTTCAAGACTAGTCCTTGTAGTTTTGTAATATTGATGTTGTTTTGAGTTTTGATCAAGTTTAGGTCAAGTTTGGTCCTCGAGGTTTGTAATATTGTTTTCGTTAATATTGCATTATAATGAACGCGTGTATGCTTGTAAGTGTATATGAACAATAAATGTAAGGTTGAAATCTTTTATTGCACGGCATAAAATACATAGGAAAAACATGAAAATCAGAAAGGTTACAGTTTAGACCCCCGGCTCCATGGGAAAGTAAAAGATAAAAATATAAATAAAATTAATGAGTAATAAAGTAAAATAAATCTAACAGTAATCTAACAATTAGCAGTGTATGACTAGAGTATATTAGTCACAAGAAACACAACACACCTACAAGAAACAAGACATACGCAAAATCTTTGCTAAACAACTCTACTCTCCCACACAACGGGTCACTCATCCTAAAACCCTAATACGACGTCTCCATGAAATCCTATCATTGATCATGTCCTCTGAGAGGTATAAATCTAGCAAATCAAGCCTAATCCTCTCATCCCACGTTAATTTCGGTCTCCCCCTGCTCCTTTTCCCCTCTACAACGAGAGTTTCCACCGTTCTCACTGGATCTGTGCTCTGTCTCCTCTTGACATGTCCAAACCATCTCAATCTTCCTTCTCTTATCTTATCTGAGATACATGTGACTCCCAATCTCTTCCGAACAACTTCATTTCTTATTCGGTCCTTTCTTGTGTGTCCACACATCCACCTCAACATCCTCATCTCAGCTACATCCATTTTTCGAGCTTGTGTCTTCTTGATGGCCCAACAATCGGTTCCATATAGCATCGCTGGGCGAACTGCTACCCTATAAAATTTACCCTTTAACCCTATTGGGAACCTCTTGTCGCACAAAACACCTGAGGCCGCTCTCCATTTACACCAACCAGCCTGCACCCGATGGACTACATCATTGTCGATGTCCCCGTTACTCTGGATGACAGATCCTAGATACTTGAACTTCAGTGTCTTAGGGACAACCCCACCTTCAATAGAAATCTGGGTCTCCTCGTCGACGTTTGCACCACTAAAGTTGCAGTGAAGGTACTCGGTTTTAGATCGGCTTATCTTCAAACCTTTGTGCTCTAAGACTGTTCTCCATTCCTCTAGTCTGTTGTTCAATGTCTCTTTACTTTCTGCAATCAACACGATATCATCAGCAAAAAGCATGCACCATGGAATTGCATCTTGAATCGACTTTGAAAACTCATCCAAAACTACTGCAAAGAGAAAGGGGCTTAGTGCCGACCCCTGGTGAACTCCCACTTCCACCGGAAAAAAGTCTGTATCCCCCACGGGTGCTCGGACGCATGTCTTAGCCTCATGATACATATCCCTAATTGCCTCAATATATTTACTAGGGATCCCTCTTCCCTCCAGACTTTCCCAGATCAATCTTCTAGGCACACTATCGTACGCCTTTTCAAGATCGATGAACACCATATGTAAATCATGTTTCTTCTCTCTGTACTTTTCTATTAATCTTCTTGAAATGTGTATCGCCTCCGTAGTGGACCGGCCTGGCATGAACCCAAATTGGTTTGCTGTAACCTGGGTTTGTCGTCTAATCCTTGTATCTATAACTCTTTCCCATAATTTCATTGTATGACATAGGAGCTTAATCCCCCTGTAGTTAGCACAACATTGAGCATCTCCTTTGTTTTTATATAGGGGTACTAAGACACTACGCCTCCACTGATCTGGCATCTTCCCAGTTTTGAAGATATTGTTGAACAGTCTTGTCAACCACTGAACGTCTTCCTCTCCCATACACTTCCACGCTTCAATGGGTATGTTGTCTGGACCGACTGCCTTAGCTCTTCCCATCTTCTTAAGAGCACTCCTCACTTCTTCCTGTGTGATATTTCGATAATAACAATTATTTCGTTGACTGTATTGAGTAGTGGGATTCTCCGTTATGGCTAGACTTGGTCTACAACTGTTGAAAAGGGTATAGAAATAGTTTTGCCATCTCAGCTTGATGTCTCGTCCCTTTACCAAAACTCTTCCATCATCTTCCTTGATAAACTTCACGACCCCAAGATCTTGTCTCCTACACTCCCTATTTTTGGCAATCTTAAACATATGATGCTCCCCTTCCTTGGTGTCTAGTTTTCTATACATCGTTTCATAGGCAAAATTCTTTGCCTCACTCACTGCCTTTTTAGCTTCCCTCTTTGCCTGTCTATTGTTCTCCCGTAGTGTCATTATCTCCTCTCCATTACTGCACTGCAACATCTCTTTAAAGCGTTGTTGCTTGTCCTTTATCTTGCTCCGCACCTCCTCATTCCACCACCAAGACTCCTGATGTCCTCTTGTTGCTCCCAATGTGACTCCGAGGGTTTCCTTTGCTGCCTGCGTAACAGTGGTTGCCATAGCAACCCACATCTGGTTTGTGTCGCCATCCTTAGTATTTGTGTTCATCGCCATGACTTTATCTTTAAACAAATTGATGTTTCCGTCCTTCAAATTCCCCCATCTGATCCTTGGTTTATTTTTTCTTCTCCTCTCCGCCACCCTTTTTCTCAAGGCACCAACAGACGATGTTGGGTCGCTACTGACTCTCCTGGAATTACCTTGCAATCCTTCCACCAATTGCAATCCCCTTGTCTCATCAGGAAATAGTCGATCTGCGTGTTGCGCCCCCCGCTACTAAAAGTAATCAAATGTGATTCCCTCTTTATAAAGAACGTGTTTATAATACCAAGATCATGCGCAAGCGCAAAGTCAAGAAGCTCCCTACCATTATCGTTTCTAACACCATAACCAAAACCTCCATGAACCATCGGAAAACCATCACTCTCCTTACCAACGTGACCATTAAAATCACCTCCTAAGCATATTTTCTCCTGTCTAGGTAATGACCTCATTACTCCGTCTAAACTACCCCAAAAATCCCTCATTTCTTGGTCTCCTAGACCTACATGTGGTGCATAAGCGCTAACAATTGCCACAACTTCCTCACCAAGTACTACTCTCAACACCATGATCCTATCATTATATCTTTTCACTTCCACCACATTACCGTGCAGTTCTTTAGCAACTAGAAAACCCACCCCATTTTTTGTTCCATCGCAACCAGAATGCAACAGTTTGTAGCCATTACACTCACCCCCCCCCTTTGACCCTTCCACCTAGTCTCCTGAAGGCAAGCTACCTGAATCCTATGTTTTCTAAGCACGTCTACTAACTCTAACAACTTACTAGTTAGGCTTCCTACATTCAAGATGCCAAACGTAACCTATACCCCTTATGGTTAGCACTAGATGCACCCCTCTCCCCTGAACATGATCTCAAGGAGACATTATTCCACCTACCGTATATGTTTGAAATAATACACAAGATGTATTTATTTTTATTTTAACCACAGTTAAGCAAATAGAATATTTATTTTTATTTTAACCTAATATAAATATTAAAACGGGACGAATTCAGATAAGACGCTGCTGCAACCCTTGGTCGTTCAATTTCAATCATGGCTTCCATTTTTCTTCCTCAGGTAAATCCTCTTCCAATTTCACGTCTCTCTATCTTTCATATGTACTGAATTATCTGGTTATTTTCTGTTACAGACCCTGTATATGAATGCAGCAAAATTTCACTCGAAGAGAATTGGCATTTCTTCCTTTGTACCCCCATTCAACTCAGCAATCTCCACTGTTCCTTCATCATTCAATTCTGGAATTCGTAATCGGGATTGTTTTGTGGTTAGAGCTGAAAGTGTTGCAGCAGATGATATTGAAGATGAATCGGTAACGGAAAAGGAAGAGAAGCCACCGAAGAAACCTATTGTAAAGCTTGGCGATATTATGGGGGTAATTTCTTCAAGAACTAGGGTTTCTAGTTTCGTATCTGGTTTGCTGAAATGTGCATTTGATATCAGTTGGGCTAAATTTGAACCTTTACAATTACTTTAACCTTCATAGCAATTAGTACATAATAAGAAAGTTTTATGCTCATAAAGTCAAGATCTATCTCTTATGCTTTTGAAATTTGATTATTTTTTCTAACCTAAAATTAGTACACTTTATTAATCAACCCCTTACTGATTGATGTGATTTGATATGTATACGACCTTAGGGTACAAGGGCCGCCCTTCTGGTAGTGGCTTCGGGTACCTCGGCTACACCGCCGCAAGGGTGTCAGGTATCCCTTGCGGGTAGTGGATTTGGGTATAAGTACTCGTGAGTGGTATACTTAGGGTAGTGGATTCGGGTATAAGTTTTACTTAGGGTACTTTGGATTGGATTGGATTGGATTTGGGTAAAAATAAGGTGGCTGTCACTCATTGGTTGGAGCCATTAGAGTACTTTGGGTACTTAGGGTTGTGAGTGATTTGAAAAGATGGAATGGAATGATGACAGAGGGTTTTAGAGGTACCAATTGGAGAACCCTAGGGCTATGTGTTTGGTTCATATGGGTCCTGTTTATTTGCTATTACTATATGATGTTTTGTGGCAGATAAATAAGTGTTTGTATTACTTTTGTTCCAACATTGGAGATTCATTTTGACAATGGTTCATATGCCTGAATTTCCAATTTTAGATTCTGAACAAACAAGCAATTGAAGCTTCAGATAGCTCAAGGCCAGTACCCGACCTTCGAACTGGAGACATTGTTGAAATCAAATTGGTTAGTTAGTTTGTTGTTCAATGTTTTCTGAATGTATGTAATAGAAGAGGCTGTGATTCTGTGACATGGGAATTTATTTAATTTTGTAGGAAGTGCCCGAGAACAGGCGTAGGTTGTCTATTTACAAGGGTATTGTTATCTCCAAACAAAATGCTGGTATTCACACAACAATTCGTATTCGAAGAATCATTGCAGGAGTTGGAGTTGAAATTGTGTTCCCTATGTAAGTTCCATGTTTTGTGAAAATGATATATGCTCTCTACCCAAGTTGTAATTGATGGTGGCCACTTGTGCTGTGTGAAATGGTCATAGAGGTGGCAAAATGACTGGGGTGGGTCTTGTTTCTTATTCTTGCTTTATTATGATTCATATGCCTACCAAGGAGATATAGACTCATGGCAAAAGATGATTACAAAAACTATATTATCACAAAAGTAATATATTTACCCATTTTCAATAAAGCGATTTTGGAGGTTTTTATGCCTTTGAATACACCTCAGATAACTTTAAACCGGTTTAATTTGTTTCTCATTTTATCTAAACTTTTTTTTATCTCAACTATTTTGGACTTGTTGGAGATAAAGTATAACCCAGCTCGATTCATTTATAGGTAAATGGGTCGAAATTGCCACATTTATTTTATACCCAATGTGTCCCAACCCAACCTTTTATCTTCTAAATTTAAAAATCGGGTAAAAGTTATGGATGGAAATGGATACATAAACACATATGTATAATCTGATGTGTGTATTTTTTAACATTGTATAGATACTCACCAAACATCAAGGAAATAAAAGTGGTGAAGCACAGGAAAGTCCGAAGAGCCCGATTGTATTACTTGCGGGACAAGCTACCCAGGCTCTCGACTTTCAAATGAAAACGTTGAGGGCACACCATTTATTAACTCGTTTTGTAGTCATGGAGAAAAATATGTTTTATGAGAAATTTGTTGTCCCCAACGACTAAGGTAGTAAGGTTCTTTTCACTCTCATTATGCATTGTCAGGTCATTTAGTTTTACTTTTGATTTGTGGGTAGATAACGGTTCTATCCTTAACAGATCGTATTTTATTTTTATTGGAAGGAGATTTGTACCTCAAAATTTTACTTTTCATGCCACATTTGTACAACATAAAGCATTCACAACCGGGTCTCTATATCAATCTTCAACTCTATTATACAGAGATTTATTCTATTCTGCACCACCATCAGGATCTCTATATGTGTCTCCATCTTTAATTTTTGAAAATAATCACATTTCTTATGTAATGGTCCATTTCATTCCTATGTGATTAACAAACATTTTTTTTTCATTCCAGCGTAATGAGTCATTCTATTTCACTATCCATTCATGCATATCAAACACTACCTAAGTGTTTGTGAGTGAGAGAGAAATAAAGATAGAGAATGAAATGTGTGTGGTTAAACCAAATTTAAAGATAAATTAAAAAAATATATGATATTTAGTTAAGTTATGATACCAATAGAAAATTGTTCTAAAAATACTAATTGGATCAATTTACTTTCGTATCAGTACAAAGTTATAAACTGAAAATGAAAGTTTTATAAGAAAGTTTCTTAAGCACACCTTAATATTGCACACAGCGGAATTGCTTACAAGGGTTGATAGAGAAGTGTATAAATTTCGATGCCTCTCAAAAGGAAAACAATCATACATTTATAGAGGAATCAGATAGTGAATTCGTCATCCCTTACTTATGATTAAATTATTAAAGCTGCCAACAACCTATCACACCTAAAGGTGTTGGCAAATTATTAAAGCAAACGATATTATCAAGGGAATTCGTCATCCCTTACGCATACTTCCACCACACTTTTGTCTTTATAATTTACAATACCGGGGCTGGGATATTGGTGGTCCCCAGTTTTCATCCTTTAGCCAAAGTGCTTGATTATACTTAAGGCTTTGATTATGAAGTTTTTGTCGTCTGTTTATTTCATTATCCATTGCGTAAGCTTCTGGAAGCTTACATTGGGCTTTGAACATTCCTCTAGTTTTAGATTGGGATTCGGCCCAATTTGTTACATAAGGTCTCAAGTTCATTAAGCATTCTTCGGGCTTCCTGATTTTGTTTTCTGACCTCATGCCAGTGATCCCCCCAATAGTTGTCTCTTGATGCGTTTGAGAGACAGACTTAGGCTTTGAAATCCAGAACTGCTTGGAGGTTTCGCATGACTGAGACTGCTCCTTTGGTTGCTTCTCTTTCAAGTTGTTGTGCCACTTCGGAGTATATGCTTCCTTCTCCAAGGGGTATGGGTTTAGTATTAGCCTTGATCTGGTAGTGCCTATAGAGAGCTCCTGGTTCTTGGAAGGAAAATGTTCCTTCATAAAGCCTAGGCAATAGCTTGAAATCTGGATTATTTGTTTGTAGCCATTCTTCTCGTTCTTTAATAGAGTAGATTCTTCTTGAAGATCCTATATGACTGCTAGACTCTTCATCAGTACTTCTTTCATTGGATCTGTACATTCTGTAAAACAAAGGTTTACTAGTCTTGATAAGGCATCTGCAAGACCATTATGCTTTCCATCAATATGTTCAATATTGATTTTGACTCCTGTTCCTATTATGATGTCTGCAAATTTTAACCACCTAACCCTAGATGCTTTGTTGTTGTTAGTTTTATTATAAAAACTAATAATTGCTTGGCAGTCTGTTCTTAGGGTTATTTCCTTTTTATTAAGATAGTATATTTTTTGTTTTTCCAGTGAGTTGTGCGTTGATTTCCGCATCAATTGTTGATTGAATCACTTTGAACTTCCCACTAGCATATGCACAGATCTTTTGGTCTTTCTTCGGGTTCTCCTTTCTTTCTTTCCATTTGCAAACTCCTCCCCATCCTTCCATACATCCATCCGTTTCAATGACAATGTATGCTTCTTCTGATGGTATCTGAAGGTCTGGCAAGGATTTGACATTTTCCTTTATCTTCTTGACTATTTCATAGTCAGATGGTTTCATCCTTTTATCACCATGGGGGTTTGTTTTTTCATATAGGGGCCCTAGTAGCAGACTGAGCTTAGGAATATAATTTCTTGCATAGTTTAAAATTCCTAAGAATGATCTTAAGCCAGCCTTTGTCTTCAGTTTTTCTTCATCAAAATCACATATTTTTTAATAATATGTGGTTGCAGCTTTATCTTACACTCCCCAATTATTGCCCCCAAAAATTCAACTTCTGGGACTGCTATTTTCATCTTTGTTGGAGAGAGTATTAACCCCTTTTCCTGGCAAATATGAAGCATGGCCTTTAAGTGTTTTTCATGATCTGCTTCATTTTTAGAGAATATCAGGATGTCATCAATGTATACAACAATAAATTCCTCAGTTCCTCTGAAGCATTTATCCATTTTTCTTTGAAATATTGCTGGCTCATTTTTGAGACCAAATGGCATGACTAGCCATTCGTAGAGTCCTCCTGGTACAAGGAATGTTGTCCAAGGGATTGATTCTTCTGCCATGGCAACTTGATGGAATCCTGATTTTAAATTGAATTTGGAGAATATTTTAGCATTCCCAATTCTTTTTAAAAGAGTATTGATTCCTGGAAGGGAGTACTAATCTTTATAGGTGTTGTCGTTAAGAGTTTTATAATTAAACACCATTCTTTCCTTGCCTTTTGTCTCCTTTCCCATTACTGGATCGTCTGTTGTTCCAGAGTTAACTATCATTGCCATAGTTCGGTGTCTGCTTTTACTCGGCCTAATTACTCCCAGTGTTAGCAGAGCATCTATGTGTCTTTTAAATGTTACTTCTAGCGCTGGAGTAACATGTTTTAATGGCTTATCTTGTATGGTGATATCGAGATTAATGATATCCAGCTTGCATATTTCGCCATTCTTTTTCTAGTGTTTTAAAGGTTCTTCACCAACATACCCTTGTTCCTTCAATTCTTTAAGGATAAGTTTGAACCTTCCTTTAAGATTTTCTGCATCTTCCTTTGAAAAGAACACTGTTTCTTGCAATTCTTGATAAAACTCTTCATCTATTCCCAATTCTTCTATAGCCGCATTAGTAACTTCTGTTGTTGGGTTTGTTTTAATCTTTGTCACCTTCTTGTAAAGAGTCACCTCATCTCCTTCTATTCTTATTCCTCCATTCATAGCTCTTATGAAGTTGGTACCGATTAGCATATCAATACCATCTCCAGTCCTCATATCTAATACATAGACCAGAGGGATTCTGAACTTGTTACCTTTAATCCTGAAATTTCCGGTCTTTACTCTTTGGTTGGAAGGTTGTCTTGAATTGAGACCATTGAAATAAACAACTTTATTCATTTCTTCCAAGGCTTCTTGTGGAACGACTGTTTTATTGATGCAACATGATGTTGCCCCAGTATCAATAATAGCCTTGACTTTGAATAACCTGATGCCAGATATGTCAAATTCCACTTCAACGTTATAAATCTGGTTATTGATTCTTTTGGTCTTTGGTTGTTCAGCACCTTCAATTTTCAAAACAGCTTGGAATTCTTCTTCTATTAGAGCATTTACTTGTTGCTTTCCTAGAGGAGGGAACATTTCTTCCAAGTTGAACTGCCCTTTTAGATTTTCCTCAAGGTGCTTGTTTTGCTTGTGTAGGTCTCTAACCTGGGCTTCCAAGCTTGCCTTCTCAATGCCCCATTGTTCTTTGAGCTGGGCTACTTCTTTTATCCTTGATTGATCGGCTACAACATGCTGGTCTATTTGTGCCTTCATTGACTCGGTAATTTCTAACATATCACCTAAGTCTTTTATTAAGGCTTGTTTTTGCTTTGCCCAATTTTCTCTTTCCTCTTGGATTCTGCGCTCCTCTTCTTCTCGCTGTTTTTTCATTTCTTGTTCCTTTACTTTCCATTCAGCGGATTCTTTCGCTTGATCTATAACAACTTGCTTCCATTCATTATCTTTCTGGATTAACATTTTTCAAATAGGGTCCGCTTGAGCCTCTTTGTGAGGAATTTCTACCTCCTTGTTTCCTTTTACAGAAACCCTTTTTTAAGGTAATGTAGTGCACATAATGCACATGATGTGAGTTTGCACTCTGCACAATGTATTCTAGACATTTATGTGGTAGCAATCCCACAAAAATGACAAAAAGTGAAATTTGTAATCTCATTTGTTGCCATTTATGTACACACCTTTTACTTTCTTCAGGGAGCTCTATATTAGGTCTCCATGAGCCTTCTTTTTGAACTCTTCTGTGAATATCTTCCGGGCTTTCTGGGTGGAACATGAAATAGTACTCTTCTTGGGTTATTTTGAAAGCATTTTCTTCGAGGGGTCAGTCTTCAACCATTGCTCCGATGTTTAGCATAGTTGCACCTCCTTCTCCTTCGGAGATACTATAAACAGTATCTTGGTCGCTCACATCTGCTGATACAATATCCCAATCTTCCTTAAGATCAAGATTATCTATAACGGCTCGTCTTGCTATATTCCCTATCTTGCTTCTGCAATCGCGCGCAAAATGTCCTTCTCTTCCACAGATATAGCATTTGCATTTGTTGACTCGCCCTTGGTCTTCTTTGTATTTCTTTTGAAAACTTTAACATGAGTTTGATCATGAGGCTTTCCTTTGTAAGTCTTAGATTTTCGTATACCATACTTCTTCCATGATCTATCATAAAAACCTGGTATTGTTATATTAGAACATAGGGATAGATCTCTAAGTTCCTTTTGCAGGGCAGCCTCCGTGCACATTTCAGGGATATAAGTGTGTGTGAACTTAATTGCAGGTAGGACTCCTGCAGTTAATCCTGGATACTTATTCTTAAATGCTTCTTCGATCTTCTTAGATAGAACATGTGAGAGTTTTGTGAAGAACTTGTCTGTTGTGGCTGGAAAGAAGAGTCTTCCAGATTTACTGGCAAGGATTCTGAATTCATTTAAGAATTTCCATAGGTCCTTTGTATCTGTACATGTTATCCTTTCCAGACTTCTGTACGCCCTGTCTTGCTCTTCGGTTGATCCTCTGTATGGGTCTTCCATTATGGTGATTTGCCTGATTTGAGAGGTTATGTTTAGAGGATCACTGGCCATGGTTTCTAGTGATGCATAAGCTTCCAGGAAAGTTGTCCTCCATTGCTGCCACATTTTCTTTTCATTTTCTCCTAGGAGGTTTTCAACGAACATAAGCTTTGCTTTGTTGTCGGACCACATCGTGTCATTTAATCTGTTAATAGTGATTGATTCCCATCTTGAAATTACATCTGGCCATAATCCTGGATCCGGTGGGAGTACTAACATGGCTCCAGTATTTAATAATGCTGGCGGCAATGTCCATTGTGAATTATAATACTTCCCATAATCTTCTTTGAAATTACTTCTTATATAAGGGAATTGGTAGCTTGGAGTGTGAATATTTTGAACCTTTCCTGTACCAGGAGGATATACTGAAGGACCCATGACTGACTCTTCTGGAGGATTATAGACACTTGTTGTATCAGATGTTGAGGGGAATGCATATTTTTCTAGAGGATATACTAAAGGTCCACTTCCATAGTTCCAATGATCTGCCTATCATCTCCCCATCTTGTGTCTCTTAGAACTGCCAGAGTAGTAGTACCAGCTCCTCTTCTATGCATAGTGTGAATTCTGATCATGAACATTCCAAGGTGAATATGTTGCATACCAGATTCTCTTAGCCTCTGATAGCTTTGTTGGTTGCATAGTCTTAGGTCTGTCTGTGTTTCTCCTACGCAGAGTATCAGTTGTTCTGAGTAGTGTTGGTAAACACGATGCCTAACTGTTTGGCTGTTACTGCCATAAAGTACTTCTGCAGGTACTAATTCAGCTCTTCTTTGCCTGGAGACTTCCAGTTGTTGGTCTGGGTTTAGTTCTGCTTCGAGATTTCTTCTATAACCTCTTCTTCCAAACCTATTTCTAACAGTTTGATTGAGGTTATGCATTCTTCTTGCAGCTAATCAATAGCCGCGAATTTGATCCTCATGTGTGGGAAGATCTGTTTGAGTTTGGGTGGATGTAGTCCTACCCAAAACACTAGGCCTTTGCCCAAAATTCATTTATTTTGTTTAGGGGGAACCTCCTTTATATGAAGATGAAGATGTTGCTGTGAATGCTCTTATATAGCAAACTGAACAAGCATATCATAAAGTCTTGGTAATTTTTATGTTATTGTTTAAAAATTTATAAAATGATTGATGTTTGTTTATTTCATTTTGGACTTGAAGAAGTATGAAGTCATGCTAGAATGTTATCGAAGAGAAACGTTTCAAACCAAAGTAACCTTTCCTAAGAAATATAATTAGAAAATATGTGGTCATTGGAATTGTTGCTACAAATGCCCCTCTGGGATAATAGTTGGCTTTTGGGTTAGATTGGTTCTAGTTGTCTCAACCTCTAACATGTAAGGAAATATGTTATAAAGTGATTGATGATTGGTTATTTCATTTTGACTCTCAGAAATACAAAGTTATGCTATAAATGTTATCGATCAAGTTATCAAACGGTAAAGGAACCTTTCAAACAAAACCAAACTCTCAAAAGATATATGATTAGGAACACTTAAAAAATGTTTGCTAATTTGGAATTGTGTTTTGTTGCTACGTTATATTGGTTCTAGTTGTCCCGAGAAGGTGGCTTAAGGAAGAGCCTCATGAATTATCATTCGACAGTCAAGTTAGAGCTGTTGGTTTATTAAGAGCTGAACCATTAAGAGCTCTTAATGGTTCAATATTGTTTTTTAGCTGAACTATTAAGAGGCTGAATGAACTATTAAAAGGCTGACAAAATCTGAAACAAACACCCTCTACCTCTGACCGATTCAGAGGAATCATTAAGAAGCTATCAAATAGCCCCTTAGTCTAGTATGTCGGGTTGCCACAGAAGACTTGTGAACTTTTTGCTACGGACGTTAAAAGTTGACAAGCTTTACTCCGGATGAAACATTAATCCGGACAGAAAGTGTGATTTTTTTCTTAAATTGCTACGAAAGGTTGCAATCCAAATCACGTCTGCTGAGATACTGTTGGTCAAACTTGTCTAAGGAAAGTCAAAATTGAAATATTGCTCAGAAGAAAGAAGGTACATATGTGGCAATTAGTTGATAAAAAAAGGATAAGTCAGGTGAAACTAATGCAAAATACCTACTAAATTGAATTTGATGATGAAAAATTAGTATGCAGTAACAATTGATCAAAATTCCTTTTGATTTGAAAAGTAAAAAAAAAATTCTTGATCCTACTAATTGATTAGTTTAATTCAAAGTCAAAGCAAGAGATAAAATTCACTCAATGTTGATAATTGCTGTTGAATTATTGAAATTCAATACGTTTGGATTGAACTGTTAGACAAGGTTCAAGGTTCAAAATGAAAAGAAATGTTAGAATCAAAATTAGCAAATAAGCTAAATGATTCTAAAAGGCGAACCACACAGCGTGTTGCTGGAAAGAAAAAGCTTCAAGAGTACTGTCAAAACAAGAACGTTAAATGCATCATTAAATCCTTAAAATCAAGAAAGATGGTTGATGATGGGAAGTCAAAGAATGATGATACTATGAAGACTGATGTTGTGGATTCTTATGAGAGACTAAAAGAATTGTTATACATCAATAGTTGTGACAAGGAGTTGATGTACAAGTTTGAATCAAGAACTTGTTACATCTAAGTCAGATTTGAACACACTTTCTAGTGATGTGCAAAAGTTTCAGATTGAAATTGAAAGATTGGAACATGAGTTGTCAATTGCCCCAAATAAACCTCCTATTCTTGCATCTTTATTTATCTTAATGATTCCATTCTCTGGAATTATTTTTAAAAAGAAACACATATTCCAATAGAGGTTTATCAATATCCAAAAATAGCTAAAAAATATGAAGAAATGAAAGAAAGAGATTTAAAAGCTTTTACAGTACTTACAAGTATTTGAAAACCGTTGCTCTGCTAAATGCATTGGCAAAGTTCTTAAATATCGAATGCACAATCAAAGCTTGATTGATGAAATGAAGATCTTAACTGAAGTTAATCAAAATCTTAAATGAGCATACTCCACTTATCAGGAAAAGATTGAATCTTTGAATAAAGACATTTATGCATTACAACTTATTCAATCTAATCTTGAAACTCAACTTGATGGTCTAGTGATAAAACTCACTAAGGCTAGAACAGATTTAGATGAAACTCAAATTCAAATTGAAAAATTCAATGGTTCAACAAAGATTGGGAATGGTCTTCTTGATTCATAAGTTCAGAAGAAAGACATGAAAGTGTTCAATGGTATATTATTCTATGTTCTCAATACAATACATGCCTCCCTATATATACATGAAACTACCCATAATTATCTCCACTAAATATGAAAGAGATATATCTAAAACAATACAAATATTCAATAATATCTGCTCCTAATCTTCCCTCTTAGTTTGAACGTGTAGAAGGACGGACGTTTAAACTGGACCGGAATGCTTCAAACAAATAACGTGGGAGACCTTTGGTGAAGATAAGCATACTTTAAAGAGGAAGGGACATGTAGAACTTTGATGTGACCAATCTTAACCTTTTCTCTAACAAAATGAATATCTTTTTCCATGTGTTTGGTACGTTGATGCTGAACCGCTGTCAAATATACCGCAGAAACATTGTCACAGTAAACAATTGTTGCTTTTCGAATCGGAACACGGAGTTCGAGTAAGAGATTGCGCAACCAAGTGGCTTCAGCAACCGCATTAGCAACACCTCGATATTTAGCCTCGGCACTGGAGCGGGACATAGTCGGTTGCCTTTTAGATGACCACGAAATAAGGTTATCCCCGAGAAAAATGCAATAACCTGACGTAGAGCTGCGGGAATCTAGACACCCACCCCAATCCGCATCTGAGTACACAGTTAAGGAAAGAGCGGGGGATGAGGAAATATGTAACCCGAGATCGATGGTTCCCTAAAGATAACGAAGCAACCGTTTCATAAATGTGAAGTGGGTGTCCCTGGGCGCATGCATAAATAGACAGAGTTGTTGCACATCATAAGTGATGTCAAGTTAAGTAAAAGTTAAGTACTGAAGGGCACCCATGAGACTACGATAAAGAGTTCCATCCGGTAAAGGAGACCCATCCGTGGCACTCAATTTTGAACTAGTATCAACCGGTGTGTGACATGGTTTACAAGTAGTCATAGAAGCCTGATGGAGAATATCTCGAGTGTATTGAGCCTGCGATAGAAAAAGATCGCCTTTATCTCTAGTAACAGTGATGCCCAAAAAATGGTGGAGTGGACCCAAATCAGTCATTGCAAACTCGCCGGATAGTTTGGTGATTATGCGGGCTAGGAGAGCCGGATCCGAATCCGTAAGAACTATATCATCGACATAGAGAAGCAAATAGGTGAGTTGATTGCCATGTTGGAAGGTAAAAAGTAACGTGTCACACAAACTTCCTCGAAAACCTAATGATAGGACAAAAGACGAAAAACGACTGTACCATGCTCGCGGAGCCTGTTTCAACCCATAAAGAGATTTCTTCAGCCGACACACATGATTGGGAAATTCCTAACTAATGAACCCGGGAGGTTGTTGCATAAACACTGTTTCTTGCAACTGCCCATGAAGAAACGAATTTTTGACGTCTAATTGATGAATTGGCCAAGATCGTGAGACGGCCAAAGAAAGCATTGTGCGGATAGTAGCCGGTTTAACAACCGGACTGAAAGTCTCTGTGCAGTCAATACCAATGGTCTGTGATTTACCGTTGCAGACCAATCTTGCTTTTTACCTGTTTAGAGTGCCATCAGATTTAAATTTGTGCCTAAACAACCACATGGCATGAATAACCGGTTTATCTACCGGTCATGGAACTAGTTCCCACGTCTGATTACCCTGCAAAGCACTAAATTCATCGTTCGTAGCCCCTAACCAATTTGGATCCGTTAAGGCTTTAAGGTATGAGGTAGGGACGAGTGAGATATTGGTAGTAGCAAGATTAAATTTAGGGTTTGGTTTTGTGACACCACACTTGGCACGGGTTTGTATGGGGTGATCGTTGGTTGCATGGGGGATGTTGGTTTGGTTAACAGTGGGTGGTGGTGTGTTGGGTGGCGAATGGGTGGTATTTGAGGATTGGTTCAAGGGGGACATGGGTTGTTGGTTTTGTGGGGTATTATGAGGAGGTGGAGATTGGGCTGCGATGGGAGAAGTGGGGTGTTGGGCTGGGGGTGGAAGTGGAGTGTTGGTGGTATGTGGAGTTGAGCCGAAGGTGGGGAATGAGGGATGGTAAAAGGGTAATGGGTCCTCATCTAGAAATGTGTAATTGTGGGGTTTTGTTGGTCCAAGAAATGGGAAGAAAGTCTCATCAAAAGTGACATGATGAGAGATGTGGACACGACCGGTTGTTGGGTCGTAACACCGGTAACCACGAAAAACATGCGGGTAAACGAGAAAGATGCACCGGGTGGATCGTGAGGCAAGTTTATTGGTTTGTTTGGATGAAAGGTTAGGGTAACAAGCGCATTTGAAGACACGAAGGTGAGCATAAGTTGGTTGGCGTTGGTAGAGGATGAACGCAGGTGTTTGGAAATGTAGGCGCTTAGTGGGTAGGATATTGTGTAGGTAAGTGGCGGTGTGTAAGGCCTTAAAACAAAAGGTAGATGGTAGATGAGCATGTATGAGTAATGCACGGATGATGTCGTTTAGGCGACGTATCATGCGTTCGGCTCTACCATTTGGTTGTGAAGTTTGAGGGCACGAGAACCGAAATGCGAGGCCTTTTGATTGAGCAAATGTTTTAAATTGAGTGTTATCAAACTTACCCCCAAGTTCACATTGAAAGGTTTTAATTAGGGTGTTAAATTGAGTTTTGACAAAAGTGTGAAATTTGGCAAAGGTGTGGAAAGTTTCAGATTTATATTTCAAAGGGTACACCCATACATAATGAGTATAATTATCAATCAATACCATGTAGTATTTGTAATCGGAATTGCTTAGAACGGGTGAGGTCCACAAATCACAATGTATAATGTCAAAAGGTTTAAACGTAATGTAATGGGAATCCGAAAAAGGCAAACGTTTAGTATTAGAAATTTGACATGATGGACAAAGGAAAGAAGCAATTGTCTTATTACATTTAAAATTTAAATAACGACTAAGATATTCCAAGATAGTTGCGTCGGGGAGGCCAAGGCGTTGATGCCATGGAGTTGTGGCAGATGATGAAAGCAACATGAAAGCGGGTGGTGTGAAAGGGTATAGATCCCCGGTGCTATTATGACGGGAAAGGTGGCGTCCATCCTTGAGGTCCTTCAAAGTAAAACCAAAAGGGTCAAATTCCACAGAAACAAGATTGTCAATAATAAATTTGCATACCGATAACAGATCTTTGATGACTTGAGGGGAATGGATAATTTGGTTTAAGGTGTAAGTTTTGTTTGGGAGTTTGTAAAAACCATTACCAGATCCATTAATTGGTAAACGATGACCACTACCGACAAATATAGGTTGCAGATATTTAGACAAGGGAGTAGAAATCTTACCAACATTGGAAGTGATGTGAGAGGAAGCCCCCGTATTCATGTACTAGTTTGGATCAGTAGAGTTGAGATTTATGTTGTTAAGGGCGGTTCCGATATCACTTGGACTTAGTCGGTTGAGGGGAGGCGGGCCATATCATAGCAGTAGTAGGGTATTGGGCTACATGGGCTTGTTGTGGAGCAAAATGGGTCTGATGCCCATACAGAGCTGATGGGTATGGAGTTGGCGGTGGATGTGAGGTCCACTGTTGGTATAGTTGAAATTGTGTTTGAGATCCATAAGCTTGTTGCTGCCAATATTGCCCCCCTCGTTGGTTTTAGTGTTGATCGAAGGCGCGCCCCCTCTTCCTCGATTTCTGCCTCCTCTCCATTGGCCCCGACCACCCCGCTCGCGATAGTTTGGATCATAATTGTTACCGCGATAGTTCGATTGGTAGGGCGGTCATTGTTGTTCAGCTGGTTGGTGTTATGGAGTTCGATCATTACCCGGGTTTTGTGAGTTGACAAGGATTGTGTCACGGGTGGTTGTGTGAGTCGATCTCATTGCCTGTCGCTGCTGTTCGAGGTAAATATGATTCTGTGCTTCATCCCAAGTGGATTTCGATTGAGTGAGGATGGTGCCAATAGTATCAAGTTTAATTGGTAGCCCTCAAACCAACGGTAAAACCAATCGACTTTCAGTCACCGGGTGTCCTACATCGGCTAATTGTCCGGCTATATCCTTGAGTTTTTGACAATACTCATCAAGTCCGCCACAACTCGTAAGCGTTTGGTGTGCAAATTCATTTTCAAGAGCTGATGCACGAGCACCCTTATTATTAAGGAAAATTGCTTGGATTTTTATCCATGTAACATAGGCTGATGTTTCATCTTCGAGCACCCGGGCCAAGATATCGTCGGAGATGGTGGCATAAATCCATTGGAGAATGAGGGCATCGATTTTGGACCATTGAATGTAAGCAGAATTGGTTTCTGCAGGGGGCTCGGTGCCGTCTATGTGATCAAAAACCTTGTATGCTTTGACATGTTGTTTAAAGAGCTTGACCCATTGGGAGTAAGTTAGCTTCTTTCCATAAAGAGTATGGATTTTGTTTTGTATATTGGTCACGATATAGGCTGGGTGGAGGGTCGGTTTTGTGTCGGAGATTACACCGGAGGCTTCGCCGGCTAGTTTATCTTCATCGCCGCCGGCCATAGTGGGAGAGGGAGGAACAAAAGAAAAATTTAGGTTTAGGGTTTGTAGAACCGTAGCTCTGATACCATGAAAGTGTTCAATGGTATATGAAGAGATATATCTAAAACAATACATATATTCAATAATATCTTCTCCTAATAAGACAAAGTATAGATTGGTTATCATATTGTTCCTCCACCATTCAATGACAATTATGCTCCAATGCCACATTATGAATGGGATATATCTCATGAGTCACAAGTGTCATTGGTGGTTGATCTTGTCAATCAGAGTGATAAGTTTAATGCTGATGATGATAATATTTCTGTTAAGAATGAAGAAATCTCTACTATTTATCTCACAGATAATAAACGGTGTCCATATGAGTCATATCTTCATATTATCACAAATGAGAAGGAGGAATGTGATAACAAATTGAATGTTTGGAATAAAGAGAAGGTTGTTTAAAGGCTTCAATAGAAGAAAGATCAAGAAGCTAAAGAAGCTCAGCAGGCAAAAGAGAAAAGGTCTAATAGGAAACAAAAGAAATACAAGAAGAAAGCTCAATAAAAGAATTTTCAACAACAACAACAATATGATAAAAAGCAATACACTTCAAGAATGGAAACCAAATACCCGTTTAGAAAACTTCAAAATGGTGGATATCCTATAGATGAAACATCAAGATTTGATAATTCTAACAATCAATTCTATTCACAAAGGTTGTTTCATCAACAAAATCATAGTCAAAACAGATATTCAAGACAAGATTTTATCTCAAATGTCAAGTTCACAAGCTTCAAATTCATGGAATGTTCAAAGTCCAAAATTTGAAATTCAAATGAAATGGAAATTCAAGATCAAATTCATACCAAAGCAGAAAGCTTCATATGCATAACACACTCACGATTCATAATAAAAACAAGTTTGTTGATCACATGTACAATTCTTCATTCAAACCTAAGCTAAAGAATGTGTCCACACCTGCTATAAATGTGACACCCGACAATTTCTGGATAACTCCGTTAACTCAAATCCCGTTATCTCACAACTCAGTTAACCCAATTACAAACTCCAAGAACTAATTCTGTCAAAATCTCAAACAATTTCACATAAACTACAGGGACTAAAGCTGTAATTACCCAAAACCTAATTCTTTGAATTTTGAAAGTCAAAATCGACCACTTTGATCCAAAATCAAACCAGTAACCTCCCAAACTGTTCGAATTCATAACTGAAATGCATAACAATGATGATGTCGACCATCATTGAACCAATTCCAAGCGTTATAGACTGTTTATGATCACAAATTAATCAAATTAAAAGCATTAAACTCGTAACCGCCGACCCCCTTAACTAAAACTTCGAATTCGACTAATTCTGATTACCATTTTACAATCAAACGTTCTGCACACCTCCATCGCATCTCCCTGAAGCTTTTGCACACACCAATTACGTTAGAGACGCAGCAAGAGACGCCGGAGACTTACCCGTCAAGGCGCCGCTATGTTTTAGTCGAGCTCCATCAATCCGATACCAATTGAGGTAATCAAACACACCCTTAGACTCGTTTCAACATCTAGAACAAAAGCCCTAAGTTAATTCGGGCTTATAACATCGAATTAAACAAGAACCGATTCTAGGGTTCATCGCGTATACGGATTAGTCGAACCCTAACCTAGACTCAACCTCAATTCAATTAAACTACATGGTTATATTCGCAATCCATCACTTGTTGAAAGCCCTATGAAATCAACCTGTAATCTTATCAGTTCTAACTGAATCGATTCCATGTTCAAACCTAGGGTTTCGGTGTTTTCAAACAAGAATTAACAATCCAAAGCTTGATGTTTTTACAATTAAACACACCCACAGGTTCGCAATACATCGATTAACAAAACCCCCAGGCTCTTATGGTCAATCGCGATCGAATTCATCATAGGAGTAGTTTAGTTATGAGTTGAGCTCACGTAGTGAGATTAGGAGTGCTTTTGGGATCGGGTTCGCATGGGGGAAGAACACAAGGGTGTTGAGGGTTAAAACCAAACTGATCCGGGACATGTATGCGATACCCTAGCAGGCGGACTGGTTAGATTTTGGGGCTGTTGTGGGAGATACCCGGGTTCGAGTCCCACATCCCACATTTAATTTTGAAGCAGCTTTTTAAACAATATTTTTAGTTAAATCAATCCCCATATTATTATAATGTTATGTTAAGAAGGTTTGATACCGGAAAACGCCTGTGTGCTCGGGATTGAATTTCTAATTCATTTTAAGTGTTATTTTTATTTAAAAAAAATAATGATGTATTGCAAAGCACACATCCATTTCCATTGTATTTTGTATCGTTTTTACGTAGTTTTATTGTCGTATCGAGTCGTTTATAGTTAGTATTGAGTTGTGCCATGGTTTGTAGGTAATTGGGTCACATTGGAGCTTAAATGATCAAGATATGCGAAGGCACGAGCAAACGAGGCAAAACGAGGAAAAGCAAGAAACTTTCTGTCATGGGGTATGCTTCGCGCTACGCGAGCCATTATGGGCTCCCCCTCGCGGTACGCGGGGTGTGTGAGTTCAGGAAAAAGTTTGCGCGACTTGCATGCTTGGAGGTACGTGAGAGGAGGGTTGTCCGGGCCTCGCGGTACGCGAGAAACCCTAGATACGTGTTTTTTGACCTAATTTAAGGGTTTAATAGATTAGGACTCTCCCATAAGTTTTAGAATCGATTACCAGCCGTTTGGAGGGGAAAAGAGGCGATCTTGAGAGAATAGGAAGCAACAGGAGCCAAAGTTCGGATCTTTATCAATCGGGTTGGTTAATTCTCGCTCGTAGGGTTTAGATCTTTGTTACATGTTTACCTTGGTTTGATTTGGATGATGTTTTTGGATTTTGAGATTTGTTTTCTAAGTTTAAACATGTATCTTGGCTAGACTATAGTAGCTATCTAGGTTTTTGATGATTGTTTGATTGATTCGTGGATTTATTTCGGTTTGTGTTGGAAATAGCTGAGAGGTGATCCGACCAACCGGTGAGTTTACACGTTCTTTAAGGTTTCCTAATCGGTCACACCCGGATAATGATCTGGGATCCTTAGGATATCTTAGGGTTTGTATTCAAAGATCTCGGTTCCATCATAATAGCCGAGAGAAGTTCATGTTTGTCAAACAAGATTCATTACCTAGATAGTGCTTTATCCTTTATTGATTTCATCCGTTTCCTCTGTCTGATAGTTGGTGTCATTAGTTAGAGAGTTCCATTAGTTATAGTTCACAACACAAAATCCCCCCCAATATATTTCAGTTCAGTTAGTTGAGTTAGAGTCTAGGTAGAGTTGTCAATAGTGTCTCATGGGTTCGATATTCGGACTTCATTAGACTTTGCTACATTGGTCGGTACACTTACCGGTTGTGTGGTCTAGTATTAGGTTGAGTCTAGATTTATAAATTTAAAGCTAGAGTGTCTAGGTTAGGTTTTATAGTTAGTTTTTACAGACCGTCCAGCACACATCAAGTATAGGGTGTGACAGATTGGTATCAGATCAATTGGTTATAGAGAACTAGGATTGCATACTAGTCTATAACCACCCACACACATTAGTTACACGACACAGACACCCGAACATGGCACTTACACCTTAAATTATGGGAATGTCTACTCCACCTACATCTCCAGTTGCCCAGGAACTTGATGTTCCTACTGTACCTTCACCAGAGCCTAAGAGGCGTCGGCTGATCCCAATTGATGACACCGTGGTGTACGACGAGCATTTTAGGTGCGTGTCAGGGATAACACGCACGACTGGGATTGGTATCCTGACTTGATCAGAAGATGGATCCCCTAGGAGGAGTAGACCCCATCCCCACTCATTACTGATACTCCTTCTTCTTCTTCATCTTCTTCGCGAGCCTTGCCATCACTACCATACCCCATGGAGCAGACTTTTGCTGCCTTTGTAGCAAAGATGGACCGGGAGGTCCACAACATGCATGATTCTACGGGCGAGATTACCGGGTTGTTACTACGAGGAAGTTAAGCGGACTAGAGGATTGAGAAACTGACAGCAGATCTAGGAGAGACTGACCATTATCATGAGAACCTGGTGGCAGAATTCCATGAGTTAGAAACCCGAATGAATGTACTGGAGTTTGACCTTGGAGCGGCTGAGAATAGAACTGAAGAGCTGGAGGCACAGCTTGCAGCTTCCAATGCAGCACGAGTCGCACATGATGATGAGCCCGAGGGAGAACCGACTGAGGACGATGATGGTAGATCAGTATTTTCTTCAGCTGGCAGTGGCATATGACATTCTAGCTTTATTTATCTTTTCTTTCTAAACCTAAATGGGCAGGGTTGTTCATATCCAACATATATTTCTGGATTTTGATGTTTGATTGAATTTACTTTGTAGCCGCTACAATTTATTTAATCAAGGATTATTATTGAAATATTAGATGTTGTGCTTTATGATTTCTTTCATTTACTTATGCTTGTATGATGGTAATATACGATATATTTTCTCATTATTGTATTTGTAAATATGAAGATAATGTCTGGACGCGGTCGTAGACGCGGTGGACGTAATGGTGGTTGCGGTAATATCAATATGACTACAGCTGAACTCATTGCACTCATCAACGATAGCGTGGCTGAAGCCTTAGCAGCTGCACAACATGCTGCAGGTAAATCCGACGTCCGTCGACTCTAACAAGTCAATTACTTATTCCAAAAATCGTTTCCGAACCTTGTATCCTCAAATATGTAATTATTTCCAATCAAGGTCAGCACAATAACCAACAGACTTGCACTTTCAAAACCTTCATGGACTGCAAGCCCCACACATTTAGTGGTGCTGAAGGAGCAGTTGGTTTGCTCCGTTGGATTGAGAAAGTTGAATCAGTATTTGCTATGTGCAGCTGCCCCCAGAAAACCAGGTTAAGCATGCCTCTGGTACACTCGAGGGTCCTACCCTTACTTGGTGGAACTCTTAGGTCCAGATGTTGGGTCTGGACATGGCTAACACCCTAACTTGGGAAGAATTCAAGACTATGCTGAGAGAGGAGTACTGTCATCGTGACGAAATTCAGAAACTCGAGGGTGAATTTTGGAACTTGAAGATGGAGGGTTCTGAGATTGAGCTTTATATTACCCGCTCTCATGAGTTAGCAGTCATGTGTCCATAAATGGTAACTCCAGCATATAAGAAGATCGAGAGGTACATCGACGGCCTAGAACTTCAAATTCAAAGCATGGTTACTTCTTCCAACCCTACCACCATTTAACAAACTATCCGGCTAGCTCATAGGCTGACCGATCAGGCTGTGACTCAGGGTACCCTAACCCCGATGGGCACAGTTACCAAAGTTACTGACAGCAACAAGTGTAAGTTTGATAGAAACAACAACTCCAAGACTTTTTAGTCTAACCCACCCCCGCAACAACAACAACGTAGGTTTGAGCTTACAAAAACCTTTAATCAGTCAACCTCTTCAATTCAGAACTAGGGTACTTATGCTGGAAAGTATCCTAAGTGCAACAAGTGTGGTTTTCACCACAATGGACCATGTGATAAGCATCGTTGTCAACAGTGTGTTAAAATGGGCCACGCTGCAAAAGACTGTAGGGGCGAGCTTCAACCTAAAATATTTTTAATATATAAAAATATAATAAATATATTTTTAAGATGGTTTCACGAGATCAGGTTTTAAATTTATAAAATGGTAAATACTCGAACTTAAAACACACACAATAGGCAAGTGTACATATCGCAACGTAATATAGTTTAGGTAAGAACCAAGTATCGAACCAAAGGACACAGTCGAATTCCAATACTCAACTTTTGTAAACGTTTAGCCGGTTTAATTAGTGAGTGAGTTTTGTGTGCTTGTGGAACAGGAAAGTAAATGACAGAAAAGTAAATGGCGGTAAAGTAAATAGCATAAAACTAAAAACATGTGTGAAGTGTGCAACAGAAATATAACGAACAGAATAGTGAATAACAGGAAAGTAAATAGGTCGGAAATGATCAGGTTACGAATAGTATTGCTTTGGGTTTCGAATCCGCTTGGTACGTGATAATGTTAAGTTGACTAATCTAGTGATACGACTACTACAAATGTGTGACCCGGGTCACCGCTAGAGCCTCGTCCTCATGACATTTGATTTGCAAATTTAAAAGCTTTAACAAGTGGTAGTGCCTCCCGTTAAGGACAACAATTACCCTTAACCCTTCGAATGGTCATCTCCGGGTTGGTTTAAGACATCGAACGTAAAATTCTTTGTATTAGAGTTAAATAGGTGATTATATTTTGCTCACCGGGAGACGGTGTAACAATGGGACAAAGTATAAAGACGTACCGTTCCCAACATGAGTTCACCAATTCTTGGTCGCATAATAAGTTTGTATAAAGACGTACGACCTTAATAGTGTTAACCAAGCCTTGGCTTATCAATCTCTTCTTGTAAAAAGACGTACAAGCTTCAAGAGAAGTTTTATTAAAAAGGTTTTACACTTTAAAAATCAAGAACACTCACAAATATAAAGACATATTTAGACGATAATAAAAGCCCACCAAAATGGTGGTTTTAAGGACGAATAGTTAAAGACATAAACACATCACTTGGATTAATACGTTAAACATTAACATGCACCAAACTTCATCTTCGCCCTAGCAATACAAAGAGTATAGCCATGAATGGCCATACTAACTAGCATAACGCTGAGTTTCGTAGGCTCCCCTGTTGCGGAACAAAGAGGAAGATCCCCTCTACTCACTACTAATACACTCTAACTACGAAATAAGCTCTCTTTGGTGTTTTCTTGGGGTGTGTAAGGGATGATTCAATGAAGAACTCAAGTCATCTATTTATAGGCCTCAAAATGAGTAATGCACGGTCGTGCATTGGATTACACAGGCGTGCAAACACCTCGGGAATCAAACAGGGTACAAAGGACAGTGTATCGGAGTCTGGGGAAGCCAGACAGGCTTTGCACGACCGTGCAATGGGATGCACAGCCGTGCATCCCTCTGTTTGATCCCCAGGCTCGTCTTTTAGCTGTTGGTTGACTTGTGTTGGCCTGATTTGGCTTCTTGGGGGCCAATGATCGGGTTTGGTCCTCCAAAAGCTTAATTTCTTCATGTTTTAAGCTGGTTTTTGCTTTCTTTATCTTGGAGCACTAAATAACCTGCAATTTTGAAATATTAACGTTTTAAGTATCAATTGCAAGGTTATTAATCATTTAGTAGCATAATATGGGGATTATTACGCATGCAAAACATGTATAATTTAGGACATATCATAATACCCCACACTTATACTTTGCTTATCCTCAAGCAAACTCATGCATGATCATACCCATAACTAAAAAATTTACAAGGGAAATGGAACTCCAAGTATTTGGAAACTCCGAGATAACTCTTGAGTTGCTTATTCTATTTTTGTATTTTTCTATGATGGAATCAATGACAAGCCTACTAGAACTTCAATTATGCATAAACTTTCCCTCCTCACAATGTTCACTCAACTCTAGGGTTATATGTGTATGGATAATGTAAGTTAAGTGGAATACTCAAGTTCGAATCGAATTATGCAATGGTCATAAGCTTGTATGAAAATCAAGTCTTCACCAATTAACTAAGTAGTATGCATGAATCAAGAGGACTTTTAAAAGGGTTGTAATGTGGCTAAAATAAATATAAAGGGTGAAAATGAAAATCTTTTTGGATTTTTAGGGATTTAAAAGGTTTTAAGGGCTGCAGCTATCGTGAAACACATAGCTACGACTTCATGGCTTAAAATGGAAAATACTAGCAGATCCCTCTACAGTACTCAGATCATGAGGGTATAACTAATCCGAGGGCTCATTTATGGTCAGATTGCCAAGACCAAGATCTCTTATCATTCTCAACTCTTTCCTCACTGCGTAGTACACATTACTGCCTTTTCGTATGGATCTTTCGGCATGTAGCCTAACAGCTCCTACTTTGATCAGATGCGTATACTCATGTTGGGAATGAGTTTGATTCTTGCTACATTTTCCATCGTGGGTCCAGTTGCCACACTTCACACATTTGTCGTATCTTTTGGCTCTTCGTTTGGTGGCACTTTTTGACAAGACGCAGAATGTTGACAGTTGTTCTTGCTTGTGCCACCATTTTCTTACATCACTAGTTTCTTTGAATATCTTCTCTCGGAGTTCGGATGGTAATTCAGGATTTGTGAAATGAAGGCAGAAAAGCAAATTGAAATCAAAAGAATGCATATCCAGCTCTTTAATGTCTAATCGGTAAAAGACCTACTTCTTTCTTTTTCTTTTCTCCTTTTTTTTTGAATTAAGACAATTTCTTCAACAATTCTTTTTCAACAATTTTCTTAAAATAATATTTCCATGAATTCCTTGCAGATAGTTCAGCTGTTTCTTCCTAATACATCCACCTTCTTGTATATTCCAAATCCTTTGAGTAAAACAGATTCTTTCCGAAGTTGCCTCAATGGTAATAAACTTGAAATGACGACATAAGATAATTTTTCCATTTTGAAGACAGTTAGCCAATAATCGATGTTTACGAGAAAATGGTTGGATGATAATTGTAGGTAGTAGAAAAGAAATGGCTAAGGTTCAAAGGGCTATCTAAGCGGATTATATTTTTGGGATTTTTGGATTTAAGGATAAGGGTAATAAAGTCCTAGGTGCCTCAATCACTTTCATACTTCTACTAGTTCATGGTCTTGATATGTATAGGTCACACAAGTTCTAATTATGCATAAAATTCAATAAAAAAAACACTCAGTAATGCCAAACGTAAGAGCATGCGAATAATTATATACTGCGCCAAAAATTTGATGCTGTGTAATAGGCTTGATTTTCCTCACATGAAAACGGATGGGATAGGGTTTAGCGAATCGTTATGCATAATATTCATTTGTTTCTACTTGCCATGTATTCATTTTATTTAATTAGGTGCGAACTCAAAGAAGTTTTAAATATTAGGGTTTAAAATTTTCAAAATATTTCAGGTTTTACAAAAGGTAGGGTTTTGTAACGTTTTAGTCAAATGGGTAGAAAATCACAAGTTGAAATTTTACCGATTTGAGGTTACAAGTAGTCCTGAATCTCTAATTCCCCGCCCCACATTTAAAACTGTGCATTGCCCTCAATGTACAAATGCATGTAATGGAATGCTATGTAGGAATTTAAATGCATGAAGTTTTAAGGGAAAAGAAACTGGTACTCCCCCGGTCAATTCGATGTATAACCTAAGGCCAAAACTTATTGCTACTGTCAGGCTGTGCCTATTAGCTGCTTGTCAACACGTTGCTTCAAAGACTTCATCGAATTTCAAAGAAATTTGATGTGGTTTTTGATTCCTTAGGTTGTAGAGATGGAGTGTGATTCCTCAAAGAAGTAGAGAGACTATCTTGTGATGCTATTCTACCTGACACATAAAGGAAAACATAAAATCAGACAAGGAAAATAAATGGTAGTAGTTAAGCTACTAAGGTCCTAGTATCTAGAAGGCATACCTGGGGGCTGAAGTAAAAGAAACTTTAAATTTGGAAAAACCAAACCTGAGATCCATGCTTTTTGCCGTATGCAGCAACTTCTCAATTTATTCATGATCATCGGGTTGCCTCCCGGAAGCTCTACATTTATTTAAGGGTCGTTAGCCAGACCCATACGTGTTTCATCAGTCTTTCTTTGGGTTGGAGCCATCGATTTCCACCGTATCTCCTGTTCCTTCATTCAAGTCCTTTAGTTTTGGTAGCTTGTCAAAGTACTCATCGATCCAGTCAGTGTTTTCAAAGTCCTTCCCAAGATTCAGTTTCTTTCCTTTGTTGAATTCCTTAACTTTATTCAGTTGGTAGTCCAACTTAGTATCGATGAATTGGGCAATTTCAAATGGATCATTAGACAGGCATTCATTTCCCTCTATGTTGTAGGTTACTGATTGTTTTCCGACACGAAGTGTCAAGATTCCTTCATTCATATCAATAACGGCTCGAGCAGTGGCTAAAAATGGACGACCTAAAATCAGAAGCACGGAATTGTCAAGTCCCATTTCTAACACCATGAAGTCGGCAGGGAAGACAAACTTGCAGACTTTTACTAGTAAGTTCTCTATGACTCCTATGGGTGATTTGACTGATCCATCTGTGAGTTCGATAGTTGCATTGACAGGTCGTGGATTCCTAATTTTTAACCTTTTAAACATGACATAAGGCATTACATTCACACTTGCTCCTAGGTCAGCGAGTGCAAAGGTTATCGGTAATGGTCCGATAGAACAAGGTAGAGAGAACTTTCCAGGATCAGAAAGTTTCTTTGGAAGGCATCTTTCAATGAGAGCGACACAATGATTAGTCCTTTTTACTGCTTCCTCCATGTTTCTTTTGTTTGTAAGGAAATCTTTCAAGAAACGTCCATACTTAGGCATTTGTTGTATGATATCTAGGAAAGGAATATTGACATGGATCTGGCTTAATAGTTCGATGAATTTCTCATATTTTTCATCAGTCTTCTGCTTTACTAACCTTCCTAGGTAGGGTATGTGAGAATGGAACGTTCTCTTTGTCGAAACTTTTGGAGGAGTATCCACTTGAGCGGGAGGTGGAGTTATCTTTGATTGTTGTCTATGCGATATGTGGACGAAGCGGTACTCCGGTGAATATCTTTTTCCTTGTTGATTGAACTTCTTCTTCTAGCATTGGTGGCTTTGGATAAACCTTGCTATTTCTCAGAGTGATAGCACTTACATTTGCTTTTGTATTGGTTTCAGTTTTACTCGGGAGACACCCTGGTTGTCTTTCGAATAGAAGTTTTGCAATTTGTCCTAATTGCGTATCAATAGACTGAAGAGTTGCTTTTTGTGTCCTCAATTCAGCTTCGTGAAGACTAAACTTTTCCTCATATTGTTTGTGACGGGAATCCGCTAGAAGGGCTTGACTTTCAGTTGTAGAGATAAACTTAGTTACCACGTCCTCCAAGCTTAACCCGTTGCTTGATTTGCTAGTTCCTTGAAATTGCTGACGAGCCTGATAGTTTTGAGGTGGTCTTTGTTGGAACTGTTGTTGTTGTTGTCCAAAACCATTTTGTCCCTGATTGTTGTTATCCTTCCGGCTGAAGTTTGGATGGTTCCTCCATCCAGGATTGTAGGTGTTACTACAGGGGTTGTTTTGTAGGCGATTTGTTCCGATAAAGTCAACCTGCTCGGTATTAGTGGTGATACTCTTCACTTCTTCAGTAGCCTCAGCGGCGGTCTTGCCCTTACTAAGTTGATTGAGTCGAGTGGTGAGGGCGTCTACTTGAGCATAAAGTGATGTGACAGTATTGATAGAATGAAGTGCTTGCCTGGATCCCCCGGTGTTTCTTGGACTATACTATTGATAGTTGTTCATAGCTATTTCCTCAATTAGGTTCTAAGCTTCTTGTGGCCTCTTGTTTCCAAAAACACCACCTGCAGTAGCGTCTAGTGTTTGACGAGCTTGATTATGCAACCCATTGTAAAATGTTGATACTTGTAACCAAACTTCTAGCCCATGGTGAGGACATTTCCTTAACATGCCCTTAAAGCGTTCCCATGCCTAATATAGTGATTCACCATCATCCTGAGTGAAAGTGGTGATATCATTTCTTAGTTTAGCAGTTTTATCTGGCGGGAAGTATTTCGACAGGAATTTCTAAGCTAGATCATCCCATGTAGTGATTGACCCGGTAGGAAGAGAGTTTAGCCATGCCTTAGCTCATTCCCTTAAGGAAAAGGGAAACATTCGGAGGCGAATTGCGTCATTCGACACTCCGTTCAGTTTGAAAGTGTCACAAATTTCAAGGAAATTTGCAATGTGGGCATGTGGATCCTCATCGGGTAATCCATGGAAAGTGCATGATGATTGGATCATGTGGATCACATGAGATTTAATCTCAAAGTTTTTAGCGTCAACCATTGGCCTTGTGATACTAGATCCTAAAGCCTCCAGTGACGGCCTTGCGAAATCTGAAATGGTGCGGTTTTCAACGGTCATTCTTCTAGTACGTTTTCTCGTATTCGACGGTGAAAGAATCTTTCGGGCTCTTCTAAAGGTTGATATAAACCAGTAGTGGAGCTATAGATCATACACTACCAGCAACAAAAATGTAGAAGAAGAATAGATGGAAAATGATAAGGCTAATCCGTTAACTTGAATTTTTCTTGAAATCACCGTGTCCCCGGCAACGGCGTCAAAAACTTGATGGGTTGTGTTTTAATATATAAAAATATAATAAATATATTTTTAAGATGGTTTCACGAGATCAGGTTTTAAATTTATAAAATGATAAATACTCAAACTTAAAACACACACAATAGACAAGTGTACCTATCGCAGTGTAATATAGTTTAGGTAAGAACCAAGTATCGAACCAATGGACACAGTCGAATTCCAATACTCAACTTTTGTTAACGTTTAGACGGTTTAATTAGTGAGTGAGTTTTGTGTGCTTGTGGAACAGGAAAGTAAATGATAGAAAAGTAAATGGCGGTAAAGTAAATAGTAGAAAAGTAAAAACGTACGTGAAGTGTGTAACAGAAATGTAACGAACAGAATAGTAAATAACAGAAAAGTAAATATCTTCGAGATGATCAGGTCACGAAGAGTATTGCTTCGGGATTCGAATCCGCTTGGTATGTGATAATATTAAGTTGACTGATCCAGAGATTTGACTACTACAAACTTGTGACCCGGGTCACCGCTAGAGCCTCGTCCTCATGACTTTTGATTTGCAAATTAAAAGGCTTTACCAAGTGGTAGTGCCTCCCGTTAAGGACAAAAATTACCCTCAACCCTTCGAATGGTCATCTCCGGGTTGGTTTAAGACATCGAACGTAAAATGCTTTGTATTAGAGTTAAATAGGTGATTATATTTTGCTCACCTGGAGGCGGTGTAACATTGGGACCAAGTATAAAGACGTACCGTTCCCAACATGAGTTCACCAATTCTTGGTCGCATAATAAGTTCGTATAAAGACGTACGACCTTAATACTGTTAACCAAGCCTTGGCTTATTAATGTCTACTTGTATAAAGACATACAAGCTTCAAGTGAAGTTTGATTAAAAAGGTTTTACACTTTAAAAATCAAGAACACTCACAAATATAAAGACGGATTTAGACAATAATAAAATCCCACCAAAATGGTGGTTTTAAGGACGAATAGTTAAAGACATAAACACATCACTTGGATTAATACGTTAAACATTAACATGCACCAAACTTCATCTTCACCCTAGCAATACAAAGAGTATAGCCACGAATGGCCATACTAACTAGCATAACACTGAGTTTCGTAGGCTCCCCTGTGGCGGAACAAAGAGGAAGAGCCCCTCTACTCACTACTACTACACTCTAACTAGGAAATAAGCTCTCCCTGGTGTGTTCTTGGGGTATGTAAGGGATGATTAAATGAAGAACTCAAGCCATCTATTTATAGTCCTCAAAATGAGCAGTGCATGGGCGTGCAAACACCTCGAGAATCAAACAGGGTACAAAGGACATTGTACCGGAGTCTGGGGAGGCCAGACAGGCTTTGCACAACTGTGCAAGGGGATGCATGGCAGTGCATCCCTCTGTCTACTCCCCAGGCTCGTGTTTTAGCTGCCGGTTGACTTGTGTTGACATGGTTTAACTTCTTGGGGGTCAATGCTCAGGTTTGGTCCTCCAAAAGCTTGATTTCTTCATGTTTTAAGCTGGTTTTTACTTTGTTTATCTTGGAGCACCGAATAACCTGCAATTGTGAAATATTAACGTTTAAGTATCAATTGCAAGGTTATTAATCATTTAGTACCATAATATGGGGATTATTACGCAAGCAAAACATATATAATTTAGGACATATAAGCGAGCTTCAACCTAAGCAACGGTTTCAGCAGTAGGGATCTACAAAGGGGTTGCTATGAATGCGGAAAGGAAGGACACTTCAAAAAAGATTGTCCTCGGTTGAAACGAAATGGTGGAAATAACAACGACAACAACCAGGGCAACGGGAACGGTAACAACGATGGAAATGGTGCGAAGGGTCGGGCCTTCGTGATTGGATCAGGGGAAGCAAGAAATGATCACAACGTGGTTACTGGTAAGTTCCTCCTGAACGACTGTTTTGCTTCTATCCTTTTTGATACTGGTGCGGATAGGAGCTTCATATCTAAGAATCTTAGTAATCTGTTAAAAGCAACTCCAACCCTATTAGAAACTAAGTACACTATAGAGATAGCAGATGGTCAGATAATTGAAGCAACTCACATTCTTAAGGGATGTAAACTAGGATTGGCTGGTCATAAGTTTGATATCGATCTTATCCCGGTAACACTTGGCAGTTTCGACATAATTGTCGGTATGGATTGGTTATCCAAAAATCATGCCGAGATCATCTGTCAAGATAAAATTGTTCGCCTTCCTCTGCCTAGTGGAGAAGCCCTTTCTATCCAAGGTGAAAAGAGTGGTGCAGTCGTAGGCATCATATCCTTCATGAAAGCGCATAAGTGTTTGCGTAAAGGTCATACTGCTATTCTAGCTCTTGTCATTGAGCAACCATCCGAAGAGAAGAAGATTGATGACATTCCGATCGTTCGTGACTTTCCAGAAGTATTTCCCGAAGACTTTCCTGGTCTTTCGCCTCACTATCAGGGCAAATTTCAGATTGACCTAACACCCGAAGCATCGCCTATTACTCGAGAACCGTATAGACTTGCACCTTGTGAGTTACAAGAATTATCCACACAATTGCAAGAGTTGTTGGATAAGGGTTTCATCCGAACTAGCTCATCGCCATGGGGAGCTCTAGTCCTATTCGTCAAGAAGAAAGGTTGGACTTTCCGTATGTGCATTGATTACCGTGAGCTGAACAAAGTGACTGTCAATAATCGTTATCCATTACCCCGTATTGATGATCTGTTCGATTAACTTCAAGGGTCAAGCTTCTATTTAAAGATCGATCTTAGATCATGATATAATCAGCTGAGAGTCCGAGACGAAGACATCTCTAAGACTGCATTCAGAACCCGGTACGGCCATTATGAGTTTTTGGTCATGCCATTCGGACTAACCAACGCACCCGCGGTATTCATGGACCTCATGAACTGAGTGTGTAAACCTTACCTTGATCAGTTCGTCATCGTTTTCATTAATGACATCCTCATCTATTCTAAGAGCAAGGAAGAACATGAGGAGCATTTGTGTTTAATTCTTGATCTGCTGAATCAAGAGCAGTTGTATGCCAAATTTTCCAAATGCGATTTCTGGATTCGCGAAGTTCAATTTCTAGGACATGTGATCAACGAGAAAGGAATACATATCGATCCAGCTAAAGTAGAAGCCATCAAGAATAGGGCAGCACCAATGAATCCAACAGTGGTACGATAATTTCCAGGTTTGGCTAGCTACTACCGTCGATTCATCGAGGGATTTTCAAAGATCGCTCAACCTCTCACTGCCTTAACCCAAAAGGGTAAACCGTATAACTGGTGCGAAACCCATGAATCAGCATTCTAATTACTGAAGCAGAAACTCTATAGTTCACCCATCCTATCTCTTCCAGAGGGAACGTATGACTTCGTAGTGTATTGCGATGCCTCCATCCAAGTTCTCGGTTGTGTGTTGATGCAACGCGAGAAGGTTATCGCATACACTTCCCGTCAGTTAAAAATCCATGAGAAGAACTACACGACTCATGATTTAGAGTTGGGAGCTGTAGTGTTTGCACTGAAAATCTGGAGACAATACTTGTACGGTACCAAATGCACCATTAACACCGATCACAAGAGTCTTCTGCACATCTTTGAGCAGAAAGAGTTGAACATGCGACAGCGTCGTTGGATCGAACTCTTGAATGAATATGATTGTGCTATCAAGTATCATCCGGGCAAAGCTAACGTGGTATCCGATGCCCTAAGTCGAAAAGAAACCAAACCCAGACGAGTCCGAGCATTACAACTCACTATTCACATCGGATTACATAATCAAATCCGTAATGCTCAACTCGAAGCCCTAAAAGAGGAAAAACTACCGTTAGAATCTATGCATGGCATGGAAAAACAACTCGAGGTTAAATCAGACGGTATTCACTATTTGGTAGAGCGAATATGGGTCCCAGTGTATGGGGAACTTAAGGGAACTTGTATTGGATGAATCTCACAAGTCTCGCTATTCTATTCATCCTAGTTCTGATAAAATGTATCATGACCTGAAGGTTCTATATTGGTGGTCGAAAATGAAGGATGATATAGCCACCTACGTGTGCAAATGTCTGACATGTTCGAAGTTCAAAGTCGAATACCAAAAGCCATCTGGTTTACTCCAACAACCGGATATCCCGATATGGAAATGGGAGCAGATTTCCATGGACTTTATCACTAAAATACCTCGAACTCCTAGCGGATGCTACACCATCTGGGTGATCGTAGATCGCTTGACCAAATCCGCTCATTTTCTAGCAATCAAAGAGACTGATAAGATGGAAAAGCTAACTCGTATTTATCTGAAGGAAGTAATATCTCGACAGGGAGTGCCAATTTCAATCATTTCTGACCGAGACCACGTTTCTCGCAATCATTACAAAAAGCTCCGGGCACGTGCCTGGATATGAGCACAGCATACCATCCTCAAACAAATGGCCAGATTGAACATACTATTCAAACTCTAGAGGACATGCTATGAGCTTGTGTGATTGATTTCGGTAACAGCTAGGAAACTCATTTACCTTTAGTAGAGTTCTCCTACAATAACAGTTATCACACTAGCATCAAAGCAGCCCCGTTCGAGGCATTATACGGACAGAAATGCTGGTCACCTCTTTGTTGGGCTGAAGTTAGGGATAGCTAACTTACGTGGCCTGACGAAACTTCAGAGAAAATCGTGCAAATTCAAAATCGTATGGTGACAGCCCGTGACCGTAAAAAAGGTTATGCCGATAAACGTCAGAAACCGTTGGAATTTCAAGTGGGCGACATGGTTTTATTAAAAGTTTCACCTTGGAAAGGTGTAATTCATTTCGGGAAAGGAGGCATGTTAAACCCTCGTTACGTTGGACCGTTCAAGATAGTGAAGAGAATTGGCCCAGTAGCGTACCAACTGGACCTACCTGAAGGACTTAGTGGTGTGCACAACGTCTTTCATGTCTCAAACTTAAAGAAATGCCTATCGGACGAGACACTCGTGGTTCCACTTAAGGAATTAGAAATCGACGAACAATTGTGCTTCATTAAAGAACCGGTCGAAATCATGGATAGCGAAGTTAAGACGCTCAAGCATAGTAAAATCCCTATTGTCAGAGTTTGTTGGAACTCGAAACGCGAACCAGAATTCACATAGGAGTGCGAGGATCAGATGATGCGCAAGTATCCTCATCTATTTAAGAAGTCTACATCAAACACATAAGGTACTATTTAATTTTCAGGACGAAAATTATTTCAACTAGGGGATGATGTGTCATCTAGAAATTTTTTTTATTTAATTAGCAACATTACTTAATTTTCGGGACGAAAATTCTTTCAACTAGGGGATGATGTGACACCCGAAAATTTCCAGATAACTCAGTTAACTCAAATCCCATTATCTCACAACTCAGTTAACCCACGTACAAACTCCAAGGATTAATTCTGTCAAAATCTCAAGCAATTACACAAAAACTACAGGGACTAAAGCTGTAATTACCTAAAACCCAATTCTTTGACTTTTGAAAATCAAAATCATTCACTTTGATCCAAATTCAAACCCGTAACCTCACAAACTGTTCGAATTCGTAACTGAATGCATAACAATGATGATGTCGACCATCATTGAACCGATTCCAAGTGTTATAGACTATTTTTGATCACGAATTAATCGAATTAAGAACATTAAACCCGTAACCGCCGACCCCCTTAACTTAAACTTCAAATTCGACTAATTCCGATTACCATTTTACAATCAAACGTTCTGCACACCTCTGTCGCATCTCCCTGAAGCTTTTGCACACAGAAATTACGCCGGAGACTAACCCGTCAAGTCGCGGCTGTGTTTTAGTCGAGCTCCATCAATCCGATACCAATTGAGGTAATCAAACACACCCTCAGACTCGTTTCAACATCTAGAAAAAAATCCCTAAGTTAATTCGGGCTTATAACATCGAATTGAACAAGAACCGATTCTAGGGTTCATCGCGTATACGGATTAGTCGAAGTAACCTAGACTCAACCTCAATTCAATTAAACTGCATGGTTAGATTCGCAATCCATCACTTGTTGAAATCCCTATGAAATCAACCTGTAATCTTATTAGTTTTAACCGAATCGATTCCATGTTCAGACCTATGATTTCAGTGTTTTCAAACAAGAATTAACGATCCAAAGCTTGATGTTTTTACAATTAAACATACTCACAGGTTCGCACTACATTGATTAACAAAACCCCATGCTCTTATGGTCAATCGCGATCAAATTCAATGAGATTAGGAGTGGTTTTGGGATCGGGTTCGCATGGGGGAATAACACAGGGGTGTTGAGGGTTAAAACCAAACTGATCCGGGACATATATGCAATACCCTAACGGGCGGACTGGTTAGAGCTTGGGGCTGTTGTGGGAGAGACCCGGGTTCGAGTCCCACAACCCACATTTAATTTTTAAGAAGCTTTTTAAACATTATTTTTAGATAAAATCAATCACCATATTATTATAATGTTATGTTAAGACGGTTTGATACCGGAAAACGCCCGTGTGCTCGGGATTGAATTTCTAATTCATTTTAAGTGTTATTTTTATTTTTAAAAAAATAATAATTATTTATATTATCACTTAAACAATTATTTAATTCACAAAAACACACGAATTATTACTTAATATTATTACCTCGTGTTTAGTGGTGTTTCACACATACCACATTCGTATTGGATACTAAGCTAGGGATTTTCTAATCCCGATGAAAAGATTTCCTAGTCGTTAATCATAAGCATATTTAGGACATCCGATCTTTCCGTATCGTCGTCACATACTCCTACATATTCCTAACAATCATAAATCATATTCTAGGGCATTCGTACACTGTCCACTTGCAATATAGTTGTGGTTGTCTGGTATTCTTGTTGTGGTGCTACTTACTACACTCTACACATCTCAGGTGAGTTTCACGGCCCCTTTACTGTTTTTAAACTAGTGGGAGAAAACTTGACGCAAACATTGGATTATTGTAATTCTTATATATCACTTGCTAAACTAAGCGTAACACTCTATCATGAAAGTCCTTACACATCGAACCGTTTAATATGGATTTAGCGAGGTAATCTTTAGTAGTACTACTGGGTTTGACAAACCCCACCCACGTTAGTCGCGCTAATTCGACTGGAGGTCGAACTGGTGTAATATTGACCTAACACATCACCACTGTTGATAGACATGGTGGAAGGCATCAAACACAAAACAGTCAGCTTTGGTTGTGAGCGCTTCAGTAACTTGAACATAGGTTAGCTACCTATTGATATATATTTAATGTACATGATCTAGCAAACATTATTATTAACTGAAACCTGTGAACTCACCAACCTAGCGTTGACACATTTTCTTAACATGTTTTCTCAGGTCGCTAAGGCACAAGTACACGGTTAGGACATGCATGGGAGTCTGTTACAATTGCAAACATTTAAACTATATATCTGCTTTTCAATAACTTGGTTTTTGAGCGTGTTTGTTTTGCGCATTAAATACTTTACTTTTCGCTTCCGCATTTACTCTGAACATTAATGGTTTTTATTAAACTCATATAGTGTCGTTTGATATGACTAATGACTGTTATCCTGGTTTGTCACATGCCTGGCGGTAAAACCCCGCAGGTGGATTTTTAAGGGTGTGATAATAAACATGATGTATTTACCTAAGTCCATTGTTGACGAAATTAAAAGAAAAAGGATTTCAAGAGTTAAAATTGATCAATCAATAACTTCAAAATCAAAACAAGTTTGGAGGGTAAAACCTAAAATTGTTAACTCTAGTGTAATTCTTTTAAATGAAGCAAAGGACTTGGTATATTCACAAATGACTTATTTGGATTCACAAGGTAAGCCCAAGACAACCATGGCTTAGGTTCCATACACTAATTAAATTGCTTTTGAGTACAAAGACAATCAAGGAGGGATGTCAACATGATTGAATGTTGATAGTAATTGTTTCTGAATGAGGGTACATTGAGTTTGATGGAGATACTCTAGTGAAAATTTTAGTGTTTTATATTGCATGCTCATAGTTACCTTGTTTGTTTTTAAGTATGGAAGATTCAGCATATCATTTCAAAAAAAAAATCAAAGGGGGAAAGGTAGTTTCTTTGTGTAATATGTTAATTAGCTCAATCTGCATTTGAAAGACCATATCTTTGTGACAAACTTTATGATCCCACATGGGCCATTTGTGTAATTAACTCTAAAGAAAATGATAAACATAATGTCTGTAGTTATGGTTAAAAGAATGCTTGGATGGTTAAAGTTATGAGGGGTAAGACGTACGGGTCGATCGGGTAGTGTAACATATTGAAATGGATTCAAGTAAAATTGGGTTATTATAAGAAAGGCAGTTATAAAAACAGCTCGAATAGGTTAAAATCAATACGGGTTACGCTCAAACGAGTTCACATACTATATTTGTTTTTATTGCAGTTAGTGGTGTCAGGGGTGATGGCGGCGAAGGTATGGGTGGCGATGGTGGAGGTAGTGTTCGTGCGACAACGATGGTGGACATGGTGGTAATTGTAGGAATCTGTTTGTAAAAACAAACATAAAAACACTTTTTTATAAATAATTACAATACAAAAATGAAAAACGAAGCAGTAAATTACATATGCTTTTACAACTGAAATAAAGTAAAGTACAAGAAGGAGATGAAGAACATAAAGGTTGAAGGCTGAGGATTCGTATTCGATATGGGTCCCTTAAAACAAATTTCATAAGCATCATATCAAAAACCCTTGTTCCATGTAAAAACCCAATAACTTTACAGGAATCAAGGATTAGCTTTACAAATCTTGATCCAATGGTCAAGAATAAATCATATTATTTAAAGTCCTTTTAAACCCGTGAAGTAGGGATGAGATTGGTACCGTAGCGGTACTGATACCGAATTTGAAGAAAAATGGGTACCGAATACCGTACCGAATGTATCGGTTCGGTATCGGTATGGTATCGATATCGGTACCGGTATTTCGGTATTTTACCGCTTTAGTACCGCTTTGTTTTTTTTTTGGACCTAATACATGTGCTTAAGGAGTCCTATGTCAAGAAGTATGGTATTTCGGTACTCAAGGCCAAAACATACTAAATATAATACCAAAACACTAAAGTCATTTAACGATTAATACCAAAACGAAAGTCAGGAAGTCATTTACTCTTGTGTTCAATACCAAAACACTATAATACCAAAACCATGAATAACATTCTAACATGAATACAATCTAAAAATTCACGAGCAATATCATCCCCCTTATGACTATTGATGGGTCTAAAGTTAATAATGTGTTTATACGTTACCCAATCATCGTCTATGAAATGACCCGTTACAACCATGTAGTTAACCCTTTGACACGATGATGTCCAAGTGTCGGTGGTTAAGTGAATTGTCACACCCCAAATTCCACTAACGGAGTTCTAGCGTTAGGAGCGTGACAAACCATGATCTTAGTCATCAGTTACGTCAAACGACACTATATGAGTTTAAACAAAACCATTAAATGTTCAGAGTTAAATGCGGAAGCGTAAACGTTAGAATGAAATCAAAAGTAATTACACGCAACAAAGCGTCAATTAATGTAACTAAGTAAAACTGTTTAAAATGTTTGAAATGAATGATATGACAGTAGGACTCCATGCATGTCCTAAGTGTGCAACCTGTGCCAAAGCGACCTGAGAAACATGTAAGAAAAAGTGTCAACACGAGGTTGGTGAGTTCACAGGTTTGTATGTAAATAAACTGTTTGAGTGTTGCTGGATCCACATATGTAAGTCACACCTATTGTTAGCTAGACAATGTACAAGTTACTCTAAGCTTTTGCAACCGAAGTTGACTTTTATGTTTGAGATGCCTTCCGCCATTGCTAACATCAACAATGGCAAGTGTTTAGGACAATTTACACCCATTAGACCTCCAATCAAGTTAGCGCGACTAACCCAGGTGGGGTTTGTCAAACCCAGTAGTACTACTCAAATTTCCTCGCTATACTCCATATATTAACGGTCCGAGTGTGTAAAGACTTTGCATGTTATGTTTGCACTTAGGTACACAAGTGGTAATAAAATACTATGTGATCCATGTCCGTGTGTATGTCTCTCCCTGGCTGGGAGACAAGTAATGGATGCCTGTTCGTATGCATGTTTCTCCCCAACGGGAAAAAAAGTAAGATGATGTTTGTTTGTATGCATGTTTCTCCCCAACGGAAAAACAAGTAAAATGATATTCGTTTGTATGCATGTTCCTCCCCAACGGGAAAACAAGTGAAATACTGTTTGTGTGTATGCATGTTTCTCCCCAATGGGAAAACAAGTAAAATAATGTTTGTGAGTATGCATGTTTCTCCTCAACAGGAAAACAATTAAAATAATGTTTATGAGTATGCATGTTTCTCCCCCAACAGGAACACAAGTAAAATGGGGCCGTGAAACTCACCTGAGTCCGAGTAACGCGTAGTAATCAATACCGTAGAAAGATGCAATAGAAACACAAGAGCCTGCTAGCGTACAATCTACCCATGTCCTAGAATACGATTCACAATTGTTAGGGACACATGGGATTTCGTGATGATGACACAGAAAGGTTTAATGTCCTAAAACATATTTAGGATCAACGGATAGACAAACGTATCCTCGGAAATCAAAGAATTCTAAGTTTAATAACAAAATAGATGTGGTACGTTGTGAATCCAAATAAGTCATTTCTGAATATACCAAGTCCTTTGCATCATTTAAAATAATTTCACTAGAGTTAACAATTTTAGGTTTTACCCTCCAAACTTGTTTTGGTTTGGAAGTTATTGATTGATCAATTTTACCTTTTGAAATCCTTTTTCTTTTAATTTCATCAACAATGGACTTAGGTAAATACATCATGTTTATAGTAGGTGTGGATACATTCTTTACCTTAGGTTTGAATGAAGAATTTTACCCGTGATCAACAAACCTGTTTTATTTTGAATTGTGAGTGTGTTATCCATCTGAAGCTTTCTGCCTTGGTATGAATTTGGTCTTGATTTTCCATTTCTTTTGAATTTCAAATTTTGGACTTTGAGCATTTCATGAATTTGAAGCTTGTGAACTTGATGTTTGAGATAAAATATTGTCTTGAATATCTGTTTTGACTATGATTTTGTTGATGAAACAATCTTTGAGAATAGAATTAGTTGTTAGAATTATCAAATCTTGATGTTTCATCTACAGGATATCCACCATTTTGAAGTTTTCTAAATGGGTATTTGGTTTCCATTCTTGAAGTGTATTGCCTTTGATCATATTGTTGTTGTTGAAAACTCTTTTATTGAGCTTTCTTCTTGTACTTCTTTTGTTTCCTAATAGACCTTTTCTCTTTTGCCTCCTAAGCTTCTTTAGCTTCTTGATCTTTCTTCTGTTGAAGCCTTTTAGCAACCTTCTCTTTATTAATTTGTTTTACTTTCATCTTTTGTGTTTGCTTTTGATAGCTATATGTTAATTTGTTTGATTTGCATTCTGATAAAGTATAGAGTTGTAATGCTTGTTTGAATTAAGATAGGTTTACATAAAGGAATAGGCTAATTTTGATGGCTATATGATAACAAGTCAATGGGCTAATGGTTATCTTGTTTCTTCATCGTCCATGTCTGCCATGAGCATAGAAGTCGGGTCCCTAAGGGTTTCACTGTTTCATGATTTTGATTGGATTTAATTTCCTCACATGGATGGCACATGGGGTAATTTTTTGTTAAAAACTAACTGGTATTAACGTCAGGGGCTAAAGGTGCAACCAGCACACAAATGTTTGGACTAAATTTGTAAATTTTCAATCCTGAGGGCCAAATGTGCAGTTTGATCAAACACCCATGGTGTTTTACATGTTTATGTCGTTTAAAATTTCAGGTTTGACCACACTTGATTCAGAATGGATTTCAAGTATTACGGAAATTATTTCAACGTTTTCTACATGGTGTTTGCGAAGGTGTAAAACACTATCAACAGAATCTAAAACGCCATGTGTAAAACACCATGACCAGAATCTAAAATGCCATGTGTAAAACACCATGACCTCGGTACCCCGAGACACACTATTATGAAGTATCAACTGACACTTTCTTGATTTGAGCTTTAGTGGAAGACTACTCCCGCCAGGATTTAGAAATCCAAAGAATGGTCGTGCTAGAGACTCACACTAACACCCTTAGGAACTCCTTACCGTTTTCTCTTATGACTCAAAATTTCCAAGACATACCAGAAGAAGTATCACTTGTCAGACGTTTTTACTAACTCTTGGATACACAAGTCGATCCTCGTTTGCACTACTAATGTCATTATTTGATACTCGTTTCCACTACTAATGTCATTAGTCGATCCTTGTTTCCACTACTGGATGAGTGGATTCTCATTTCCATTACTGTATTAATGGATTGGTTTCCACAAATGCGGTATTAGCTGAAACAAAAAAATTGATCAGTTTCGAACTGAGAATTCAAAACAGAATAAAATTAATTTCAGACGTTCAAATCAATTTATTTTTTGTTTAATTCTTAATGGATCTGTTTCGCCTTTGTTTTAGTATAAATTCTAAGGTGCTCCTTAGTTGTTACACACCTGAATTCATTTAGCAGTTCACAAACACACAAAACAATTTCCAGCAAGTTCTTGATCCAAGGTACGATTTCGGGTGCTCATGTCAGTCCCAGCATTACTAATTCCTTTGACTGTTGTACTTTGGGAAACAAGCGAGTAACGACGATTTTTTTTATTTTTATATATCAATATCATACTCGTTGGAAAAATAAAAAACGATCGTTATTATGGTGCAACTTTTAAAAAAAATAATAACGCATAAAAAAGTTATGAATGTTTAAAAAAGATGGGGGAATATGCATGTGCATGTTCCTTGACATTTGAGAATCATACGCATGTTTCTTTTACACTTTTGCCTTTCCACCTTCGCGAATCAGATTTGAAGGATTGGGACTGGGGTGATCGCGATGGGGGATGGGGGGAAGAACTCAGGGGTATTTTGTGTTAAATGATTTTAGATCCGGAGATACATTACAATTTATACTTTTATTTAATAAAAATACAAAACATAAGAAGACATATCAATATAGATAAAAAAAATTATGTTGTTTCTGAACTGGACATTTTATGGTGTTTTAGAACTGGGCATTTCTAAAACACCATGTAGAAAATGCCCAGTTCATGTTAAAAAAATGATTTTTACACGCCCAATCTAAAACACCATAACATTGAGACCTATCAATTAGATGTAAGTGAAGACATCTAGATACACACACCATGTTACCATTGTTTATAAAGTTCCTCAAGTTTTCTCTTTTGTTATGTGTGAACATAGACCTAGAGAAAACTTGGTAGTCTCTTATGTTATGTGTAAACGTATACCTAGATACTTCCAATCTATATTCTACTTCTAAATCTGTTTTCTTCTAAATCTGCAAATGGTTCAAATTCTACTTCTGGATCTATTTTCTTTACAATGGAACTTTATACTCATGTGTGTCACATGGTTAACAAGAAAGTTGTGGTATAGAGATTCCTTAGCATACCTTGTGGACGGGTAGGTGTTGCTATGCTTCTTTGAGCATGGAGTACACTATGTAATGCTAAATGATACCTTAACATCTAATTCTTCACAAGATTCTAGTTGGGATAAACATTACTTGAGTGTCTTAGACTTAATCAATTCAACATTCACCTTGACCTACTTGTACGAGTATGCTAAATAATGTGTGATAAGGGCTCCAAGACAACCATGGCTTGGGTTCCATACACTAATTAAGTTGCTTTTGATTACAAATACAATCAAGGAGGGATGTCAACATGATTGAATGTTGATAGTAATTGTTTCTGAATGAGGGTACGTTGAGTTTGATGAAGATACTCATGGTGAAAATTTTAGTGTTTTATATTGCATGCTCATAGTTACCTTGTTTGTTTTTAAGTATGGAAGATTCAGCATATCATTTCAAAAAAAAATCAAAGGGGGGAAAGGTAGTTTCTTTGTGTGATATGTTAATTAGCTCAATCTGCATCTTTGTGACAAACATAATGATCCATGCATAAGTGATTTGAACCCATCTCAAGACTTATGGTTTAAAACACCGAGACCTATCAATTAGATGTAAGTGAAGACATCTAGATACACACCATGTTACCATTGTTTTTAAAGTTCCTCAAGTTTTCTCTTTTGTTATGTGTGAACATAAACCTACAAAAAAACTTGGTAGTCTCTTATGTTATGTGTAAACGTATACCTAGAGACTTCCAATCTATATTCTACTTCTGGAGTTGTTTTCTTCTAAATATGCAAATTGTTCAAATTCTACTTCTGGATCTATTTTCTTTACAATGGAACTTTATACCCATGTGTGTCACATGGTTAACAAGCAAGTTGTGGTATAGAGATTCCTTAGCATACCTCGAGGACGGGTAGGTGTTGCTATGCTTCTTTGAACGTAGAGTACACTATGTAATGCTAAATGATAGCTTAACATCTAACTCTTCACAAGATACTAGTTGGGATAAACATTACTTGAGTGTCTTAGACTTAATCAATTCAGCATTCACCTTGACCTACTTATACCTGTATGCTAAATAATGTGTGATGAGGGGTTCAACTTAGTATGATCTCTTAGTAAGTTGTTTTCTTAACAAGTAAAAATTTGTGCAAACTTGAAAAGGTTGAAAATGTTTAAAAAAGAATTGTTACATATCTTCCATACTAGATTGATTTACTTGGTGATTATTTTACAGGTGCTAAAGTGTTGTGTCTTCTGATCCTGTTTCAAGTGTTGTTTTTCTTAGATTTACTTGGTAGTCTCTTCTGTTATGTGTAAAGCTGGGTACCCCGAGACTTACTATTATGAAGTATCAACTACCATTTTCTTGATTTGAGCTTGAGTGGAAGACTGCTCCCACCAGGATTTTGAAATCCAAAGAATGGTCGTGCTATAGACTAACACTAACACCCTTAGTAACTCCTTACCGTTTTCTCTTATGACTCAAAATTTCGAAGACATGCCAAGAAGAAGTATCACTTGTCAGAGGGTTGTATTAACTCTTGGATACACAAGTCGATCCTCGTTTCCACTACTAATGTCATTAGTCAATCCTTGTTTCCACTACTGGATGAGTGGATTCTCACTTCCATTACTGTATTAGAGGATTGGTTTCCACATATGCGATATCAGCTGAAACAGAAAATTGATCAGTTCCGAACTGATAATTCGAAACAGAATAAAATTAATTTCAGACGTTCAAAGCAATTTATTTTTTGTTTAATTCTTGATGGATCTGTTTCGCCTTTGTTTTAGTATAAATACTAAGGTACTCCTTAGTTGTTACACACCTGAATTCATTTAGCAATTCACAAACACACAAAACAATTTCCAGCAAGTTCTTGATCCTTCTTCTTCTTGATTTAAGGTACGATTTCGGGTGCTCATGTTAATCCCAGCAGTACTAACTTCTTTGATTGTTGTAGTCTGGGAAACAAACGAGTTCTCTTGGGAGACTCGAAATTTGTTTTAAGGACCCACATCGAAAACGAATCCTCGGCCTTCAACCTTTATGTTCTTCATCTCCTTCTTGTACTTCACTTCATTTCAGTTGTAAAAACATATGTAATTTACTGCTTTGTTTTTCATTTTTGTATTGTAATTATTTATAAAAAGTGTTTTATGTTTGTTTTTACAAACAGCTTCCTACAATTACCACCATATCCACCATCGTTGCCACACGAACACTACCTCCACCTCCACCACCGCCACCCATACCTCCGCCGCCATCATCCCTGACACCACTAGCTACAATAAAAACAAATATAGTATGTGATCTCGTTTGAGCGTAACCCGTATTGATTTTAACATATTCGAGCCGTTTTTATAACTGTCTTTCTTATAATAACCCAATTTTACTTGAATCCATTTCAACATGTTACACTACCTGATCGACCCGTACGTCTTACCCCTCACAACTTTAACCATCCAAGCATTCTTTTAACCATAACTACAAACATTATGTTTATCATTTTCTTTAGAGTTAATTGCACAAATGGCCTCTGTGGTTTGATCAAATTGCACATTTGGCCTCTAGGATTGAAAAATTACAAATTTAGCCCAAACATTTGTTAGCTGGTTGCACCTTTAGCCCCCTGACGTTAATACCAGTTAGTTTTTAATGAAAAATTACCTCATGTGCCATCCATGTGAGGAAATTAAATCCAATCAAAATCATGAAACAGTGAAACCCTTAGGGACCGACTTCTCTGCTCATGGCAGACATGGACAATGAAGAAACAAGATAACCATTAGTCCTACTGACTTGTTATCATATAGCCATCAAAATTAGCCTATTTCTTTATGTAAACCTATCTTAATTCAAACAACCATTACAAATCTAAACTTTATCAGAATGCAAATCAAACAAATTAACATATAGCTATAAAAATTCATATCCGTAAAAGCAAACCCAAAAGATGAAAGTGAAACTGTAGCAACTATGAATCCAAAATTGGAAGATCGAAACACACATAGCTGCACCAAAGCCAGTGGAAATGCGGAAACGGGATAGGACAAACCAAAATTGCAATCTCTAAGTGGAAAGCAGGCAAATAATTGGAGGAAGAGAGACCTAACATAAGAGACTAAATTGACTTCTTAATAATTCCAAAATTTTAAAAAGAAAGGGTTTTACCAATTGATTTTTTTGTTAATTTGTTTAACGCTGAACCCGTTATGACCCCGAACATGAAACCATTAATTTATATTTGAGTAAAGTGTCATTTTTGTCCTTGTGTTTTGATCATTTTATTCATTTTCATTCAAAAACTTTTTTTCAGCTTTTTCGTCCCTAATTTTTCAAAATCTAATCATTTTCATCCCCTTGACTAACTCCGTCTACATTTTAACGTTAAATCATTGGCAATTTAATCTTTTCAAAAATCTTTCTTGAATGTCATAGAGAGTAGAAGACAGTTGAAAACACCAATTGCTCCTAATTTAACGTTAAAATGTATAAGGAGTTAGTCAGGTGGATGAAAATGGCTAGATTTTGAAAAGTCAGGGACGAAAAAGCTAAAAACAAGTTTTTGGATTAAAGTGGCTAAAATGACCAAACTAAAGGGACGAAAATGACACTTTACTCTATAAATTTTAAAGCGGTCCGCTTTGACCCGTTACACAACTTGACGTTAATACCTTTAATACAACTAATTATTCAGTTTTTGTTTATTTCTTATGTAATTTTTTTGTTAGTTTTTATGCATTTTTTTTATGTAGGTAAAAAATGATAGTGTTTTATTAGGACTAAAGATTTAAAAAGTCTGAATTATCAACATGTGGATTGTACATGAGGTAATTTTCTGTTAAAAATTAACTGGTATTAACGTTAAGGGTTAAAGATGCAACTAACTGACAAATGTTTGGGTTAAATTTACAATTTTTCAATCATGTGGGCCAACGATGCAATCTGAACAAACCATAGAAGCCATTTGTGCAGTTAACTCTTTTCTTTAAGCTTAAGTTGTCTAAATACAAATTTCTTTATAAACTTACTTTTGTAACTAATAAAATCATCAAATCTATTTCATAAAAGTTATTTAATAGTAAACATAGGTCATCTCTCATTTATTCTTTTTTCCAAACATATAAAAATAAAAAATAAAACCAATTCGGTCGTGAGAGTCGGCAACCGATAACGGTTGACAATTCAAGGAGACGCGTTGAGTAGAAAGATATATGTCAACTTTATACGTATGGGCTATAGAACACAGAAAAGTCAACGTCAAAAATAATATCCACATTTTATAATATAGTTAATTACACAGATGGTCCCTGTGGTTTGTACAAATTATAAGTATGGTTTTCAAGTTTGAAAATCTACATTGAGAGTTCAAAGGTTTGTCAAAACGTAACACCGATAGTCCCTGACTTAGATGACCATTAAGTTTTCTGGTTAAAGTGGGATGAAATGACATATTTACCCTTATATTAAAAAACAAAATAATTAAAAAATAATAAAAAGCTTGTGAGACCCCTTTATTAAACTTAACATACCCAACCCACACCGCCCTATCCTCAACTGGGCCCACTTGAAATACCCCCTTTGTTGTCATCAGCATCAAATACCCCCTCCCCTCTTTGCTTTTCTGACCGCTACCAAGGATACCACGTAGGTGTTCTACCATATAAGAAGGAAGCATAGAGAAGGGCCTATTTTAATACAAATCTATATACACAAGGCCATGTAGGTGTTCTACTAGAAGCACTGCGTCCTAAACTTGGCCGACTATCCCATTCTCAACAACGGGTTTATTAGGTATCATCTTTTTCCACCATTGATTTATAATTCGGTATAAAATTAAATATTTATGATTATTATTTTTTTTTGTTTTATGTATGAATTTTGTCACACCCCCGTCAAGGCGGAAACACGAGGGAGCAACGAAATTGAATCATTATACATGATTAAAAGAAAATTCTATTAATTGAATAGTTGATTACATTGATTATAAAAAAATCAAACAAAACAAGTAGAACACATAAGTCTTCTTTGTTATTATGTAGCTAAGTCCACTAAATCATAGTCCTTAATCTTAGCATGAGCTTATCAACATCCTAGTTAGTTTCACCTGAAAAACATGCTAAAATAGGTCAACTAAAATATTGGTGAGAACATAGATTTAAGTAGATACATAGATATAGCATAGAATAATAGTATAGAATTCATAAACAGTTTCAATACAAGTAAATTAAACTTTCATACATCAAGTTCACAACCAACCCTAGTGACTAGAATAGATTCCCCGTCTGAACGCATCAGACCCAAAGTGTTGTTATAGTATACAGTTTCTGTCATCTAGCTCCCTCGAGTTGAAAAGAATACTTCAACCCGAGATGTTGAAAAGAATACTTCAACTTGAGCACTAGTTAGGCTTGTCAGGCCAATAAATCTATTTATTTACTCCCATTGGCTAAAAAGTTAATGGTGTTGTAGAGAGTGTGTATGAACCCGTTTAAGTTTACAAATATAGAAAGTTGTTATTGAATAGTATGAAAATCTTGTAGTATGATAATAGTATTGATATAGAGTTTGAATACGAGCATGTTTTCTACCCCAAAGATAGAAAGTAAAAGAGGGGTTATGAACTCACCTTGTAAGTTTAAGGGTTGAACTTGTACTTGAGGTAACATGGATTTGAAATGCCTTAAGGATTCCTTAAGTAAGTCTGTTTAAGTTAGAAAACAAGTTTAGAATAGTAGAGGGGTTGATAGTGTAATTAGATGAAAGTAGTTGTTGTACACTAGAGTGGTTATCATGCAAGAGTAGTACCTCCAACAGAAAAGTTCATAGGAAAGAGTTAGTTGGATCGGGACCCTGTCTTTCCTAGCCAGAACCTCAATGTTTGTTAGATAACTTCATACCAGTTTGAAAGTTACTCTATTTGCATACTTAACCAAGTTTAGGATGTGTTTGGTAAGTATAAAGGTTAAAGTGAAAATATAAATTTAGTAAAGATAGAAATGAAAAGAATTAAGGGGTTTTAATTTAAAAATAAAGAGTTTTAGTAAAAACATTATTTTAGAAATTGAAAGGAACAAGAATGATCAAAATCAATTTTTTAAATAAAAGTTTGAACAATTTTGATTAAATAAGGTTTTTGATCTTAGATAGATCTATGATTATAACATAAACATGTTAGGGAATCATAGATCTAAGCTAGTTATGAAGGAATTTGAAAGAAAAAGTAAGAACAAGCAAGAACACGAGAATAACTTACTTAGAATAGGAGGATTTAAGCTACAATGTTTCAAAGATGAGAGGAACGGCCTTTAGTTACTAGAGAGCCCTAGAGGATCGTTGAGGTATGAAAAATAAATGAGGAATAAGAGCTTTATTTATAGGGTGGGATTAGGAGCTTAAAGGCAAAAATTAAATATTTATTTGGACTATAATTGTAATTAGTTTGTAAATTTTAAATAAACAAATATAAAATATTAAGGGGGGTAGGCTCACGAAATTTAGAGGTGGATTAGGATAGGATTGAGTTCAAAATTAGTTAGTTAAAGGATGGAAATGATTAGGATATGATTTAGGAATAAAAATAATGATTTTTTAATCATTTAGGATAAGTTTAAAGGTTTTAATTGATTTAATAAATTAAATAATATATATATATATATGTGTATATATATATATATATATATATAAACTGAAAATTATAAATAATAATAAAAATATTTAACTAAAATTACAAAAATTAACCAGATTTCTATGACATTACAAAATAAACCCAGAAATTTACGTATGCGAAACTTTTATGCTTGAAATATTATTTTAGTCAAACTAAGTAACAAAATTGAATTGTTTTCATTAAGTTAGAGTTTAAGGCATCCAAAGTTACCATAAGTAGCAAGTTCTAGATTGAATACAAGAATTAGATATAGAATCACAATAGAATAAGCAAGTCGTTCTAAAGCGCAATAGAATACTCGCTTTAGGCCAGACTCGGAAGTTTGAAATGAAATTATATCACAAGTGATATGAGACATCAAAAGGTTCATAGTATTAAAATTCTCAATAGATTACAATGTAGAATCATAGGATAAGGTGTCACACCCCGCCTCAGGCACCCCTGGACGCGTGTGAGCTCGATTGGTACCTGTTTTGATTTAAGATTTTTTATAAAATACAGCGAAAGTCTTTTCATAAGGATCATTTCATCATTTTCTCAACTTCGAGAGTTGCTTTTGTAAATATCAAGAGCTAGTGGGAAAACAAAAGTCTTGTATTTTATAAACACAAGGATTTAGATACCCTTTTTATATTGATTACAAACAGTGTTTGAAATCAAGTACATTTCTTATCTTATAGACAAGTTCTTAGCCACCAAGAGTTAGTACTATCCAAGGCTGATCAGTTCCTTGGTCCTTGTCACACCCCCAAATTTATTTACTTAATAAATAAATACAGGTTGTAACGATTGGTTCATTACACGATAGCGGAAGCTGTAATAGTGATTTCTAAGACTTGAATACATACACAAATACTAAGACTAAGTAATACAATGATCTAAGTTCTTCTAGATCAATGACAGACTTGAGACCGGATAATCTATGTCCTTCCAGCTAGTAGGAATTTATCCAATTATAACTAGCCTATTCCAACCGCTCCATGTCTAAAGGTTACCTGAGAAACATACTTAAAAGTGTCAACACAAAGGTTGGTGAGTTCACAGAGATTGTTAACTTAGTACAGTTAGTTTTCCCCAAAAAACTAGACATGACTTAACTGTCATAAAATAAGTAGTTTTCCTTTGAAAACATGCCCATGACTTTACCATCATAAAATAAGTAGTTTTCCTTTAAAAATATGCCCATGACTTAACCGTCATAAAATAAGTAGTTTTCCTTTGAAAACATATACATGACTTAACCGTCATCAAATAAGTAGTTTTCCTTTGAAAACATGCCCATGACTTTACCGTCATAAAATAAGTAGTTTTCCTTTGAAAACATGTCTATGACTTAATCGTCATCAAATAAGTAGTTTTTCTTTGAAAACATGCCCATGACTTTACCGTCATAAAATAAGTAGTTTTCCTTTGAAAACATATACATGACTTAACCGTCATCAAATAAGTAGTTTCTTTTGAAAACATGCCCATGACTTTACCGTCATAAAATAATTAGTTTTACCCGAAAACATTGCCCATGACATTACCGTCATAAATAAGTACAAATAATTCTAAACGCATATGATAAACGAAACAAGTGTTATTGATCCATTCGTAAGCTAGCTAGGCTTACAAATACCTATGTCCATACATGAAACCGTAACCAAACCCCAACAATTTAATGCCCCTCCTCGCCTTTCTGCGAGTAAGATAATATGCGGTCATTCGGCCATTTGGACCCCTAGTTAGCGCGACTAACCATGACTGAGAGCGTCACCCCCAATAGTACTATCCATAGAATCCCGAGATAAGTCCATAGTTAATGGTTACTAAGTTTTTATTCTAGGGACTTTAAGCGCTATATTGTTCACCATGTATGACATAGTGTTACTGTCTTGTTTTCTTGTTATCATATAAAAATGTTTGCAATGCTTTCCCAATTGTATAAAAATGTTTCGACATATATTAAACAATACTGTAATACTTAATGTAAGTATGTTTCTCCCCCGCAGTTTACAAGACTTTAAAAAAAGCGAAAGGGGGTCGTGAACTCACCTTGTGTCTGATGAAATCCTAGCAAATAACAGTGTGCTAAGAGTTCCTGTCTATCCGTACCCTAATCACACAAGGGTACTAATGTGTTAAGACTACCCGTCTTAAATGAAAGTTGTTCACCCCGACTTAACGAATTTCGTTAAGTACTTCTTTGTTTATTAAAACAATGTTTTCATGTGACGACTCGTTGGTGATTATTATTATTCGAGTCTAGACGCTTAATAAAAATGTTTGCAATGCTTTCCCAATTGTATAACAATGTTTTGACATATATTAAACAATACTGTAATACTTAATGTAAGTATGTTTCTCCCCCGCAGTTTACAAGACTTTAAAAAAAGCGAAAGTGGGTCGTGAACTCACCTTGTGTCCGATGAAATCCTAGCAAATAACAGTGTGCTAAGAGTTCCTGTCTATCCGTACCCTAATCACACAAGGGTACTAATGTGTTAAGACTACCCGTCTTAAATGAAAGTTGTTCACCCCGACTTAACGAATCTCGTTAAGTACTTCTTTGTTTATTAAAACAATGTTTTCATGTGACGACTCGTTGGTGATTATTATTATTCGAGTCTAGACGCTTACATATTTTCCGAGAAAATATTAGGTTTCCATATTAGTGACTTGTTAGGTTTATCAAAAATAAATACTATTTTTGTAACGATTTATAATTTATTCACATTAGGGTTAACGTATATACATATAATTATTTCTCAAAAATAATTATATACATTCTCAAATATCGTTCAAGTATATCCATGCATGCTAATTATCCTACATAATCCACTTTATTACGTCCACATGCAAATACTTATATTTCGAACGATATTTATTACTTAGTTACGTTCATCATGCATACATCTTTATTTATACCAATATATGTATACAAGTATAACCACATTTCCAACACATGATCAAATACGTTCTTCTATGTATCATGAATATCTTATTTGTTAACTCGAACTTCTTAGATTTCATGCATAGATATATTATTCCCTCTTTATTATTTGACATCTAATACTTTTTATCCAAATCCCCAATGTTAGCAAGCATGTATACAATCTCATATCTTTACTAGATGTTCTAAACATTTCATCATCCAAGTTTCAAACCATATAATATTATCCCTAATTCACTTTCAAGACAACGATTATATCCATATATATATATATTTATTAAGTTTTCCATGTTAACAAACTTTAAAACTCATATATATATATATATATATACAAGTTACGATTTCTTTATGTATCTATCTATACATTTCATTTTTTTCATCATGTGTGATTTATACTTTATACAAACCATAATTTTTAAACTTACTAAATTAAACTTTTATAAAAGTTCTTTACTATTTTAAATCCTTTATTTTCATGGTGAACAACGAGCTTCAAACTAGAAAATAAAAGATACAGATGAGAAGTGGTGTCGGTTTCATACCGCTAGACAAAGCTAGGAGAAGAACACGAGTAGAAGATGTCGGTGGCTTGATTTACTAGTGGAAACCCTCTTAGACTCCAAGAATTCCTTTGAATCTCCAAGCTTTCTAGTTAAACCATTCAAGAACTTGTTCTTGAATTTTTTTTGAAAGACTAAGTGTGTGTTTGTTGTGTGTGCATCGATATATATGGAGAAAAAGATGAAGTTGAGTGTTGAGTCTTCCATCATCATTGCAAGGGGATGGTGGATGAGATTGATAATGACCATTGTTTGACATCTTAGGTGAAAGGGTATGGTCTTACCATGACAACAAGCATGGTGATGAGATTGGGTAAGCAAGGTGGGTGGCCCCACCTTGGGTTCGGCCGAGTATGGGTAGGGGGTAGGGGTTGGGTGTTGTCAAATCTTGTAGTTAGGATCCAATGGTTAGATAGGTCGGTTCTAGTTAGAATACACCCGGTAGTTGATACCATGATATAATACTCGGTGTAGGAACTTTTAGTGATTTAAACTTTATATTTATATACCTAGATATTTATTTATATATACATACATATATATATATATATAATTATTAGATGAAACGAGGGTTAAGTGTAGATCTCAATAAGTTATCATCATTACGATTTGATGCTGGAGTGGAGTACAAGCAAATATATAATGATGGTGATGTGATCTTTAAGTTGCTTACACTCTTGGTCATAATGATTATGCCGCTTGAGTGTTGTGTAAGCAAAGCAATCATGATGATGATGTGATTGATTTAGACGCGGTATATTACCCTAAATTAATACCCGCTTTAATATCTTTAATTATTAAGACGTCCTACATTTTGCGTAGTTTGACTAGCTTTAATAATCTGCTAGTGAATTCCCGATGTAGTTATTACTTGAACTATATTATACATGTATACACATAAAATAACTCAAGCCCATGCAACCAACATTTTTATGTCCATGTTTTAAGGTTTAGTCACCAATATATACGTTTTTATATTAAAAGGTATCCCTAGACTTTTATCGGAATAAAATCTCGTTAATCACCAACGAACGTTCAATGCGTGTTATTATTGTTTATTTCCTAGTAATTCTTAAAAATTACTAAATATGATATGGGTTCCTATGCTAGGCTCCTTGAAAATACTTTGTCAGAATAAAATCTCATGAAATGTATAAAATATGAACGTGCAAATATGACTATGGGTATTGGCATAGAATACTAGGTGTCACATTCTCCCCATGTTAAAGAGAATTTCGTCCCGAAATTCAGTTGGTGTTACCTTGAATTGGTGTATTTGTGAACTAGGACTGGTATTTGGTTTTCATTTGATCTTCGTGTTCCCATGTATATTCAGGGTCATGCTCCAAGTTCTAACATACCTTAACCAATTCAATACGGTTACGCCCTGTCCCCTGGACTTTTTAGCCAGTGGTTTCAATAGGTTCTTGAACAGAGTGTGGTTTGTCACCTATGTGAATCTCACCAGACGGTATGATTAACGTTTCGTCTAATAAACACTTCTTGAGATTTGACACATGAAACGCATCGAGTATATTGCTTAGTTCCCCGTGACAACGTAAGCTTGTAGGTTACTGGGCCAACCCTAGCCCATATATCAAATGGTCTGATGTATTTATGGTTATGTTTAGTGAGACCTTTAACAAGGCTCAGTCTCCAATTTGGAATTCTAATGGATTTCGTCTGTTTCTAGCACAACTCTCTTTCGTCTGTCTTGAGTGGCTTTCAGACGATCTTTGATTTCGACGATCTTGTCAATGGTTTCCTGGCCAATCTCAGGACCAGTCAAATGTTTTTCGCCAACCTCCGCCCAACATATCGATGAGCGACACTTACAACCATACAAAGCCTCAACGGAGCGGCTTTAATGCTGGTATGGTAGTTGTTATTATATGAAAACTCAGCCAACGGCTGTGAGTATCCCTATTTCCTCTGAAGTTGATTACACACGCACGAAGCACATCTTTTAAAGTTTGGATGGTCCTTTTACCTTGACCGTTCATCTGGGGATGATATGCAGTGCTCATGTCAAGGCGTGTGACCAAGGCTTCTTGTACAGACTGCCAGATTCTTGACATGAATCGACTGTCCCTATTAGAGAAAATGGAAACCGGCATACCATGCCTAGCCTCAATTTCCTTAATATTTAGCCTTGCACGCTTCTTACTTTTATCTGTCTCCTTGATTGGTAGGGAGTGAGTTGATTTCGTCAAATGACTGATGATTACCCATATAGTATCATAGCCGCTAGATGTTCTGGGTAGATTTGTAATGAAATCTATGGAATTCTCCACCCATTTCCATAGAGTAATCTGCGGTTTTTGTGTTCACTCAGGTGATTCCTAACATTCTACTTTCACTATCGGGTATCTCCCAACATAGATAGCAATTTCTCCTTTCATGTTTTGCCACATAATGGAGTTCCTCGGGATCCTTATACGTTTTATTCGATTCTGGATGAACGGAGTACTTGGGCTTATGGATTTCATCTATAACCTCCCACATAGGCTACCGATACCTGGTACCCAAATTCTATCTGTATCATCCAACTTAGGCTTGAATTGTTTGATTCCATTTACTTGGTAGTCGGTATTCGAAAGCAAAGCGAATACTTCTCCGACTAACGATATTAAACGTGTAAGAACCCCTTTTTTTGATTACCCTCAATATGGTAGGGTTATGTGATGCTCATTCCTGGTAATGAAAGGAATGGTGCCTGCGAATCTTGAGCGTATGTTGACACATACCCTCTATTCGTCTACGCACTTAGTCACAAAGGCAGATCTCTATAGATCTTAGGAAAGAATTACTCGACGAGGTGTCCAGATTTTAGTTGAATATTGGGTAGTGATGACTCAGTACGGAAATGAAACTTTATGTTTTTCCCTCTTATGCTTTTTGAAAGCATTTTCCCGGACTAAGACTTTTCTCTTATTTCAGGTTTCATGTTTTCTAGCATTTTCCTCTCCATGTGCCTTCATGGAGCTAAGATTTGATGTTCCTTGGGAGCTCTTACTTGCGAAGGTCGAGTCTAATCACCACTTTACCCGTTAATTGCACAATCTTCCCGCGGCAGACTAGCATTCGGGTTGTAACATCCTGATATGGAAGCTCGTGATTTGGCTACCATACCCTCGAAGTATGTGTGCCATAAAAAGTTCTATGTTTGTTTGGGATATTCATATTCCGTCTAGCTGAGGGAATGAATAGTGGGACTGTGAGAATGGTCTCATAGAATTAGTGTTTTCCCCAAAATGGTCTATGGGTTTGTCAATCCATTAAGTTGGTAGAAAGGGTTTATGAGTTTTACAATGGCCAACTATAAGTCATTCAGTGTGTATGCACCTCCTTAGTGTTTGAATGGTACTTTGGTGACTTACTGTTACGTATTCCACTCATATAGGTTATAGCCTCAAAATCCTTAGCACAAGGATAAAATTGAGGTAATGAGTGTTAAACATCAAAAACTTTATACTCTTACTGAGCCTGCGTTAAGAGTTCATTCCTTAACAATACATGCTCCTAGAGCTTCCTAGTTCTAGAAAACTAGGAGCGAAAGATGTGATCACCCTCTCCTCTAGGCTGAAATCTGGGATCCATTCAACAAGATGATCTTTGGGGAAGTGTGGGTACAAAAGAGCATAAAATTATCCTTCACTAATCCTTGTGGACAGTGGTCTGTTGTGAACAGTGATCTCCCTTATGCATATCATGAACTAATGAGATTAGCACAAAATTCCGCATTCGGGACCCCTTTAAAATTTTTGTACGTCGTCCTTCTGTTATTGCATCAATAGTCGTTAGTCCACACCTAGGTTTCTTTGGCATTCGCTTGAGTATAAATCACGACTTATTTATCACCGAAAGAATAGTTAGACTTAAAGGTGTACTGAATGTCAAAGGTTGTGAGAACAACCCTGATCGTCCAATATCCCGAAATGTCAGATTACCTATTTGTCTCATGTCGAGCTTCCACAATATCCATAGGTGCCATGTGTATGTGGGTCAGAATAATATTCTGCCCCATTACTGAAGTTAGTGCATAGCACTATTGGAGTAACTTTCAAGCAATTGTGAGATTGAACTGTATGATGGATCCTGAGATTACGCTATAATCTCCCACAATAATTGTGCAATTATTGTAAGTGTTAGTTGTGGTAACGCTCAATTTGAAGCATTCCTGACAAGTAGAATCTCAAAGAATGAATGTGCGAAATCCTTCGCCGTTCAGGATTCACTAAGGATTGGTTGAATTCAATTTGAATTTCTCTCGTTCCTCCAAAACTAGGAGAATGCTTTGAGAGCACCTAATTGAGAAGTCTGATTTGTTAAGATCCAATCCTTAATCAAGTGACTGAGAACAGGGGTTAACCATTAGCTTAGACAGCAAGACTCACTAAAGTTCCCATGCACTGCAAAATATGATTACGTGTGCACCCGTAATGATAATTTACTTTGCATGATCCCTGTAGTGTTCCTTCTATCCCCAACTTTTAAATCAATGGGATTTGAAATGTTCATTAGATCTTGTTTGCAAACTTGTGCAGGAGTGTGTATTGTTTTATCGGATTACTCTTAATTATGTGTACCAATACTCATGAATTTACCGAATATCGCTGTTGTCGGATGAGGCTAATGGTAGAGAGGCACCACCAGTGTCTCTTAAAATAAAATGTGTATGGTGAAAGTCAGGCACGATGTGTTGGGCAGAGATCCTCAAATGAGTGTCGAGCAACTCATACTCCATGTCTGTATATATGCATGGATCCACATGATCCTGATGTATGTCTGAGTCTCCTGACCCTTGGAGTTCTCTCCCATTTAGTCTTGCTTATCCACCTTGGATTCCCTTCTGTCTTGGCAATCCTGTCTGCCATATCTCATGGCGAAAGTCTAGGCATCTGATCCGACAACTTATGAAGGAGAGAATTTATACCGCAAATACGTTAGAAAGATAGCTGCCTCCATGGTTGGAGTAGTTGTGGTGCAGGTATAGGTACAAATTTTCGTACGGGTTCAGCCTGTTGCGATACCAAGATCGGTAACTGACGATTGCTGCCGTCGTCGCCCAAGCTCAGCTCGTAACTCGATCTTTGCAGTATGCTGAGTACCTGTTATTCTTGACTCGTAATCTGAACAGTAACATGTTGCAAGTGTTTATTATTTCCACATTGTTGTATGTGTTTAAGTGTTCATTACATGTGTCATGTAATTGTAATTGTATTAGTGTAGCTAATGATACCCTAGTGTAACTCCATACACTAATAGTCTACACAAATTGTTCGGCAACAGTTGGAATTACTATACTCAAGTCTTGGGTGTTTTTAGTGTGATGCAAATCTTAGAAATCTTGGTCCCTAAATGATTCTAGTTAGAGCCTAGGTGTCACTAAGGAAACCTAATTCGCTAAAACCATTGCTCTGATACCAATCTGTCACACCCCCAAATTTATTTACTTAATAAATAAATACAGGTTGTAACGATTGGTTCATTACACGATAGCGGAAGCTGTAATAGTGATTTCTAAGACTTGAATACATACACAAATACTAATGTGTTAAGACTACCAGTCTTAAATGCAAGTTATTCACTCGACTTAACGAATCCCGTTAAGCACTTCTTTGTTTATTAAAACAATGTTTTCATGTGATGACTCGTTGGTGATTATTATTCGAGTCTAGACGCTTACATATTTTCCGAGAAAATATTAGGTTTCCATATTGGTGACTTGTTAGGTTTATCAAAAATAAATACTATTTTTGTAACGATTTATAATTTATTCACATTAGGGTTCACATATATACATATAATTATTTCTCAAAAATAATTATATACATTCTCAAATATCGTTCAAGTATATCATGTTAATTATCCTACATAATCCACTTTCTTACGTCCACATGTAAATACTTATATTCCGAACGTATTTATTACTTAGTTACGTTCATCATGCATACATCTTTATTTATACCAATATATGTATACAAGTATAACCACATTTCCAACACATGATCAAATACGTTCTTCTATGTATCATGAATTTCTTATTTGTTAACTCAAACGTCTTAGATTTCATGCATAGATATATTATTCCCTTTTTATTATTTGACATCTAATACTTTTTATCCAAATCCCCAATGTTAGCAAGCATGAATACAATCTCATATCTTTGCTAGATGTTCTAAACATTTCATCATCCAAGTTTCAAACCATATAATATTATCCATAATTCACTTTCAAGATAATGATTATATCCATATATATATTGATCTCCATATATATATATATATATATATATATATATATATATATATATATATATATATATTGATCTCCATATATATATATATATATAACCTTTTACTCAAGTTCCATAACTATCCTTGTATGTGTACATTCATATATACTGATCTTTATACATCTACACATATACTTTGTCAATTCTCAAGTTAACAAGTTATGAACATACATTTGTATTGTAACGAACCAAAATCCGGGTCTCGTTATAAATAAATAAATAATTTTAATAAATATTATGGTGAAAATAATATTTTAGAAATAAGTTGAAACAAGAGGGTTTCAAGTTAGTAACGGGGATATACTAGTTTTAACTAGTTATGGAAGGAAATGGAAAAGATTGAAAGTAGAAGGGCTAAAGTTGAAACATGGCAAATCTGCCATATTTGACCTTTAGAAGTCAAAATTGACTTCATTTTGGAGTTGGGTCGTTCAAGAGAAGAGGAAGAGAGGAGAAATCGGGTTGAAGCCAAAATTCGTGTGTTTGAAGCTTGTAACTTAAAGGTGTTGGCTCACACATCACCTTTCTAACATCAAGTAAGTGATTTCTTCCTCTTTGATCCACCATTTATGGTGTTCTTGTTGGGTTTTCTTAAAAACCCGAAATTATGGTTGCATGTGGTAGAATGGTGTTAGATTATTGATAATCTAGCTAAACTAAAGGTGTAGGAAGGTGAACAACACCATGGAACCCTTTGACTTTGATTTTTGAAAGTTAGGGTTCATATGGAGGAAATTGGGGGTTTTGGGGTTTTGATGAAAAATTGATAAATTGATGATGATTAAGTGTTATAGAGGTGTTAGACACTTAAACAAACCCCAAATTGACTTAAAGAAACTAGTTTGATAAAAATTAGTGTCAAGGTATTGGAAAGAGAATTCTAGTGGTTGAGTTGAGTTCTTGATTAAAGGGGGTGTTTGGATATGGAAATAACCCAAACGGGTCAATTTGGGTTAAAAATGGAAATTTGGGTGGTAAACTCAATTGTATGTGTTTTGAATGAATGATTAGATTACTAAACTAGGTGTGTATGTTTAGGCAATCAAATTGTGGGTCTAGAAGGCGGAGCGGAGTCGTCTAACCCAAAAGGTAAGTGCCTATGCACTTACTTAGTATTGATGATAAATGGTGAATTTTATGGATTATGTGTTATGTGGTTGTGTGCATACTTGTGATATGATAAATTGTGAATGATTTAGTATGTGCAATGAATGAATGTAGTTATAGTGTTAACCTATAATGGTAATGGATCATGTGTTGATCATAAATGAAACGGAGTTATGGCCTTGTGCTATAATGGTAATGGATCATGTGTTGATCATAAATGAAACGGAGTTATGGCCTTGTGCTATAATGGTAATGGATCATGTGTTGATCATAAATGAAACGGAGTTATGGCCTTGCGCTATAATGGTAATGGATCATGTGTTGATCATAAATGAAACGGAGTTATGGCCTTGCGCTATAATGGTAATGGATCATGTGTTGATCATAAATGAAACGGAGATATGGCCTTGTGCCATATTGGAAATGGATCATGTGTTGATCATAAATGAAAAGGAGTTATGGCCTTTGTGCCATAATGGAAATGGATCATGTGTTGATCATAATTGAAACTTGTAGTAAGGGTGCAAGAATATGTAGCCTAAATGACAATTTGGGTGGAAACGGGTCAAATGGGTGAATGGGTGAAACAAGTAGGAATTTACTTGTTTGTTATGAATTTATCTTCATTACTAATGGTGATATGTGTGGTGAATGTAGGAAAAGCTCCGAGGTAGTCAAAGTCAAGTCTAAGGCGTTGGCGGATCCTCGTATGCATATTTTCATGTTTTGATGATTTGGTGGAATTCCCCTTTTTGATTGTAATTTGATAAACAAAACATGTTTTTAGGTTGTGATCATGTTGTTGAAGGGGTTTTTGGTTAAAACCTATGTGTTGGGCAAATTTGTTGTCTTGTATTTTGGAAAAAGTTGGAAAAATGGCTAAGTATGAAAACCTGCTGAAAACTGGAAACATTCTGAGAAAAAGGATCCCTCGCGAGTCGCGAGAGTCCAGGAAGGATTCTCTCGCGGTACGCGAGAGGGTAAAAAAAAAAATCCTCGGTTAAGACTTCCGCGCGTTAAAGTTTTGTTTTTAAAAGTGGTGTGTTTCAACTTGGTATCAGAGAAATGGTTTGAGGGATTTGGTGTGCGGGACACTAAACTCAAACTGGATGCTCTTGATATGGGGGAAATGATACGAGAATCCACGAAGGACTTGACTAAGACTCGGAGCTTTCGGAAATGAAACGTTAGTAATGATTTAATAAGTGATTATGTATATATGTTGTAAATGCATATGATTGATTGAATGACAAAGTGTTATGTGTGCCGAAACTTGTCTTGTGAATTGTTATATGCATATGATAATTACACTTGGGCATAACGTATTATTAAACATGTCTGGCCAATATGATTAATAAGACGAGATGTGCAAGAGCTTTTATGATAACCATATGACAATGAACATTTGCAAGGATTAGGTGAAGGTGATCGTATATGTATGTGTATAAGTAGGTAAATATATATATATACCCTAGGTGATTTGAAGGTATAGGGTAATGTTCAGTGTGCCTCTGTTGACCGGGAGGGCAAAGGAATGGCTGTTGAATCTCCGTAGAGAGAGAGGTGTTTCTGGGGTGACCTCTATGTCTTGGGAGGAATTTAAAGCGGCTTTTCTGAAATACCACTGCCCGCAAGCCGCGGTGGACAGGATGACTGAGGAGTTTCTCCTCCTGAGACAGACGACTGAGTCAATTGACGAATTGGCCGGGGCCTTCTTTGATCGGGCCAAGTTTTGTCCGGATGTGGTATCGACCGAAAAGGGCAAGATTGATAGGTTCTATGCTATGCTAACAGTGGAATTCAGAGATAGCATATCTCCATCCTCATTTACCACGCTTGTTGATTTAATAAACAGGTGTCGGGAAAGGGAGGTGGAGTTAAAGAGGCAAGAGGCTAGGGGTGAGAAGAGAAAAAGGGAAATTGTGGAACAGGTGGTGAAGAAGATAAAGGGCGAGAGCCCTAGTAAGAAGCCGTTTGTTAAACCTTCTTCGCAAGATTGTAAGTTATGTGGAAAAGTGCATTTTGGGGAATGTAGAAAGGGTTCTTCAAGATGCTATAAATGCGGAAAGCCGGGGCATATGGCTAATCAATGCCCAAGCCAAGTCCGTATATGCTACAACTGTTACAAGCCCGGGCACAATAGGGTGGATTGTCCCGAGTTAAAGCAGCAAGGTGGAAGCGGGGTGAAGGTTGAGACGCCAAAGCTTAAGGGAAGAGCCTTCCACATTTCGGCGGAAGAGGCAAAGAACAACGCGGATGTAGTGTCAGGTACATTCAAGATTAACTCATTACCTGCACTAGTTCTATTTGATTCGGGGGCTAGCCGTTCGTTTGTGTCTTTGAAATTTGTTAAGCATTCTTCTTTTGTAAGTAGCAAGTTAGATGAACCCTTAGAAATCGAAGCGGCTAATGATAAGAGTTTCCTTGTCTTTGACATTTTTAGAGATTGTAAGTTGAGAGCGGGGGGCGAAACTTTCTTTATTGATTTGATTCCTTTGGCTATGGGAGATTTTGATGTTATTGTGGGGATGGATTGGTTGTCAAAGAATAAGGCGAGTATTTTATGTGGACCGAAGGCGATCCAACTTGTTTCCCCGTCGGGAGAGTCCATCTACATAGAAGGTGATAAAAATGGTAAAGTAAGGTTGTGCACTTATGTGAAGGCGACCAAGTACATGGCGCGTGGGTGCAAGGCGTACATGGCTTGTGTCGCGGATGTGAATGAAAGAGTAAAGGAGATTCACGATGTACCGGTCGTGAACCAATTCGTAGATGTGTTTCCTGACGAGTTACCGGGGATTCTGCCGGATAGGGAGATAGAGTTTGGAATTGATTTGATATCGGGTGCTAAGCCGGTAGCTAAAGCGCCTTATAGATTGGCATCGCCAGAAATGAAAGAACTCATGGAGCAATTACAAGAGTTTCTTGACAAGGGTTTCATACGCCCAAGTGTTTCACCTTGGGGTGCGCCCGTTCTCTTCGTCAAAAAGAAGGATGGGAGCATGAGAATGTGTATGGATTACCGAGAGTTGAACAAGTTGACAGTGAAGAATAGGTACCCATTGCCTAGGATTGACGATCTTTTCGACCAATTGCAAGGGGCGTCATGGTTTTCTAAGATTGACTTGAAGTCCGGGTATCATCAGTTGAAAGTGAAGGAAGAGGATGTTCATAAGACAGCTTTTCGCACTCGTTACGGTCACTATGAGTTTACGGTTATGCCTTTCGGTTTGACCAACGCACCTGCGTTTTTCATGGATCTCATGAACCGGGTGTGTTGACCGTTCCTTGATCGTTCGGTCATTGTGTTTATTGAAGATCTTCTCATCTATTCAAGGAGCGAGGGTGATCACGCTTGTCATTTGCGTGAGATTCTTGAAGTCTTGCAAAAGGAGAAACTTTATGCTAAATTCTCCAAGTGCGCATTTTGGTTGCGCGAGATCCAATTCTTGGGTCATGTGATTAATGAAAGAGGAATTACCGTTGACCCATCCAAGATTATGGCGGTTAAAGAATGGTCATCACCGAAGACGCCTTCGGAGATTAGAAGTTTCTTGGGGTTAGCGGGTTATTATCGGAGGTTCATCGAAAACTTCTCTCAGATTGCTTTGCCGATGACGAAGTTGACTCGTAAGGAGACAAAGTTTGTTTGGAGTCCCGAGCAAAAGAATCTGCCTTTCAACTCTTGAAAGAAAAGTTGACTAAGGCGCCTGTTTTATCCTTGCCGGACGAGACCGAGGATTTTGTTGTTTATTCGGATGCCTCGCATTCGGGGTTGGGGTGTGTTTTGATGCAAAGGGGGAAAGTGATTGCCTATGCATCTAGGCAATTAAAGACTCACGAGGTGAATTACCCAACCCATGATTTAGAGCTTGCAGCCGTGGTTTTCGCACTCAAGATTTGGAGGCATTATTTGTATGGTGCTAAGTGTACGATCTACACGGATCACAAAAGTCTCAAATATTTCTTTGACCAAAAGGACCTCAATATGAGGCAAAGACGGTGGCTTGAATTGGTTAAGGATTATGATTGTGAGATACTTTATCATCCGGGTAAAGCGAATGTTGTGGCGGATGCGCTTAGTAGAAAGTCAAGTCATTCACCTATCAAGGTGAAGTCATTTAAGATGACAATTTCATCATCTCTTATTGATGAAATCCGGGAGGCCCAAGTGTTAGCACTTGGTGGCGACTTGAAGAAAGAACGGATGATTTCTTATGTTGATAAGCATGGTGAAAATAGCATGGGTTTGAAGACATGCTTTGATAGAATTTGGATACCTAGGTTGTCAAGTGTCTTGACAACTATTCTTGACGAGGCGCATAAATCCAAATATTCTATCCATCCGGGGGCCACAAAGATGTTTTATGATTTGAGGTGTCATTTTTGGTGGCCGGGTATGAGGCGTGATATTGTTAAGTATGTGGAGAGGTGTCTCACATGTTTAAGGGTTAAGGCGGAGCATCAAAAGCCGTATGGAAAGCTTCAACCGCTTGAAATACCGCTTTGGAAATGGGAAAATATAACCATGGATTTGATCACTAAACTACCAAAGAGTCGAAAGGGTTATGATGCGATATGGGTAGTAGTGGATCGGTTGACGAAGAGTGCACATTTCCTTCCTATAAAGGAAACGTATTCTTCGGATAGATTGGCGGAAATGTATGTGAAGGAAATTGTGTCACGTCATGGTGTGCCGGTGTCGATTATATCGGATCGTGATACGAGATTTACTTCTCGTTTTTGGAAGAAATTCCATGAGGATATAGGGACTAGATTGAATCTTAGCACCGCTTATCATCCACAAACGGATGGTCAAAGCGAGCGAACGATTCAAACGCTCGAGGATATGTTGCGAGCGTGTGCCTTGGATTTTGGTGGTAGTTGGGACGACCATTTACCGTTGACGGAATTCTCTTACAACAATAGTTACCATTCTAGTATTGGTATGCCGCCTTTTGAGGCATTGTATGGGAGAAAGTGTCGAACACCCGTGTGTTGGGGAGAGATTGGTCAACGGGAGCTTGGAAGTGTCGAAGTGGTCAAGGAAACTAATGATAGTATTGACCAAATTAGAGCACGCTTGAAGGCGGCTCAAGATCGCCAAAAGTCTTATGCGGATAATAGGAAGCGGGCGATTGAGTTTCAAGTGGGGGACTTTGTGCTTTTGAAAGTCTCTCCTTGGAAAGGGGTGATACGGTTTAGGAAACGGGGGAAGTTAAGTCCTCGTTTCATCGGGCCGTTTAAGGTAATAGCAAAGGTGGGTACGGTAGCTTATCGATTGGAGTTACCGGAGAGACTAAGTAGACTTCATAACACGTTCCATGTGTCTCATTTGCGGAAGTGTTTGGCGGATGAATCTACTTTTGTCCCTTTGGACGATATCGAATTGGATGAAAAGTTGAATTATGTTGAAGAACCGGTGGCAATCTTGGATAGGAAGGTGAAGAAGTTACGTAATAAAGAGATTAGCCAAGCATTGGTTAGATGGAAGCATAGAAAGGGGGCGGAAATGACTTGGGAAACCGAGGAAGAGATGCTCAAATGCTATCCGAACCTTTTTATGTGAAGTCGGGTTTCGGGGACGAAACCCAAATAAGGGGAGGAGATTTGTAACGAACCAAAATCCGGGTCTCGTTATAAATAAATAAATAATTCTAATAAATATTATGGTGAAAATAATATTTTAGAAATAAGTTGAAACAAGCGGGTTTCAAGTTAGTAACGGGGATATACTAGTTTTAACTAGTTATGGAAGGAAATGGAAAAGATTGAAAGTAGAAAGGCTAAAGTTGAAACATGGCAAATCTGCCATATTTGACCTTTAGAAGTCAAAATTGACTTCATTTTGGAGTTGGGTCGTTCAAGAGAAGAGGAAGAGAGGAGAAATCGGGTTGAAGCCAAAATTCGTGTGTTTGAAGCTTGTAACTTGAAGGTGTTGGCTCACACATCACCTTTCTAACATCAAGTAAGTGATTTCTTCCTCTTTGATCCACCATTTATGGTGTTCTTGTTGGGTTTTGTTAAAAACCCAAAATTATGGTTTCATGTGGTAGAATGGTGTTAGATTATTGATAATCTAGCTAAACTAAAGGTGTAGGAAGGTGAACAACACCATGGAACCCTTTGACTTTGATTTTTGAAAGTTAGGGTTCATATGGAGGAAATTGGGGGTTTTGGGGTTTTGATGAAAAATTGATAAATTGATGATGATTAAGTGTTATAGAGGTGTTAGACACTTAAACAAACCCCAAATTGACTTAAAGAAACTAGTTTGATAAAAATTAGTGTCAAGGTATTGGAAAGAGAATTCTAGTGGTTGAGTTGAGTTCTTGATTAAAGGGGGTGTTTGGATATGGAAATAACCCAAACGGGTCAATTTGGGTTGAAAATGGAAATTTGGGTGGTAAACTCAATTGTATGTGTTTTGAATGAATGATTAGATTACTAAACTAGGTGTGTATGTTTAGGCAATCAAATTGTGGGTCTAGAAGGTGGAGCGGAGTCGTCTAACCCAAAAGGTAAGTGCCTATGCACTTACTTAGTATTGATGATAAATGGTGAATTTTATGGATTATGTGTTATGTGGTTGTGTGCATACTTGTGATATGATAAATTGTAAATGATTTAGTATGTGCAATGAATGAATGTAGTTATAGTGTTAACCTATAATGGTAATGGATCATGTGTTGATCATAAATGAAACGGAGTTATGGCCTTGTGCTATAATGGTAATGGATCATGTGTTGATCATAAATGAAACGGAGTTATGGCCTTGTGCTATAATGGTAATGGATCATGTGTTGATCATAAATGAAACGGAGTTATGGCCTTGCGCTATAATGGTAATGGATCATGTGTTGATCATAAATGAAACGGAGTTATGGCCTTGCGCTATAATGGTAATGGATCATGTGTTGATCATAAATGAAACGGAGATATGGCCTTGTGCCATATTGGAAATGGATCATGTGTTGATCATAAATGAAAAGGAGTTATGGCCTTTGTGCCATAATGGAAATGGATCATGTGTTGATCATAATTGAAACTTGTAGTAAGGGTGCAAGAATATGTAGCCTAAATGACAATTTGGGTGGAAACGGGTCAAATGGGTGAAACAAGTAGGAATTTACTTGTTTGTTATGAATTTATCTTCAATACTAATGGTGATATGTGTGGTGAATGTAGGAAAAGCTCCGATGTAGTCAAAGTCAAGTCTAAGGCGTTGGCGGATCCTCGTATGCATATTTTCATGTTTTGATGATTTGGTGGAATTCCCCTTTTTGATTGTAATTTGATAAACAAAACATGTTTTTGGGTTGTGATCATGTTGTTGAAGGGGTTTTTGGTTAAAACCCATGTGTTGGGCAAATTTGTTGTCTTGTATTTTGGAAAAAGTTGGAAAAATGGCTAAGTATGAAAACCTGCTGAAAACTGGAAACATTCTGAGAAAAAGGGTCCCTCGCGGGTCGCGAGAGTCCAGGAAGGGTTCTCTCGCGGTACGCGAGAGGGTAAAAAAAAAAATTCTTGGGTTAAGACTTACGCGCGTTAAAGTTTTGTTTTTAAAAGTGGTGTGTTTCATGTACATACATCGATCATGATTTCTATTTACTTAACTCACTTGAATATTTTCATTTTAACTTCTCTAAACATGTATATATATTAATTTCCGATTCTCATATATATATATATATATATATTTTCCACCTTCTCATATTTATTAAGTTTTCCAAGTTAACAAACTTTAAAACTCATATATATATATATATACAAATTACGATTTCTTTATGTATCTATCTATACATTTCATTTTTTTCGTCATGTGTGATTTATACTTTATACAAACCATAGTTTTTAAACTTACTAAATTAAACTTTTATAAAAGTTCTTTACTATTTTAAATCCTTTATTTTCATGGTGAACAACGAGCTTCAAACTAGAAAATAAAAGATAAAGATGAGAAGTGGTGTCGGTTTCATACCTTTAGACAAAGCTAGGAGAAGAACACGAGTAAAAGATGTCGGTGGCTTGATTTACTAGTGGAAACCCTCTTAGACTCCAAGAATTCCTTTGAATCTCCAAGCTTTCTAGTTAAACCATTTAAGAACTTATTTTTGAATTTTTTTGAAAGACTAAGTGTGTGTTTGTTGTGTGTGCATCAATATATATGGAGAAAAAGATGAATTTGAATGTTGAGTCTTCCATCATCATTGCAAGGGGATGGTGGATGAGATTGATAATGACCCTTGCTTGACATCTTAGGTGAAAGGGAAAGGTCTTACCATGACAACAAGCATGGTGATGAGATTGGGTAAGCAAGGTGGGTGGCCCCACCTTGGGTTCGGCTGAGTATGGGTAGGGGGTAGGGGGTTGGGTGTTGTTAAATCTTGTAGTTAGGATCCAATGGTTAGTTAGGTCGGTTCTAGTTAGAATACACCCGGTAGGTGATACCGTGATATAATACTCGGTGTAGGAATTTTTAGTGATTTAAACTTTATATCTATATACCTAGATATTTATATATATATATATATACATATATATATATATATAATTATTAGTTGAAACAAGGGTTGAGTGTAGATCTCAACAAGTTATCATCATTACGATTTGATGCTGGAGTGGAGTACAAGTAAAGATATAATGATGGTGATGTGATCTTTAAGTTGCTTACACTCTTGGTCATAATGATTATGCCGCTTGAGTGTTGTGTAAGCAAAGCAATCATGATGATGATGTGATTGATTTAGACGCGGTATATTACCCGAAATTAATACCCGCTTTAATATCTTTAATTATTAAGACGTCCTACATTTTGTGTAGTTTGACTAGCTTTAATAATCTGCTAGTGAATTCTCGGTGTAGTTATTACTTGAACTATATAATACATGTATACACATACAATAACTCAAGCCCATGCAACCAACATTTTATGTCCATGTTTTAAGGTTTAGTCACCAATATATACGTTTTTATATTAAAACGTATCCCTAGACTTTTATTGGAATAAAATCTCGTTAATCACCAACGAACGTTCAATGCGGGTTATTATTGTTTATTTCCTAGTAATTCATAAAAATTACTAAATATGATATGGGTTTCTATGCTAGGCTCCTTGACAATACTATGTCAGAATAAAATCTCATGAAATATATAAAATATGAACGTTCAAATATGCCTATGGGTATTGGCATAGAATACTAGGTGTCACAGTCCTACTCCTCATTTCTCTTTTCATGATTATCTATGCATGAGGCCTGAGAATCCAGCATGCAATGTGTCCTGTATACTTTCATTTCATAGGCCAGATCTTTGTCTGCCTGTAATCCCTTTCCTTTATATTTTTATTAATTACCTGAAAACATTTTGAAAATGAAACGTCAGCGTGAACACCGGTAAATAAAATTATCTTGACATTAAAATCATTTGGCACAAACAAGTATTAATTTCATAATCATAACTTTATGTTCAGTCTACACATTCTGCTGGCCCTTATCTCCTGATCATATGCACCACTGTATACACTGGTATCATGCCTTATAACAATGGCCAGGTATACTCCTCTGAAATTGTTATAAGGGAAGTACCAGCCACAATCCGGGAGTTTCACCCGAGACCCATGTATCCCTTGCAAGTTTTACGTATACCTATGGCCTGAATACTTTGTTCGTAGAAGACCGTTATGCATTATTCCCTTAACCTTTATTTGGTCATTTTCGTAAACGTAAATGTTTGACACCAGTTTTGAAATAGACAAAAGTATTCACCTTGATAATGTAGTAGGAAAATAACCGAGAATGAGGCCTTTAAATTGGAAATTAAAGCTCTAACTTCCTAGCTTGGTTTCTCTAGATTTTCCGCACTTCTACGAGCGTTTTCTTCTTGAAACGAGCACTAAAATGAGCGGGACTTGGACCGGGATCCTTGGAAATAGCCTAGGGATGCTCTGGACTGGAATTTAGAAGTAGAGGATGAGGTTGATGTGAGAAAACCGGGTGATATCAATCATCTATTTATAGGCTTGAAATCCGGTCCGTAGCGGACCGCTATACAGGCGGGTGGCGGTCTGCCATCGCCCTTGCATGCGTTAGCCCTAGATGTCAATCACCGATTGGATCGTTCATAGTTTTGCTCTAGCGGACCGTTACCTTGGGGGCGTAGCAGTCCGCCATCGTGCTACGTGGCAGATTCTTAATGAATTTCGGTTGGCGGACCGTTACCACTTGGCGTGCCGATCCGCCTCGAGTACACGCGTCAGAAATCATACCTATTAGTCGTTAGACACGTGTCGCTTGCGGATTGTTTGATTAATGATCTAGTAGCGGACCGGTGGTGGTCCGCCACCCAAGCATATCAGGGTGGGGTTCCTTAGCGGACCTCTACCGCATGATTTCACCCGTAGCGGACCGTTAGGCTTACCCTTAGCGGTCCGCTAAGGTCTAAAATTTCATATTTTTCACTTTTGAACCCAAGGCTTTGGTACTTTAGATACAAAAGTCCTTTTTAGGTTCTAACCTTGGTATTTCTCGGACATTTTCATGGTAGGTGTTACATTCTCCCTACCTTGTTTTAATCTCGTCCCCGAGATTATTCGAACAAGTGAGGATATTTCTTTTTCATTTCGGACACCAGTTCCAACGTGTACTCTGGTCCACGTCTGGAGTTCCATTTCACTTTTACAATCATCAATTTCTTTCTTTTCAATTTCTTTTCCTGCATGTCCTTGATTTGCAAAGTTTGTTCCACAAATTTCAAATTTTCATTTATCTCTACATCTTGTAGGGGTATTACCAGAGTTTCATCTACCAAACATTTACGCAGATTTGACACATGGAATACATCGTGTACTCCACTCATTTCTTATAGTAATTCGAGTGATAGGCCACAGGGCCAACTCATTTCACGATTTTGAATGGTCCTACGAATCTAGGACTTAGTTTCCCTTTCTTTCCAAATCTTACAACGCCTTTCTTTGGTGAAACTCTCAACAGAACGTTATCACTGATGTTGAATTCTAACGGCTTTCCTCTTCTATCAGCATAACTCTTTTGACGATCACGAGCCACTTTCAATCTATCTCTTATTTGAATCACTTTATCGGTTGTGTCCTAGACTATTTCAGGTCTAAACAACTGATTTTCTCCTATTTCAGACCAACAGATTGGAGTTTGACATTTACGACTGTATAAGGCTTCAAAAGGAGCGGCATGTATACTCGTATGATAACTATTTTTTTAGGAGAATTCTATCAGAGGTAAGTGGTCATCCCAACTTCCTCCAAGATCAATTACACAAGCCCTTAACATATCTTCCAACATTTGGATAGTTCTTTTGCTCTGCCCGTCCGTTTGAGGATGGTAGAAAGTGCTAAGATTCAATTTTGTACCTAGGGATTTTTGAAAACTTTTCCAGAATCGAGAAGTAAATATACTATCTCTATTTGAAACAATAGATAGTGGCACACCGTGTAATGACACGATTTCATTAACGTATAATTGTTCCAACTTATCTATGTTGAACGTTTCTTACATAGGAAGAAAATGAGCAGACTTAGTAAGTCTGTCAATAATAACCCAGATAGTATCATTTCCTCGACTGGTTCGGGGAAGTTTTGTAATGAAATCTATGGTTATCATTTCCCATTTCCATGCAGGAATTTCAAGTTGCTGTAACAAGCCGGACGACTTTTGATTTTCAACTTTAACTTGAGAGCAGGTTAAGCATTTTGCAACATAGATAGCGATATGTTTCTTCATCCCTATCCACCAATAATTGGCTTTTAGGTTTTTGTACATTTTATCGCTTCCAGAATGCACTGTATACTTAGATTTATGAGCTTATTCGAGAATCTTTTCACGTAAGTCTCTATAGATAGGAACTCAGATTCTCTGATTTATTCTAAGAATATCATCATCGCCTTTAACCAATTGTTCGATCATTCCTCCCAAGCCTTATTTTCTCGAGGTTTGGTTCTTCTAAGGCAATCTTTTGAGATTCCTTAATACGAATAATAAGATCGATTTGAAGATCGAGTCTTAAAGCACAGACTCGTTTAGGTTTCTTAGTTTCTTTTCTGCTCAAGGCTTCAACTACAACATTAGCTTTGCCTTCATGATAACCGATTTCGCAATCGTAATCATTTAGAACTTCCATCCAACGCCTTTGCCTCGTATTCAGTTCTTTCGGACTGAATATATATTTCAAGCTTTTATAATCAGTAAACACAGTGAATTTGACTCCATAAAGATTGTGCCTCCATAATTTCAGTGCGAATATTATGACGCCCAGTTCTAAATCATGAGTCGTATAATTCTTTTCATGTGTTTTCAATTGACGGGAAGCATAAGCAATGACTTTGCTTCCTTGCATTAACACGCAACTGAAACCGGTGTGTGAAGCATCACAGTAAACTGTAAAGTCTCCATTTCCATCTGGCAAAGCTAGTATGGGTGCTTGTGTCAGTTTCTGTTTTAGAGTTTCAAATGCTTCAGATTGCTTTGGTCCCGATTCATACTTAATTGATTTGCGCGTCAGAGAAGTTAATGGAACCGCAATTCTAGAAAAATATTGTATGAATCTCCAATAGTAATCAGCTAAACCGAGGAAACTACGAACTTCGGTTGGTGACTTTGGAAATTCCCATTTGGATATCGCTTCGATTCTAACAGGATCTACTTAGATGCCACCAACGTTAATGACATATCCAAGAAATTGGACTTCTGACAACCAGAATTCACACTTTGAGAACTTAGCATACAACTTTTCATTTCTTAGGAGCTCAAGCAAGATTCTTAGATGACTTGTATGCTCTTACTTACTTTTGGAATAAATAAGGATATCGTCAATGAATACGATAACGAAGTTATCCAAGTAAGGTTTGCAAACTCGATTCATCATATCCATGAAGGCAAGTGGTGCATTAGTGAGTCCAAATAGCATTACTGTGAACTCATAATGATCATATCGGGTTCTAAAAGTTGTTTTAGGAGTATCTTCTTCCTAGACTTTCAACTGATGATATCCAGAACGAAGATCGATTTTTGAGAAACATCGAGCTCCTTGAAGCTGATCAAATACATCATCAATGCTGGGAAGCGGATAACGGTTTTTAATCGTGATTTTATTCAGTTCACGATAATCAATGCACATGCACATTGAACCGTCTTTCTTCTTAATGAATAAGACCGGAGATCCCCAAGTTGACGAGCTTGGCCTGATGAATCCTTTCTCGAGTAATTCATCCAACTGCTTCTTTAATTCTGTCATTTCCATTGTAGCTAATCTGTACGGGGCTTTGGAAATTGGTGTCGTACTGGGTACGAGATTAATTCTAAACTCCATTTCTCTTGCGGGTGGAATTCCAGGCATTTTGTCAGGGAAAACATCAGGAAATTCAGTCATAACCGGCACATCTTTAATCTTCTTTTTAGTGTCGGTAGTTACAGATACAAGGTATGCTTAGCATCCCTTTCGTAGATATTTCATGGCCTTTAACATAGAAATTATCCCAACAGAGTTGGATAATTTATCGCCATTTACCGTGATGGTGTTTCCTTGCGACAAACGAAGCTCTATGGCTTTCTTATCACACAGGATGCGGGCTTAGTTAGAGGCTAATCAATCCAATCCTAGAACAATGTCAAATCCTGCCAAAGTCATTAGCAATAATTGCGCAGGAATAACATGTCCTAATAATATGATATTACAATCGTTTAGAATTTCTGAGATTTGGACGAGGTCTCCGTTGGAAGTTTCTACCATATATTTCTTGTCTAGTTTAGCTAGAGCTTTATTTAATAGTCTACATAATTTATGATCTATAAAACTTTGGTTTGCATCTGAGTCAAATAAAACTCGAGCATAAACATCATTAGCAAGAAATGTACCTGTAATGACATCGGGCATACCTGCTGCATCATAGGTATTAAGAACGAATGCTCGTGCATTCTTTTTCACTCCTTCAGCAGGCTTAGGACCTGTCCCCTCAGGTTTCTTCAGTTTGGGACAATAGCTTTTGATGTGGCCAGCCTCCCCACATTCATAGCAAGTGATGGGTTTTTTCTTGTAACAATCCTCCGTTTTGTGTCCAGACATTTTGCAGAAGCCGCAATAATGTCCAGATCGTGTAACATCCCAAAAATAAAACGACAGTTAAAATGATGAAATAAACGAACGAGGCATGTCGGGTCGGGTCGGGCCGGCGGGCTGGAAGGGGGCCTCCCCTATAAATAGCTTAGACCTCCATCATTTCTCACATTTGCAAGTTCTAGAGAGAGAAAACGTAGAGAGAGAAACCGTAGAGAGAGAAAGTTGGCGGATCGACCTGAGATTTCAGCAAAGTGTTGCTCCATAGCTCGTGAGAAGAACCTCCGGATCAGAAACTAGATTCAGGTAACGATCGGGCCTAAATCTGAGTTTTTGTTCGTTTTTAGGTTTTTCGGGTTTTGGGTGAAAAAGTAACGTTTTCACGGATAAAACTGAAAGATAAACATAGATTTGAGTTCCTTAATGGAAAACGAACGTTTTGAATGTAAACAGGTTCGGGATCTTGACGTGATCAGACCTGAATGCGAAAGTTAGGGTTTTGCGAAGAAACAGATCGTGCGTACTTATCAAGTACGCACGGAGCAGGTCCTGCGTACTTATCAAGTACGCAGGAAGAGGGCACTATGTACTTATCAAGTACGCAGGAAGAGGATCCTGCGTACTTATCAAGTACGCAGGAAGCAGGGTCTGCGCACTTGCTAAGTGCGCATGCATCAGGTTGTTTAAGTAAAGTTAGTATGTTTAGAATGGTTAAACCGTTAGAGTCAGGATTGGGTTTGATGTGTATTTAACTATCAAATTCAGATCGAAAGTGACATAGTGGGACCTTTGTTTAGGGCAACCCGGATTAGCTTATCAGGTGAGTTCTAGAAGCCCTCTTTTAAATGTTTTATATAATGTTTTCGGGCTGGTGTGCATACATATGAAATGATGTTTTTACGAAGCGATGTTTATGAAACTATGTTTATAAAATGATGCTTATGAAACTATGTTTACGAAATGAAATGATTTGGAATGAACGGTTTATGAAAAGAAAGTTTTATGAATGAAATGTTTACGAACGAAATGTTTATAAAGAAATGGTTTAAACTAAAGGTAAAGGGTTTCGAAAACGAATGAAAAGGTTTTATGAAAAGAAAAGAAAAAGGGCAAAGGTTTTAAAGAAGTCATTACAAATCTAATCTGTCGAATGAAGGGAATTGACGAATGAAGTCTGGGAATGTAATTCCCAGCCTTGTGGTAGGTTATGGAAAGTGAGCCATAGTTGCCATAAGAACAACATGGGCAGTGTCTTTGTGGCATGTCAATGGTTTGATGTTGTACAACTGGTATGGAGTAACGACGGTTACTCAGGGGTTAACGTGACCCTATGTAATGTTAAATTATGATCCGACGGTGTTATGGCTGTGAGCCATAGTCGTCGATGGAGGTTGTCGGTCTATGGACATGAGAGCCATAGGGGCAACTGAATGGGTATTGTCGGTCCTCGTGCAGTTAGCCTTGGGGGCAATACAAAAGGGAATTGACGGAATGTATGGTATTGTCGGTCTTCGTGCAGTTAAGCCTTAGGGGCAATACCATACTAAATGACGGTACGAATGGTAACACAGATTTAGAGAGTAATGTATGACTTAAATGAATGTTAAATGTTTTAAACAAATGATCCGTTCAATGTGTTTATGATGAGGAAAAATGTTTGAAGGTTTTCAAATGAAAGGTCCTGTTTTCTTATACGCGATGTTAAACCCTATTGAATGTTTTGAATGATGAACCATTTCTTAAATCGAATGAAAACTAGAACTCACCAGCGTAGCTGACTTTTTAGTATGCACATTCAGGTTAAGGCAGTTATGGATGATGGACGGTGATGCTTGGCAAGCGAGAAGAGTTACCCGGTTGATCATGAAGACTGGCATCCCGTTATGATTAGATTATGATATGTTTATGTAATAGACTATGTTACGCTTCCGTTGTTAAACAATGTAATGGTTATGTTTTATTGAAGTATTTTCCGCTGCGTTATTTGATAATCAAGTTTAAGAACTGTTTGTGAATGAGTAAATCCAACAAGCGAGGCCTCCCAGGTTTGGGGCCTTACAGATCGACATTTTCCTAAGTACTTTTTCTTGCACTTCGGGCATTCAGTGATAGAAGAATTGTTATTTATGGAATTGAAGCATGATCCTGGCTTCTTAGAACCACTCGGGCCTTGCCTAGATACCTCCTTCTTTTTCTTCCCCTCTTCTTGATTTCTACTCAAGCTATCAGTCAAAGAGGCACCCAAATCCATAGCATCGTCAAGAGTTTCGCACTTAGCTACCTTGACCATGTCACGGATTTCTCCGATTAGTCCCCAAATGTATCTTTTTATAAGATTAGATTGTGGTGCAGCTAGATGAGGAACTATTCGAGCATACTCAAGGAGTTTAGTCGAGTACTCCTGATAGTTTGTTCCAACCATATTTAGATTAAGAAATTTTCCTTCAACCTGTTCTCTTTCATTTTGGGGAACATACTTCTTCTCCACCCTTGCCTTGAAGGCATTCCAGCCCATAGCATATGCCGCATCTCTGCCCTTGGCAGCAATGATGTTGTTCCACCATTCAAGGGCTTGATCCTTGAATAGATTGGAAGCGTAAAGAAATTTATCCTCCTCAGCACACTTGCTTATAGCAAGCACAAATTCAGTCTTTTCAATCCACCTCAGCATGGCTATTCCTCCTTCTTTTCCAGAAAAGTTGTAGGGCTTACAATCCTGGAACATCTTATAAATACAACCAACAATCTTCATTTTCTTTTCCAGATGGCCATAACTATTCCCCATACCTTCCTCTTCTGAGGAATTGTGATAATACTCTTCCCTCTCTGTTTTCTTTGTTTTGGATCTTTGATGAGTAGCGGATCCCTCCGGCTTGAGAGTAGCAGGTTTGGATTAGGTAATGGTTCAAGTGTGTTGAGTTATGGGTTGAGAATGTATGGATTTTGGAATTAATGGCTGAGCAGATAATTTATCGGCATGCTTCTTTTCCATTTCAGTAAAGATCATTAGAAGAGAATCCTTAATTCCTCCCATGATTAACTTCTGGAGTTCATTACGAGAAGCGGTAATTTCTGTAGCGTTTTCAACCACTGCTTGCTTCTTTTTACCCCTCGTGTTATAGGATGGTCCGGTTTGTTTAGACATACTATAAGAGAAATAAGATTGGAATCAAAAACAGACTTTTTAATGATGAAATATATATACTAGAGAAAATACACATATAGAAGTTATTGTTCCTAAAAATTCCTAAAATTCTTTTCTTCAAGAGCTTAAACTAACAGAGCATTCATAGCTTCGACTTCGGCCTTTTCTCATTCCAGCTCAGCTATTCGATTCAATAATATTTGTTCCCTTTTCACTTCCCGATGCATTCTTATTTATATGAGGAGCAGGGAGAGGAACAGTCTCATAGTTAGGAACGTAGGGTTTATTAGAATCGACTATTTCTTCTTCTTCAGGAACACATTTATTCTTATAAGGCATTTCGGTGAATTCCTCATGAAAATAATGTGAGTATATTGGACTGATATTATAGCTTCTAGCAGTAGGGGCAGAATGAAAACTTATAGACGGATTATAGGGAATACTAGGGTTCCCTAGTTCTCCGAGGCTTCTGAAAGTTGAACTTTCAGTTTCCTCGTTATCTTCTAAAATCGTCTCATTAGTTTTACGTTCGAAATAATTAGCTGGTGCAAATTTACGAAGAAAACTAGGACCTTTTCCTTTTCCAACCATGTCTGTATAAAATAAAACAAAACGATGTTTATTATTATGGAACCCAGTAGTACAGGTCAATACCCATAGTCATATTTGCACATTCCTATTTTATATTTCCTGAAATATTATCTTTGACTAAGGGTTGTCATGAGTCTAGCATAGAAACACAAGTTACGATTTTAGTAATTTTAAGAATTACTAAGTCATAAACATTTATAATGTTCAATGTACGATCATTGGTGATTATTGAACAATGTACAAATAAAGTCTAGAAACACGTTTTAATATAAAAACATATATATTGGTGATAATAATAATCCACATGAATTGATATGAAGATAATTAATTCACGCAATCCATGATTTATCTTTATATTTGGACATGCATAAAAACAGCAAAATCATTATCTATGATGGACTACCACAAGTTAATTGTCTAGACTAGTGGGAAAACTGCACAAAATATATATAAAGTTCCTACATGGGGTATTATATCACGGGAGCACCTGTCGGGTTTACACTAACTAGAACCGATCTAACTAGGACTTAGGATGCAACTAGCGATGTGACAACACCCAAACCCCCACCCATCATCACCACCAAACCTATCTTTCTCCATCTCTTGTGTCATAACATCCCATACTCATTCAACCAAGATGTCAAGCCAAGGTCTAGTCCATTAAGTCCATCCATGCCTTGCAATAATGATGGAAGGTCCAACATTCCAACTCTCTTTTCCGTCTCTCTCTCTCTGTGTGTATATATATATATATATATATATATATATATATATATATATATATATAGAGGATACACACACCATACACTTCAACCCTTTGTCTAAATAAATCTCCATAAGAGAAAGGCACTTCAAACCAGCCATTTATAGCAGGTTAAACACCTTCATTTGACCATCCAAAACATCCCACAAATACCTTTATCTCTTTCTCTTGTCTCGGCCAGCAACACCACCCATAACCACCATCACTTCGCAACCCTTAGACCACCATTTCAGCCCTTAAACATGTCCCTTTGATAAGTGGTTTCAAGGTTCATTCAAGGCCCAAAAATTCCCTCCTTTCCTTCCCTTGTTTACGGTTCTAATCAACCCCAAAAACCGAAAGAATACCAAAATCCCGTAACTCAGTTTCTGCCAGATTTTTAGCCAACTTTGCAAGACCATATCTCCTTCGTTCCTTGGCCAAATCGGTCCATTCTTCTTCTAGAATGAATATCCAAGTTAAGAAGGAAGAACCCAAGTGGAATCACTCGAATCCATGGAGTATTCGACCTCCAAACAGTCGGCGCAAGAAGGCCGCTCAGTGCAGGTCGAATCTGGACACCTCTTTTCATTTTCCTGTTTTGAGGTACCTACACAACTCCAAATCTAGTAATACTTTTTCATCTCCTCTGGTTTCAATAAACTTGATTTTAGAAGAAAACCCCAAGTCATTTGGTCTTCTAAAACCATCTAAAAGTCTACTCGGAGTACGCCTAAAATCTGAGTTTTCAAGAACAAAATAAAACATAAAAGTCTTGATGAGTTTTGGATTTATTTCTTCATGAGTCATGTTTGAATACATATATTTATACACGTACATGTAAATACATAAAATACCAAACTAGAAGGACCAAGGACAAGAGAAGGACACATCAAATATAAACTACATATATATATACTATCACATAAAATAACACTTGGATGATGGTGTTCTTCATAAACCCTTCATTCCATTCATGTGTTATGTTGAAGGATACATGTTCGTGAAGTTATATGATCATGTGTGACTTACCCGGCAAGACCCGAGGTAGTGTCCTATGATTCAAGAAGACATACGAATGATTATCATCAACATATGAACGTGAAAGGTGTTACTAAAAATATATGTTTACGGATAAAATTTGTGATATATATATGTGTTGGTATACGGTTTTGGTTAAATCATGGAAATGTTCTAGGAATTAAAGATTAGTATCCTAATATGAACATTTGATATATGTAGATGGAACATATGAAGAGATTCGGTTAAAAATAAATAATCACATGACATCGTGGAACATAAGTGAATATATTTTAAGTTGTTACAAAAATAATATTTATTTTTGATACACTTAATAAGTCACCAATAGGGAAACATATTATTTTCTCGGAAAATATGTAAGCGTCTAGACTGGAATAATAATCACCAATGAGTCGTAAATAAAAACACTATTTTTATTAAACAAAGGCGTACTTAACGAGATTTGTTAAGTCGGATGAACAACTTACGTATAAGACGGGTAGTCTTAACACATTAGTACCCTTGTGTGATTAGGGTACGGATAGACAGGAACTATTAGCACAAGGTTATTTGCTAGGATTTCATCGGACACAAGGTGAGTTCACGGCCCCCTTTCGCTTTTAAAGTTTTGTAAACTGAGGGGGAGAAACATACTTACATTAAGTATTATAGTATTGTTTAATATATGTCGAAACATTGTTGTTTTATACAATTGGGAAAGCATTGCAAACATTTTTATATGATAACAAGGAAACAAGACACTAACACTATGTCATACATGGTGAACAATATAGTGCTTAAAGCCCCCAAATAAAAACTTATTAACCATTAGCTATGGACTTAGCCCGGAATTCTATGGATAGTACTATTGGGGGTGACGCTCCCGGTCATGGTTAGTCGCGCTAACCAGGGGTCCAAATGGCCGAATGACCGCATATTATCTTACTCGCAGAAAGGCGAGGAGAGGCATTAAATTGTTGGGGTTTGGTTACGGTTTCATGTATGGACATAGGTATGTGTTAGCCTAGCTAGCTTACGAATGGATCAATAACACTTGTTTCGTTTATCATATACGTTTAGAATTATTTGTACTTATTTATGACGGTAATGTCATGGGCAATGTTTTCGGGTAAAACTACTTATCTTATAACGGTTAAGTCATGGACATGTTTTCAAAGGAAAACTACTTATTTATGACGGTTAAGTCATGGATACGTTTTTGGGTAAAACTACTTATCTTATGACGGTTAAGTCATACACATGTTTTCAAAGGAAAACTACTCATTTTATGACGGTTAAGTCATGTACATGTTTTCATAGGAAAACTACATATTTTATGACGGTTAAGTCATCGACATGTTTTCAAAGGAAAACTACTTATTTTATGACGATTAAGTCATGGATACGTTTTCGGGTGAAAACTACTTATCTTATGACGATTAAGTCATGGGCATATTTTCAAAAGAAAACTACTTATTTTATGACGATTAAGTCATGGGCATGTTCTCAAAGGAAAACTACTTATTTTATGATGGTTAAGTCATGGACATGTTTTCAAAGGAAAACTACTTATTTTATGACGGTTAAGTCATTTATACGTTCTCGGGGAAAACTAACTGTACTAAATTAACAAATTTTGTGAACTCACCAACCTTTGTGTTGACACTTTCAAGTATGTTTCTCAGGTAACCTTTAGCCATGGAGCGGTTAGAATAGGCTAGCTATGTTGGAACAGGCTAGCTATGTTGGAACAATTCCTAGTAACCGGACGAGCATAGATTATCAAGTCTCAAGTCGACCATTGAACTAGAGGGACTTAGTTCATTGTATTTTTTTAGTTTTAGTAATCGTATATGTAATCAAGCCTTAGAAATCACTATTACAGCTTCCGCTATCGTGTAATGAACCAATCGTTGCAACCTGTATTTATTTATTAAGTAAATAAATTTGGGGGTGTGACAGATTGGTATCAGAGCAATAGTTTTAGCGAATTAGGTTTCCTTAGTGACACCTAGGCTCTAACCGGACACATTTAGGGACCAAGATTTCTAAGACTTGCCCCACACTAAGAACACCCAAGACTTGAGTATAGAAATTCGAACCGCTGCCGAACAACTTGTGTAGACTATTAGTGTATGGACACTAGGGTATCATTAGCTACACTAATACAATTACATGGCACATGTAATGAACACTTAAATACATACAACGTTTCTCAACAAAGTGTTACTGTTCGGATGACGAATTAAGGATAACGGGTACTCAGCACACTTTAAACCTAGAAGATTGATTTACTAGCCGAGCTTGGGCGACGACGGTATTAATCGCCAGTTACCGATCTTGGTATCACAACATGCTTAATCCGTACCAGAATCTGTACCTATACCTGCACCACAACTACTCCAGCCATGGAGGCAACTATCTTTCTAACGTATTTGCGGTAGAAATAATCTCCTTCATAAGTTGTCGGATCGGATGCCTAGACTTTCGCCATGAGATATGGCAGACAGGATTGCCCAGACAGAAGGGAATCCAAGGTGGATAAGCAGGACTAAATGGGAGAGAACTCCAAGGGCCAGGAGACCCAGACATACATCAGGATCATGTGGATCCATGCATATATACAGACTTAGAGCATGAGTTGCTCGACACTCATTTGAGGATCTCTGCCCAACACATAGTGCCTGACTTTCACCATACACATTTTATTTTAAGAGACACTAGTGGTGCCTCTCTACCATTAGCCTCATCCGACAACAACCATATTCGGCAGATTCATGAGTATTGGTACACATAATTAAGAGTAATCCGATAAAACAATACACACTCCTGCACAAGTGTGCAAACATGATCTAATGAACATTTCAAATCCCATTGATTTAAAAATTGGGGATAGAAGGAACACCACAGGGATCATGCAAAGTAAATTATCATTACGGGTGCACACGTAATCATAATTTACAGTGTCTTGCTGTCTAAGCTAATGAGCACCCATGTTCTCAGTCACTTGATTAAGGATTGGATCTTAACAAATCAGACTTCTCAGTTAGGTGCTCTCAAAGCAATCTCATAGTTTGGGAGGAACGAGAGAAATTCAAATTGAAATCAACCAATCTTTTGTGAATCCTGAACGGCGAAGGATTTCGCACATTCATTCTTTGAGATTCTACTTGTCGAGATAGCTTTAATTTAAGCATTGCCACAACCAACACTTACAATAATTGCATAATTATTGTGAGAGATTATAGCGTAATCTCAAGATCCATCACACCGTTCAGTCTCACAACTATTTGAAATTTATGTTAGGAGTGTTATGCCCTAACTTCGGTGATGGGGCAGAAAATTTGTTCTGGCCGACATACACATAACACCGATGGGGTATTGTGGAAGCTCGACATGAGACAAGTAGGTAATCTAAAATTTCAAAATATTGGTCAAACAGGGTTGCTCTCACAACCATTGACATTCAGTAAACCTTCAAGACCGACTATCCTCTCGGTGATGAATAAGCCGTGATTTATTCACAAGCGAATGCCAAAGAAACCTAGGTGTGGACTAACGACTATTGTCGCACTAACCGAAAAATGACATACAAAACTTTTAAAGGGGTCCCAAATGCGGAATTTCGTGCTAATCTCATTAGTTCATGATATGCATAAGGGGCGTAAGCTCAAGCTGTTCACAACAGATCACTGTTCACAACAGACCACTGTCCACAAGGATTAGTGAAGGATAATTTTATGCTCTTTTGTACCCGCACTTCCCCAAAGATCATATTGTTGAATGGATCCCAGATTTCAGCCTAGAGGAGAGGCGTGATCACATCTTTCGCTCCCAGTTTTCTAGAACTATGAAGCTCTAAGAGCATCTATTGTTAAGGAATGAACTCTTAACACAGGCTCAATAAGAGTATAAAGTTTTCGATGTTTAACACTCATTACCTCAATTTTATCCTTGTGCTAAGGATTTTGAGGCTATAACCTATATGAGTGGAATACGTAACAGTAAGTCACCAAAGTACCATTTAAACACTAAGGAGGTGCATACACACTGAATGACTTATAGTTGGCCATTGTAAAACTCATAAACCCTTTCTACCAACTTAATGGGTTGACAAACCCGTAGCCCATTTTGGGGAAAACACTAATTCTATGAGACCATTCTCACAGTCCCACTATTCATTCCCTCAGCTAGACGGAATATGAATATCCCAAACAAAGATAGAACTTTTTATGGCACACATACTTCGAGGGTATGGTAGCCAAGGCATGAGCTTACATATCAGGATGTTACAACCCGAATGCTAGTCTGTCGCGGGAAGATAGTGCAATTAACGGGTAAAGTGGTGATTAGACTCGACCTTCGCATGTAAGAGCTCCCAAGGAACATCAAATCTTAGCTCCATGAAGCCACATGGAGAGGAAAATTCTAGAAAACATGAAACCTGAAATAAGAGAAAAGTCTTAGTCCGGGAAAATGCTTTCGAAAAGCATAAGAGGGACAAACATAAAGTTTCACTTCCGTACTGTGTCAATACTACCCAATATTCAACTAAAACCTAGACACCTCGTCGAGTAATTCTTTCCTAAGATCTATAGAGATTTGCTTTTCTGACAAAGTGCGTAGACGAATAGAGGGTATGTGTCAACATACGCTCAAGATTCACAGGCACCATTCCTTTCATTACCAGGAATGAGCATCACATAACCCTACCATATTGAGGGTAATCAAATAAAGGGTTCTTGCACATTTAATATCGTTAGTCGAAGAAGTATCCGCTTTGCTTTCGAATACCTACTACCAAGTAAATGGAATCAAACAACTGAAGCCTAAGTTGGATGATACAGATAGAATTTGGGTACTAGGTATCGGTAGCCTATATGGGAGGTTATGGGTGAAGTCCATAAGCCTAAGTACTCCGTTCATCCAGAATCGAATAAAATGTATAAGGATCCCGAGGAACTCCATTATGTGGCCAAACATGAAGGGAGAAATTATCTATGTTGAAGGATACCCGACAATGAAGGTAGAATGTTAGGAATCACCTTGGTGATCACAACAACCTAAGATTCTTCAATGGAAGTGGGAACTGATTTCCATGAGTTTCATTACTAAGTTACCCAATACGTCGAGCGGGTATGACACTATATGGGTAATCATCGATCGTTTAACGAAATCAGCTCACTTTCTGTCCATCAAGGAAACAGATAAAAATGAGAAACTGGCAAGGCTATATATCAAGGAAATTGTGGTTAGGCATGGAGTGTCAATCTCAACTATCTCTGATAGAGACCAGATTCGTGTCAAGAATCTGGTGATCATTACAAGAAACCTTGGGCACACGCCTTTACATAAGCACGGCATATCACCTACAAACAGACGGTCAAAGTGAAAGGACCATTCAAAGATTAGAAGGTATGCCTCGTGCTTGTGTAATAGATTTCAGAAGAAATTAGGATACTCAGTTACCATTGGCTGAGTTTTCATATAATAACAGCTACCATACTAGCATTTAAACCATTCCATTTGAGGCTTGGTACGGTCGTAAATGTCGTTCACCGCTATGTTGGGCGGAGGTTGGCGACAAGCATTTAACTGGTCCTGAGGATATTCAAAAGTCCACCGATAAGATCTTCGAAATGAAAGATCGTCTGAAAGTCGTTCAAGATGGACAAAGGAGGTGTGCTAGTAATAGAAGAAAGCCATTAGAATTTCAAAAATGGGGACCGAGTTTTGTTAAAAGTCCTTTCTTGGAAAGGAATTGCCAGGTTTGGCAATCGTAACAAACATAACCATAAATAATGGAGACCGTTTGAAATACGGGCTAGAGTTGGTCTTGTAGCCTACAAGTTTAAGTTATCACGGGAACTACGCTACGGGAACTACGCAATGTACATGATACGTTTAATGTGTCAAATCTCAAGAAGTATTTGTCAGACGAAACGTTAATCATACTGTCTGGTGAGATTCACATAGGTGACAAACCACACCCTGTTAAGGAACCTAACTAAAAAGCTCAGGGAACAGGGCGTGACCATATTGAATTGGTTAAGGTACGTTAGAACTTGAAGTGTGACCCTGGGTATACATGGGAACACGAAGATCAAATGAAAACCAAGTACCAGTCCTTGTTCACAAATACACCAATTCAAGGTAACATCAACTGAATTTCGGTACGAAATTCTCTTTAACATGGGGAGAATGTGACACCCAATAGTACATGTCAATACCCATAGTCATATTTGCACATTCCAATTTTATATTTCCTGAAATATTATCTTTGACTAAGGGTTGTCATGAGTCTAGCATAGAAACACAAGTTACGATTTTAGTAATTTTAAGAATTACTAAGTCATAAACATTTATAACGTTCAATGTATGGTCATTGGTGATTATTGAACAATGTACAAATAAAGTCTAGAAACACGTTTTGATTTAAAAACATATATATTGGTGATAATAATAATCCACATGAATTGATATGAAGATAATTAATTCACGCAATCCATGATTTATCTTTATATTTGGACATGCATAAAAACAGCAAAATCATTATCTATGACGGACTACCACTAGTTAATTGTCTAGACTAGTGGGAAAACTGCACAAAATATATATAAAGTTCCTACACGAGGTATTATATCATGGGAGCACCTGTCGGGTTTACACTAACTAGAACCTATCTAACTAGGACTTAGGATGCAACTAACGATGTGACAACACCCAAACCCCACCCATCATCACCACCAAACCTATCTTGCTCCATCTCTTGTGTCATAACATACCATACTCATTCAACCAACATGTCAAGCCAAGGTCTAGTCCATCAAGTCCATCCATGCCTTGCAATAATGATGGAAGGTCCAACATTCCAACTCTCTTTTCCGTCTCTCTCTCTCTGTATATATATATATATATATATATATATATATATATATATATATATATATATATATATATATATATATATATATATACAGGATACACACACCATACACTTCAACCCTTTGTCTAAATAAATCTCCATAAGAGAAAGGCACTTCAAACCAGCCATTTATAGCAGGTTAAACACCTTCATTTGACCATCCAAAACATCCCACAAATACCTCTATCTCTTTCTCTTGTCTCGGCCAGCAAGACCACCCATAACCGCCATCACTTCGCAACCCTTGGACCATCATTTCAGCCCTTAAAAATGTCCCTTTGATAAGTGGTTTCAAGGTTCATTCAAGGCCCAAAAATTCCCTCCTTTCCTTCCCTTGTTTACGATTCTAATCAACCCCAAAAACCGAAAGAATACCAAAATCCTGTAACTCAGTTTCTACCAGATTTTTAGCCAACTTTGCAAGACCATATCTCCTTCGTTCCTTGGCCAAATCGGTCCATTCTTCTTCTAGAATGAAGATCCAAGTTAAGAAGGAAGAACCCAAGTGGAATCACTCGAATCCATGGAGTATTCGACCTCCAAACAGTCGGCGCAAGAAGGCTGCTCAGTTCAGGTCGAATCTGGACACCTCTTTTCATTTTCCTGTTTTGAGGTACCTACACAACTCCAAATCTAGTAATACTTTTTCATCTCCTCTGGTTTCAATAAAATTGATTTTAGAAGAAAACCCCAAGTCATTTGGTCTTCTAAAACCATCTAAAAGTCTACTCGGAGTACGCCTAAAATCTGAGTTTTCAAGAACAAAATAAAACATAAAAGTCTTGATGAGTTTTGGCTTTATTTCTTCATGAGTCATGTTTGAATACATATATTTATACACGTACATTTTAATACATAAAATACCAAACTAGAAGGACCATGGACAAGAGAAGGACACATCAAATATAAACTACATATATATATACTATCACATAAAATAACACTTGGATGATGGTGTTCTTCATAAACCCTTCATTCCATTCATGTGTTATGTTGAAGGATACATGTTCATGAAGTTATATGATCATGTGTGACTTACCCGGCAAGACCCGAGGTAGTGTCCTATGATTCAAGAAGACATACGAATGATTATCATCAACATATGAACGTGAAAGGTGTTACTAAAAATATATGTTTACGGATAAAATTTGTGATATATATATGTGTGTTGGTATACGATTTTGGTTAAATCATGGAAATGTTCTAGGAATTAAAGATTAGTATCCTAATATGAACATTTGATATATGTAGATGGAACATATGAAGAGATTCGGTTAAAAATAAATAATCACATGACATCGTGGAACATAAGTGAATATATTTTAAGTTGTTACAAAAATAATATTTATTTTTGATACACTTAATAAGTCACCAATAGGGAAACATATTATTTTCTCGGAAAATATGTAAGCGTCTAGACTGGAATAATAATCACCAATGAGTCGTAAATAAAAACACTAATTTTACTAAACAAAGGCGTACTTAACGGGATTCGTTAAGTCGGACAACTTACGTATAAGACGGGTAGTCTTAACACATTTGTACCCTTGTGTGATTAGGGTACGGATAGACAGGAACTATTAGCACAAGGTTATTTGCTAGGATTTCATCAGACACAAGGTGAGTTCACGGCCCCCTTTTGCTTTTAAAGTTTTGTAAACTGCGGAGGAGAAACATACTTACATTAAGTATTACAGTATTGTTTAATATATGTCGAAACATTGTTGTTTTATACAATTGGGAAAGCATTGTAAACATTTTTATATGATAACAAGGAAACAAGACACTAACACTATGTCATACATGGTGAACAATATAGCGCTTAAAGTCTCCGGAATAAAAACTTAGTAACCATTAGCTATGGACTTAGCCCGAGATTCTATGGATAGTACTATTGGGAGTGACGCTCCCGGTCATGGTTAGTCGCGCTAACCAGGGGTCCAAATGGCCGAATGACCACATATTATCTTACTCGCAGAAAGGCGAGGAGGGGCATTAACTTGTTGGGGTTTGGTTACGGTTTCATGTATAGACATAGGTATTTGTAAGCCTAGCTAGCTTACGAATGGATCAATAACACTTGTTTCGTTTATCATATGCGTTTAGAATTATTTGTACTTATTTATGACGGTAATGTCATGGGCAATGTTTTCGGGTAAAACTACTTATCTTATGACGGTTAAGTCATGGACATGTTTTCAAAGGAAAACTACTTATTTTATGACGGTTAAGTCATGGATACGTTTTCGGGTAAAACTACTTATCTTATGACGGTTAAGTTATAGACATGTTTTCAAAGGAAAACTACTCATTTTATGACGGTTAAGTCATGTACATGTTTTCAAAGGAAAACTACATATTTTATGATGGTTAAGTCATGGACATGTTTTCAAAGAAAAACTACTTATTTTATGACGGTTAAGTCATGGATACGTTTTCGGGTAAAACTACTTATCTTATGACGGTTAAGTTATAGACATGTTTTCAAAGGAAAACTACTCATTTTATGACGGTTAAGTCATGTACATGTTTTCAAAGGAAAACTACATATTTTATGACGGTTAAGTCATCGACATGTTTTCAAAGGAAAACTACTTATTTTATGACGGTTAAGTCATGGATACGTTTTAGAGTGAAAACTACTTATCTTATGACGATTAAGTCATGGGCATGTTTTCAAAGGAAAACTACTTATTTTATGACGATTATGTCATGGACATGTTCTCAAAGGAAAACTACTTATTTTATGACGGTTAAGTCATGGACATGTTTTTAAAGGAAAACTACTTATTTTATGACGGTTAAGTCATTTATACGTTCTCGGGGAAAACTAACTGTACTAAATTAACAAATTTTGTGAACTCACCAACCTTTGTGTTGACACTTTCAAGTATGTTTCTCAGGTAACCTTTAGCCATGGAGCGGTTGGAATAGGCTAGCTATGTTGGAACAATTCCTAGTAACCAGACGGGCATAGATTATCAAGTCTCAAGTCGGCCATTGAACTAGAGGGACTTAGATCATTGTATTTATTTAGTTTTAGTAATCGTATATGTAATAAAGTCTTAGAAATCACTATTACAGCTTCCGCTATCATGTAATGAACCAATCGTTGCAACCTGTATTTATTTACTAAGTAAATAAATTTGTGGGTGTGACAATTATATTATTAGAAAATATATTACAATGAAACAAAAGATAGAACATAAGATTTTAATCTTTCATCAGCTCTTTTCCGAGGATCATCAGGTTTTCTCCATCTTCGTACACATGTTGTCCATAAAATTGTGTCCTTTCCTTGTCCGTGATTTTATCCTGTGTTACCTCGTCCGTTTGTCGCAACAAACGTTCTAAACACGCAATGGGAGAAGAAGGCACACTGTGCTCATAATCAAATTTAGGTGGGGGCTCACGGAGTCCCGCCATGATATCATTATAAGCATTTTGATACTCCGGAGGAGCTTGAAAGTAATCCTCAAAAGGACCATGGTAAACAGGTTCCGTATATATATATATATGGATCATATAAAACGAGAGATTCAGAGTTAACAGGATTAGATTCTTCTTCAGAAGGATTTTCTTCTACAAACACGTTCTGACTTGGCTAGACTCAGCCTCGTCATTTCCTTGGAGTGGTAAAGCATTGGTATTCCAATTGCTGAAATCGGATCCAGCTTCCATTCATTGACTCGAAGTATCATAGGATTGTGATTGATACTCGGGGATAGGGTCATCGGAAATGATAGCAAATGGATTATTATAATAGGGAGAAGAGATGGGATTCATTTGAGAACCCAACGGGTGATATTCGGGAGATTCTTGTTTAATTGGTCGATTAGGATCATAATAAGTAGGAACAGAGTTATCTCCAGATATCCTGCAACTTAAAGTATTTAGTATTTATTCTATCCTTAATGTTGGTCAAAACTTAGATACTAAGGCCAGTATCTTTATCTTGACTAAAGTTCTACAAGGATGGTTATCTTCCCAGAGTAGTACCTCCAACAGAGACGTTCCCAGGAAAGAATGACGGGTCTAGGAGAGATATATACACCACTCTTTCCTTAGACAGAACATTCCGTTTGTTAAATAACTACATACCGGTCAGAAGGTTACCTTATTTGTTTATCTTAACTTGAGGCATTTTATAAACTTACAGTTAAAGCTTAGATAATAGGTCCAAGTATCTAATTCGCTAAAACATGCGGCTCTGATACCAACCTGTCACACACCGCCTCAGGTACCCACTGGACGCGTGTGAGCTCTATTGGTACCTGTTTTGATTTCAGAGTTTTTATAAAATACAGCGAAAATCTTTTCATAAGGATCGTTTCATCATTATCTCAACCTAGAGAGTTGCTTTTGTAAATATCAAGACCTAGTGGAAAAACAAAAGTCTTGTATTTTATAAACACTGAGATTTAAATACACTTTTTATATTGATTACAAACAGTGTTTGAAATCAAGTACATTTCTTATCTTATAGACAAGTTCTTAGCCACCAGGAGTTAGTACTATCCAAGGCTGATCAGTTCCTTGGTCCTACTCCTCATTTCTCTTTTCAGGATTATCTATGCATGATGCCTGAGAATCCAACATGCAATGTGTCCCGTATACTTTCATTTCATAGGCCATATCTTTGTCTGCCTCTAATCCCTTTCTTTTGTATTTTTGTTAATTACCTAAAAACATTTTAAAAATGAAACGTCAGCTCGAATGCCGGTGAATACAATTATCTTGACATTAAAATTATTTGGCACAAACAAGTATTAATTTCATGATCACAACTTTATGTTCGGTCTACACATTCAGCATGCCCTTATCTCCTGATCATATGCACCACTGTATACACAAGTATCTTGCCTTATAACAATGGCCAGCTCTACACCTCTGAAATTGTTATAAGGGAAGTACCGGCCGTAATCCAGGACTTTCACCCCCGTGTATCCCTTGCAAGTTTTACGTATACCTATGGCCTGAATGCTTTGTTCGTAGAAGAACGTTATGCATTATTCCCTTAACCTTTATTTGGCCATTTTCGTAAACGTAAATGTTTGACTCCAGTTTTGAAATAGACAAAATTATTCACCTTGATAATGTATTAGGAAAGTAACCGGGAATGAGCCTTTAAGTTGGAAATTATAGCTCTAACTTCCTAGCTTGGTTTCTCTAGCGTTTCCGCACTTCTACAAGCGTTTTCTTCTTGAAACGAGCACTACAACGAGTGGGACTTGGACCGGGATCGTCGGGAACAGCCTAGGGATGCTCTGGACTGGAATTTAGAAGTAGAGGATGAGTTTAATATGAGAAAACCGAGTGAATTCGATCATTTATTTGTAGGCTGGAAATCCAGTATGTAGCGTACCCCTATACAGGCGGGTGGCGGTCCACCACCGCCCTTGCATGCGTCAGCCCTAGATGTCAATCACCGATTGGACCGTTCATAGTTTTGTGGCTAGCAAACCGCTACCTTGGGGCGTAACGGTCCGCCAACATGCTACGTTGCAGATTCTTAATGAATTTCGGCTGGCGGACCGTTACCACCTGGCGTGGCGGTTCGCCACGAGTACACGCGTCAAAAATCATGCCTATTAGTCATTGGACACGTGTCGCTCGTGAATTGTTTGGTTAATGATCAAGTAGCAGACCATTACCCATAGGGTGGTGGTCCGCCACCAAAGCATATGATGGTGGGATTCCTTAGCGGACCTCTACCGCATGATTTCACCCGTAGCGGACCATTAGGCTTAACCTTAGCGGTCCGCAAGGTCTAAAATTTCATATTTTTCACTATTGAACCCTAGGCTTTGTTACTTTAGTTACATAAGTCCTTTCTAAGTTCTAACCTTGGTATTTCTCGAACATTTTCATGACAGGTGTTACATCAGACATAGAAATCAGGGATGTCATAAGTTTGTTCGAATAACATGGCATAATCAATCCAACAAAACTTCAAGTGTTGTGCCCCTTGGCCCTTCGGCTCCACTAGAAAGTGGTGCCCTACACGGGAGTTACGGTTCAGGTTCAGTTTCAGGTCAAATGAACCCTGACATTTACTCTAACCAAATCAAGTGGTTGGACATTTAGCTAGATGTGCAAATGGAAAACAGATACTTATCTTGCTTGGTCTTCCACTCGATTGTCCGCCTTTCATATAATTTATGTTCTATTTTTCTGTAAGTAGCAAGACTAGGAACTGATGGGATGACAATATTTTTCTACAAGCATCTGCTTCTGCCCCAACTGTTGTTGACCAAAACCCCAATTTTGTAGGGACAATGTTGGTGAAAGATCTTTCACAGAACTATGAAAATCAATCAAATCAAGAACAAACAGTGAGTTATGTGCCCAGATTTAATGGCGGATCGTATGTGATAACGAAATCGAAAAAGAGGGGTGACCTTTGGTAGATAACGGGGATGATTTTGAGGCAGCAGCCGATTTTCTAGCCAGAGAAGGTGGGGTGGTACGGGGGTTTAGGGGTTGTACGAGAATGGTAGTGATGAGGTGGGAGACATTTAATATTTTTTTAATTTTTGTTTCAAAAAGAAGTGAGCCCCACTTGTTTTTTATCTTATCATTTTATTTTTGTTTTTTAATATTAAAGGTAAAAAACATTTTACACAAACTTAACAGACAAACTTAACGTCCATCCATTCTAGAAACCACCCGTGTTATATTTTGACAAATCTGTGGACTCTCAATGTAATTTTTTAAGTTTAGGGATCATATTTGAAATTTGTGCAAACTACAGGAACCATCCATGTAATTAACTCTTTACAATATTTAGACAGAGTTTAAAGAAAAAAAAATAGCTACCTACCTATTTGTAACATTAGAGCTTATATTTTATTTTTTATTAACTTTTAGAACGGCTAACTTACACTAAACCTATAATTTTTTAACCTTCAACCACTTAAAAGAGAAACATCTTATACACCATCTTATACTAGTAAACCGCATGCCCTTTGGTTAGAGCTTTTAAATGTTTGAAGAAGACTGTAGCTAAATATTTAATTATATGTTTATTACTCTAATCTTTTTATTTTAATAACACATCATCTTAATGTTTTTTTAACCATTTCTATGTGTGACTTGAAATTCAATTTATGTAAAAGTATTTTGACAGATATTAAAACTTTAAAAACCACAATTGTATTGTTCTTTTTGTTTATTTAAGGTTTCCAGCTACTTTAGAACTCAGGTTCTATTAGGTAATAGATTTTTGTTTATCGTCTCTCTTCTATTAAATAATCATCTCTTATATTAAATAACCAAGTTAGAATCTCGTGTATTACACAGGTTGAATAAATGTAATGTTATATACTAAGTAATAAAAAAATTATATCTTTAAAAGCCCGTGTATTACACGAGTTGAATAAAATATAATGTAATATTTTAACATACACACTTGTTAAAATAGAACAATGTGAATATGTAAATACATGATTAACGAGTTTTTATTTGGATCTTACATGACTATAAAAATGTTTGCAAATTGTAGAATTCATAAAAATATGATAGAACAATTTAATTGATAATAAACACAGTTTTAAATTAATTTAAAAATTTGTATATAAAAATTGAAAAAAATAATTAATTTAGTTGACTCAAATAGTGGAGTTGATTATTAATAGAAGAGAGACGCGAGAAATGATAATGTGGAGACCTAGAAATGTGACAAGTGTCTCTCCCAAAACCATGATTTATTAGTATGTATATATAATGATTTTAAATAATTAAATGTTTAAAATTTATTTTAATATTTTATTAAAACTTGCTAAATCATAAGAATATTTCAATTATATTTTATCTTAAAATATAATTTTATAATTCTTAAATTTTCATTATTTGTTATTTATAATTCTTAAATCTTTATTATTTCTTATTTCACCAATGGCTGATGACATTGAACATAGAAATCTTTATAGAAACCGTTGGTTTACAAAAAAGTTGGATTTATTCAACTCGTATAATACATGTGTTTCTAACCTAGTTAACTTATATTTACAAATCACATTAATAGCATTTTTATAATTGATCCCTTATGTGTCAAACTAGTTAAAACAAATTTCCTAGAATTAGCAACCTAATTTCACCATTATCCCTCAAAGCAAGAAAAGAAGTTATATTCTATATTTATTTAAGCTTTTTAGTACCCAACTCCATGTAATACATAGGTATGATCAAAAGTATCATTTTGTAGAATTATCTAATTTCTATTATAAATATCAGTTACACATTATAGAAATATATAATTTCTATTATACAACCCCGTATAACACACGGGTCTATAACCTAGTATTCTATACATACATATCGGCTCATGCCACCAATTAGGATGCTTGCGATAAACATCAAAATGTCTTGGTCGATATGAGTCGTATCATTCGATCTCGTCATCACCATCTCACATTGCCATGTGAATCCGATGAAAGTAAAAGCATTTAAGATGATATGGATGTCTATATATCTATGAAACTCAATACGTTTAATTAGACTTTTTGGAGACTTTTGGGAGAATATTAATCAGGAGAATTTATTATTTTCTTATGCTTCTACAAGATGTAAAGTTCAAACAAAATTTTTTTTTATTAATTATTAAAAATTTACAAACTTCACGAAAATCACTCCTATTAATCAGCAGTTGATAAAAGGAATCTAACCTTTTAATATTCTCAATCTTCACCACATGACTTTTCTAGTTAGTTGACGAATCTTACTTTTATTTTAATGTGGTTTGAGCAAATTACATGTTTGGCTCTTAGGTTTTAAAATTACAAATTTAACCCAAACTTTTGATACATGATTGAACATTTAGCCCCTGGTGTTAAAATCAGTTAGTTTTAACCGAAAGTTAGCTCATGTGCCATTCATGTGACTTACGATTGCAAACTTAATCTTAAAAATGAGTTAAAATCAGTAAAAATTAGTAAAATCAGTAAAAAAAATTATTGATTTTTACTGATTTTTTATGAATTTTTACAGATTTTTTATTTTTTTTTAATGTTTTTTTTTTCAGATTTTAACTCATTTTTAGGGTTAATTTTGCAATCGTAATTCACGTGAATGGTACATGAGCCAACTTTCCGTTAAAAACTAACTGGTCTTAAAATCAGGAACTAAATGAGCAACCAGATCTCATAAGTTTGAGCTAAATTTATAATTTTTAAAACCTATAGGTCAAACATGTAATTTGATCAAACCACAGGAGCCATTTATGCAATTAACTCTTTATTTTGTGTTTATCTAAGTGAATTTATATTGAGAATAGTTAATTTCTGTTTTCATCCCTAACGTTTGTAAAATCTAACCATTTGAGTACCAAAATTTATTCTCTCTTAAGTCATGCCCTCAGGTTTCAAAATCATAACGGTTTTCGTGCATTTTTTTAACGAAGTTAAATTTAGCTGTTAAATTTTTCCAAAATGATCAAAACAACCACACGGACTAAAATGGTTAAAAATACCTTTATTTTAACCATTCTTTTTTTTTAAATTGTTCGTTTTAAAAAACGAACGTTTTTACAATGAACGATATAAAAAAACGAACTGTTTAAAAAAAACGAATGATTTTAGAAAATAATAATAAAAACCTTTTTCTTAAAATATACAAATAAAAAATTTATAGTTAAATACGGTTTTAGTGTTAGGGTATCACACAACACGCAACACACGCTAAAATGAATAAACGACATGAAAGATTTATAGTGTTTCAGTCGGTATGACCTACATCCACTTACTGCAACTAGGGTGTTTATTATATTTAGGTGCTCAAAGAATTACAAGACTATTACATCATATATATAGAGACTAGTCTAGGGTTAATAGCTTAACCAACAAGTTAAGCCCATATGGGGCCCAGCCCGAAAGGGCCGGCTGACCCTGAAAGCCTTCATACTCTACAATCCCCCACTTGGAGGCTTTGATAAACTTCAAACTGTCTCCGTCTTCTTTGTAGTCTTGTAACTTCTCTACCTCTAACAGCAGCGCCTTCTCATCATTATTCCTGAAGGCCAGTTGAAGCTATACATAGCTTCAACTTCTCTAGGTCGCCACCTTAGTAAGCATATCCGCGGGATTCTCCGTTCCTTTAATCTTTTCAAGCTTCAATGTACCATCACTGATCAAACCTCTGATGAAGTGATACCTAAGCTGAATGTGTTTCGTTTTTCCATGAAACACAGGATTCTTCCCCAGATGAATAGCGCTTTGATTATCACAAAACAATGAACTATCTGGCTGTTTCTTCCCAAGTTCTTCCAGAAAATTCTTCAACCAAATCAACTCTTTACTGGCTTTAGCACAAGCCATATACTCAGCTTCAGTAGTTGAAAGAGCAACGCTCTTCTGTAATCTGGACATCCAACTAACCGCAGTTCCTCCCACTGAAAAAACAAACCCGATTGTGCTTTTATAAGAATCCTTGCATCCCCCAAGGTCTGCATCTGTATAGCCCCTTAGAACAATATCTTTTCTTGAGAACCGTAACCCCATCTTCAAAGTGCCTTTCAAATATCTTAGCAGCCATTTGACTGCCTCCCGGTGTTCTTTTCCTGGTTTAGACATATAACGACTGACTACCCCCACGGCCTGTGCTATGTCTGGCCTCGTGCACACCATGGCGTACATAAGGCTTCCCACAGCTGATGCGGAAGGAACCTTAGTCATTTCGGCTATGTCTTCTTCGGTTTTTGGTGACTGGTCTTTTGAAAGCTTAAACTGACTTCCTAGTGGAGTGCTTCGGGACTTGGCATCTTTCATTTTGAATTTCTCTAACACTTTCCCAATGTACTTTTCTTGAGATAGTGTCAGAGATCCGTCTTTGTTCCTGGAGATACTCATTCCGAGTATCTGTTTGGCAGCACCCAGATCTTTCATTTCAAATTCTTCTGTCATTTGCTTCTTCAATTTTTTTTATCTTTTTCATGTCAGAACCTGCAATTAACATATCATCCACATATAAAAGGAGGATGATGTAGGACTTTTCGAACTTCTTGATGTAACAGCAGTGATCCATCTCACATTTCTTGTATCCGTATCTACCCATGAAGTTGTCAAACTTCAAGTACCATTGCCTCGGAGCTTGTTTCAACCCATACAAACTCTTCTTTAGTCTACATACCATGTTTTCTTTTCCTTTAACCTGAAACCCTTCAGGTTGAGCCATGTAAATATCTTCATTCAAATCCCCATGTAGAAAAGCTGTCTTCACATCTAGCTGCTCAAGATGAAGACTCTCGGCAGCAACAATACTTAGGACCAACCTGATAGTAGTCATCTTCACAACCGGAGAGAAGATTTCATTGTAATCAACCCCCGGTTTCTGTTGAAACCCCTTAACTACCAATCTAGCCTTGTAACGCTTAGAACCATCGTATTCATCTTTGACCCTGTACACCCATTTGTTGTGCAATGCCTTCTTACCGGGGGGAAGCTTTGTCAGCTCCCACGTTCTGTTCTTCTCCAAAGATTTCATTTCATCCTTCATTGCTATCTCCCACTGCAATGAATCTTTCAGACGAATGGCTTCTGTGTAGCATTGCGGTTCTCCGTTAAAATTAGCAGATGGAGAATATCTCTCAGGCGGTGCAGCAACTCTAGTAGATCTCCTGACCCACTTAGTCTCAGGAGGAACGGGGAGCGGTAGCTGGTGATGGTTCTTCAATTTCTTTATCAGAACTGTCACTGTCGGTTGAATCATCAACCTCTGAGCTCCCACTGTCTTGAATATCTGTTGGAGTTTCAATATCACCTGTATTCTCGGTCTCAGTATAAACAACGATGTATTCTTTCTGAACTTCTGGTTTTGTTGCATTCTTGTCTTTGTATAACTATGTTTCATTGAACGTGACATTTTTACTTCTGATTACCTTCCTACTTTCAGAATCCTAAAGTTGGTAACCCATCTTGTCTAATCCGTAGCCAATGAACGTACACTTTTTGGCCTTTGGATCCAATTTATCCCTGTCACTCAATAAACGGTAAGCAGAACAACCAAATACCTTCAGATGTTTGAGACTAACCTCCTTTCCTTTCCACAATTCCTCTGGTATTTTGAAACCGAAAGGAACAGACGGTCCACGATTAATTAGATAAGCCGCAGTGTTAACTGCATCGGCCCAGAACATTTTGGGGAGCCCTGCGTTTAACCTCATGCTCCTCGCCCTTTCATTAAGTGTTCTGTTCATCCGTTCTGCAACTCCATTTTGCTGAGGAGTTCCTGGGACTGTCTTGATCATCTTGATTCCCTGATCAGCACAATAATCAGTGAATTCTTTGCTGATGTATTCCCCACCATTGTCCGACTTCAGGCATTTGACCTTCAAATCAGTTTCATTTTCAACAGCAATTTTCCATTTCTTAAAGGTATCAAAAACTTCAAATTTATTTTTGAAGAAATAAACCCATACCTTTCGAGTTGCGTCATCAATGAATGTCACATAGTAGGAAGATCCTCCTACCGATTGGACTGAAGTGGGTCCATAAACATCCGAATGAATAAGCTCCAGTTTCTGAGCTTTTGGTGCATGAGTTGTCTTCAAGAATGTGACTTTCTTCTGTTTACCGAGAACGCATGGTTCGCAGAATCCGGTTTCAACTTTCTTTAAATCTGGAAACTTCCCTTTCTCGGCCAACATTTTCAATCCTTTATCACTCATATGTCCGAGTCGCTGGTGCCATAAATTAGATGGACTCGGACCTGAATTCATGGCATTAACACCATCGGCGGCTACCTCCACCATGTACAGTGTCCCCTTCTTCTTTCCACGTGCAATCACGAGATTGCCCTTGATAACCTTCCATTGACCATCCCCGAAGAAAACCCTATGACCTTGGTCATCCAGCTGACCAACTGAAATTAATTTCCTCTTCAAGTTGGGAATTACTCTGACATCTTTCAATGTCCAAGTGGTTTCGAGTGTGGTTTTTAGATCAACATCACCAATCCCTGCAATGTCAAGTGTCTTATCATTAGCCAAACGAACTTTACCAAAGTTATCTGTTTATAGATTCTTCACAAGTTCTGGGCAAGGGACGGCATGAAAAGAAGCTCCTGAATCCATGATCCAGGACTCGATAGTGTTTTCAACGCAGCAAATAAGAGCATCATCTTCTACTTCCTCTTCTTCTTCATCGGTTGTTACGTTGTTCACCTCTTTATTGTTTTTTGCAACGACTGGTTTAGGACACTGGCTCCTAAAATGACCCTTTTCTTTGCAATTCCAACATTCAATGTTAGCCCTTGGTTTTGACTGACCTCTCTTTCTGGATTTGGACCTACCCCTGTTATTGCCCCTTTCAAGTCTTCTCCCACTTCCTTCAGTATGTAGAATAGAACTAGAAGTTTCTCCAGCATTTTTCCTACGCACGTCTTCATTTAGAATCAAATCTCGCATCCCCTTGAATGTGAGTTTGGTAGTTCCAGATGAACTACTGACAGCTGTAACAGTACCTGACCAGCTTTCGGGCAAAGAAGACAATAGAAGGAGAGCTTGTACCTCATCTTCAAAGTTAATATCAACAGATTCTAACCGAGTTAAAATAGAATTGTAATCATTAATATGGGCAGAAACAGACAAACCTTCTCTCAACTTGGTGTTAACCAATTGCCTGATGAGAAATACCTTATTAACGGAAGAGGGCTTCTCATACATGTCAGCCAGGGCTTTTAACAAACCTGAAGTGGTCTTTTCTTTGACTATGTTGTAGGCCACATTCCTTGACAAAGACAACCTTACTACTCCCAAGGCTTGTGTAGGATCGTGAAATTACAAGATGGTTATATTCTTAGTTGAAATTGGCAGAAACAATAACAACTACACAAATGTAATCGAACAGACAGAAAGAATACTAGTAAGATCACTGTTGTATTAAGCTTAGTGAATAAACAATTACAAATGAAAACTCTGCGATTAAGCACAAAAAGCACACTTACAATGAAGTGTTTACACAGTATTTATACTAACTTAGAATCAAGACAGACCCTTGATTCTAAGGGTCAGATCGAACACAGACCGTTGATCGTTTATCCAAAAGCTAATAATACACGTTAAAGCTAAACTAGCTAACTTTATTGAAGCGTCTTCTTTATGCATCATTGCTTGCATGTCTGGAGAATAGCATTGCTGAGTTTCATTGGTTATGCCATTGAGGTTCCTTCTGCTTTGAGTGTGTCAGTTGCTTTTGTAGAAAGTTTTCAGTGACGCTTGGCATGGATAGTTAGCTGCAACGATTTGTCTTTAAGGCACAAGGCTGTCAGCAGCAAAGATGTTGATCAGCAGCAAGATGTAACCATCCAGAGCTGCTGATGATTTTCCTGTCAGCAGCATCAAGTGTTGATGCTGCTGAGAAGCTTGTCCGCAGCAACTTTGGTCTTCAGCAGATAAGGCTATCCGCAGCAGATTTTTTCTTCAGCATGAGAACAAGTATCCGCAGCAGATAAGCTTGTCCGTAACAGATTGTTGGTCAGCAGCAAACTCTGAGATCAGCAGCATTTGTACTTAGAGAATTTTGTAGCCATCAGTCTTTGATTCTACAAACTCCCCCTAGACTGATGGTACCAAAATTCTCTTATTGCCTTTGTTACTGAAGCTTTTGCACATTTCTGACTACCCTTTCAACCAAAGGGAAAGGCTTCGAAAACAGTTATCTTGTACTTTGAAATACAGCCTGCAGTCGTCAAAGCTGTCTGAGTCTTTCTCCATCGGGACCATCTCCCCCTTTTTGGTTTCATTAGTGGACAAATGTGCATTAGTTGGGTGCCCACTGATACAAAGGAGGGAGTAAGAAAAGTTGGGCATTGATGTGCCTCTATCATATTCACCCTGGCCGTCAATTCCAAGATATGAAGTTTCAGTCTGTCCTCAGTATCAGCTGGGATTGCTGATCTGTCACCCGGGGTACTCTGTATGTTCAGCATTATAGATAACAATTGAACGTTGACCCCTGGAAACTTTTTGGAAACAGTTCTCAGTATCATGTGCCTGGAACACCCACTGTCTACCACCCAAGTGTTATTCTTGTGACCTGGCTGTCCCTGCACATGATATGTTTCTAATTTGTAGAAGGAACCCAAGAGTCTGCAGACTTGAAAAAGATGGTTGTTAGTTTATCCTTTTCAGTATGTTTGCAGTCAATGGAACCAATGACAGTGCTTGAAGATGATTTGGCTTTCCATTGCCTTATTGGTGTTTTTCTAGTTTTCCTCACACTATCAGCAGCAGATTTTGCTACTGATGTTTCTGGCTTGTTGACAGTAGATCCTGCTGCTGACAGCTTTGTTGAAGTGTCAGCATTCTTTGCTACTGTAGGCTTTGCCTTGGATTTTGCCTTATCAGCAGTGGGCACTTTTGCTGCTGATGTTTTTGCCTTATCAGCAGCAGATTTTGCTGCGGAGGATTTTAGCTTATCAGCAGTAGACTTGGTTGCTGCTGAAAGCTTCTGCTTTGTTTTCTTGGGCTGAACTGGACTAACAACCGGTGTATGCTGATCTTTCTTTACCCTTTGTCTTTGAGGAGCTTGATGAAGGATCTGGTTGAATGGGTCAAACTTACAGTTTGCAGCAAAGTGGTCTGATTCACCACAAATGATGCAAGTTTGTTGAGATCTAGGTAGCTTCACTCTTGAGGGAGATAGAGACCTTTTGAACTTTGTTGCTTTGTCTTCGTAGCTTCTTACCTTCTTAATTTTGTTAGTCTTTTCAAAGGCATGCTGCTTTGAATGTCTTTGATATTCCAGGTAATGAAAGCAGGTGCTGGCAGTGTGGTTATATCTGCCACACACAAAGCATGATTTTGCTAGTTTGTCTTTTGAAAGGTAGACATAGTCCTTTCTTTGGAACAGATCCTTGAAGTTCCATTGTTGAGCTTTGTTATGTTCAAAGGTGGCTTCTTCTAGGGTCCTTTGAACATATGGAACTTTTTCTCCAGGCTTATAACATACATCAGATACCTTTCTATTTGTGATTGGCATGAACTGAGGCTTGGGGTTTGTGGGTTCTGATGTCTGTCCCTTTTCTAGCTTTCTTCCATCTGGAGGATAGCTGATCTTGATCTGTTTGAATGGTACAGGGGCTATAACAGCTGGAAGAACAGCAGGAACTGCAACTCTATTCAGAACAACTTCAGATGGGACTGCACTGGTTTCATCATGGTCTGAGTGAGTTGACTCAGATTCCGATGAGGTAGTGTAGTCTTCGATGAGAGGTTCATCCGTTGAAGGATCAAGGTTTCGGTTTGCAGTGTCAAGATTTTCAACATTGAAGCTTCGTTCGTATATGGCAATAAGTATTTTCAACCTTTTTGAACTCAGATTTCATCTGATGAAACTCTTCATTTTGATCTATGAGGTTTTGGTTGTGCTTTCTATAACCCAAAACTTTATCAATACAGGCTTGAGAGCAAAGATGTTCAAATACCTGAGGTGGTATCTCTGTAGTGTCTGCCATTAGAGCTTGATTGTTGACGGGCAGTTCTTCATATTGAACGCTCCAGTCGAACTCTCCAGAATGGATGATGATGGGAGGATAGTAGTTACTTGAACTAGGACCCGAGTGCTCAGAATGGAGGGCAGAGGAGGTGGTGGTGGATGTTGAGGCTGTTTGGTAGCTTGAGCTTCTTTCTTTTGCCTGAATCATCTCTAGCTCATAGGTTTTTAGCATACAGAAGAGCTCAGTCATTTGGAGAGTCTTCAGATTCTCAGTTCTTCTAATGGACACCGTGTAGAGTGTCCAGCAGCTAGGTAAAGACCTGATGAACTTTTTGAGAATATCTTCATTCTCTAGCTTCACCTTTGAGCACTGCAGCTCCCCTACAAGATAGGTAAATCTATTGTATGAAATAGTTAGAGACTCACCTTCCTTCCAGACGAAGTTTTCATACTGCTGCTTCAGGATGTCTTCAAGCCCGTTGCTTTGTGCCATTTTTGTTCTTGGTGACTTTTTAAAGGAGAGGGAGTTTAGAATAGAACCAGAAGTGATTAAACAAGTATGAGTTTGTTTAATCTAAGCCAAAGCTCTGATACCACTTGTAGGATCGTGAAATTACAAGATGGTTATATTCTTAGTTGAAATTGGCGGAAACAATAACAACTACACAAATGTAATCGAACAGACAGAAAGAATACTAGTAAGATCACTGTTGTATTAAGCTTAGTGAATAAACGATTACAAATGAAAACTCTGCGATTAAGCACAAAAAGCACACTTACAATGAAGTGTTTACACAGTATTTATACTAACTTAGAATCAAGACAGACCCTTGATTCTAAGGGTCAGATCGAACACAGACCGTTGATCGTTTATCCAAAAGCTAATAATACACGTTAAAGCTAAACTAGCTAACTTTATTGAAGCATCTTCTTTATGCATCATTGCTTGCATGTCTGGAGAAGAGCATTGCTGAGTTTCATTGGTTGTGCCATTGAGGTTCCTTCTGCTTTGAGTGTGTCAGTTGCTTTTGCAGAAAGTTGTCAGTGACGCTTGGCATGGATAGTCAGCTGCAACGATTTGTCTTCAAGGCACAAGGCTGTCAGCAGCAAAGATGTTGATCAGCAGCAAGATGTAACCATCCAGAGTTGCTGATGATTTTCCTATCAGCAGCATCAAGTGTTGATGCTGCTGAGAAGCTTATCCGCAGCAACTTTGGTCTTCAGCAGATAAGGCTATCCGCAACAGATTTTTTCTTCAGCATGAGAACAAGTATCCGCAGTAGATAAGCTTGTCCGCAGCAGATTGTTGGTAAGCAACAAACTCTGAGATCAGCAACATTTGTACTTAGAGAATTTTGTAGCCATCAGTCTTTGATTCTACAGCTTGTCTGTCTAGGAGATTCCAGTCGGCTTCAGACATTTTCTCTGGTTTTGCTGTCAAACCAATTATCGAAAGATGTAAGCTCTTCTGATAGAGCATGTCTTCAATTTGCATTCTCCAGAATGCATAATCTTGTCCATCAAACGTCACTATCTTTACCTTACCTTCTTCTGCCATTGAAACAAAACTTACTGAGTAGAACTGATCGAGTCGAGACCAGGAACAGTGAACAAACACAACAGTGGCGGCGGCCTGAACTTGTTGACTGTTCTATTGGACACTGTTTATTCAACCAATCTCAACCAAAATCAGTAATAAATGAGTAAAAAAACACCGATAAAAAGGTTTACCGGATTTAGGGTTTGACTGCTGCGGTTGACCAGGTCAACAACAGCGGAAACGGGACAGAAATCTGTTCTGTCGGTGGCAGTTCGACGGAACCCTAATCAGTAGCGATTTTTTTTTTAAATTCTGTTCATGGTTGTACTGTAGCAGCCGGAAACACTGTAGCAGCGGAAACACTGTAGCAGTCGAAAAACACCGTAGCAGTCGAAAAACACCGTAGCAGCCGGAAACACTATAGCAGTCGAAAAACACTGTAGCAGCTGGAAACACTGTAGCAGTCGAAAAACACTGTAGCAGCGCGCTACTGTTCACGACTCGGTACTGTTCACACGGCGGCGGCGGCAGGAGAAACCCTAGTTACTCCGGAGGCGGCTGTGAGTGTGACACGATCAAGAGCCAAGCTCTGATACCAGTTGTTAGGTTATCACACAACACGCAACACACGCTAAAACAAATAAACGACACGAAAGATTTATAGTGGTTCGGTCGGTATGACCTACATCCACTTACTGCAACTAGGGTGTTTATTATATTTAGGTGCTCAAAGAATTACAAGACTATTACATCATATATATATAAAGACTAGTTTAGGGTTAATAGGTTAACCAACAAATTAAGCCCATATGGGGCCCAGCCCGTAACCTGACAGACTCTAAGGCCGGCTGACCCTAAAAGCCTTCATACTCTACATTTAGTATATATGGTTTGACCCAAATAACCATTTTAGTCCATTAGTTTTAATTTAACTTTTTTAGTTATATAGTTTCATTCTCGTATCAGTTCAAGTTCAATCCATTAACCCCATCCAAATTTTCTGTTAACTTTTTATTAAAAGACCAAAAATACCCTTGAACTATTTTTGTTACTTACAATACCGTTTATTTAAAAGACCCATATGGTTTAACACTAATTTTCTTTAAAAAAAACCTGTTAAATTTACATACGATTATAGTTTTACCTTTAATATTAAAAACAAAATCTAATAAACAATTAAATCCCCACACAACCAGTGCATTGAAACTGAGTTCCAAGATATCTATGTTAATGGCTAGTTCAGTCAGATTTCCTGCAAAAAAACTCCACAAAATCGAAGGTTCGTTTTGCCAGAGGAGTTAAAAAGAAATTCAATTTGTGAGAGGAGCGATTGGATAATTACCCATTTCACCTTCCCCAATTTTCTTCAATTCACTAAGTAGATCAGGGTTTTTAATTTGGTAGTGGCATAGCCAGAAGCAAAAATATTTATAAAAGCAAACCCCTCTCTGTCTAACTCTCTGCCCAAACCTTAGACGCCCTCCACCGCCGCAGCCGCAGCCGCCTCCATCCAGTCCGCCACCACTGAACACCGTCTCCCCCTCTTTGTTCCTGCTGTCACATCGTCTCCACCACCAATCGTTCATTCCATCACAAGAACAAGAATGAGATGTTGGATCTAACCCTTGAATGAAATGTTACGGTTTGAGAAACAATAATCAAGACAAAGACAAAAGAAACAAGAATGAAAATGACTACACTTTGCACACAGGTATGCTCGAAAAGGAAAAACTTTTTCTGATTATCATAAAGCAAAAGTTGCAGGTAAATAAATAGCAAAGAAAACAAAAAACGTGGACCAACCCAACGTTCACATACTTTAGCCTAAAGAAAAGGAGAAATACTAGGTCAAAGCTAACAGCCTACTACCCACTACTATGGCTTATTCAATAGCTAATAAAAAAAATTATAATTAAACACTTGCTCCACGTGCTAATTTTCAAACGGTAGAAAATGCAAACTTTAACACTCACTCTCATTTTCTACTTGCATCACCCCCATATCTTTAATGAACTTAAGCAGCTTCACACCTGACAGCCCTTTAGTAAACAAGTCAGCAACTTGCTCCATTTTAATTTCTCCCTTTAAGACCTTTTCCCGAATGGAATGGTAGTGTATTTCAATATGCTTCGTACGAGCATGAAACACAGGATTTTCAGCAAGCTTTATGGCTGATACATTATCACACTTTAGCTTAACTTGATAGTCCACTTTCTGATTTAACTCTTCCAGTAGCCGAGCCAGCCATGCGCATTCTTGAGCCGCCATGGCAGCAGCCCTATACTCCGCTTCTGTGGTGGATAACGACACGGTTGGTTGTCGTTTACTGCACCACGAGATGGCACTCGATCCAAACATAAACAGGTATCCAATAGTAGATCTCCTATCATTAAGATCCCCTGCATAATCCGAGTCACAATATCCAAGCAGCTTTGGATCAGACTCCATCTTGAACACAACCCCATAATTCACCGTATTTTTAACATACTTAAGAATTCTTCGAACCATAAGAAGATGACTCTTCCTTGGTGACTGCACATACCTGCTCATTACACTAACTGAGAAGGCAATATCGGGTTGGGTGAGTGTGAGGTAAATTAAACTTCCAACCATCTTCCTGTAAACAGTCGGATCTTCCGGCTCTTTGCCTTCTTCATCTCGTATTTTCACATTCGGATCCATGGGTGTCACAGCTGGTTTTCAATAACTCATGTCAAACCTTTGTAGAAGCTCACTTGCATACTTGGTTTGATGTAAAATTAATTTTCCTTCTGTGTATTTTAATTCCAGACCCAGGAAGTGATTAAGTCTTCCTAAATCTTTCATTTTAAACCTCACACTCAAGTTGGATTTCAGCAGCTCAACCTCTTCTTCATTATCACCTTTGATAATTAGATCATCCACGTACACGAGAACAACTACAGTGGTTTCTTCTTCCTGTTTGAAAAATAGACTAGCATCCGAGTTAGTTAACTTAAAACCATTTTGTTCAAGAAATTCACCTATTTTACCAAACCAAGCACGAGTTGATTGCTTTAGCCCGTAAATGGCCTTCTTTAACTTGCATACATACTCCGGATGCTCTTGACTTCAAATCCCAATGGTTGGGCCATATAGATAACATGATCTAGATCCCCATACAAGAATGCGTTTCTTACATCCATTTGCCACAACTTCCATCTTTTATTTGTTACAATTCCTAAAAGTACACGTATAGTGGTTAATTTTTCCACGGGACTAAACGTGTCTTCATAATCCAACCCATGTTGTTGAGTAAAACCTCGAGCAACCAACCGAGCTTTGAACCTGTCTATAGACCCATCTGTACGTCTCTTCAGCTTGTAAACCCACTTACAAGACACTGGAATCACATCAGTTGGTTTAGAAACCAATTCCCATGTTTGATTCCGTTGAAGTGCTAACATCTCCTCTTCCATCGCCACTTTCCATTCTTTTTTACTAAACGCCTCTTCAAACGTTTCAGGTTCAATGAATCTGTTTTCCATAATTGCAACATTAGCATTTAAATATCGGGGATTCGGTTGTCTTACCCGTTGAGACCTTCTTAGTTGCGGGTCAGGTGAACTATGCTCTTCGACTTGTGAGACCTCATTTGACGTGTCACTGATCTCGACCTGACCTGGTTCTATCTGCTCAACATCCTCAAACTGCAGCTGCACTTTTGATGCATTACGTCTTCTTTCAACTGTTGTGTATCGGGTAATACTTGATTGTCCTTCGACCACCAGGAGGAATTCTCATCAAATATTACATGTCTTGACACATGAATTTTTCCTGAGTTAGGCTCACAACAGTGCCATCCTTTCCTCTCAGCATCGTACCCAACAAATACACACTGAACAACACGTTTCTCCATCTCATAACGAAGATGGCTAGGTATGAACACATAACAAACACTTCCAAACACCTTAAAGTAACTGACATTGGGTTTCACCTCTATTAATTTTTCAAAAGGTGAAACATATTTCGTACCTTGGGAAGGAACTCGATTGATGATAAATGCAGCTGTTCGCATGGCCTCTGCCCAAAATATTCCCGACATATTTTTGCCATGAATTAGGCTTCTCGTGACTTCTCCCAGGTGCCGATTCTTGCGCTCAGTTACTCCATTTTGTTGTGGAGTATTTGCCCAAGTCAACTGTCTCCTGGTTATCTTTTTCTTCAGGTAATCACAGAAATCACTCGCGAGGTACTCACCCCCGTTATCGGACCTTAAACACCGAACTTTCCTTCCGGTTAGGGTTTCTGCATCTGCTTCAAATTCTTTGAATTTTGCAAATACCTCTGATTTCTCCTTTAAGAAATAAACCCATGCATATCTAGAAAATCATCAATAAAAGTCACCATGTACCTCATGCCTTGAATCGATGGTTGTTTGACGTGCCCGAACACATCGGAATGTATCAAATCGAGAATTCCAGTAGCCTGAAATTTTGACTCTTTTGGGAACGGCAACTGCGACGCCTTACCAAATTGACAACCAGAGCATATGATTTCTTTATTAATCTGTAACTTTGGTAGCCCAGTTACCATACTTCTATCAGCCATTAGGCCCAACTTGTCAAGGCCCACGTGACCCAATCGCTGATGCCACATATCAGCGTTGTTGTTTCCCTTTGTGCGTTCCACATAGGCCGATTCAGCTGTCAACACATATACAGTGTTATTCCTTCGACCATTGAGAATTGGGGTTGAGGAATTCTGGAATTCTTTGTAAATCTTCACATCGTTGGGTCCAAATACCACATAATGGTTATCATCTGTGAGTTGAGGCACATAAAGTAGATTCTTCTTCATCCCAACAACGTGGAATACATAATTTAGGGTTAGACCCTTCCTTCGATCACCTGCAGGGAACACGACATCACCGATGTAGTCGATATAATGCCTGGAGTTGCTCAGCTTCCCTTTGCCAGAACCACGACCTGACTGCCCCCATATTTGCTTGAGTTGCTCAGCTTCCCTTTGTCACCGGTCATATGGTTTGAACACCCCGAATCGACGATCCAATCATCTAATTGATTATGTCGTTGTTCAGTGGTGGCTGTAAACGCGAATAACTCTTCTGTTTGAGCGAAACTTGCCTCTGCGTCCCATCCTTCTTCAGTCTGTGTTGTGGCAGCGTTGCCCTCTTCAATTGATTCAGGCTTGTAATGCTTTGCAAGATGACCACGTCGTCCACAATTGTAACACTTGAATGGAAACTTCTTTTTGAACAATCGAGGATTCCGATCACCACTACTTTCCTTCTCAGATTCCTGGTTCTTTTTTTCTTGATGACCCTGAGACTTGTTTCGGTCAGAATGTCGATTGGAACTTTGACCATGACTTGAGCGGAAACGTCCTTTTCCTCTACCCGCATACAAAGCTTCTGCCTCTGACTTTGACGATGACCCGGTAGACAAACTACCCATTTGCTTGGCTAAAGCCTCTTGGCTAGCCAACAAATTCTCGAACTCACCGAGTGAAGGTTGTGTCGGGCAACCTTGTACCGCAGCCACAAAACTCCTGAATTCAGCCTTCAATCCATGAATTATGATCCTTCTCATGCGTGGTTCACCGATTTTGGCTTGCGGGTCGAGTTCCCCAATTTCTCTACACAAATTTTTGACCTTGTGAAAGTATTGGGTGATTGACATCTCTTATTGATTTATGAATAGCAAATCGTTCTCAAGTAATTGCAGCTTCGCATCGTTCTTTTTGGAAAATAGAACTTCAAGAACATCCCACGCCTCCTTTGGGTTTGTTGCATTGCGTATGTGCTCCAGCATCTCATCCTCTACAGTTTTCTTTAGTATGAACATCGCTTTTCCAGCCTTGATCTTCCATTTTCTCAACATTCCTTGAGCGTCTTCTCTTTCCGGTTGTGTCGTCTCTGACCCATTTACAACTTCCCATAAATCTTGCCCCTGCAACTACGAACTGATGCAGGTGGCCCATGTGTTGTAATTCTGATGGTTGAGTTTCTTCACACCGCCTACTAATTGGAGTTCACTCATCTTGGCTCTAGATACCACTTGTTACAGTTTGAGAAACAATAATCAAGACAAAGACAAAAGAAACAAGAATGAAAATGACTACACTTTGCACACAGGTATGCTCGAAAAGGAAGAGCTTTTTCTGATTATTATAAAGCAAAAGTTGCAGGTACACATACTTTAGCCTAAAGAAAATGAGAAATACTAGGTCAAAGCTAGCAGCCTACTACCCACTACTATGGCTTGCTTATTCAGTAGCTAATAAAAAAAATAAAATTAAACACTTGCTCCACGTGCTAATTTTCAAACGGTAGAAAATGCAAACTTTAACATGAAAAAACCCTAGAGTTCAAAAACCCCACTTCATTCCACGAACCAAACTACGATGATTTCATGGTGGTGTTTGATGGAAGGTTTGAGTTCCTCGAAACAGAGAGGGAGACGACGACGAGATCGGTGAGAGAGAAGAAGCATCATCAGCCGCTGGCTTTCTTTCTCCGACCCAGCAGCCGTCGACCACCACGCTCGTCTCACGCTCCATCAGCTTATGATCCTGAGGGTTAAAATGGGTTTTTCATACATGGAACTCAACTCATCTGCACACCACCAGTTTCTTCAAAGTCTTGTGATTGTGAATTTGGTTGGATTTTTGGATTTGGTATTTCAAGAACACATGAGAAAGAACTGGTGAGAGAGCAGATGGAGGGGGCGGAGGTGGTGGAGGTAGATATGGCGGCGGTGGTTTTCTTAAATTGAGGGAGGGGAAGAGGACTTTTTTTTAAGTTGGGAGAGATATTTATATATTTTCCTTTTTTTATATTAATAAGGGTATTATAGTTTTTTATATATAATTAACAAGAAAATTATAGCGGGGTTAGTGAACTGGACTTTAATTGATATAAAATTGAAACTATTGGACTGATAAAGTCAAATTTAAACTTTTGAACTAAAATAATTATTTTTGTCAAACCTCAGAGACTAAAACCGTATTTAACTCAAAAATTTAATTCAACATATATATATATACACACATACAAATAGAAATAGTTAAAATAAAGGTGTTTTTAACTATTTCAGTCTCTGAGGATGTTTTGGTCGTATCATTAAAAGTTAACAACTAAATCTAATACCATTAGAAAAATGAAAGAAAACCGCTATGATTTTGAAACTTGAGCCCATGATTTAAGATAAAATAAACCTCGGTACTCAAAAGATTAGATTCTCCAAAGCTCAAGGACAAAAACCGAAATTAACTCATATATATATATTTATATATATATATATATATACACATACACAACACACACCAACCTTTTTCTTTCATCAAAACTTCATCTTATAATGACGTTCAAAGTCAACCTTCATCTCTCTCTATGGCTTCTTTTCTTTCTAATATCATTGTTTTTGGATGTTATACGCAGCGAAGTCGGAACGGCTAGCATGTACAGCCCGCCGTACACACGTAAGTTAGTTCAACATATTAATTATTGTTGTTTTTGTTCTAATCTAATTTCACTAATTAATCACAGCTTCAGCATGTTATGGAAATGATGCTTCTCAATTTCCGTCTAGTAATTTGTTCGCGGCAGCAGGAGAGGGGATATGGGACAACGGTGCTGCTTGCGGGAGGCAATATTTGGTTAAGTGTATAAGTGCAGCCATACCACGAACGTGCGTTCCTGGTCAAACCATTGAAGTTCGGATCATTGATCGGGCACAGTCGTCCGTTTCCAGGGCAACAAGGCCGGGCACCACCATGGTCCTCTCCGATACTGCTTTTGCCACTATCGCAAATCAAATTGCGTCCATTAACATCGAATTTTAAAAGTAAGTTCCTAAACCCTAAACCATAAATCAGAACTGAGAAGGAGATCTATATGCTATTATAACTTTTAATATAATATTTGTGTTGTTTGCAATATATAACGTATTTATTGGTGTAAAATATATATTAAATTTAATAGGAGAATGAGGTTCTCAATGACGTCTTTTGCAAATGAAAAGAAGAATATGAATCTCAAATACTTTATCTAATTTTTTATATTCTTTTTATATCATGATACTCATGTAAGCACATTGATCGATCGTAAAATTTTTATGACAGAATATATCTTAAGTACCACAATATCACATTGTTTAGCCATATTCCTGGTCTCCATGTTTTTAAAATAAAACCCCTCTCAGATAAATATATACCTATAAATAAGTAACCGTATTTACTTTATAATTTTTAAATTGTTATTACTAATTATTTAATATTCTTTTTATTCATCCATGTAAAAGACGAGTTTCTAACCTTACACACACATATACGAGCATCAGGGCCGGCCCCCAAGGGGGAACAAAGTGGGCTACCGTTCCAGGCCCGATAACCCCTGAGTCCCGAATTTAATTTTTTTTTATATATATGTGTTTTTTAAAAAAAAATCAATATATATTGTAAACAAAAAAAAATTAATATATAGAGGCCCAGATTTTTTTTACATGTCCCTGGCTCAAAACGTTTTGAAAATTCTCGGGACCGGACCTGATGGGCATATTATTGTACAAAGTCTATTTAACGTGTGAAACGAAGTCACCAGAACGCCATACGTGACGTGGGGTGAGGGTTGATTAAACAACATATATACAAATAGCACAACCTATATTAATATAACCCCACCTATATTAACAATAATGCAATGTATCTTTATAATTACACAACTTATATTTATAAATTACGCACGTTATACGCATAACACATTGATCTTTTTTTAAGTCGATTTTTTATAGAAAGTACATCAGATTATACTCAAAATAAAGAAAATAAAATGTTTTGATTTTATGGTGCAATTTAAAAAAAACATATATCGTATTAAAAAGTTATCTTCGTTTAAAAACTTAAGGAACTTGGAAAAGTAAAAAAAAGGGTATGCTATTCCAATATTACTATTCCAAGCCATTTTCAAATAGTATAATGCATTTCTTTAATCTCAACTGTTAGTAGATCAATTACCCATATTTCTTTGTACTCCTCGTACGTTAACAACTCTTTATATTTAAACTTTTTCATATATATATATATATATATATAGGGGATGGTTCCCCTAAGAAGTACACTTTGGCTAAGAAACAATCTCATTCATTCAATTGGATGATCAATGATAGAGATTTAAATGTAAGAAAAATTAGTGGTGGAAGGGCATTCTTGGAAACACACAATTGTTGACTTTTTTTTTAAATTCCCCCACTTTTTTTAAACGTACATAACTTCTTCATACGACCTTATTTTTTTAAAAAAATTTCACCATAAAATCGAGCGTTTTTTTACCTTTAATTCGAGTATAATATTGCTATATTTTTTATTAAAAAAAACGGACACTATACAAAATTATGTTATTTTACATAAATTGTGCTGCTTTACATAAATTGTGCTGTTTTATGAAAAATCGAACCAGCACAAACAAAAATATCAAACCAGCACAAATAAACAATCACAAAATTAGCAAACTAGCACACAAACAACAAAGCTACACAGTTAATAGCACAACCAACACTAACAAACTAGCACAACAACAATGTGATTTAAAAAAAATAAATCAGCACAAATAATGAGAACAAAACAAACCAGCACAAAATTAGCAAACCAGCACAAAATTAGCAAACTAGCACACAAACAACAAAGCTACACAGTTAATAGCACAACAACAATGTGATTTAAAAAAATAAATCAACACAAATAATGAGAACAAGACAAACCAGCACAACAATTAGCACAAAAAAATAGCACGTGTGATAAGTAAAATGAACAAAAAACACTATAATAAGAAAAAACAGCACAAAAATGAGCATTTTTCTGTGCTGGATTTGTGTGCTAGTTTGCTAATTTTGTTTCATCAAGTGATATGCACTATAAGTGATATTAATTTGGCTGTAAGTTGCACTTGTTGTCATGGAACTACCATATATTACATGATAAGATGTATTTATCGACTATTAGTTAATTTATTTTTGCAGCAAAAAACAATTGTTCTACAGTACAATTGCAAAGATCATAATTCATTTAACAATACATTTTATGTTTATTATGGTGGTCTATTTAGTAGGGAAGATACAAATTAATGTTTATTTGGTATGGTATGAAACAGTACAATTTGATGTTATTATGCTATGAATATATGGTGTTTTAACAAATTGGTTTAATCATTGTTAAAATTCTACGGGTTTATGATACAAATTGTGCTTGTTTTTTAGTAGTTGGCTTACATAATTAGTGTTAAAACTGTAATGATTTTATACATAATGGTGGTTTATAATAAACATAAGTAGATGGAAAATTTTAAAGTACTCGATTGTAACATCAACACCATCAAAGCGTCAAAGATAATGGAATAAAAAGTAACATGAACCACCAAGTATATGTAAATCTTTTAAACATCCAAGTATATATAAATCATGTAAATCTTATAAACTTCCAAGTATATGTAAATTATGTAAATCTTAAAAACATCTATAATCATATGTAAAAAATGTAACATAAAAATCGAATAAGTAAATCTTATAAATTCTTGGAAACAACACCATTTGATCTCTTAGAACCATCACTAACTGCTCTCCTAGAACTTGTACCAAGTGAACCAGCAACAACTGCTCTTCTAGTAACAGCAACAGTTGCTTTCATAAAACCAACACTAGGTGTTGTATGAGAACTAGCACCAGGTGCTGTTTGAGAACCAGCACCAGGTGCTGTTTGAGAACCAGCACAAGGTGAACCACAAACATTAGATCCATCAGCAAGTGAACCAGAACCAGCACCGTCTGCATTCTGGGAATCAGCAAGTGAACCAGAACCAGAACCAGCACCGTCTGCATTTTGGGAATCAGCACCATAAGCAACCTTTTTCGAACAAATTCGACTATTATGTCCATGAAAGCCACATCTCAAACATTTTCTAGATGTTTTTGAAACTTGTGCAGATGCTACCTCACGAAAAAACTTGAAATGCTTATGTGAACAAGACCCCTTGTTTCTAATTCCTCTAGGTGGAAGAATACTAAGAGAACCAGACCCCTTGTCTATTGGTTCATTCGAAACCAACGAAGCATCCACCCTCAACTTTGAATCGTTTACTGGGTCTCTATATAACGATAACTCGTCCATGTTTGTAACAAGTCTATTGACAATATATTCAGTTGAAGTTACGCACAATGCTGGAAGCACGATCAACATTATTACCAACACCATTTTGATCAATAGTGGAACCCGTTGTCTTCTTTGGAACAACATCTCTTGTCGATTGCTTCATAACATAATTTTGAGAAAACTCCTTTATATCACAAAGTCGTAAAACGCAGAAGATATGCCTACATAGCAAACCATATTGCTCATATCTGTTGCAACTGCATTTAATATCCATTTCCTTTGGAATAAAAAGAACCTACAACACTAAACAATAAATGATACAAATCAGAACATACAAATCTAAAGTGTGGTGGTTTAGAATGTAACAATAAATTGTATTATCTTTACTTTAGTTTTAAACAAAACAACACATTTATATGGTAATACATTGTAATCAATATTTGTGCTAGTTTATGATTGTTAAAAACATAACATATTTACTTAGAAATAAAGAGAACAATAAACAATAAATATTACAAATCAACACATACAAATCTAAAGTGTGCTATTTGAAACTCACACAACTTATAAACGAGCATATGGAAGATGACATGTGATATTTGATAACACTAAACCAGAACAATTTATAAAACAATACATAAAAATTTATGTAATAACAATTTAAACCACCACACTTTGAACTCTGTTTTCATAAAACCAACACAAACGTATATGCATCAAATTCAACACTTTCAACAATTAAAACTAGCACTAAACCAGAACAATAACAACTGTATCACATTCAAACAGAACATTCAAACAAACACAAAAAAAGAAGAAAAAACCTAATCAAAATTGAGATTGAATCGTGTTTTACCATCGTCGCTGTTAGACATATTGCCACTGCAAGACATTGTAACACAGAATCGAATATCGTCGAAGAAACAAAACCTAGCCTCACGAACAAACCCTAGCTTTAGATGATCAGAATGAAGAAAAACGTGATAACGAACTTGATGAGCAGAATGGAGATGATGTTTGAATGACTGAGATCGTGACTCTGGATCTGATTGAAGAAGAAGAAGATTTGTGATCGTGGAGTTGAAGATGGTTGAGTAACAGCTTTAAAGATGGTTACATCTAGAACATGCCCTATTGCTCTTTTACTAGCTTCCAAAAATACACTTACTCATAAATTAATGAGATTGCCACATGTCAAGCTGAGATTTGTTCTTAGCTTTCTTAGCTTAATAGGGCTTCTTATTTGAACCATCTCCTATATATATACATATATATATATATATATATATATCTATTCTAATAAAATACTAAATAAGTGGACACATGTTATCACCACATTCCACCTTACCATCCCCCCCCCCCCCCCCCGCCAAACTACATTTACATCTAATATTCAATATTTCCATATTTAACTCAATTTATTTTGAAAAATTACATAAATAAACATTTTACCAAATCAATTCACCAGTATTACCATTGACACAATTTTTTTAAACTATCATCAAAAGTGAATATTTTTAAAAATCAAGAATTAAAAAATAGGGGATTTTAAAAAAGCGAGTTTTTAAAGTATTATTATTAAAAAACGAGTTTTTAAAATTTTATTATTAAAAAATTAATTTTTTTAATTTTACATATAAAATTTTAAAATAATACTTTTGTATTTTAAATAAATATCTGTTATAATAAAGTTTAATAATATTTAATTAGTAGTTTTTAAATAAGTTTGATATTTATTAAAAATATTTTTTTTTAATTTGAAATTTTAATAGTTAGTTTTTAATTAAAATTAAGAAATTTATAAATATTTATTTTTAAAATTGTATTATATTTTAAATTTGATTTTTTTATTTAAATGACGAGATTTTTTTTCAGAAAAGTATGTTCGGTTTCAGTTCTAATTTATTAGTTTTAATTTTTTTTCATAATCAATTTTGGAATTTTAAATTTAAATTGCGTGGATATATTAAGGAGTGCAATTTTTAAATTCTGGGGTTTTAAAATTTGAATTTTAAAGACGATATATTGTTGAAATTTAAATTTTATTTTTATTTTTTTATTTTATTTTAAACGATTGAGAAAATATTAAAAGTTTAGCGAGATTTTTCGTACAAAAGGCGAGATTTAAAAAAATTAATTTAATTTTGATATGTAAATTTAATTACAACTTAAATATTTGTAAATATGTTACAACATCAAGGTTAAAGTTTCTATAAAATGGCTCATAGAATTTCTAAAAACTAATAAAATTGAGAAACTACGTATGCAAGTAAATCGTTAACCAATTTGATTATCTTCGATTTCTTAAACTCCCTACTGGCTTCAATCAGGTTCGCACCATTTGTGACCTTTTTTCGAACGTTTTTGACTATTTTGTGTTTTCAGTTATTGAGGAAAAGAAACTCTATTCTTTGTTGCATTTAGTGGGTGTTAAACATGAAAAAGTTACCAATACTATGTCAAATGTTGTATACAATAAACTATTTTCAAAGTTGTAAATCAATATTGTAAGGTTTAATTTGACATTTAATTTAATGTATTGTAAAAAGTACACCACTTATGAAATGAATTTCATGTATTTGTTGATGTTTTGATTACTCTAATCCATATAATCTTAACATTTAACAAAATAGAAAAGTTACCAATACAATATCAAATTTGTATAAAAAAAGGTGTTAAGATATTAGGGATGGTTCATAGGAAAACCATTAGTTATAAGAAAATCAAAGGACCTAATCTGAACCATTAATCTTGAACAATGGTTGATATAGCCAATAAAAGTTTAGAAACAACAATAAAATCCATAAATTCATTATTCTCTCTCCTCTCTCATAATTACGGTAAAAAAAATCAAACATGTCCCTTAAATAAACACATAAGCTAGCAAACTATATATATAATATATATATATATATATATATATATATATATATATATATATATATATATATATATACTAGCTTTAACCCCCTGTGTTGCACGAGATGAAACGTTAATATTATATTGATAAATATATATATATATATATATTTTGTTGAAAATAAATAATTGAAAGAGTTAGTGTTACATATATCTATATATCTATATGTGTAACACTATTTCAATGAAAATAAATAAATTGAAGAAGGTGAATGAGGCATATAACACCAGTGGCGGACCCAGGAAATTTTTTTATGGGGGTCGAAAATTTTCGATATTCGAATGTTTATTAAAAGGGATTTTTCTTAGGCCGAGTCATTTAATTCTTTTAGTAGATTGAGTTTGGTCATCGAACTTTTTTCACCGGATTGAGTTAGGTCATCGAAATATTTTGAGTTGAAATATTTTTGCCGGATTGAAATCCGTTCATTTTTTTTAACAACAATACCTAGATTATCTAGGATGAAATGAGCAACACCTACATAATACCGTTCATTTAAGTGTTCGTATCCGTTCATTTGTCCGGTTACAGTTAAATGAACGAACACGAACAAGCTTCGTTTATGTTCGTTCAGTTCGTTTACAGGCCTAAGGGAGGGTTTTACAAGGCCGATTAGTTGTTTAGAAATGAATAGAAAAGCTTAGAGTAAATGGTTATTGGGTTAATTGTTTACTAACCTAGTGAACTTAATTGTTTATAAGATGTTTATATTTGTTCGGTTAGTATATAATAATTATTAATAAGTTTATATATGTAAAATTTTAAAGTTTTAAATTAAATTTTTGGGTGTCATTTGGTCAAAACAAATTTCATGGGGGTCGGTGTCAAAATTTCATGGGGGTCGCTCGGGATTATATGGTATATGTAACAAATAAAAAAAAATTCCAACGGTGTCGGGCGACCCAACCCACAAAGGGTGGGTACGCCAATGTATAACACTGTGTTACATATATGTAAAACTATATGTTATATATATGTAGCTCGTTTCATCGTTGATTCTTGATTCGAAACCTTGGCCCATCAAACTCATTTATTATCCTCTATTGAATTTGAAAAAAAAAATGAATTCAATTTCTGGAACCTGGTTCTCATTCGAAACCTTGACCCACTAAATTAGTTTTATCCTTGAAAAAGCTTGTCATCCAGTTCCAGAAGTGGATGATCCAGTTCCAGAAGTGGGACCAACAGCCGATAATTTGATGTCTCGGGGTAAAATAAGTACTGGGCCTGTGGTTTATGCGTTTGGAGCCCAGGAGAAGCCTGATAAGGTTGGGCCTGTTGAGAACGTGTTGGGAAAGAAGCGGACTTCAGGTTCTTCCACGGCCCAAAGAATTCGGGTGCCTCGGGTGCCTGACCTAAATGTCTCCACGGATGATCCGTTTAATTTGGACAAGATTATTAACGCATTTGGAGCAAAAAGAAACGCAAAGAGGAAGCGAAGATCGCCTGATAGATTTAATTCATTCTCCAAATCGGAGCGGGATCCGGTGAAAAAATCGAAGGAAGGAGATTTGGAGGAGGTGAGTCCAGAGCTTTCGGCGGAATTGGGGGATGCGAATGGGAGATCTTCTTCTCCCTCTTTTGTTGATGTTGAGGTCGAAAAGGAAGTTCAGGAGACGATGGCCGTTGGTAAGTGTGTCGGGATTGAGATGGACGGGTTCGAGAACCGCTTGCGCAAGCTAGTCCAGGGTGAATTGGAGCTTAATCGTGACTCAAGAATTTTTTATCCCTAAATTTACGTGGTGCAGGTGGGGTGGAGAAGCCCACGTGGGTGAAAAGACTAAAAAAAGATAATAAAATCTCCTTTATTGCTATCCAATAGACGTAAATTTTTGGGATGTCGTCAAACATTTTTTCAAAGTTCTGGGATAGGGCTCCCCTCGGAGCGGAGGCGGTGGACGCCGTCGGTAGGTCGGGAGGGCTTCTATCTCTTTGGGACTCTTCGATTTTCTCTGTCGTTTCGATTACAAAAGGAAAGAATTTCCTGTTGGTCTCTGGAAAGATTTCGGGGGTGGTGGTGGCGATAAATGTCATGAATGTTTATGCCCCGACTGATCCAGAGAAGAAGAAGGTGTTATGGGATGAGATTATCGGTATTAAGCAGCAGTGTGATGGTTTGTGGGTGGCGTTGGGGGATTTCAATGAAGTCAGAGTCGCTAGTGACAGGTTGAACTTGCAATTCTGTGCTTCGAATGCCGGGCGTTTTAATAACTTCATTAGGGAAGCGGGGTTCTTGGAGTATCCGATGGCGGGCAGAAAATTCACGTTTATTTCTAAGGATGGTGGGAAAATGAGTAAGTTGGATAGGGTGTTTGTGTGTGTGGAGTTCATGAATCGGTGGCCGTGTGCCGCGTTGGGGGCTCTTAATCGGGAGCTGTCGGATCATTGCCCGCTCGTCCTCTCGTGCTTGGGAGTGGACTTCGGTCCTATTCCGTTCAAATTCTTCAATAGTTGGATTGGTAAGGAGGGCCTGGATCAGGTAGTGGATGGGGCTTTGAATGTGGATGTGGTCTGTTCCGGAGGGATAAAGGCGTTTGGTGTGAAGCTTGCTTACATGAAGAAAGGGATCCGGGAGTGGAGGGGAATTCAAAAATCTGCTAAACAAAAGTGCTTAGCGGACTGGAATAAAGAGGTGGACAGTTTGGAAAGGTTGGGGGAATGTAGACCCCTCTTGTCGGTTGAAAGGGGGACCAGGGCGAAATTGAGATCGAAGATAAAGAGTTTGGCGACTCAGGAGGCTCTGGATTTACAGCAAAATGCTCGCATTAACTGGATCAAATATGGGGACGAGAACTCTGCTTTTTTTCATAGATGCTGCAAAGTGAATATGTCCAGAAATAGAATAAGCAGGTTATTTTTCGATGGGGTTTGGGAAACGGATCCTGGTAGAATCAAGGAGAGTATCCGGAAGGCTTTTAAAAGTTTTTTTGCTGAACCTATTCGGAGGAGGCCCAAATTTAATGGTTCCGGTCTCGCTCGATTAAGTGTCGCTCAGGCGGACTATTTGGAGGTACCGTTCTCTATTGAAGAGATAAAAATTGCGGTTTGGGGTTGTTGTGGAAAAAAGGCTCCGGGCCCGGATGGGATTTCTTTCAAGCTCATAAAACACTTCTGGGATCTGTTTAAGCCAAGCATCATTCTTATGTTGGAAGATTTTTATACTTCGGGCAGGATTGGAAGGGGATACAATTCTTCTTTCATTTCTTTAATTTCGAAATCTGCGGACCCCGTCGAGTTAAAAGAATTTAGGCCCATCTCGCTCATTGGGTGCCTATATAAAATTATTTCTAAGGTTCTCTTGAACCTAATCAAAACAGTGGTGGACCACCTCATTTCCGAACCCCAATCGGCTTTCGTGGGCAGGAGAAATATTTTAGATGGTCCTCTAATTGTTAGTGAGATTATATCTTGGGCTAAGAAGAGTAATCAGGATTTAATGTTATTTAAAGTCGATTTTGAAAAGGCATATGATACTCTAAATTGGAAGTTCCTCCTGTCTATGCTGGACCACATGGGGTTCCCTGCTCGGTGGTGTTCTTGGGTGAAGGGTTGTTTGGATTCGGGAAGAGGATCGGTCCTTGTGAACGGGTCTCCTTCGGGAGAGTTCCCTTTCAAGAGGGGTCTCAGGCAAGGAGACCCTCTGTCCCATTTCCTTTTTATCCTGGCCTTGGAATCGTTAAGCATGTTTGTGAATAAGGATTTGAATCTGGGGCTGTTGCAGGGGGTAAGGCTGCCAAATAATGGCCCTGTAGTGCCCCTCCTATGTTATGCGGACGATGTTATTTTCTTGGGGCCGTGGTCGGAAAGAAATATGGTTATCTTAAACCGGTTGCTTAGGTGTTTTCAACTGGTTACCGGTCTTAAGGTGAACCCTGTGAAGAGCAGTTTATTCGGTGTTGGGGTGGATGATTCAGATGTTGTTCGGGTGGCGAAAGGTTTCAACTGTAAGGTGGGAAAGTTCCCGTTCATTTATCTCGGTTTTCTTATTGGCGCAAATATGAAGAGGGTAAAACACTGGTCGCCTGTGATAAGACAGATTCAATAAGAGACTCTCTTCATGGAAAGCTAAATCTCTTTCGTTTGCTGGTAGGGTGACACTAGCTAAGGCTGTCTTGGGCAGCCTTCCGTCGTATTTTTTTGTCTCTTTTTAGAGCTCCGGTTAAGGTAGTGAAGTCTCTCGAAAACATCAGAAGAGCGTTTGTTTGGGGGAAGTCGGAGTCGGGCAACAAAATTCGTTGGGTAACTTGGGATAAGGTCATTAAACCAAGAAAATTGGGAGGGTTAGGTTTGGGTGGGATAAAAAATTTCAATGATGCCCTGTTGGCAAAGTGGTGGTGGCGGTGTAGAGATGATCCAAACCAACTGTGGGCGTGGGTGATTGGGGCTATTCATAGGTCGTATAGGAGACCCTCTTTGGTGCCGATTAAGAGCTCTATTCCGGGAGTTTGGAAAGACATTGTTTCGGTTGAAGGTGAGCTTGAAAAGGCGGGGGTGTCTGTTATTGATAATCTTAAGATGCAGGTCGGGAACGGTGGTAGCATCCTTTTTTGGGATGACCATTGGATGCCTATCGGTTCTCTTAAGGAGGCTTTCCCGCAGATATTGAAGCTGGAAAAAGACAAACGCAGTAGTGTACAGTCATGTTATACGCGGAATGGAAGAGTTGGAGTTTAGAGTTGGGCTTGGATTAAGGTTCCAAAATCGATTTCGAAGCAGGCTCAATATGCTGCCCTCTCGTGTTTGCTCCAGAATGTTGCTTTGTCTGAAGAGAAAGATAGGTGGAGTTGGCCGAATAATTACGGCGTTGATTTCTCGGTGAAAGGAGTTCGTGAGAATATTGTGAAAGCGGACCACAACGGTCACAATGTTTCTACCTTTCAATGGAACGACTTGGTTACCCCAAAGTCCAATTACCTGGCCTGGTTCGCTAATCTAGGAAGGATTGCTTCGAAGGTTAGCTTGATTGCGAGGGGGGGTTGGGATTGACGAAGTCATGTGCAGCAGATGCGGGATTGCCCCTGAAACTTCGGATCACATCTTTGCTACTTGTTTGGTGTCCCCGTGCATTTGGTGGTATATTTTTGTTTGGCTCAGGGTGTCTCAACCCTTAAACCCAAACTCCCTAAAAGATATTCTTTTGGAGTTATACAATCAAACAGGGTCGAAGAAGTGGAAAAAGATAGCGTGTACGGTGGCGTATGCTGCGGTATGGAGGATTTGGTTGGGAATTGATGGGGTGAATTTTTCTATTCCTAGGATGGTGGAATTGATTAAAGAGTAGTCTTTCTTGTGGGCGAAAAATAGAGCCATGTGCAATTCTCTTACGTGGGATAATTGACTAGATTTTAACGTTAGTGATTTCGTGTAATTGTTTCTTTTGTTTTCTCAGTTTCTTTTTGTTTTCCCAGTTTCTTGCTGGGTAATATATAGCGTTGGCCGTTCAAAAAAAAGTAAATATATTAAATGTGATGTGATTCACATTTAATTCACTATAATGATAAAATATGTAATAAATTAAGAATGTTAAAAAGAATAAACAAAATATCAAAAAAGAATCATGAAAATACACAAGTTACTCCTTATATTAATCACGCATGTTTTGTCTTTTACAGGCTTGTTTATTTTTATCACGCATATTATCCAATTTAGTATCTATTCCTATAAAGTTTTCCCGAAGATCTATAAAACAGATGTATATTTAATATGATGTGATTCACTATAATGATGCAAAAATATAATAAATGACCAGTTTTAAATTAATCAACTACCAAAGAAAAAAATTAAAATAATCAGCTATAAGTATACCACCTTCATGCATTATACATGCAAGTAAAAAGAATCAAACTTCATCATGTCTATAAACACAGTCAATGAGACAATCAAACAAATGATAGCAGTGGGGTCGTTACACTGAACGTAATCCAAAACTAATAACACACCTTTTTGTTAAGGTTCGGTTTCATGATCTAAACAAAATATATATATATATATATATATATATATATATATATATATATATATATTTATCACTTTACGTTTACATTAATAATGGAAAATTCGTACGCTTGAAACAATACCATTAACGCAATCCACAAATTGCAGCACATTATTACATGGTAAAATGATAAAACTAGTCTTCCCTATAAAAGATAAAATGAACACGCGGCGCCCTAGAGTTCTTTCGTAAGCTTCACAAAGAGAATTCTTTGTATTTTAACTTTTCTCTCTCCCTCTCTCTCTCTATATCACGCGACGTCCTGGGGTTCTTTCGCACGCTTCGCAAAGAAAAAATCCTTCGTATTTGAACTTTTCTCTGTCTCTCTCTCTCGGTATATATATATGTGTGTGTGTATATATATATACATATACACGCACATATATATACATATATAGGGGATGAATCTTTTGAAAACTGATAAATACTTGAAAACCGCGAGCACTCGTGTAAAAAACAATCAAAACTATTTTTTTGTTTTTACTACCTTTATTATTAAAATAAAACATAAAAAATGATTTATATTTTCAACTAATTCATCTCCACTCTCTAAATTATTCCTGAAAAATTGTGTACACATGTGTAAATGGTCAAAACTTACACATGTGTACAATTTTTTTAATATACGAATACATGTAAATTGACATATATAAATTCATTTTTTATGTTGTATTATAATAAAAAAGGAGTAAAAACAAAATAAAAATGGTTTTGATTGTTTTTTCTCGAGTTCTCGCAATATTTAAGAGTTATCAAATGATCAATCCCCTGTGTGTGTATATATATATATATATGTGTGTGTGTGTGTGGGTGTGTGGGTGTGTGTGTGTGTGGGTGGGTGGGGGTGTGTGTGTGTGGGTGAGTGTGTGGGGGAGGTTTAATGAGAAAACCACATAATTACACGAAAACCACTAAGAAAACATATTCTAACTAATTATATAATAATAATTTATTATATATATATATATATACACACACGTACGTATAAGTATGTATATATGTGTATGTACATATGTATCCCTACGCATTTATGTATATACATGAATATATATGTAGTTTGCTAAGTTATTTATATATGTATTTGTATGTAGCTATATCACGAAACATAAAATGTTTTGACCTTCACATAAATAACAAAGTTTTTAGTTAATAATTAACCTTGTGAATTATATGGTTAATCTGTCTTATAACCAAAGTTTAAAAACAAAATTTTCTTAGTAAACAAAACAAAACTTAAACTTTTTTAGACAATCTGAAACAAAAAAAAAAGTGCCTAATTCGTCCATTAAACTACAACTACTTACATTTAATTTCCCATTCAAATCATTTTTATTCTTTTAGTTGTCAAATAATTGTACCTAGAAATTATTATTATTTTTTAATTGGTGATAATAATGGGATTCAATGTTTCACATGCAGGGTTTGAATTTGGTGATATTGCGCTCTCCATCGGCAATATTTTTATTCATGTGTTATCAGCAACATGTAGACTTTTTCTTACAGCTACTATACTCTAGAAGTATGTAAAAGTCAGACCAGCATATTTATGATGAAATGACAACTTTTTGCTCGTATATCTTATCAGTTTTGGATCCTTGAATACATCTGGATGACAACTCTCTGCTTCCGTTACATATGTATAAATTCAAAAACTTGATATCAGTTTCTTATAGTTTCTCAAACCCCACACATTTCAACAAAACGTTGGTTGTAACAAATATCTAATACTTTGAGTGAGAACATTAAATACTTCTAAGTATCTGAAGTGTTAGTCCCACCAGCCTCTTCATGTTAGTCCCACCAGCCTCTTCATGTTTAAGCTCCTTTAAGAGGATTGACAACTTTTAGCTTCTAATGACCTGCTTGACTGTAATCACAAATGTCATTTCTGCGCTTATCTTGTCTCAGCCTTAGCTTGGGATATGAACAACATTAGACATGTTCCTATCCTTGTTAGCATATATGATAACCTTGACATATCTGGCTTTAAGTTATCTCTATCACTAATTAGACTTGTCTTGTCCAATTCTCTTAGCGGTTCAAAATTGAATTTCAATGTGAATCTAATATGAGTTAAAGAATCTAGTATTCTTTATACTCATCAGTTTGAATATCTTATGTTATCAAATCTGTTCTTCAAGTATTTCATCTTCTAAAAATCTAACAAAACATTCCTCTAACTACTCAACAAGTGTAGAATAACTTTTTGGTTTCAACACTTTCTTGCAACTTTGATGTTAATATTTTATTCATGATATCCGAATATAAGATTCTTGAAATACATCTACCCAGAGATCTATTTTCAATGGGATATATTATCAAAATTACAACATCAAATATATCATAAAGATGATTTCTTGAAGTTTTGCCAAATTGTTTCAACGATGTACGATTATGGGGTTTATACAATCTTCTCTTATGTTTTAGTTACATTTCTTAAGGTATGTGTAACACCCCAAAATCCAAAGAGAAGTACGGCCCGAGAAACAAGAACGGCAATAGTCCAAAAGTCCAGGGTAAAAAATGAAAGTTTGTGAAAACTCGTCTGTGACGAACCGTCACGATGGGTAACGGTGCGTTACGAGCTATGAAGGACCGTCATGAGACATATCGGTTCGTTACGGTTTGAGCAAGGACTAGACAGGGGAATGACACGTGTGGGTAATGGTCCGTTACGTGGTTAGGAAGTACTTGGCGGCTAAGTAAAATTGGTGACGGACCGTCACCGGCGGTAACGGTCCGTCACGGACCCAAATCTTTGCCTATAAATAGTTGCATGAAGTCATTGATTAGGGAAACATCATAAACAAACACACAACATACACACACATATTTCTGAGAAGAAAGGTTAGAGGCCGGCACGACGAGTATGAGTGCAGTACGCTGCGAGTGAGATTCAGATTCGGAGAAACGTTTAAATGGGAGAACAAACGTAGGAAAGCCCAAGGATATAGTAAGTACACTGGACCCGTACTTAGTCTTATTTGCTTATGTGATTACGTGTCTATTATTATACTAATGTACGGGTAATGATGATACGTGATGTGGTATAAACAAGTCTAAGCTCTAAACCTGAGTAACAGAGTATTCACGAATCAAAGGGGTGGTGGGTATGCCGCTGGTACACCATATATATAAACCTCTTTGATACCTCGGGGAGAAACCTTTGCAAGGGTTTTGGGTAGGGACTAGGTTTGAAAGCATGACAAGAATATGTGCTATACGTGACCAAAATGTGAGTATATGATATGAACAAGTCTAATCCTAAAACCAAGTAACGGAGTATTCACTGAGTGTCAAAGGGGTGGTGGATACCCCGCTGGTACAACCTATATATAAACCTCTTTGATGCATCGGGGAGAAACCATTACAAGGGTTTAGGGTGATGACTGGGTTCAAAGGCATAACAATGATTTATGTCAAATAAACATGTCAGAATGTTATGTATACGTGCTGATTGTATGTGTGTTATAAATTGGAAGGCTAGGGGTCTATGATACGCCAAATACTAATTAAATATTAAACAAGGAGCCTAGCCTATGGGTGGAAGGACCTTGTGAGAATAAAAAAGTGCCCAGCCTGCGGGCGAAAGGACCTTGTAAATGAGAATGAAAAGGTGCCCAGCCTACGGGTGGAAGGAACATGTGTGAATAAAGAAATGGTTTTGGAAATAAAGAAAGCAATGTACTTACGTAGCGTAAGCTAACGTAAAAACGTTTTTAAAACACTGCCGGGAAAGGCACTCAGGACGAATGAAGCTTCCCAGGACGTGGCCTGTCGGAGAGAGAAGAATCCCTAGATCCATTGTAATCATTATATTATTGTTTGTAAAACAATATTTTATATAATAAAATGCTTGTGTAACCACGGTGGCAGGTTTTTGAAAAGTATTACCAAATTCCGCTGAACTCTTATTTTTTAAAAAGATAAAAGAAAATAGGGTGTTTCAGTATGGCACAAAAAACGGGAAAGTTGTATTATTCAAATTCGTCCTTCATAAGGATAGATCTCTATAGGAGATGATTTGATTAACGTTTGGTCATATCAATAAAGATGATTTGATTAACGTTTGGTCATATTAACAAAGATAATCTGACTAACGTTTGGTCATATCATCAAACATGATTTGATTAACGTTTGGTCATATCAATAAAGTATAAGCTATTAGTATTTAAGATATTGTAAAATCTTTATTTAATTTAATGATTTTTTTTCATTTTTTATCTCATAAAACATTAAATATAATTAATAAGTAGGATCCATGTTTCACCATACTCATGTAGGGCCCAAGCACAATAAATGAATGTAGCTATATATGTATGTAACGGTTACAAATTGCATCAACTATGCAACTCCTAACCTTATTGGACCATTTAGACAATTACTTGTCACATTGACACGTTTAATCCCATCTGTGCCTACTCTAGTTTGTGCTTGGCATAGAATTTTCCACAAACGTCGAGTGATAGGTCATCCTTCTCTTGGACTCGTGTGAACCGACCCGAGACTCTCGGATATAGTGATTGTTGTTTGGTGGTCGATAACTGTAGCACCTAAATTATCATTACTAACACGGCTGTAACCACAGTTGGGACCTCGATTGTTGTTTGGTGGTCGGTAACTGTATCATGCTTGAGAGATGGTTGCACTGTTGGCGGGTGTTAATTGAAATCCAAGATGTGAGATCAACTGTTCTATGGCTTGAATCTGAGACAGTTGAAGAGCCGGTTTGTTTGCATGATCATTGCTTATAGCGATAAAAGCCTAAGCAAGAGGGGTAGAGGATAAGCCTTGAGAAAACTTATCAAGAAAGTAATCGTGGTCACTAAGAAGGTTATGGACTTCACTAAAGGCTGTAGGAAACTGGAGGGCTATAAGAGTACACTTGAGACCACTGTAATAATCACGTAGGCCAGATATGACAAGCATAACAAGATCTTTGTCTTTTACCGGTTCACCAATGTTGGCTGGAGCATACGCATACTCCTGAGCACGAGTCAAGTAAGCCGAAGGAGTCTCATCACTTCATATGAATATTCAAGAGTTGTGTCTTGAGGATTTACATGTTAGATCTACTATGCCCAAGTGTCTACACAATATAATACTACGAGTTAAGTTGATCTTAAAGAGTCACACAACAGGCAACGACATCTGTTGTTAATGTGTTATTCAAAAGTCTTTTTGGGTTCATTCTAGGTTAATAAGTTATTATGTTTGATGAACAAATGTATATATAGTACTGATTTTAGAATCGGATAGGCATTAATTATTCCGGATATAATTAGTATATGTTATTTGAGTAATAGTAACTAAGTAATAATATAATGGTTGAAACAATATTTATTTATATTGATTGGGATTATATTTATATATATGTATGTATCTTTAACTTTAAATATTAAGATAAATATATGGAGATCTATTTATTAATTTAAAATTAAATGGATGTATATGGTGTGTATATATATATTCAAAATTTATATATATAATAATATAATCCATATGGAATATTCCATATACCATGGAATATACCTTATGGAATGGATTATATAAAGAAATCAAATCTAGAGATTTGGTTAATCAATCCTGCATTAAAAAGTTTAAAACACTACCCACTCCCACAACAAAATTGTGCCGCCACCGACCTCCTCTTTTGTCTTTTCGGCCACAACTAGGTGGTATCACGGGTGCTCCGTTTTGTGTGATGCTTGAAGATTCGCGTATGGCTAGCAACCTCTGTTTGTGGTACCGTTGTGGATATCTGAAGTGAAATCATCCATCCTCTCCTACAAGATCAAAGGTTAGAAATTAAAGTTGTTAATTTTTTGTTCTTCATCTTTCGTTTTTATAGTTCTTGCAACTTGATCACTGGTGCGGGTTTCTGGTCTTAATTTTGATTAAGACTTCCACAATACAGGAAATACCAATTTGTGAGACTCTAGAAACCCTAATCGGTTTAAAGTTGTTAAACCGGGTAAAGTTTTGATCTTTAAAACTAAAGATTAGAACTTTATTATTAATTGCAACTTATTTTATATATTACCAATATTGTTTTTAGTTGGTAACAAAAGTTGCATCCTATCGTTTATGGTTGGTTATGGTGTTTAATTGTAAACCGAGCCTTGACCCCATGTAAATGTTTTGTTTGGTTGTATGGTTTTGTTTTTCTGGTTTGTATCTTCTATTGTAATTTGTTGAGCCAGTTTTGGAAGCCATGAATGTAATAAAATAGGATTTTATTTTTATTTTTATTACATCAAAGAATTCGAGAAAAGACAAGATGAGACAAAACGGAAACCGACAAACGGGTGTTACCGGGAGTCAAGAGAGATGTCAAAGCAAGTGGGAGCAATTGATTATTTTTTAATTGTCACTTATTTTCTGTCACACCCCCAAATTTATTTACTTAATAAATAAATAAAGGTCGCAACGATTGGTTCATTACACAATAGCGGAATCTGTAATAGTGATTTCTAAGACTTGAGTACATATACAATTACTAATACTAAGTAATACAATGATCTAAGTCCTTCTAGATCAATAATAGACTTGAGACTTGATAATCTATGCCCCTTTAGCTACTAAGATTTGATCCAACGTAGCTAGCCTGTTCCAACCGCGCCATGGCTAAGGGTTACCTGAGAAACATACTTGAAAATGTCAACACAAAGGTTGGTGTGTTCACAGAGTTAGTTGTTTATGTTCAAAGCAGTTTTCCCAAAAACATGATGATGACCTCATAGTCATAAAAACAAGTAGTTTTCCCTGAAATCATGCACATGACCTTACCGTCATAAAATAAGTAGTTTTCCCAAAAACACGCACATGACCTTACCGTTATAAAATAAGTAGTTTTCCCGAAAACCTGCACATGACCTTACCATCATAAAATAAGTAGTTTTCCCGAAAACATGCACATGACCTTAGCGTCATAAAATAAGTAGTTTTACCGAAAACATGCACATGACCTTACCGTCATAAAATAAGTAGTTTTCCCAAAAACATACACATGACCTTACCGTCATAAAATAAGTAGCTTTTCTTGAAAACATGCACATGACATCACCGTCATAAAATAAGTAGTTTTCCCCAAAAACATGCACATGTCCTTACCTTCATAAAATAAGTAGTTTTCCCCGAAAACATGATGATGAATTCCTTGTAAACAAATAATTCCAAGCGCATATGATAAACAAAACAAGTAATGATGATCCATTTGTATGATAGCTAGGCTTACAAATAATATGCTAATAAATGAGACCGTAACCAAACCATGACTGGTGAATGCCCCTCCCTCGATATACCACAAGAACGGAATAAAACAATATGCAGCCATTCGACCCTCTAAGTCGTCGGTTAGGGCGACTAACCATGACCGGGGGCGTCACCCCCAATAGTACTATTCATAGAATCCTAGGCTAAGTCCATAGCTAATGGTTACAAATGATGGTGATGTTCAGGGGACTTTAAGAGCTCTCTAATTGTTCCCTCATGTAAACATAATAACAGTGTCTTGTTTTCTTGTTATCATATAAAAATGTTTGCAATGTTTTCTCAAGTGCATGAAACAACAATGTTTCCAAATGTATTGAGCAATAATGTAAAATATGATATGTAAGTATGTTTCTCCCCCCGTAGTTTACAAAACATTAAAAAGCGAAAAGGTGGTCGTGAACTCACCTCGTGATTGATGTATGCTAGCAAATAACAGTGTGCTAATAGTTCCTACCTATCCGTACCCTAATCACACAAGGGTACTCATGTGTTAAGACTACCTGTATTAAATGCAAGTTGTTCACCCGACTTAACGAATCCAGTTAAGTACTTCTTTTGTTTAGCAAAAACGGTGTTTTCCATGTTACGACTCATTGGTGATTATTATTCCAGTCTAGATGTTTGCATATTTTCCGAGAACATATTACGTTTCCATATTGGTGACTTATTATGTTTACAAAAATAAATATTGTTTCTGTCAAGACATATATTTGATTCGCATGATTGTTCACGTATATACATATAATTATTTCTCAAAAATAATTATATATAGTCTCAAATATCGTTCAAATATATCCATGCATGTTTATTATTCTACGTACGTACAGTCCATGTTACTACGTTCACATGCAAAAACTTATATTTCGGACGACATTTATTAACTTAGTGAAGTTCATCATGCATACCTTTATATTTATTTTTATCAAATGCATGGATAATGTATTTCTACATCTCTACATATGCTCACATGTGTTTTACGATGTCATATGATTATTTATTTTTAACCGATCTATCCATATGTTTCACGCACATAAACTTTTATACGGTTATATCATCACATGTGTACTTGTCATGATTATACATATACATGAATCAACAAATACATATATTTTATGTATACACATACACATATTATTAGGGTTTTCATAACATGTATATACTTCACCATCTTTATTTCAATTAATCATAAACTCTTTTATGAACCTACGTCTTCAACATGCATATATGTATAATTATTTCGACCACATGTACACCTATTCACTTTTCATGTTTTGATACTAACTATCATCAAATTATAAGCATATATATATATATATATGTATGATTTCAAATCAACTAACACTATATGTATGATTTCAAATCAACTAACACTTCACAAAACATTTCCATGATCAAACTACAAGTGTTCATTCGTGTATACATGTGTTACGGTTTTATACATATATATATATTCATTCAACAAGTTCCAAGTCAGTAAACTACTACCCTACACATGTGTATATATATATATATATATATATATATATATATATATATATATATATATATATATATATATATATATATATATATATATATATATATAGGGGACGTATCAAATGAAAACCCTGTCTTATTGTGTAAACCCTTAAACCCAATGTAGGCTACACATTCATTTGTTAATATTTTAATATGTGGTTGTGATTAATTCTGGATTTTTAATATATTTAATAAAAAAACATGTGGCTTAGATTAAAGATGGGGGTAAAAAGGTAATTTCATATTTTTCTTTTTACAAAATAATAAATATTTTAATTTCCTCTTTCTCTCTCTCTAAAACAGATTAAAAAAGTGACATATACAAATACGTGTAAAATCAGTTTACACATGTTTAATGAATCAAATATATGTGTAAAAACATATACAAACGGAGATGGAACCCACATCTAAACATCAATGGCATTAAAAAAAAATACAAAACCATTATGTGTAAAAAAAATTAGTGTATCTTCTTAGATAAAAAAACCCTGTGTAAAATTAATTTACATATATACACAAATCTATTAATATTAGATCAAATACACAAATCTATTAATATTACATTCAAATACATTAATATCTTTACAAATAATTACATTTCCTGTAATAATGAGAGGAAAAAACATATATGGGAGGAAAAAACATATACACAAATCAGGAAAACAAATTTACATCCAAATACACAAGTGTAAAATCAAAATACACAAATATAAAAACAAAATACACAAGTGTAAAATCAAAATACACAAGTGTACATTCAAAATACACAAATGTAAAAACAAAATACACAAGTGTAAAATCAAAATACACAAGTGTAAAATCAAAATACACAAATGTAAAAACAAAATACACAAGTGTAAAATCAAAATACACAAGTGTACATTCAAAATACACATATAAACCTTATACAAAATTCAGTTTCCCTAACTATTATAAAATACACATAGAAACCTTATACAAAATTCAGTTTCCCCTGCTAGGCTGATTCCTATTCATAAGAGTTAACTTTTAAAAAGTTTATAATTATACAGGGATAAGAAAAGCATGTATCAATCGAACTCAATAGTTTAACTTTGGTTATGATCAATCACCGTAAATCCTTGTAGTCACAGGCCCTGGTTCGAAATTTTGGCTTCCAGTGTCACATGCACACACACAGATAGTCACAGGCCCTGGTTCGAAATTCATTGAATGATATGAAAATATTTTTCAAATTCAAATTCAGTTTCCCCTAAAAACATTTACTTTAATTGAACATTTTAATCCTGAATTCATTGAATGATATGAAAATATTTTTCAATCCAAAAACAGAACATCACTAGCATGAAACTAGAACATTTTATAAAATACTAAAAAACAAAATATAATTAAAACCCCCCAAATCTTACATCAAAACTTACTTGGGAGCATTTTCCTTGCATTTTTCTTCATCAAGAACTTCTTCTTTTGAAAACTATACAAGAAGAAAACCCTTGAAAACTATCTTCTTTTGCTCAAAACCCATCACATCTGCCTTCTTTTAGCCGATACAGACCCTGCAAAAAGCAATCAAACAACTGATTCGCCTCGAGCGATTCATTATCTGCCGACGCTGGAGATCCGACGGAGAGAACTTCGCGGTCAGGTGGTCACTCACGGTGGTGTCTTCTTGCCTAAATCTGGATCTGGTTGACCGATCTTGTTCTTCTTGCCTAAATCTGGTCAGGTGGTCGCGTCACCCCCTTCGCTTCCCCCCATCTTCTCCGGATTCAATTTGTTGTGGATATTTTAGGGGTTTGATTTTGAAATTGGTTCCGTTGAATCCGAATCGGAATCGGAATATGGGGTTTGACTGACGAATCCAGAACTTGTTGTACGATCTTGAACGCAATTTCATCCAGGGAAGAAAACGATTTCATCCGGTGAAGAAAACGATTTCATTTTCTATGGGATCTTGGATTGTGTGTGTTTAGAGAGAGAGAGAGACGAATCTGGATTTTAAGATGTATAATGGAGGTTTAATAGAGAGAGAGTGTGGATATGACTCTAATACCCCTCTGGATTAAAAAAAAAGCAAAAATCCTAAAAAAATAATGAGTGGTCCAGAATGGGTTTAAGGGTTTACACAATAAGACAAGGTTTTCATTTGATACGTCGTATAATTTCAAATCAACTAACACTATATGTATGATTTCAAATCAACTAACACTTCACAAAACATTTCCATAATCAAACTACAAGTGTTCATTCGTGTATACATGTGTTACGGTTATATATATATATATACATTCATTCAACAAGTTCCAAGTCAATAAACTACTACCCTACACATGTATATATATATATATATATATATATATATCTTGATTTATATGTACACATACACACTTAGAAATTTTCATGTTAATCGAATACCATTATTCACATATCTATATACATACATCTCGGCCCACACACACATACACACACACACACACATATATATATATATATATATATATATATACATATACCTAACGATTTCTAAATTAACACTACAATCATATATATATATATATATATATATATATATATATATATATACACATCACGATTTCCACATATTCATGCTCAATTATTTTTCGTCAAGAGTTAATCTTGTTTTTAGATCTACAGCTACACTTATCATCATGTAACTTGTTCAAAACAACAAAGTATATATATACATCATACAAATCTCGGCCATATATATATATATATATATACAAAGCTTGAACCTTTAGTCTATTAAAAGTTAGACTTTATAAAATCACAAAATCTTTAAAGATGTTTTCGTTTTTAGGGTGAACACCAAGCTTAAACAAAAATAATAAACGAAAACTATAGATTTGGGGTCGGTTTTTCATACCGCTAGACTAGCTAGGGAAGAAACACGTGTAGGAGACGGTGGTGGCTTGATTCACTAGTGGAAACCTCCTTAGATCACCAAGACTCTTGAATCTCTCTCCAACTTTCTAGCTAAACTCTCTAGTGATTTGTTCTTGTTTGTTCAAATGTGTGAACTTGTGTGTGTGCATGTATGCTGTATATATGTAGGGGGAAGGAATGGGATTGAGTGTTTGACTCATCCATGATCATTACAACTATGGATAATTTTATGGATTTGACCTTGTTTGATTCTTTAGTTGAAGGAGCATGGACCTTATAACATGAATGATGAAGAATGATGGTGGAATGGCAAAGTGGGCCCCAACTTACTTCGGCCGTAAGGGGTGTTATGGGGGGGGGTTGGGTCTTGTCTAATCACTAGGTACTTGATCATTAGTTAGATAATGAGGTCTAAAGTAGTGTTAACCCGGTAGGTGCTCCCGTGATATATTACCTTGTTCAAGAACTTTAATCATTAAAACGTCCTACATTTTGTGTAGTTTGACTAGTTTTAATAATTTTCTAGTGAATTCCCGACATAGTTAACAACTTAACTACTTTGTACGTGTTCGCACATAGATAATTAATTACGAACCGTGTGAACAAAAGTTTTTGTATCAATATTTATAGATTAATGTCACCAATATATATTTTGTTTAAAATAAATATGCCTCTAGACTTTACTTGACTTATTATCTGTTAATCACCAATGACCTTACATTACGGGTTGTAAATGTTCATGACCTAGTAATTCTCATAATTACTAAAGATGTAGATGGTGTAGTATGTGTTCCATTGCTAGACTTGTGACATTACTTGTCAAACTTAAATAGTTCAGGAAATGTGAAGTATGAACATGTTCGTAACAGATATGGATATCGACCTGAACTGTGGGGTGTCACATTTTTTACCTAGTTCGGGAACTGGCTCTTAAGGCACTGGAAAAAACTGATGGCGGGTTTACGATTATTTGTTTGTTTTATTTATTTCTGCGTGGTTGATATGAGATATGAATGTAACAATTAATTTCATTAAAAAGTGAACAAAAAGAAGTTTTAGAACGGGGTTTTAAAAATAAAACGACACTATAAAAAACGACGAGATATTAAAACTGGATTTTAGTTATCTCGTGAAGGTTTTAAAATTAAATAATTAATTTTATGATTATAATTGAGTTTTTGGAATATAAATAAAATAGAGATTTTGTTTATTTAAAACTCATAAAATTTTAAAGAGTTTAAAATTAAAATTGGTTTCGCGTTTATACCGACATATATTTAATTAGGGTATTAAATTGGAACGTCAGATAATATTTTATCAAAACGCAAGAACCAAGTAAAATAGAGATTTACGGAACCGTCGCTAATTATACTCGTTGCGAAATGTTTTGACACGAGAATCAAAACATTTTAGAAATCCTTTTAATAATGATAAGTTAGGTGCCTCCCTTTTCGGATCACATGGACGGCATATTCAAATAGAAGAGTCTTGGTTCTGACATGTCGGATAAGGGGTATCGCGATATTCGAGAGCCTTGGGCCGGTTCACATGAGTCCAAGAGAATGATGACCTATCACTCGATGTTTGTGAAAAGTGTGCACGCCAAGCACAAACTAGAGTAGGTACATATGGGATTAAACATGCCAGCGTGACAAGTAATTATCTAAATGACCCCATAAGGATTAGAAGTGTATAGTTGCTACAATTAGTAACTGTTACTTACCTATATAACTATATTCGTGTATTTTGCATGGTCCTTGTACGAGTATAGTGAAACATGGATCCTAATTATTAAGTAATTATTTTTTATAAAATAAAATTAAAAGGTTATTAATTAACTAATAAGATTTATCAAAAATACAAAACCAGATGGATTTTATTTTGTCGATGGCCCCAAACCAAATTGTCCCCGCTAACCACTCAATAAGGTCCATATATGAAAAAAAATAAGCTTAATAGCTCAAATTTCTTAGCTAGTTCCGCAACTTAAGGATAGTCCTTAGAGCGGACAAGAAATTGTATGTCCTTGAATGTCCTATACCTGATGAACCTTAAGGTGCTACCGCAGCAGTTAGGAACGCGTGGCTCAAGCATGTGGATGACTCATCAGATGTGTCATGCCTTATGTTAGCATCTATGGTACCTGAAATCCAAAATAATTTAGAGGAACTTGCAGCATTTAAAAAGATTTAGCAACTGAAGGAAATGTTTCAGCAGCAAGCACGTCATGAGCGATTTGAGACTATCAAGTCTCTCATCTCATGTCACATGCAAGAAGATACTCAGGTTAGTGCGCATGTTCTAAAAATGAAAAGCTATGTAGATCAGCTTAAAAGACTTGGATTTCCCTTAAATAGGGAGTTAGCGGTTGATTTGATCCTCAACTCCCTGCCCAAATCATTTGACCAGTTTTTCATGAACTTCAATATGAATGGTTGGGAAAAGTCTATCCCGGAACTGCATATGAAGTTAAAAACTACTGAGATGAATATTCCGGGAAAATCAGCAAATCAAGTGTTGATGATCAGGGAAGGTAAAGTCAAGGAACAAAAGACAAGGGCAAGGCAGAAGCCAGTGGCAAGTCTATTCCCACCAGACAATCTGAAAGGAAACCTCCTAAAGATGCCAAGTGTTTCCATTGTGATGAAATTGGACACTAGAAGAGGAATTTCCCTAAGTTTCTAGTTGAACTGAAGAAAGGAAGTGTTGGTAGAGCAAGCACTTCAGGTATCTATATGATAGAATTATGTTCTTATTCTTGTGACACATGGGTATTTGATACTGGTTGTGGTACTTGATGTGTCGTGTTAAGTATATAGAAAATATATTATATAATAATATATTTAGGGATATTGGTTTCACGAGATCAGGTTTTAAATTTATAATTAAAATGATAAATACTCAAACTTAAAACACATACAATAGGCAAGTGTACCTATCGCAGCGTAATATAGTTTAGGTAAGAAGCAAGTATCGAACCAATGGACATGTACGAGTTCCAATACTCAACTTTTGTTATCGTTTAGCCGGTTTAATTAGTGAGTGGGTTTTGTGTGCTTGTGAAGCAGAAATGTAAATGACAAAAAAGTAAATGAAGGTAACGTAAATAACAGAAAAGTAAAAACATACGTGATGTGTGTAACAGGAATGTAAATAACGTAAAGAGTAGGAAAGTAAATATCTCTGAAATGATCAGGACACGAAGAGTATTGCTTTGGGCTTCGAATCCTCTTGGTACGTGATAATGTTAAGTTGACTAATCCAGTGGTATGACTAATACAAATGTGTGACCCGGGTCACCGCTAGAGCCTTGTCCTCACATAATTTGATTCACAAATTATAATCTTTAATCACAAAATGGTAGGACTCCCAGCTAGGGACATCGTTACCCTCAACTCTTTGGTGTTATCTTCGAGTTGGTTTAGGACAACGAACTTACACTTAAGTATTATTGTTAAATAGGTGATTATACTTTGCTCACCGGGAGGCGATGTAGCAATGGGACCATGTATAAAGACGTACCGTTTCCAACATGAGTTCACCAATTCTTGGTTGCATAATAAGTTCGTATAAAGACGTACGTCGTTACTAGTGTTGACCAAGCTTTGGATTATCAATCTCTACTTGTATAAAGACGTACAAGTATCAAAAGAAGTTTGATTAAAAAGGTTTTATAGTCTTACACTTGAAAATCAATAACACTCACAAATATAAAGACATATTTAGACGACAATAAAAAGCCCACCAAGAGGTGGTTTTAAGAACGAAGAGTTAAAGACATAAACATACCACTAGATTAATACATTAAACATTAACATGCACCAAACTTCATCTTCACCCTAGCAATACAAAGAGTTTAGGCATGAACGGCCATACTAACTAGCTTAACGCTGAGTTTCGTAGGCTCCCCTATTACGGACAAAGAGGAGGAGCCTCTCTACTCTCTGTTCTCTACTCTAAACTATGAAATACTATCTCTGGATAGTGTCTTTAGGGATGGTTTTTTGTGTGGAATGAAGAACCCAAGCCTCCTATTTATAGGCCTCAAAATGGATTGCACGGGCATGCAAACACCTCGGGAATCAAACAGGGTACATAGGACAGTGTACTGGAGCTTGGGGAGCAAGGGAGTCCAATGCACGGGCGTGCATTGGGGTGCACGATCGTGCATCTCCCTCTACTGCCCACTTTTTTCTTTTAGCTGTTTGTTGACTTGTTGTTGTCCAATTTTGACTTCTTGGGGGTCAAAGATCGGGAATGATCTTCCAAAAGGCTTGATTTCTTGGTGTTTTTGACTGGTTTCATCTTTGTTTATCTTTTCAACATCGAATAACCTGCAATTACAAAATATAAACGTTTTAAGTATCAATTGCAAAGTTATTATTCAATTAGTACCATAATACGGGGATTATTATGCATGTAAAACATGTATAATTTAGGGCATATCAGTACTCACATTTGCAATGATTTGCAGGGACTGAAAAGAGTTAGAGAACTGAAGCAAGGCAGTTTGGATCTGCATATGGGGAATGGAAATCGTGTTGCTGTGAAGGCAATAGGACAATATTCCTTGCTTTTTTCAAATGTCTTGTATTTGACATTAGAGAATGTTTGTTTTGTCCCTAGTTTGACTATGAATATTGAATCAATTTCTCGTTTACGTGAACAAGCTTTTTATTATATTTTTCATGGTAATGACATTTTAGGTTATTTCGATAATATGTTTTATTTTAAGGCTAGGCCTCACAATGGTATTTATGAAATAAACCTAAGTAGTTCATGTAATAATACTATCTATGCACCAAATGCCAAAAGATCAAAGACTGATCTTAACAAGGCATATTTGTGGCACTGTAGACTTGGTCACATAAGTAAGAAACACATGTCAAAGCTCTAGACTGGTGGAATCTTAGAATCCACCGGTTCAGAGACGTTCGACATTTGCGAATCATGCTTAAGTGGTAAGATTTTCAATGCACCTTCCTCAAGAGCATGGTAAGACCCCAAACCCGGGAACCTCACAGTCGGTTACATCAAGCGTACATGTCTAGGAAAGACCTCAAATAAAACAAAGTAACATCGCAGTGGAAAGAACTATAGAAATCCCAAAACACACGAAATAAACCAAACATCCAAATCTATAAAATAACAAAAACATCAATAAAAGAAACGCCAGTCTTCGAAATATGGATAACTTCATCGGGTTGCCAAGAGAATCCAAAAAGTTCATCCAACCTGCACTCAGTTCTAATATACATGCAAAAGTCAGCTACGATGAGTGAGTTCAGGTTTTATTTTTAAACATCATAAAGGAACATAAGTCCTTTTTGAGAAAACATCATACATCACATCAATCCCATACATAAATATTACATAAGGTCTTAACGGTCCATCATTGCCCAAGAGCATACCAAACACTAAATCATGGTGTTGTTAAGGGACTTTTCATCAATTACCTACACCGGGTCATACATCTACCCGAAGGGTGCCATTAGGTCATGCATCTTCCTAATGTTATAAGTAGGTCTATCATAGAGTAATATAATTAAATCCGTCGGTCATACATCTACCTAACATGGGATTTCATCAAGTTGACCTACCTAACATAACTAGTTAAACATCAAGTAGCATATAACATCCATCATACATTTTTCATCATAAACTTCTACATCAACCATATGTTTTAGTACACACACGTACCTCATCACATACTTCATATTTAGTTTAATTAAACATCATTCATCATTCAAGAGTGGTTATACATGTATGCTAGCCCAAAACTGTGAATAAGTTTGAAAGAGGGCATTAAGAACTCACCTTAATGCTCTAAGTAGAACCACACAAGATAGGGCTTCAAATACAAGAGGGGCGGGTCCTAAGATGATGTTAAGAACCTTAGGGGCTGTTTAGGGGCTGCTGAAACGTGTCTAGAGAGTCTAGAGTTTGTCCACACTAACACCCTACGCAAGGAACACGCAACAAGTCGGATTATTTTAAGAAAACCCTGATTGGGTTCCAAACCATCAACCATGACTAACCCGATCCTTTCAACATTCATGGGGTGATTTAGGGGCATAATTATGATTGATAATAGCATGATATAATACCTAGAAATGGCAGAATCACACAGCCCTTCTCCTTCTTTATGATCAAAGCCGAAAACCTCCACAAAGAACTTCAACTTCGCGGCACGGAACGTCAACAATCCCTATAATTCCGATGCATAACAATGTTCATACAGGGAAGATGATCAGGGGGATATATACAAGATTAGGGACTAAAGTAGGGTGGAAACAAACCTAGAATATAACTTCAAGGCTGGTCCGTGCATCCACCCTGTTAACGGCACTAAAACACCTCCAAAAACCTGATCGGATTTCGAGTATGGCAAGGGCCAGGTCACTGGCTTACTCGACAGATTTAAGGGTTGAAGGAATAGTGTTTTAGGCTTATAAACAACACACGACTAACCTAGAACAGACTTGGCTTCATGCTCCTCCTCCAGTCCTCCTTCCAAGTCTACGGCTTCACAGAGAACAAACCTAGAACAAAGTGTTTTGTGTGAGTGAGGATGTGCATGGGCATACAAATGATTAGGCTTGCATTAGGAGGGTACAATCGTGAAAGAACCAAAGGATGAGAATGAAAACCGTAAAGTGCATGCGTAGTCCCCTTTTTAGGGTTTCTTGAACATTAAGTTTAGGATATTGCAACTAGGACCCTTCATGAACTACCCATATGCATTAATAAATTCACAGTTTAAGGGAATATCTACATAGGCCCCTCTACTTCAAAGAATACAAAGAGAGTCTGGAATTTACGCATACGTACATATATACAAGGGTTAATGCTCGAAAATGGGGCGTTACAAGTTTACCCCCCTTACGGGAGGATTCGTCCTCGAATCCATTTGCATAGGAAACAACTGTGGGTAGAGCTTCATCATCTCTGTTTCGGATTCCCAAGTAGTCTCAGAACCCTTCTAATGCCTCCACTGTACTTTCACTTGTCTGACAGTTTTATTCCTCAATTGCTTTTCTTTCCTGTCAATTATAGCAACAGGTTCCTCAACATAATTTAACTTCTCATTAACCTCAATATCATCAAGAGGCACGTGATGTCACACCCACCTCAGGCAGCCCCTGGACGTGTGCGAGCTAGATTGGTACCTGCTTTGATTTCAGAGTTTTTATAAATACAACGAAAGTCTTTTTTAGAAGGATCGTTTCATCATTTGTTCCAACCTCAAGGGTTGTATTTGTAAACATCAAGACTTAGTTGAAAAACAAAACGTCTTCTATTTATTTTATAAAAATAGGGATTTAAATACCCTTTTTATTTTGATTACAAAACAGAGTTTGAAATCAAATAAATCTACAGTCACCGGCAAAAGGTACTATCCAGGGTTGATCAATCCCCCTGTCCTATCTCCTTTTTCTTCTCTTTAGGATTTCCTTTATACGAGGCCTGAGAATCCTACGTATAAGTTATCCTTTTCACTTTTCTTGGTTCAGATCTTATGTCTGCCCAAATCCCCATTTTCATCATATTTTATTCATTATGTGAAAACATTTTGAAAATAAAACATCAGCGCGAACGACGGTGAATACAATTATCTTGACCTTAAAATCATTTTGGAGTAAACAAGCATTAGTTCATAATCACAACTTTATGTTCAATCCACACATTCAGCAGCCTCATCCTGTTCAATCGCACCACAGTATACACTGGCATCATATCTTATAACATGGGATAGGTCCACCTCCGAAGTTGTTATAAGACAAGTACTAGCCGCAATCCGGGAATTTCACCCGAGACCTGTGTATCCCTTGTAAGTTTTACGCATACCTATGGCCTGAATGCTTTGTTTGTAAAAGAACGTTAAGCATTATTCCTTTAACCTTTATTTGGCTATTTTCGTAAATGTAAATGTTTGACACAAGTTTTGAAAGAGATAAAGTATTCACCTTTTGTATAGGAATGAGCCTCTAAGTCGAAAGCTTATTGACTATCTTCTTAACTTGATTTTTCTAGCGTCTTGACCTTTCTAGGAGCGTTTCTTGCTTAACCGGGCACTACGAGGAGCGGGAATCGAACCGGGATCGTCGGGAGCTGTCTAAGAGAGCTATGGAACAGAATTTGGAAGTTGAATTCGTTTGTGGGATGAGAAAATGGCTTGAACGCGAGCAACTATTTATATGGCAAAATCTGAGCCAGTGACGGACCATTACGGGTGGTGACGGTCCATCACCAGATTAGGGTTCGCGAGTCATCAGACACGTGTGGCCCTCTGGTCAGTTTGCGGTGTGACGGACGGTTATAGGGCGTGACGGTCATTTACGGAGTAAGACGTGGCGCACCCAGGTGAATTTGGGGCTGTGACGGACCGTTACCAGTCGTGATGGTCCATTTCCACGCGTCAGAATTCGTTCATTAGTCACCGGACACATGGCGCGTCATCAGTGTTAGCGTGCCCAGCCCGTAACGGACCGTTACCTTCCGTGACGGTCCGTTACCGTTTGATTTTTATGTTTTCTACTTTTCGGTCCTTGAACTTTCATACACTTATACTTATAGTCCTTGTGGTTTGTTCCTTGCTTAAATCTTGGACATTTTTTTGGGTAGGTGTTACATCCTCCCCATTTTGTTTTGATCTCGGCCTCGAGATTACTTGAACAAGTGAGGATATTTCTTTTTCATTTCAGACTCCAATTCACATGTGTACTCAGGTCCACGTCTGGAGTTCCATTTTATTTTCACAATCATCAGTTTCTTTCTTTTCAATCTCTTTTCCTACATGTCCTTGATTTGCTAAGGTTGTTCCAAAAATCTTAATTTTTTCATCTACCTCTACATCTTGTAGGGGCATTACCAGAGATTTATCTTCCAAACACTTGCGTAGACTTGACACATGGAATACATTGTGTACCCCATTCATTTCTTCTGGTAATTCGAGTTGATAGGCCACAGACCCAACTCTTTTCAAGACTTTGAATGGTCCTACAAATCTAGGACTTAATTTTCCTTTCTTCCCAAATTTTACAACGCCTTTCCATGGTGAAACGTCCAACAGTACGTTATCACCGACGTTGAATTCTAACAGCTTTCGTCTCTTATCAGTATAACTCTTTTGACGATCACGAGCCGCTTTCAATCAATCTTTTATTTGAATAACTTTCTCAGTCGTTTCCAGGACTTATTCAGGTCCGGATAACTGATTTTCTCCTATTTCAGACCAACATATCGGAGTTCGACATTTACGACCGTATAAGGCTTCAAAAGGAGCGGCCTGTATACTAGTATGATAGCTATTATTTTAGGAGAATTCCATTAGAAGTAAGTGGTCATCCCAGCTTCCTCTAAGATCAATAACATAAGACCTTAACATGTCTTCAAGGGTTTGAATTGTTCTTTCACTTTGCCCGCCCGTTTGAGGATGGTAGGCAGTGCTAAGATTCAATTTTGTACCTAGAGCTTTTTGAAAACTTTGCCAGAATCGAGAAGTAAATCTACTATCTCTATCTAACACGATAGATAGTGGCACACCATGTAATGATACAATTTCGTTAACGTATAATTGTGCCAACTTATCCATGCTGAACGTTTCTTTCATGGGAAGAAAATGAGCAGATTTAGTAAGTCTGTCAATAATAAACCAGATTGTATCATTCCCACGACTGAAATCTATGGTTATCATTTCCCATTTCCATACAGGAATTTCAAGTTGCTGTAATAATCCAGAAGGCTTTTGGTGTTAAGCTTTTACTTGGGAACACGTTAAACACTTTGCAACATATATGGCGATATGCTTCTTCATTCCTATCCACCAATAATTGGCTTTTAGGTTTTTGTACATTTTATCGCGTCTATGATGCATGGTGTATTTAGATTTGTGGGCTTCTTCATGAATTTCTTCACGTACGTTTCCATAGATAGGAACCCAAATTCTCTTATTCATTCTAAGAATTCCATCGTTACCCTTGACCAATTGGTCGATCATTCCTCCCAATCCTTCCTTCTCAAGGTTGGGTTCTTACAAAGCAAGTTTCTGAGATTCGTTAATACGAGTGATAAGATTGATTTAGAGATCGAGTCTTAAAGCACGAACTCGTTTAGATTTCTCGTGTTCTTTTCTACTTAAGGCGTCAGCTACAACATTAGTTTTTCCTTCAGGATAACAGATTTCGCAATCGTAATCATTTAGGACTTCCATCTAACGTCTTTACCTCATATTCAGTTCTTTCTGACTGAATATAAACTTTAGGCTTTTATAATCAGTGAATACGGTGAATTTGACTCCATATATATAGTGCCTCCATAATTTCAATGTGAAGATTATGGCGCCTAATTCTAAATCATGAGTCGTATAATTCTTTTCATTAGTTTTTAATTGTCGAGAAGCATAAGCAATAACTTTGCTTCCTTGCATTAACACACAACCAAAGCCGGTGTGAAGCATCACAGTATACTGAAAAGCCTTTATTTCCATCTGGCAATGCCAGTATGGGTGCTTGTGTCAGTTTCTATTTCAGAGTTTCAAAAGCTTCAGAATACTTAGGTCCCCATTCATACTTAATTGACTTGAGTCAAAGAAGTTAATGGAACAACAATTCGAGAAAAATATTGGATAAATCTTTGATAGTAACCAGCCAAACCGAGAAAACTATGAACTTCGGTTGGTGACTTCGGGATTTCCCATTTGTATATTGCTTCGATTTTGATAGGATCGACTTGAATGCCATCAGCATTAATGACATGTCCAAGAAATTGAACTTCTTATAACTAGAACTCGCATTTTGAGAATTTAGCATAAAGCTTTTCGTTTCTCAAGAGTTCAAGCAAGATTTTCAAATGATTAGCATGATCTTCCTTACTCTTGGAATAGATAAGGATATCGTCAATGAATACGATAATGAATTTATCCAAGTAAGGTTTGCAAACTCGATTCATCATATCCATGAAAGCTGTTGGTGCATTAGTAAGTCCAAACGGCATTACTGTGAACTCATAATGACCATACCGAGTTCTGAAGGCAATTTTGGTAATTGATGATAGCCAGAACGAAGGTCGATCATTGAAAATCATCAAGCTCCCTGGAGTTGATCAAAAAGATCATCAATTCTGGGGAGTGGATAACGGTTCTTAATTGTGACTTTATTCAGCTCACGATAATCAATGCACATGTGCATTGAACCGTCTTTCTTTTTAACGAACAAGATCGGAGCTCCTCAAGGCGACGAGGTTGGTCTTATGAATCCTTTTTCGAGCAATTCATCCAACTGTTTCTTTAATTCTGCCATCTCCGTTGGAGCTAATTTGTAAGGGGCTTTAGCAATTGCTGTCGTACTCGGTACTAGATTAATTCTGAATTCCACATCTCTTTCAGGTGGAATTCCAGGCAATTCATCAGGGAAAACATTAGCAAATTGAGCCACAACCGGCACATCTTCAATCTTTTTTTTGGTGTCGGCGGTTACAGATACAAGGTATGCTAAGCATCCTTTGCGTAGATATTTTGTGGCTTTTAACATGGAAATTATTCCAATAGAGTTGGATAATTTATCACCATTTATCGTAAGAATATCACCTTTTGGTGAATGAAGTTCAATGACTTTCTTATCACACAAGATATGGGCTTGGTTAGAGGCCAACCAATCCATTTCTAAGACAACGTCAAAACCTGCCAAAGTCATTGGCAATAGTTGTGTAGGAATAACATCTCCTGATAGTGTGATATTACAATCGTTCAAGATTTCAGAGATTTGGATGAGGTCACTGTTGGCAGTTTCTACCATATATTTCTTGTCTAATTTAGCTAGAGTTTTATTTAACAGTCTACAGAATCTATGATTTATAAAACTTTGGTTTGCACCACAGTCAAACAAAACTCGAGCATAAATATCATTGACAAGAAATGTACCCGTAATAACATCGGGCATACCTGTTGCCTCATGAATATTGAGAACGAATGCTCGTGCATTCTTCTTTATCCCATCAGTAGGCTTTGGACCTGTCCCTTCAGGCTTCTTCAATTTGGGACAATAAGTTTTGATGTGGCCAGCCTCGCCACACTCGAAGCAAGTGATTTGCTTCTTTTTGAAGCAATCCGCAATTTTGTGACCAGACGTCTTGTAGAAACTGCAATAACGTCCAGCTTTACACTGTCCCAAGTGCCTTCTCTTGCACCGTGGACATTTAGGAATGGAAGAGTTGTTATTTCTGAAGATTGACCCTGGCTTCTTTGAGTTACTTGGGCCTTGCCCAAATTCTTTCTTCTTCTTCCCCTCTTCCTGATTTCTGATCAGGCTACTAGTTAAGGATGCTCCAAGATCCATAACATCGTCAAGGTTTTCACAATTGGCAACCTTAACCATATCGCTTATTTCTCTGATTAAACCCCAAATATATCTCTTTATTAAGTTGGATTCCGGGGTAGCAAGATGAGGAACAAATCGAGCGTACTCAAGGAGTTTGCTCGAATACTTATGATGATTCCTTCCAATCAACTTTAGACTAAGGAATTTTCCTTCGATTTGTTCCCTTTCATTCTGGGGAACATACTTCTTTTCTACTCGGGTTTTGAAGGCACCCCAGCCCATGGCATAGGCCGAATCTCTTCCTTTAGCTGCAACAATATTATTCCACCACTCTAGATGTAACATTTCTGATTTCACTGTCTTTATTTGCAATTCAATATAAACCATTTCAATTCCAAAATCTTGTACACTGATCTACTCTATTCGTATCAACAATAAAATACAAATCCGCAAATTTTTACACGGTTATACTTTATTAAAAGTTATATATATGTGCATATGTATATTAAATATCAAACAAATACGTATACACATAGATTCAATTAACAAGAAATCACGCGTTTGCTTGAACTCTAAACCATTTGAACCCTAAGTCGGAACCCCACACTCTCAATTTTAACTTGAACCTTAATTTTGACTTTCTTGGACTCCTTTGACTCTCAAAAAGTCAAACAGTCCCAACCCGTGAAAATCCAAGGGGCTATCGACGGATTCTGTCGAATTGGACTCCTCATGGTTACACAAACAATAAATTGGTCCAATCCAGACCCAAATAACAACCAAATTCATTCACACACACGGTGAGATTCAAATTTTGAAAGAATTTGACTTCTAATAGTCAAACCGTATCATTTCTAGTTTAATTCGTGAAATTAACGTGTATTCAATCCCTGAAATCATTCCCCAGTCAACCGCGAGTGAACCTCGACTACTATCAGACTCAATTCGTTCCCAATTCAATAGAATAACGCAAAATCAGCCTGCAAAAGCGTTTCGGTAAAATCAAAATCGAATTGGTTAATTCAAATAAAATTGAACGAATTAAAGTACTCATCCTCACGCGTATACCTCCTCTCAAACTCTCCCAACCTTTGTCGAACCTGCATTTCATCTCTGGACGCCTGTCGATCATCAAGAACAGCCGCATCCAACTAGTAGCCGTCTGCATTCGTGCCCTAATCATTTCAAGTAAGAATTGTATCTTTCAATTCATAATCTCATAACCATCGATAGCCCTCTGCCAATTCGTGATAACAGAGGGTATCGCTACCGATTTGAAACTAGGGTTCATAAGCGGGTATTCTCGAATTTAAATTCTGGATCGGTTTTAATTTTATGATTTAATCAATTAGATTCCGCAATATTTCAGCGAAACCACCTGGTCCGGCCGGCAAGTCACTGCGTCGCCGAACCAGGTGGCGTGGGTTCGAAACCCACGACCCGTGACCGCCCTGTTCACTTTTTGCACATGAATTATGGACCAAACCCAGTCCCAACCAAACCTCGGATTAAATCATTTCAGAACTAATAAAATCACAAGAAACGCCTCCTGGTCCAGCGGCTTGTTCGTCCGGCGCACTCAGCTCGGACCCGGGTTCGAGTCCCTGTGGCCTGTTTATTTTTAAATGCCATTTTTAAAACTACAATAATTTTATAAAAAATATTTTTATAAAGCTTGTAACAATTATGTCAGAATAAAAGCATAATACGTAATTTTCCATATAAAATTCGATTTAATCCAAATTAAAAGTGTTAAATTGCATATTAACCTTTTAAATCAAAACTTAAAATATTTAAATAAATTCTAAATAAAAACTGTTTAATTTTTATAAAAGTTATAAAAGATTAAATTTATTTAAAACAATCAAGACTTATTTTTAAAAGAAAAAAATAAATAAATAAAAGTTAGTTATTACAAAGATAAATATATTTTATTTTTACATACCTTTATAAATAAATATCATTTTACATATCTTTATAAATAAATAAATAAATTATTTATTTAAATAAGATAAATCATACAACTAATTTTTATATAACTAAATTATTAAGTAATAATAATTATTTAAATTATTTAGTTATTCGAACTCATAACTTGGTTTAATTATTTTAAAACTATTTATTTAAACCCCCTCACTTTATGAAACATTTCATTCAAGTACGAACCACTAATACTTACCACTCCAACACTTGTCACACATAACCGATTCAATCCTAGACTTAGACATAGACAATTGTACCCACTAATAATTCAAATATACATTATAAATTAGGTTAGCATGGTGAGTTGCAAGGATCAAATTTCAATCTAGTCTTCCGTGTTTAGCTACACCTCGAACCAAGTGAGTATACATAGCCCCTTTTACTCTTTTACATTTTTGGGGTGAAACATGAACACTACTCAAACTATTGTTTACATTTACACAAACAATACAAGTACATATCCTATTTACATTCATGTGTGTAATTTGAGCTTTATGCCCGAGTGCTATGTGTGCTAACTTTTGTGAACACTTATGTGCAATCATTAACTATTCAAGCCGACGGTTTTCAATGATAGATCTATTGAGTCTGACAAACCTACCTGGTTGAGGTGATTGATACCGACAACACAATTTGCATGCTAGTTACAAAGGTTTGATTGTACCTGGTTACACAATAGCTGCTCCCCATAAATGCCTTATTTATCATGTTATGTATGGAATTGTTTTTCAACTATATGCTATCTATATACAAACCTGTGTTATACTCACCAACTTTTTAGTTGACTTTATTTTATTCATGTTTCAGGTCCTAATATGTGAGATTGATCAAGATGTGCTACATATAGGCTTAGACTTAGTTAAAATAAATAAAGAACTTATGTATTTCAATTATGTTTCTTTTCTTGGAATTGGTTTTGTTTGAATGTTTGTAATGAAATTTGACAATTAATATATTTCAATTTAGTCAACCTTGTGCTTATGAACAGTCTACATGTCCCGCCCCGATGATTCCGCCATCGGTCGGGGTGTGACAGATTGGTATCAGAGCCATGGTTATAGGGAATTAGGTTATTAGACACCTTGACCTAGATTATAACTTTAGGACACCCACTTATGCTATGCTTCATGATTATGTGTTATGTGCTACATGCTATATGTTACATGTTTAGTATGCTTAATTATTATTTCATTTTTGATGACTTATTTGTTAAAAATCCATGACTTATTAGGATATCCTTAAATAATAATTAAATAAACAATATCTCTTCCTATATCCTAAAACCTCATAATATTCTTATCTTCTTCTCTATCTTTATCTTTCTTAGCATGTGGAAACTTTATGAAGCTAAATCCCTAAAATTTCTTTATTTCCTCATTAAGGTTTTTAAATTCTGTTAATTATTTAAGGACACGTGCAATCTGGAAGGGTGACACCTGTATTCTGGGTTTTCTGTCTAGGAAAGCATTTCGCATAAATCCCAATCAACCGAGGGACCCGTATGCTTTCCTGGGAATTCCCAGGATGAATGTTTACTTATAGGCTAAAGCATGCCTCCTTGAAAATTATATGAGTTTAATTAACCTTAATGTGTCATAGTATTCAAGTGATTATATCACTATTTGAGTACAATCTAAACTATGATTAACTATTTTATTTCATTATCTTGTCCTTTTAATTCAAGCAATTCTCATAAGTTCTTACATCTTTTCTTTTGTGAAAATCTGTAGAATGCCTCCTCGTCGTGCTCCCGTGGTCAACCTCAATACCGACATTACTGCTATTCTTGCCCAACTCGTGACACAACTCACACAAGCTAATGGTGCCACCAATGGCAACAATGGTGGAAATGGTAGTAATAGTGGTAATGGTGGTAATGGTGGAAATGGTGGTAACAACCCATCTTAATGCACTTTCAAGCACTTCAACTCGTGCAATCCCCTCAAGTTCTATGGTACCGAAGGAGCTACTGGACTCCTTCAATGGTTCGAAAGCATTTAGAATACCTTTCTCAATAGTGACTGCCCCAACAACCTTCGTGTTCGTCATGCCACAAGTGTCCTACAAAAACGGGCACTCACATGGTGGAATGGGGAGAAAAGAAATAGAGGTGTGGATGTAGCAATGGCCTTAACTTGGGATGAGGTTAAAAGGCTAATGACCGAGGAATTCTGTCCTCGAAATGAAGTGAAGAAGCTCGAAGCTGAATTTTGGGATCTTGCCCAAGATAGTGGTGAAAGCTTGGCATATACAACTCGGTTCCATGAGTTGAGTCTTCTTGTGCCCCATATGGTCACTCCTTTGTCCCGTTGCATTGAAAAGTATATTGGGGGACTACCTAGGCAAATTTAAGATACTGTCATAGGAAGGAAGAAATCCCGCAACACTTGAGGATGCTATCCGTTTGTCCGCTACCTTAACCGATAATCATGTGAATGCGGGGACCCTTACTAAAAAGGGCACTAAGAAAGTTTCTGACACCATAACCCCTCCTACCCACAACAAGGAAGCCACAACTGAACCCTCCTGACATAATAGGAAGAGGAAGACTAGAAATTTTGCTGTGGTCACTCTTGCTATGCCTGTTAATCAAGTTGCACCTATGGCTCAAGCTCCAGCCAAAAAGCCATATGTTGGAATCTACCCACTTTGTGCCACCTGCAACTATCATTATCCCCAAAGCATCCGATGTCGCCTTTATACTCATTGTGGGAGGTACGGCCATACGGTTAATGTTTGTAGGGCCAAAGCTCTTGCGGGCCAAGTCAACCCACCAAACCGAACCAACCCGCAAGGGACTAATCAAGGTGTTCCCGCGATTGCAAATGGGCGTGCTTGTTATGAATGTGGCGACCCAAACCACTTCTGTGACCAGTGCCCAAGATTTGCCAATGCTAGACAAGGTGGAGCTCGTAGGCGTGCTTTCAACATAAACGCCAATGAAGCTCAAGCCAACAATGACGTGGTCAATGGTACGTTCCTTGTTAATAGTCAATATGCCTCCATTTTATTTGATACCGGTGCCGATAAAAGTTTTGTGTCACTTAACTTTGAACCTTTACTTGCTAAGACACGATCCCTTTTAGAGAAAACATTTACCGTTGAAGTAGCAAATGGTGACTCTCTTACAATTAAATCCATTATCTATGATTGCTCTTTAGAACTTAATGATCATACATTCCCAATCAACCTTGTTCCAATGCCACTAGGAAGCTTTGATATCATCATAGGCATGGATTGGCTATCAAATCATCATGCCGAAGTCATTTGCTTTGTGAAGTGTATTCGAATACCGCTACCATCGGGAGAAACATTGAGAGTATTTGGTGAAAAGCCTTGCAAAGGACTTAAGTTGATGTCATGTACCACCGCTCAAAAGTACTTACGAAAGAAGTACGTGGCCTTCTTAGCTCACATCATTCAAAAAGATGTCAAGGAGAAGAGTATTCAAGATATCCCCATTATCCGAGATTTTCCCGAGGTATTCCCCGAAGACTTATCCGGTCTTCCTCCCGTTCGTCAAGTAGAGTTTCGCATCGATCTTATACCTGGAGCTAATCCCGTGGCTAGAGCTCCTTATCTTCTTGCACCTTCGGAAATGCAAGAGCTTGCAAGTCAACTCCAAGAACTCTCCGACAAAGGTTTCATTCGCCTAGGTCATTCACCATGGGGTGCACACGTCTTATTCATCAAGAAAAAGGATGGATCATTTCACATGTGTATTAACTACCGCGAACTCAACAAGCTTACTATCAAAAACCGTTATCCTTTGCCTAGAATCGATGATCTCTTTGATCAACTTCAAGGTTCTACTTGCTTCTCGAAGATTGATCTTCGATCTGGTAATCACCAGCTCCGTGTTCAAGAAGATGATATTCCAAAGACTGCCTTCCGAACAAGGTATGGTCACTATGAGTTCATGGTTATGCCTTTCGGATTAATCAATGCACCCGCAGTTTTCATGGACCTCATGAATCGTGTGTGCAAACCGTATCTTGATAAATTCGTGATCGCCTTCATTGACGATATCTTAATCTACTCCAAGACTAAAGCTGATCATGAGCAACATCTTAGATTGGTTCTGGATCTTTTGAGAAAAGAACAACTATATGCCAAATTCTCCAAATGTGAATTTTGGCTAAAGGAAGTTCAATTTCTTGGTCATATCGTCAACGACAAGGGTATTCATGTTGACCCTGCTAAGATCGAAAAAGTTAAGAATTGGAATGCCCCGAAGACTCCTACTGAAGTTCGTTCATTTCTTGGTCTTGCGGGTTATTATCACCGTTTCATCTCAAACTTCTCAAAGATCGCTGTCCCTCTCACCGCTTTGACCCACAAGGGTAAAACTTATGAATGGGGACCGAAACAAGAAGAAGCTTCCCAAACTCTCAAGCAAAAGTTGTGCAATGCTCCTATTTTGACTCTCCCTGATGGAAATGATGATCTAGCTGTCTACTGTGATGCTTCTAACCAAGGTCTCGGTTGTGTCCTCATGCAACGAGGCAAAGTAATCGCTTATGCATCAAGGCAACTTAAGATTCATGAGAAGAATTATACGACGCACGATCTCGAGTTGGGTGCGGTCGTATTCGCGTTAAAGATTTGGAGACATTACCTCTATGGCACAAAATGTGTGGTATTCACCAACCACAAAAGTCTCCAACATATCTTCAACCAAAAAGAACTCAATATGAGGCAACGTTGTTGGGTTCAACTCCTTAACGACTATGATTGCGAGATTCGTTATCATCCCGGCAAAGCGAATGTTGTAGCCGATGCTTTGAGTCTAAAGGACCATGTTATGCTTCATTTTTCCCGTATTCAAACCGACATTCAAACTCGTATCTTAGAAGCTCAACACGTCTCGGTCACCGAGGGTAACATGTACGAAGAAATGTCATGTGGTGTTGAACTTCTTCTTGAATCAAAACCCAATGGCTTACTCTATTACTTGAACCGCATTTGGGTTCCCGATCGCGATGATCTCCATGCATTTCTTATGAACGAGGCCCATAAGACTCGTTATTCTATTCATCTTGGTGCGGACAAAATGTACCAAGATCTTCGCCAACAATATTGGTGGCCCGGTATGAATAAAGACATTGCTCTCTATGTCGCCAAATGTCTAACCTGCTCCAAATTCAAAGCCGAACATCAACGTCCTTCTGGTTTTCTTGAACAACCGAAAATTCCCGTGTGGAAATGGGAGAACTTAGCTATGGATTTCATTACCAAGCTCCCTCGCACCTCGAGTGGTTATGATAGCATTTGGGTGATTATTGATCGTCTCACCAAATCTGCTCATTTCTTTCCTATCCGTGAAGACTTTAAAGTTGAGAAACTAGCCCGAATTTACATTGATGAAATTGTGAGCCGTCACGGTGTTCCCTTGAACATAATATCCGATAGAGACGCTCGGTTCACTTCTCGATTTTGGCAATCTCTCCAAAATGCTCTCGGTACACGATTAGATTTGAGCACGGCTTACCATCCCCAAACTGATGGTCAAAACGAGCGAACAATCCAAACTCTTGAAGACATGCTTTTGTGTAATCGATTTTGGTGGCAATTGGGATTCACATTTGTCCCTAATCGAGTTCTCTTACAATAATAGCTACCACACAAGTATCAACATGGCTCCATTCGAAGCTCTTTATGGTCGCAAGTGTCGTTCTCCTATTTGTTGGAACGAGATTGGTGAAGCACAAATCACCGGTCCCGAGCTAATTCAAGAAACATCCGATAAGATCATTCAAATTCGTGATAACATTCGAGTAGCGAGGAGTCGGCAAAAGAGTTATGCCGACAAACGTCGAAAACCCTTGGAATTCCAAGTCGGTGACCTTGTTATTCTAAAGGTGTCCCCATAGAAGGGCGTGATCCGTTTTGGAAAGAAAGGCAAGTTAGCACCTCGCTATGTGGGTCCATTTTTAAATCCTTGAAAGGATTGGGAAAGTGGCCTACAAACTCGAGTTACCTCCATCCCTTGGCAATGTGCATCCTACATTTCATGTATCTAATATAAAGATATGTCTCACTGATGAGAACCTCCATATACCGCTTGATGACATGCGCATTGATGAAACGATGCACTTCGTTGAGAAACCGGTAGAAATCATGGATCGTAAGGTCAAGCAACTCAAGAGAAGTCGTATTCCTATTAGAAAGTTCGTTGGGAATCTAAGCGTGGTCCTGAGTTTACTTGGGAACGTGAGGACCAAATGAAGCTCAAGTACCCTCACCTTTTTGCTGACTAAGTCACCTCAACTAGCTAAATTTCGGGACGAAATTCCCTCAACATGGGGATACTGTAACATTTCTGATTTCACTGTCTTTATTTGCAATTCAATACAAACCATTTCAATTCCAAAATCTTGTACACTGATCTACTCTATTCGTATCAACAATAAAATACAAATCCGCAAATTTTTACACGGGTATACTTTATTAAAAGTTATATATATGTGCATATGTATATTAAATATCAAACAAATACGTACACACATAGATTCAATTAACAAGAAATCACGCGTTAGCTTGAACTCTAAACCATTTGAACCCTAAGTCGGAACCCCACACTCTCAATTTTGACTTGAACCTTAATTTTGACTTTCTTGGACTCCTTTGACTCTCAAAAAGTCAAACAGTCCCAACCCGTGAAAATCCAAGGGGCCATCGACGGATTCTGTCGAATTGGACTCCTCATGGTTACACAAACAATAAATCGGTCCAATCCAGACCCAAACAACAACCAAATTCATTCAAACACGCGGTCAGATTCAAATTTTGAAAGAATTTGACTTCTAATAGTCAAACCGTATCATTTCTAGTTTAATTCGTGAAATTAACGCGTATTCAATCCCTGAAATCATTCCCCAGTCAACGTCGAGTGAACCTGGACTACTATCAGACTCAATTCGTTCCCAATTCAATAGAATAACGCGAAATCATCCCGCAAAAGCGTTCCGGTCAAATCAAAATCGAATTGGTTAATTCAAATAAAAATGAACGAATTAAACTACTCACCCTCACGTGTATACCTCCTCTCAAACTCTCCCAACCTCTGTCGAACCTGAAGTTTCATCTCTGGACGCCTGTCGATCATCAAGAACAGCCGCATCCAACTCTTACCCGTCTGCATTCGTGCCCTAATCATTTCAAGTAAGAATTGTATCTTTCAATTCGAAATCTTATAACCATCGATAGCCCTCTGCCAATTCGTGATGACAGAGGGTATCGCTACCGATTTGAAACTAGGGTTCATAAGCGGGTATTCTCGAATTTGAATTCTGGATCGGTTTTAATTTTATGATTTAATCAATTAGATTCCGCAATATTTCAGCGAAACCACCTGGTCCGGCCGGCAAGTCACTGCGCCGCTGAACCAGGTGGCGTGGGTTCGAAACCCACGGCCCGTGACCGCCCTGTTCACTTTTTGCGCATGAATTATGGACCAAACCCAGTCCCAACCAAACCTCGGATTAAATCATTTCAGAACTAATAAAATCACAAGAAACGCCTCCTGGTCCAGCGGCTTGTTCGTCCGGCGCACTCAGCTCAGACCCGGGTTCGAGTCCCTGTGGCCTGTTTATTTTTAAATGCCATTTTTAAAACTCCAATAATTTTATAAAAAATATTTTTATAAACCTTGTAACAATTATGTCAGAATAAAAGCAGAATCCGTAATTTTCCATATAAAATTCGATTTAATCCAAATTAAAAGTGTTAAATTGCATATTAACCTTTTAAATCAAAACTTAAAATATTTAAATAAATTCTAAATAAAAACTGTTTAATTTTTATAAAAGTTATAAAAGATTAAATTTATTTAAAACAATCAAGACTTATTTTTAAAGGAAAAAAAATAAATAAATAAAAGTTAGTTATTACAAAGATAAATATATTTTATTTTTACATACCTTTATAAATAAATATCATTTTACATATCTTTATAAATAAATAAATAAATTATTTATTTAAATAAGATAAATCATACAACTAATTTTTATATAACTAAATTATTAAGTAATAATAATTAATTAAATTATTTAGTTATTCGAACTCAAAACTTGGTTTAATTATTTTAAAACTATTTATTTAAACCCCCTCACTTTATGAAACATTTCATTCAAGTACGAACCACTAATACTTGTCACTCCAACACTTGTCACACATAACCGATTCAATCCTAGACTTAGATATAAACAATTGTACCCACTAATAATTCAAATATACATTATACATTAGGTTAGCGTGGTGAGTTGCAAGGATCAAATTTCAATCTAGTCTTCCGTGTTTAGCTACACCTCGAACCAAGTGAGTATACATAGCCCCTTTTACTCTTTTACATTTTTGGGGTGAAACATGAACACTACTCAAACTACTGTTTACATTTACACAAACTATACAACTACATATCCTATTTACATTCATGTGTGCAATTTGAGCTTTATGCCCGAGTGCTATGTGTGCTAACTTTTGTGAACACTTATGTGCAATCATTAACTATTCAAGCTGACGGTTTTCAATGATAGATCTATTGAGTCTGACAAACCCACCTGGTTGAGGTGATTGATACCGACAACACAATTTGCATGCTAGTTACAAAGGTTTGATTGTACCTGGTTACACAATAGCTGCTCCCCATAAATGCCTTATTTATCATGTTATGTATAGATTTGTTTTTCAACTATATGCTATCTATATACAAACCTGTGTTATACTCACCAACTTTTTAGTTGACTTTATTTTATTCATGTTTCAGGTCCTAATATGTGAGATTGATCAAGATGTGCTACATATAGGCTTGGACTTAGTTAAAATAAATAAAGAACTTATATATTTCAATTATGTTTCTTTTCTTGGAATTGGTTTTGTTTGAATGTTTGTAATGAAATTTGACAATTAATATATTTCAATTTAGTCAACATTGTGCTTATGAACAGTCTACATGTCCCGCCCCGATGATTCCGCCATCGGTCGGGGTGTGACACTATAGCTTGATCCTTAAATAAGTTGGAAGCATACAAAACCTTGTCTTCCTCAGCACACTTGCTTATAGCAAGCATAAATTCGGTTTTCTCAATCCACCTTAGTGTGGAAATTCCTCCTTCTCTTTGAGAGAAATTATAGGGTTTGCAGTCTTGAAACATCTTATACGTACAACCAAATATCTTTCTCTTCTTCTCCACATGACCATAGTTATTACCCATACTCTCATCTTCAGAAGAGTTATGGTAATATTCTTCTTTCCCAGTCTTCTTGGTCTTATGTGTTGCAGAACCTTTGGGTTTCAGAGTAATAGGTTTAGATTGAGTAATTGTATGGGTAGGTTGAGAATAGATAGATTTTAGATTTGATGGCTGAGTAGATAGCTTATCAGCTTGCCTCTTCTCCATTTCAGTAAAGATCATTGGAAGGGAATCCTTGATTCCTTCTGCAATCATCTTTTGGAGTTCTTTTTGGGATTCAGTAACATCAACAGTATTTTCAACTACCATATGTTTCTTCTTTCCCCTGGTGTGATGTGAAGGTCCGGTATTTTTTGACATGCTGTATAGAAATAAGATTGGAATCAAATCAAAACCTCTTTATTGATAAGAATATATTACAATGCATATAGAAATCATTGTTCCTAAAAATTTCTAAAACTCTTTTCTTCAAGAGCTTGTATTAGCAATGCGTTCCGAGCTTCAACTTCTGCTTTCTCTCGTTCTAATTCTACTATTCTTTTCAGCAACTTTTGTTCCCTTTCACTTCCCGATGCATTCTCATTTATATGAGGAGCAGGGATGGGAATCGTCTCATAGTACGGAACGCAAGGTATATTAGAGTCAACACGTTCTTCTTTTTCAGGATTATTTTCATAAGGCATATCGGTATATCCCTCATGAAAATTTCATGAATATATAGAAGTGATATTATAGATTCCTACGGTAGGAGCAGAATGAAAACTTATAGAAGGATTATAGGCAACACTAGGGATTCTAAAAGTTAAAATTTTAGTTTGCTCATTATTTTCTATAGTTGTTTCATTTGTTTTTCGTTCATGATAATTAGCTGGAACAAATTTACGAATAAAGCTAGGACCCTTGCCTTTTCTGACCATTCTGTAAAATAAACAAAACGATATTTTACTATTATAGAAATATATTACAAAATACAACAAAAAAACAATTCTAATCTTTCATAAGATCTTTTCCAAGAGTCATCAAGTCTTCTCCATATTCATACACTTGTTGTCCATAGAATTTGGTTCTTGCTTTGTCCATTATCTTCTTTCTTGTTACTTCTTCTGTTTGGCGTAACGAACGATCTAAACATTCGATAGGAGAAGAGGGCATACTTTCCGCATAACCATATTTAGGTGGGGGCCTATGGAGTCCCATCATAATATCATTATAAGCATTTTGGTATTTATAGAGGAGCTTGGAAATAATCTTTGAAAGGGCCATCATATGGAGGTTCAGGAAATATATAAGGATCATATAAAACAGGAGTTTCAGAATTATAAGATTGATAGTCGGAACTATTTGAAACATGATTATTGAACGGATAACCTTCAGGGTTTTCCGAAGCAGGTTCATATTGATGGGATACCTCAGATGGATCCTCTTCTGTTGAATAATTATGCTGAATATAACTTAATTCAGCTTCATTTTTTCCTCACAGCTGTTGGACATTCGTATTCCAGTTGCTGAAGTTAGAACCAGCCTCCATCCATTAACTAGAATAGTTATAAGATTGAGGGTGGCATTCGGGAGAGATGTTATTAGGGATAATGGTAAATGGATCATCGTTATAGTAGGGCGAAGAGATAGGGTTCATTCGAGATCCTAAGGGATGATACTCAGGTGACTTGTGTTTAATTGGACGATTGGGGTCATAATAAACAGGTACAAAATTATCTCCAGGCATATGCAGTCTTAAAATATTAGTACTTATCTTATTTTGGTCAAGACTTAGATACTAAGACCAGATCCTTATCTTAACTAAAGTTCTACAAGGATGGTTATCTTTCCAAAGTAGTACCTCTAACAGAGATGTTCCCAGGTAAGAGCGACGGGTCTAGGAGAGATTTATACACCGCTCTTTCCTTAGACAGAGCATTCCGTTTGTCAGATAACTACATACTGGTCAGAAGGTTACCTTGTTTTTCTTATCTTAAAAGCATTAATTGTTGAAGCCTAGATACTATATCCAAGTATCTAATTCGCTAAAACCTGTGGCTCTGATACCAACCTGTCACACCCTGCCTCAGTAACCCCCTGGACGTGTGCGAGCTAGATTGGTACCTGTTTTGATTTCAGAGTTTTTATAAATACAGCGGAAGCCTTTTTTCAAAAGAACGTTTCATCATTTGTTCCAACCTCAAGGGTTGTATTTGTAAACATCAAGACTTAGTTGAAAAACAAAAAGTCTTGTATTTATTTTATAAACATAGGGATTTAAATACCTTTTTTATTTTGATTACAAAACAAAGTTTGAAATCAAATACATCTATAGTCACCGAAAATAGTACTATCCAGGGTTGATCAATCCCCCGGTCCTATCTCCTTTTTCTTCTCTTTAGTATTTTCTTTATACGAGGCCTGAGAATCCTACGTATAAGTTATCCTTTTCACTTTTCTTGGGTCAGATCTTATGTCTGCCCGAATCCTCATTTTCTTCATATTTTATTCGTTACCTGAAAACATTTTGAAAATAAAACGTCAGCGCGAACGCCGGTGAATACAATTATCTTGACATTAAAATCATTTTAGCGCAAACAAGCATTAGTTCATAATCACAACTTTATGTTCAATCCACACATTCAGCAGGCTCATCCTATTCAATCCCACCACAGTATACACTGTCATCATGTCTTATAACAAGTGACAAGTCCACCTCTGAAGTTGTTATAAGACAAGCACGAGCCGCAATCCAGGAATTTCACCTGAGACCCGTGTATCCCTTGCAAGTTTTACGCATACCTATGGCCTGAATGCTTTGTTTGTAAAAGAAAGTTGAGCACTATTCCCTTAACCTTTATTTGGCCATTTTCGTAAAAGTAAATGTTTGACACAAGTTTCGAAAGCGATAAAGTATTCACCTTTTGTATAGGAATGAGCCTCTTTGTCGAAATCTTATAGACTATCTTCCTAACTTGATTTTTCTAGCGTCTTGACCTTTCTACGAGCGTTTCTTGCTTAACCGGGCACTATTAGGAGCGGGAATCGAACCGGGATCGTCGTGAGTTGTCTAAGAGTGCTATGGAACGGTATTTGGAAGTTGAATTCATTTGTGGGATGAGAAAATGGCTTGAACTCGAGCAACTATTTATTAGGCAAAATCTGAGCTCGTGACGGACCGTTACGGGTGGTGACGGTCAGTCACCAGATTAAGGTTCGCGAGTCATCAGACATGTGTCGCCCTCTTGTCAGTTTGCGGTGTGACGGACCGTTACAGGGCGTGACGGTCCGTTACAGAGTGATACATGGCGCACCCAGGTGAATTTGTGGCTGTGATGGACCGTTACCAGTCATGACGGTCCGTTATAGGGTTTCCACGCGTCAGAATTCTTTCATTAGTCACCGGACACGTGGCGCGTCATTAGTGTTCCCGTACCCAGCCCGTAACGGACTGTTACCGTCCGTGACGGTCCGTTACCGTTTGATTTTGATGTTTTCTACTTTTCGGTCCTTGTACTTTCATACACTTATACTTATAGTCCTTGTGGTTTGTACCTTGCTTATATCTTGGACATTTTGAGGGCAGGTGTTACACGTGAGCCTCATCATCGGCTAAGCACTTCCTGAGGTTTGACACGTGAAAGGTTGAGTGTATGCCGTTGAGTTCATCAGGAAATTCCAACCTATAAGCAACAGCTCCCACCCGTGCCACAATCCGAAATGGTCCAATAAACATTGGACTTAGCTTTCCCTGTTTGTGGAATAGGATAATCCCCTTCCATGGGGAAATCTTCAACATGACTCTGTCACCAACATCAAATTATATCGGCATACGTTTTTTATCGGCATAAGACTTCTGTCTATCCTGAGCTGCCTTCATAAAGGCCTTAATCTTATCAAGCTTCTCAGTCATCTCCTCGACCACTTCCAAACTTCCTAGTTGTCTCTGTCCAATGGAACCCCGACAGATAGGAGTCCTACATCTCCGCCCATACAACATCTCATAAGGCGGCATCATAATACTAGCATGGTAGTTGTTGTTGTAGGAAAACTCCACCAAAGGAAGATGGTTATCCCAGCTACCACCAAATTATACACGCCCGCAACAAGTCCTCGAGTGTTTTGATGGTCCTTTCGGACTGACCATCCGTCTAAGGGTGATACGTCATGCTACTATGTAGCTTAGTTCCCATCTCCTCATGGAATTTCTTCCAAAACTTAGAAGTGAAACGCGTGTCACTGTCGGACACAATCGATACAGGCACCCCATGCCTTCAGAAAACCTCTCTAATAAATAACTCTGTGAGTCTCTCGGAGTTGTAAGTTTTCCTCATCAGTAAAACGTGAGCACTCTTGGTCAGTATGTCAACGATGACCCATATGGTGTCGTAACCCTTAGTTGTACGTGATAGCTTGGTTAAAAAGTCCATATTAATGTGCTCCCAGTTCCATTCGGGTATCACCAATGGCTGGATTTTACCAAATGACTTCTGATGTTCTGCTTTCACCTGCAGATAGGTCGAACACGTTTTCACGTAATCAGATATTTCTCGCTTCAAGCCCGGCCACCGGTAGCTTCTCTTCAAATCTTGGTACATTTTGGTAGCACCGGGATGAATGGAATAGCAAGACTTACGAGCTTCATCCATGATCTTCCCTCTGAATTCCCCATAGCGGGGTATCCATATACGCCCAAATCTGAGCTTAACACCATCACTGTTATCCTCCAGAAACTTCTCTTGACCCACCGTACGCTCTTTATTAATCAAATATGAATTAATGGCTTCAGATTGAGCCTCCGAAATCAGCCTCATGACATCTAGTCTCACAATGAGCTGGCAAGATTTCACCCAAATGGGCTTCAGCCTCTCCTTTCGACTCAACGCGTCGGCCACGACATTTGCCTTTCCAGGGTGGTATAAGATCTAACAATCATAATCTTTTATTAGCTCCAACCACCGCCTCTGCCTCATATTCAACTCTTTTTGCTCAAAGAAATACTTCATACACTTAACCCCATACAAGTAATGTCTCTATATCTTCAAAGCGAAGACCACATCCGCCAATTCTAAATCATGTGTAGGGTAGTTTGCTTCATGGGGTTTTAGCTGCCGGGAGGCATAGGCCATGACCTTACCGCGTTGCATAAGAACACAACCTAACCCATGATAAGAAGCATCAGAGTAGACGACTAGGTCCTCAGTACCTTCTAGCAACGTCAAGATAGGAGCTTGAGTTAACATCTTCTTAAATTCCTTGAATGCATTCTCTTGGTAATTTCCCCACACAATATTTACTTCCTTACGGGTCAGCCTTGTTAAAGAGGAAGATATCTTGGAGAAGTCCTAAATGAACCTCTTGTAATAGCCGGCTAAACCCAAGAAACTACATATCTCAGTTAGGAATGAAGGAGAATTCCACTTCACAACGACTTCCACTTTAGCGGGATCAACCATGATGCCATTCGGGTTAATCACATGACCCAAAAACTGCACCTCCCGCAACCAGAATGCACATTTAGAGAACTTAGCATAAAGTTTCTCCTTCCTCAAAGTCTCTAGAACCTCCTTGAGATGACAAGCATGATCGCCTTCATTCTTGGAGTAAATGAGAATATCATCAATGAACCCAATAACTGACCGGTCAAGCATAGGCCGGAATACACGGTTCATCAAATCCATAAACGTTGCAGGGGTGTTTGTCAGACCGAAAGGCATCACAAGAAACTCACAGTGCCCATAACGCGTACGAAACGCAATTTTGGGTATATCCTGCTCTCTCACTTTCAGCTGATGATACCCAGAACGGAGATCAATCTTCGAGAACCAACTAGCTCCCTGTAATTGATCGAATAAATCATCTATTCTCGGCAATGGTATCTGTTCTTCACAGTCAACTTATTTAGCTCCCGGTAGTCGATGCATATGCGCATACTACCGCCCTTCTTCTTAACAAAGAGCACCGGAGCACCCCAAGGTGAGATGCTCGGCCGAATGAACCCCTTACCTAACAAGTCTTGCAACTGGGTCATGAGTTCTTTCATCTTGGCTGGAGCTAACCGATAGGTTAGCAACAGGCTGTGCTCCTGGAGTAAGATAAATCTGGAATTCAACTTCTCGGTTCGGTGGCACGTCGGACAGATCATCAGGAAAAACACCGGGAATGCCACGTACCACAGGAACATCCTTCAACTCAATTTCATCAGCTTTTGAGTTTATAACGTATGCTAGATAGGCACCGCACCCACGTTGGATGAGTCTCCTCGCCTTGATCATAGAGATCATCTTAGGCATCAGTAAACTCCTGTCACCATGAATTGTGACTTGGCTGCCATCGGAAGCTGAAGGTGAATAAGCTTCTGCCCACATACAATGTTGGCCTCAATGGTTGAGAGCCAATCCATCCCAAGCACGGCATTGAAGCTACCCAAGGTCATAAGGAATAATCTAGCGAGAAAACTATGACCAGATAACTCAACATGACAATCATCAATGGCTCTAGTGATCAAGAAGAATTTTCCTATAGCAACCTCGACCTCAAACGTATCATCTATAAGAATGGGGGTTTTGCCCAGCAAGGCAAAAAAAGTAGAAGCAATGAAACTCCTACTAGCACCCGAATAAAAAAAGAACAGATTCTTGAACATCATAAATAAAAAAATGTACCTGTCATAACATCGGTTTTAAAGAAGCACACAAGGTACGGTAATAGAATTTTTATTAGTAATTGCATCAAAAGAATAAACATCGAAACATCAAATACAAGAGTGTACCTGACACCACATCAGGCTGCTCTTTAGCTTCCTTCTTTGAAATTTGGAAGGCCCTAGCCTTGGCCTTCATACCAGTCCTCACATCTGTAGTCTTCCCACTACCTGAACCGCCAGGCTTACATTTCGGGTAATTAATGGCTAGATGTCCCGGTTCACCACATGAGTAACACTTAGCATTGGGGGCAATGATAAGAAAGGTACCCTGTCTTACCACACTTATAACACATGTTTGAACCCAAACGACACTCTCCCGGATGATTCCTCCCACATTTCTAACAGTCCCTCTTATCTAAAGTACTATTCATCAAACTACCATGTCCCTCAATTTTGACTTTCATTAACTCCGGTTTGTAGTTATCGCTTCGAAACCGCTTACCAGAACTGTTTTGACTTTTAGAGTTCTCCCACTTCCTCTTTGGCTCAAACGGGAGAGCCTCATCCCTTTCCTCATACAACCTCCCATTAAGCTCCACTACCGACCGAAAAGTACACGGGTTGGCTGTCCACACATGCCTACGGATGTCTACGGGTAACCCCTGGACATATCTTTGAATCCTTTTGGATTATGGGGTCACCGGTTCAGGAAAAAGATGGGACATCTCATTAAATATAGAAGTGTAGGCTTGGTGTGTCATATTTCCAGCCTCCAGATTCAAGAAACTCTTCTCTAACTTATCTGACTCACTCTTGGGGCTGAACTATTCGAGCATGAGGCTCTTCAATTCCTCCCACTTCATCCTCAGAATGGCTCTCTCTCCTAGGTCAATATGATATTCTCCCACCAGCAAAGTGCCTGAGATACAAACGAGTGGGCTACATAGTTTACCTTCTGATCATCTCTACACTCCCTAAGTTTGATTGCCGCCTCCATCTCCCTGATCCACTGGTGAGCAGCGGATGCATCATACCCATATTTTCCTCTTCCTCCTCGCCACTGACATAAACCGTCTCGACCCTCTTACCCATGTCCTTAAAGCCCCTCACATCAGACTTCTCTTTCGCCTTCTCTTCATCAGCAACAGCCTTAATGGCCTCGGCCATGATCTCCGGCATGGTACTGCGAATCACATGGTATACCTCCTCATCAATAGAATCCCTAACAACAGGTTCCAACATCACTCTTTCATCCGATTGGACAGAGTTAGTGTCATCCCTCATGGGAGAGGTATCCTCCCGCTCTCGGTCTGCCTAGTCCTCCTCTTGGTAGTAGGTGCATCAGGATGTGATCCAGTGCGACCACCACTACGACCGCCAGATCGCCCTCCACCTCTAGATTTAGATCTAGCCATGGATGATACCTCTAACAGAGAATTAAACACCAATAAGGTCATTACAGGTAATTGTTCGAAACGTAACAAGTAAGGTAAACTGCTAATTAAATAGGCTAAGAATAATTAGTTGTTTACTTCACTAATCATGCCCTAAACATTTCCTAATATGAGTTATATTAGTAGCTAAAGGTTTTCAGGAATTCAAAATATCACAAAGTAGAATTTATGACTAAAACTAACTTCCTCTTGGCGTGCAGCTATCCGTACTGGCATTCCTAAACTTTGGTCCCATTATCAGTCCAAGTCTAGGCATTAGGAGATGCCCAGATCCATTAAAATGTATCTCTGATACCAACTTGTAAGACCCCAAGCCCGGGAACCTCACAGTCGGTAACATCAAGCGTACATGTCTAGGAAAGACCTCTAATAAAACAAAGTAACATTGCAACAGAAAGAACTATAGAAATCCTAAACATACGAAATAAACCAAACATCCTAATCTATAAAATAACAGAAACATCAATAAAAGAAACGCCAATCTTCGTGTGACACCCAACATTTCAGGTCAATATCCATATCCATAATTGCACGTTCAAATTTTATATTTCCTGATTTAATATTTTGACATAGTACTGTCAAGGAGGCTAGCAAAGAAACACACATATTGTTTTAGTAATTTTAAGAATTATTAGGAAATAAATAATGATAACCCGTAAGGTACGTTCGTTGGTGATTAACAAGATTTTATTTAAATAAAGTCTAGTGACGCTTTATAATATAAAAAACTTAAATATTGGTGACTAAACTCTTAAAAGATGACGTCTAAATGTTTATTACATGACATTAAGTTATTTTTATGTGAAAGCATATATGGATTAGTTAAAGTAATAACTAGGTCAAGGTACGCACTACTTAAATGGTCATACACCGGGTATATGATCATGGGAACACCTACCGAGCTTACACTACCTAAATACCATCTATTAATCATGGTAATAATGACTCGAAGTGACAACACCCAACCCCCCACCCATACCCTTTCTTGTCCGAGAATGACCCAAGTGGGGTCATCCACTTGATTACTCCACTTTTCAAACCATACTTGTGTCATTAGACCCATGCCCATTTAATTAAAGATTCATTCATGAGTCAATCCATCATTTGAAGCCATACTTAGCAATGATGTTGTTTAGTGAAGCACTCAATCCAACTCTTTATCCATCTATATATGTCGATACATATGCACACACATGCACTGTCCATCTTTCAAAAGTTCAAGAACACAAAAATTCTAGAGAGTTTGAGTTAGAGTTTGGAGATACAGGTAATATTTGGAGCTAGGAGTCGGGTTTTGATAGCAAAACTAGAATCTATCATCTTCTACTAGTAAATCTTCACATATCTTTGACTAGCGGTAAGAATCCGACATGAACCTTTCTTTTCATTTTCATATTCTTGTTGAAAACATGTTGTTCACCAAGGAAAACAAAAGATTTTTAAATATTAAGGAGTTTTTATGAAGCTTAACTTTATTAAGTTTAAAAAATTTGGGTTTTGGTATAAAAAATGTATATATGGGCCGAAAATAATAAAAGTACATGTATAAATTGTTGTTTTGATCATTTTATGATAAGTTGTTGTTAATCACATAATACTAAGAGTTAAAATCAAGAAAAACTAAAATATGTATACCTATATTTATAGGTCGAGATATGCAAGCAAATATGTATATGCTTGATTTGATTAATGATTTGGAAATAATCAAGTATTTGGATACATGTATAAGGACTATAATTTGTATATGTATCTATGTATAGATGTTCTTGTTTGAGCATTTGATGATAATAGGGAAATATTAACTTGAGAGGTATGGTTAATACTTGGATAAGTGAAATATATGTAAATATATGTGTATATAAATTGTAACCAAAGTGTATATGTATGCGATTATTTTTAGCTGATTAACATGGAATCTCTAAATATATGTATGCTAGTTTAGAAACCGGAATATATATATATATATATATATATGGGTGCATAATCATGAGTTGTAAAACTTGGAAAAACTAGAAATAATATGCATGTAAATATATATAAATAGAAGTTATACTATACATATATTTGTGAATGATGGAAAAACTATTAACTCGGGATGAGTAATGGAGTAACTAGATGATGGAAATCATTCGTATGTTTGTAAGTTGCTTATAGATGATAACATAGGACGTTGTCATGAATGCAAGTATTCTAGTGACGCTTTATAATATAAAAAACTTAAATATTGGTGACTAAACTCTTAAAATATGACGTCTAAATGTTTATTACATGACATTAAGTTATTTTTATGTGAAAGCATATATGGATTAGTTAAAGTAATAACTAGGTCAAGGTACGCACTACCTAAATGGTCATATACCGGGTATATGATCACGGGAACACCTACCGAGCTTACACTACCTAAATACCGTCTATTAATCATGGTAATAATGACTCGAAGTGACAACACCCAACCCCCCACCCATACCCTTTCTTGTCCGAGAATGACCCAAGTGGGGTCATCCACTTGATTACTCCACTTTTCAAACCATACTTGTGTCATTAGACCCATGCCCATTTAATTAAAGATTCATTCATGAGTCAATCCATCATTTCAAGCCATACTTAGCAATGATGTTCTTTAGTGAAGCACTCAATTCAACTCTTTATCCATCTATATATGTCGATACATATGCACACACATGCACTGTCCATCTTTCAAAAATTCAAGAACATAAAAATTCTAGAGAGTTTGAGTTAGAGTTTGGAGATACAGGTAATATTTGGAGCTAGGAGTCGGGTTTTGATAGCAAAACTAGAATCTATCATCTTCTACTAGTAAATCTTCACATATCTTTGACTAGCGGTAATAATCCGACATGAACCTTTCTTTTCATTTTCATATTCTTGTTGAAAACATGTTGTTCACCAAGGAAAACAAAAGATTTTTAAATATTAAGGAGTTTTTATGAAGCTTAACTTTATTAAGTTTAAAAAATTTGGGTTTTGGTATAAAAAATGTATATATGGGCCGAAAATAATAAAAGTACATGTATAAATTGTTGTTTTGATCATTTTATGATAAGTTGTTGTTAATCACATAATACTAAGAGTTAAAATCAAGAAAAACTAAAATATGTATACCTATATTTATAGGTCGAGATATGCAAGCAAATATGTATATGCTTGATTTGATTAATGATTTGGAAATAATCAAGTATTTGGATACATGTATAAGGACTATAATTTGTATATGTATCTATGTATAGATGTTCTTGTTTGAGCATTTGATGATAATAGGGAAATATTAACTTGAGAGGTATGGTTAATACTTGGATAAGTGAAATATATGTAAATATATGTGTATATAAATTGTAACCAAAGTGTATATGTATGCGATTATTTTTAGCTGATTAACATGGAATCTCTAAATATATGTATGCTAGTTTAGAAACCGGAATATATATATATATATATATATATATATATATATATATATATATATATATATATATATATGGGTGCATAATCATGAGTTGTAAAACTAGAAATAATATGCATGTAAATATATATAAATAGAAGTTATACTATACATATATGTGTGAATGATGGAAAAACTATTAACTCGGGATGAGTAATGGAGTAACTAGATGATGGAAATCATTCGTATGTTTGTAAGTTGCTTATAGATGATAACATAGGACGTTGTCATGAATGCAAGTATTCTAGTGACGCTTTATAATATAAAAAACTTAAATATTGGTGACTAAACTCTTAAAAGATGACGTCTAAATCTTTATTACATGACATTAAGTTATTTTTATGTGAAAGCATATATGGATTAGTTAAAGTAATAACTAGGTCAAGGTACGCACTACCTAAATGGTCATACACCGAGTATATGATCACGGGAACACCTACCGAGCTTACACTACCTAAATACCATCTATTAATCATGGTAATAATGACTCGATGTGACAACACCCAACCCCCCACCCATACCCTTTCTTGGCCGAGAATGACCCAAGTGGGGTCATCCACTTGATTACTCCACTTTTCAAACCATACTTGTGTCATTAGACCCATGCCCATTTAATTAAAGATTCATTCATGAGTCAATCCATCATTTCAAGCCATACTTAGCAATGATGTTCTTTAGTGAGCACTCAATCCAACTCTTTGTCCATCTATATATGTCGATACATATGCACACACATGCACTGTCCATCTTTTAAAAGTTCAAGAACACAAAAAGTCTAGAGAGTTTGAGTTAGAGTTTGGAGATACAAGGAAGATTTGGAGCTAGGAGTCGGGTTTTGATAACAAAACGAGCATCAATCATCTTCTACTAGTAAATCTTCACCTAGCTTTGACTAGCGGTAAGAACCCGACATGAACCTTTCTTTTCATCTTCATATTCTTGTTGAAAACATGTTGTTCACCAAGGAAAATAAAAGATTTTTAAAGATTAAAGGATTTTTATGAAGCTTAACTTTATTAAGTTTAAAAAATTAGGGTTTTGGTATAAAAATGTATACATGGGCTGAAAATAATAAAAGTACATGTATAAATTGTTGTTTTAATCATTTTATGATAAGTTGTTGTTAATCACATGATATTAAGATTTAAAAGAAAGAAAAACTAAAATATATATACCTATATTTATAAGCCGAGATATGCAAGCAGATATGTATATGTTTGATTTGATTAATGATTTGAAAATAATCAAGTATATGGATACTTGTATAAGGACTATAATTTGTATATGTATCTATGTATAGATGTTCTGGTTTGAGCATTTGAAGATAAAATGGAAATATTAAATTGAGAAGTATGGTTAATACTTGGATAAGTGAAATGTATGTAAATATATGTGTATATAAATTGTAACCAAAGTGTATATGTATGTGAGTATTTTTAGTTGATTAACATGGAATCTCTAAATATATGTATGCATGTTCAGAAACCGGACCTATATATATATATATATATATATATATATATATATATATATATATATATATATATATATATATATATATATATATATATATATATGGGTGCATAATCATGAGTTGTAAAGCTTGAAAAAACTAGAAATAATGGAGTAACTAGATGATGGAAATCATTCATATGTTTCTAAGTTGCTTATAGATGATAACATAGGACGTTGTCATGAATGCAAGAAATCTAAGTGCATTCGGTTAAAAATGAATAAATGATCACATGTTAATATTTAAACACCCGTTGAAATGCTGGAAATATTTGTATGCATATATTGGTATAAATAAATGCATGTTGAATAAAAACAAGTTAATAAATATCATTCGGAACAAGTATTTGCATGCGGACGTGTTAACATAGTTTATATGCACGTACGAAAATTGACATGCGTAAAACTTACTTGAACGATATTTGTGATTTTATATAATTATTGGTAAGAAATAATTATATGTTTATACGTGATCATAATATAAATATATTATGAGTTATCGCAAAAATAATATTTATTTTGGTACACCTAATAACTCACCAATATGGAAACCTAATATTTTCTCGGAAAATATATAAGCGTCTAGACTAGAATAATAATCACCAACGTGTCATAACATGAAAACATTGTTTTATTAAACAAAGACGTACTTAGCGGGATTCGTTAAGTCGGGTGAACAACTTGCGTTTAAGACGTGTAGTCTTAACATATAGGTATTCTTGTGTAATTAGGATACGGATAGACGGGGCCTACATTTATACAAGTATTTGCTAGCATACACTACTGGAGAGGTGAGTTTCACTATTCCCCATTTTCTAAGTTTTTTAAAGGTTTTGGGGTGGAAACATACTTGTAATGATTTTTCGTATATTGAGGGAACAATATAGTGCTTAAAGTCACCAGATTAACACTTTTTGTAACCATTATCTATGGTCTTAGCCTGAGATTCTATGTATAGTACTATTGGGGATGACGTCCCCTGTCATGGTTAGTCGTGCTAACCGGGGGTCCACATGGCCGAATGACCGCATATTGTCTTATTCTCGTGGTTTAGCGAGGGACCGGCATTCATTTGTCATGGTTTGGTTATGGTCTCGTACATTACATATTATTTGTATTCCTTCCAAGCTTACAAATGGGGTCAATTGGTCAGGAAATGTTCAATTCATTGGTTATATATATACTGTTTGATCAGAAAAACTTATTCAATTGAACGTTTGTAAACGTTGGAACTACAAGAATAGTTTATCAAAACCTGTGAACTCACCAAACTCTTGTTGACACTTTTTAAATATGTTTTTCAGGAAATTGAACGTGGTCTTTAGGTTGGCAATGTAGGATTACATGCATGCATGAATGGATACGGCTTTTTGGGAGATTTCTCTTGTATAACTCAATACATATGTGTCATATTTGTGAAATATTAATCTTTTGTAAACTCAAATTGATATTTTGGGATGTAAAACTTTAAACTCGATTATGTATCCAATCATTATGTATGTGTTTGCGGTAATCATATGCTTTGAAAACCAGTGGATGTTAAGCCTCGCGTTTCCGCCTTGGCGGGGTGTGACAGAACTTGGTATCAGAGCCATTGATTATAGCGAACTAGGAGTCTAAAACTGAACCTAGTCTATAATTTGAATGACTCACTAAAACGTTTTCATTGCATAAGCATTGCATAACCATTCATCATGTCATATGGATATGGTAGTCACATCATGTCACACACTAACCGCACTCTAACTTCAGTCTGCTACCCCGAGACGACCAAGCACCGCTTGGATTCCATAAGTAGTCCCCGAGATGGCTTAGCCTGCAAATGTGCCTGCGGCCAGAATACCTAGAGGGGATATATCTTACTGGGATTGGTTGATCCGAGCTATTCGGATGTGGAGGGTAGAGGGGAATATTCTGACGACATGCGACCCCGCTGGGCTATCCTGCTTATCACGACCCGTACCACTCACAGGGGAGTGCACTATTCCCATACTGGTGACCAGAAGCTATACTCATAGGGACAAGATCGGCTATCTGGAGACTGACGTAGGAAATCTTAAGGAAGACATGGTGTGTATGCAACAATTGAAGTTGCATGTTTTAGGGGTGATTGAGGATCAAGGACTATGAGACCGGTCCCTTGAGCACACAGCTAACCGATTTGTTGAGATTGAGAGGAGACTTGTAGAGATGGAGTTGAGGACCACCGTCACAGAACAGAGAGCAGAGGCAGCCGAGCAGAGGGCGATTGAGGCTGAGCTCCGGGCCACTTTAGCCGAGGCACGCGTCGAGGCTATTATCACCGCAGCTGCTGCTCCACCGAGGGTACCTTCCTACTTCAAGACCTATTACGGGCGGGTTGTGCCCGTAGCACATTATGTAGTTTGAAACTTTGGTACTTATGTGGTCATATGAACCCATCTATGTTGTATCCTTGTCTTTTGGAACAATGTACTATGTATGTTTTAACTATGTATGTGTAATATATGTTGTGATGATGATTGTTTACGTTTGATGTTGTTGTATCCTTATGTCATGTGATATCTTCTTGAGTAGTCTACTTCCTCTCGAATGATGAATCCCATTATTATTATATAATGTTGTTTCTTTTTAAATCTTATGTTAGAAAGAACACAATGGCATGCCGCGTGACACCACTGGTGACAAAAACGAGATGATTTCTCCAAACATGGAGCAACTCATATCACAATGGGTAGCTGTCGCCCTGGAACAGTATGAAGCCAATCAAAATAGTGGTGGAGGGAACGGCAGCGGTACCGACGGAGGAGGTGCAGGAGGTAGCGGAACAGCCGGAGGTTCTGGAGGTAAAGAACAAGTAATCACGTCCGTAACACATATTCATGATCAAAATTAATAACATTATTAAAATAAATGACTTGTGATCCTACAGATGCTTCAAACAAGAAGTGCACCTACAAGGCCTTCCTATCCTACAACCCTCGCGGCTTCAATGGCACCGAGGTGCAGTAGGCCTAATGAGGTGGATAGAAAAGATGGAATCGGTGATCGAAATCATTGAGTCCACCGCTGACTGCATGGTGAAGTATTCTACTTGTACGCTCACTGATAAGGCATTGACCTGGTGGAATACCCAAGTGAAAACTTTGGGAAGGCAGACATTGTATCAATTGTCTTGGGAAGATCTGAAAAACATGATGATTGAGGAATACTGTCCTAGAAACGAGTTACAAAAGATCGAGGCTGAGATGTGGAATCTACAGATGGTAGGAGATCACGTGGCTGGGTACACCGATCGTTTCAATGAACTGGAAATTCTGGTACCGCACATGGTCACGCTAGAACATAAGCATGCGGAAAGATATTTGTGGGGCCTTGCGCCTGAAATTCGCAGCATGGTAACTTCATCTAATCTAATGGATGCCAAGAGTGCTATAGTCTTAGCATTCAAACTCAGAGATGATGCAGTACGTAATGGATTGCTTGGGAAAGGTAGATTTGGAAAGAAAAGGAAGTGGATGGGAAATTCAAGTAACAAGTCTGGGAAGCAAGGGTTTAAGAAACAAGAAACTGTGAAGACCTTTGCGGCCAACACTGTGGAAAGGAAAGATTATTAAAGGGGCCTACCGAGGTGTAAAAAGTACGGATATCATCATGCTGGTGGGTGCATCAAGTGTGGAAAGTGTGACAAATTTGGTCACACCACACAGAGTTGTCGAGCTAACACCAACCACATGGGTAGAGCCAAACCAGGATCTTTCACGTGTGGTGACCTGAAGCACTTCAAGAAGGACTGTCCCAAGTGGAAGAATCAGAACAACGCTCAAGCACCGGGGAGGGCATTTATGATGGGTGTAGGGGACGCACGCCAGGACCCGAATATTGTCACTGGTACATTCCCGATAAATAATCACTATGCCTCTGTACTTTTTGATTCGGGTGCTGATATGAGCTTTGTGTCAAATGATTTTAAATCTTCACTCGGTATTAAGGCCAGCAAACTAGACAAAGTTATATAATTGAATTAGTAAATGGGAAATTAATAGAAACCGGAGAGGTCATTAAGGGTTGTACTTTATGTCTAGAAACCATACATTTAGTATAGACCTTCTACCTGTCGATCTAGGGAGTTTTGACATTGTTATTGGCATGGATTGGTTATCGAAGAATCATGCCGAGATCATATGCTTCGAAAAGATTATGCGTGACTCACTACCAAGTGGAGAAATTCTTTCAATTCAAGGTGAAAAGTGTAGAACGATGCTGAAGATGATAAACTGTATGAAAGCTCATAAGTATCTACGTAAGGGTTATTGCGCATTCCTGGCCCATATCGTCGAGAAGAAAACCGAGGAACGTCGACTTGAAGACATACCGATCGTTAGGGATTACCCCGATGTATTTCCCGAAGATTTACCTGGCTTACCGCCACCAAGACAAGTTGAGTTCCGGATCGACCTAGTACCAGGAGCCGCACAAGTTGCACGATCGTTGTACCGTCTAGCACCGTCTGAGATGCAAGAATTACCAAGTCAACTGTAAGATTTACTTGATAAAGGCTTCATAAGACCAAGTTTCTCACCCTGGGGAGCTCCGGTCTTGTTTCTGAAGAAAAAAGATGGAACCTTTAGGATGTGTATTGATTACTGAGAGTTGAACAAACTAACAATCAAAAACCGGTATCCTCTTCCTCGAATAAACGATTTATTTGACCAACTTCAAGGTTCCAGCTTCTATTCTAAGATTGATCTACGATCAGGGTACCATCAACTGAGAATCCAGGAGGAAGATGTACCAAAGACGGCTTTTAGGACTCGTTATGGTCACCACGAGTTTCTAGTTATGCCATTTGGTTTGACTAATGCACCGGCAGTTTTCATGGATCTCATGAACCGCGTGTGCAAGCCATACTTAGATAAATTCATGATTGTGTTTATCAATGACATATTGATATATTCACGAACCAAGGAGGAACATGAATATCATTTGAAATTAATCTTGGAACTACTCAGAAATGAGAAGCTAAGTGTGAGTTTTGGATCCGAGAGGTTCAGTTTCTTGGACATGTCATCAATAAAAAGGGTATCCACGTGGATCCGTCCCAAATTGAAGCTATCAAAAACTGGGAAGCACCAAGAACTCCGACTGAGGTGCGTCAATTTCTAGGTTTGGCAGGCTACTACAGGCGATTCATTGAGAATTTTTCAAAAATAGCCCTGCCTTTGACCACGTTAACCCAGAAGGATAAAAAGTTTGATTGGATTGATAAGCAAGAATCAGCTTTTCAATTGTTGAAGCAGAAGCTTTGTAGTGCACCAATCCTATCCCTTCCCGAGGGAACCGGCAATTTTTTCGTGTACTGCGATGCATCACACCAAGGTCTGGGATGTGTACTGATGTAGAGAGAAAAAAGACATAGCATATGCATCCAGACATGAGAAAAATTATACGACTCACGACTTGGAATTGGGTGCTGTCATGTTTGCACTTAAGATTTTGAGACATTACTTATATGGTACAAAATGTACTATCTTTATAGATCATAAGAGTCTCCAGCACATCTTTAATCAAAAAGAACTCAACATGAGACAACGTCGTTGGGTAGAACTACTAAATGATTACGACTGCGATATCAAGTACCACCCTGGTAACGCGAATGTCGTAGCAGAATCCTTGAGTCGTAAGGAGCGAGTTAAAACTCTTCGTGTCCGTGCCCTAGGATTGAAAATCCATACGAGTCTCACGAATTAAATCCGTATGGCACAACAAGAGGCACTTAAAGAAGAGAACATTCAGAATGAAGCTTTACGAGGAATGATCAGACAGTTAGAGCCAAAATCAGATGATACTTTATACTTCATGAATAGAATTTGGGTGCCATATTTTGGTAACTTACGGGAGTTGGTTATGGACGAAGCCTACAAGTCCAGGTACTCCATTCACCCAGGTTCGGATAAGATGTATAAGGATCTAAAAGAACTCTATTGGTGGCTGAACATGAAAGGAGAGATTGCTATTTATGTCGGTAAATGCCTGACGTGTTCAAAGGTAAAGGCAGAAAATCAAAAATCTTCTGGGTTATTACAACAACCCGAGATTCCTCAATGGAAATGGGAACAGATTTCCATGGATTTCATTACAAAGTTACCCAGGACGTGCCAATTTCAATTATCTCTGATAGAGACAACAGATTCGTGTCTAGAATCTGGCAATCATTACAAGAAGCCTTGGGCGCATGTCTTGACATGAGTACGGCATACCACCCACAAACATATGGTCAAAATTAAAGGACCATTCAAACTTTAGAGGATATGCTCCGTGCGTGTGCAATTGATTTCAGAGGAAATTGGGATACTCATTTGCCGTTGGCTGAGTTTTCATACAATAACAGTTACCACACCAACATCAAAGCCGATCCATTTGAGGCTTTGTATGGTCGAAAGTGTCGTTCACCTCTATGTTGGACGGAGGCTGGCGACAAGCATTTAACTGGTCCTGAGGTTATTCAGGAAACCACTGACAAGATTTTCAAAATCAAAGATCGTATGAAGGCCGCCCGTTACAGGAAAAAGAGTTACGCGGATAACAGACGTAGACCATTAGAATTCCAAATTGGGGACCGGGTCATGTTGAAGGTCTCACCTTGGAAGGGAGTTGCAGGGTTTGGCAACCGTATCTTAACCCTAGGTACATTGGACCATTTGAAATATTCGCTAGGGTTGGCCCTGTAGCATACAAGCTCAAGTTGCCACAAGAACTAAGCATTGTACATGATACGTTTCATGTGTCGAATCTCAAGAAGTGCTTATCAGACGAGACATTAATTATACCACCTGATGAGATCCACATAGACGACAAATTGCACTTCGTTGAGGAACCCATTGAAGTCACAGATTGGAAGGTTCAGAAAATAAGGCGTAGCCGTGTTAAATTGGTTAAGGTACGTTGGAATTCAAATCGCGGCCCTGAGTATACGTGGGAATGAGAATATCAAATGAAAGCCAAGTACCCATCCTTGTTCACGAACACTCCAAGTCAAGATGACATCAACTGAATTTCGGGATGAAATTCTCTTTAACATGGGGAAAATGTGACACACAGCATTTCAGGTCAATATCCATATCCATAATTGCACGTTCATATTTTATATTTCCTAGTTTATTATTTTGACATAGTATTATCAAGGAGGCTAGCAAAGGAACACACATATTGTTTTAGTAATTTTAAGAATTGCTAGGAAATAAACAATGATAACCCGCAAGGTACGTTCATTTGTGATTAACAAGATTTTATTTAAATAAAGTCTAGTGACGCTTTAAAATATAAAAAACTTAAATATTAGTGACTAAACTCATAAAAGATGACGTCTAAATGTTTATTACACGACGTTAAGTTATTTTTATGTGAAAGCGTATATGGATTAGTTAAAGTAATAACTAGGTCGGGTTCATATAGTAGGCTATTAAAACTAATCAAGCTACACAATATATATAATTTTTTAATCCGAAAAGGTCATACACCAGGTATATGATCATGGGATCACCTACCGCGCTTACACTACCTAAATACCATCTAGTAATCATGGTAATAATGACTCGAAGTGACAACACCCAACCCCCCACCCATACCCTTTCTTGGCCGAGAATGACCCAAGTGGGGTCATCTACTTTATTACTCCAATTTTCAAACCATACTTGTGTCATTAGACCCATGCCCATTTTATTAAAGATTCATTCATGAGTCAATCCATCATTTCAAGCCATACTTAGCAATGATGTTCTTTAGTGAAGCACTCAATCCAACTCTTTGTCCATCTATATATGTCGATACATATGCACACACATGCACTGTCCATCTTTTAAAAGTTCAAGAACACAAAAAGTCTAGAGAGTTTGAGTTAGAGTTTGGAGATACAAGGAAGATTTGGAGCTAGGTGTCGGGTTTTGATAACAATACGAGCATCTATCATCTTCTACTAGTAAATCTTCACCTAGCTTTGACTAGCGGTAAGAACCCGACATGAACCTTTCTTTTCATCTTCATATTCTTGTTGAAAACATGTTGTTCACCAAGGAAAATAAAAGATTTTTAAAGATTAAAGGATTTTTTTGAAGCTTAACTTTATTAAGCTTAAAAAATTAGGGTTTTGGTATAAAAATGTATACATGGGCTGAAAATAATAAAAGTACTTGTATAAATTGTTGTTTTGATCATTTTATGATAAGTTGTTGTTAATCACATGATATTATGATTTAAAAGAAAGAAAAACTAAAATATATATACCTATATTTATAAGCCGAGATATGCAAGCAGATATGTATATGTTTGATTTGATTAATGATTTGAAAATAATCAAGTATATGGATACATGTATAAGGACTATAATTTGTATATGTATCTATGTATAGATGTTCTTGTTTGAGCATTTGAAGATAAAAGGGAAATATTAAATTGAGAAGTATGGTTAATACTTGGATAAGTGAAATATATGTAAATATATGTGTATATAAATTGTAACCAAAATGTATATGTATGTGAGTATTTTTAGTTGATTAACATGGAATCTCTAAATATATGTATGCATGTTTAGAAACCGGACTCTATATATATATATATATATATATATGGGTGCATAATCATGAGTTGTAAAACTTGAAAAAACTAGAAATAATGGAGTAACTAGATGACGGAAATCATTCATATGTTTCTAAGTTGCTTATAGATGATAACATAGGACGTTGTCATGAATGCAAGAAATCTAAGTGCATTCGGTTAAAAATGAATAAATGATCACATGTTAATATTTAAACACCCGTTGAAATGCTGGAAATATTTGTATGCATATATTGGTATAAATAAATGCATTTTGAATAAAAACAAGTTAATAAATGTCATTCGAAACAAGTATTTGCATGCGGACGTGTTAACATAGTTTATATGCACGTACGAAAATTGACATGCGTAAAACATACTTGAACGATATTTGTGATTTTATATAATTATTGGTAAGAAATAATTATATGTTTATACGTGATCATAATATAAATATATTATGAGTTATCGCAAAAATAATATTTATTTTGGTACACCTAATAAGTCACCAATATGGAAACCTAATATTTTCTCGGAAACTATATAAGCGTCTAGACTAGAATAATAATCACCAACGAGTCATCACATGAAAACATTGTTTTATTAAACAAAGACGTACTTAGCGGGATTCGTTAAGTCAGGTGAACAACTTGCGTTTAAGACGTGTAGTCTTAACATATAGGTATTCTTGTGTAATTAGGATACGGATAAGCGGTACCTACAGTTATACAAATATTTGCTAGCATACACTACTCGAGAGGTGAGTTTCACTATTCCCCTTTTTCTAATTTTTTGAAAGGTTTTGGGGTGAAAACATACTTGTAACGATTTTTCGTATATAAATGAATGAACAATGATCAGACCGTATGTGTGCATTGAGGGAACAATATAGCGCTTAAAGTCCCTGGATTAACACTTTTTGTAACCATTAACTATGGTCTTAGCCTCGGATTCTATGGATAGTACTATTGGGGGTGACGTCCCCGGTCATGGTTAGTCGCGCTAACCGGGGGTCCACATGGCCGAATGACCGCATATTGTCTTATTCTCGTGGTTTAGCGAGGGAGGGGCGTTCATTTGTCATGGTTTGGTTATGTTCTCGTGCCTTACATATTATTTGTATTCCTTGCAAGCTTACAAATGGGGTCAATTGGTCAGGAAATGTTCAATTCATTGGTTATATATATACTGTTTGATCAGAAAACTTATTCAATTGAACGTTTCTAAACGTTGCAACTACAAGAATAGTTGATCAAAACCTGTGAACTCACCAACCTCGTGTTGACACTTTTTAAGTGTGTTTTTCAGGAAATTGAACGTGGTCTTCGGGTTGGCAATGTAGGATTACATGCATGCATGAACGGATACGACTTTTGGGAGATTTCTCTTGTATAACTCATTACATATGGGTCATATTTGCGAAATCTTAATCTTTTGTAAACTCAAATTGATATTTTGGGATGTAAAACTTTAAACTCGATTATGTATCCAATCATATATGTATGTGTTTGCGGTAATCATATGCTTTGGAAACCAGTGGATGTTGTGACACTTCGGAATACGGGTAACTTCATCGGGATGCCAAGAGAAACCAAATATTCATCTAACCTGCACTCAGTCTAATATACATGCAAAAGTCAGCTACTCTGAGTGAGTTCAGGTTTTATTTTTAAACATCATAAGGGAACATAAGTCTTTTTTAAGAAAACATCGTACATCACTTCAATCCCATACATAAATATTACATAAGGTCTTAACGGTCCATTATTGCCCCAAAACATACCAAACACTAAGTCATGGTGTTGTTAAGGGACTTTTCATCAATTACCTACACCGGGTCATACATCTACCCGAAGGGTGCCATTAGGTAATGCATCTACCTAATGTCATAAGTAGGTCTATCGTAGAGTAATATAATTAAATACGTAGGTCATACATCTACCTAACATGGGATTTCATCAAGTTGACCTGCCTAACAAAACTAGTTAAACATCAAGTAGCACATAACATCCATCATACATGTTTCATCATAAACTTCTACATCAACCATATATTTTAGTACACACACAAGTACATCATCACATACTTCATATTTGGTTTAATTAAACATCATTCATCGTTCAAGAGTGGTTACACATGTATGCTAGTGATGTGTCGTTTTTAGTATAAAAATATAATAAATATATTTTTAGGATGGTTTTACGAGATCAGGTTTTAAATTTATAAAATAATACTTTAACTTAAAAACACACACAATAGGCAAGCGTACATATCACAGCGTAATATAGTTTAGGTAAGAACCAAGTATCAAACCAATGGACACAGTCGAGTTCCAGTACTCAACTTTTGTTATCGTTTAGCCGAATCAATTAGTGAGTGAATTTTGTGTGCTTGTGAAGCAGAATAGTAAATGACGGTAAAGTAAATAACAGAAAAGTAAAAACGTGTGTGATGTGTGTGACAGAATAGTAAATAACAGAAAAGTAAATATCTTCGAGATGATCAGGTCACGAAGAGTATTGCTTCGGGATTCGAATCCGCATGGTACGTAATAATATTAAGTTGACTGATCCAGTGATTTGACTACTATAAACTTGTGACCCGGGTCACTGCTAGAGCCTCGTCCTCACAACATTTGATTTGCAAATTAAAATCTTTAAAAAGTGGTAGTGCCTGCCGTTAAGGACAACAATTACCCTCAACCCTTCGAATGGTCATCTCTGGGTTGGTTTAAGACATCGAACGTAAAATGCTTTGTATTAGAGATAAATAGGTGATTATATTTTGTTTATCGGGAGGCGGTGCAACAATGGGACCAAGTATAAAGACGTACCATTCTCAACATGAGTTCACCAATTCTTGGTCGCATAATAAGTTCGTATAAAGACGTACGACCTTAATAGTGTTGACCAAGCCTTGGCTTATCAATCTCTACTTGTATAAAGACGTACAAGCTTCAAAAGAAGTTTGATTAAAAAGGTTTTACACTTTAAAAATCAAGAACACTCGCAAATATAAAGACTTATTTAGACAATAATAAAAGCCCCCCAAAATAGTGGTTTTAAGGATGAATGATTAAAGACATAAACACATCACTTGGATTAATACATTAAACATTAACATGCACCAAACTTCATCTTCACCCTAGCAATACAAAGAGTCTAGCCACGAATAGCCATACTAACTAGCATAACGCTGAGTTTCGTAGGCTCCCCTATTGCGGAACAAGGAGGAAGAGCCCCTCTACTCACTACTACTACACTCTAACTACTAAATAAGCTTTCTCTGGTGTGTTCTTGGGGTGTGTAAGGGATATTAAGGTCTGTGGAATGAAGAACTCAAGTCATCTATTTATAGGCCTCAAAATGAGCAATGCACGGTCGTGCATTGGATTGCGATCACTTTCTCGCGTTGCATCAGTACACAACCTAGACCTTGAAGGGATGCATCGCAATACACCACAAAGTCATACGTTCCCTACGGAAGAGATAGGATGGGTGCACTGCGGAGTTTCTATTTCAGAAGTTGGAACGCTGACTCGTGGGTGTCACCCCAGTTATAGGGTTTACCCTTTTGAGTTATGGCTGCGAGGGGTTGGGCAGTCTTGGAGAATCTTTCAATGAAACGACGGTAATAGCCTGCCAATCCTAGAAATTGTCGCACCTCTGTCGGAGTTGTCGGTGCCGCCCAATTCCTGACTGATTCTACTTTCTCTGGATCAACATGTATTCCTTTCTCGTTGACTACATGTCTTAGAAATTGCACTTCGCGAATCTAGAATTCACACTTGGAGAATTTAGCATACAATTGCTCTTGCTTTAGAAATTCCAGAATCAAATGCAGATGCTCCTCATGTTCTTTTTTTTTGTTCTTAGAATATATGAGGATGTCATCAACGAAGACGATGATGAACTGATCAAGGTAGGGTTCACACATATGGTTCATGAGATCCATGACTACGGCGGGTGCGTTGGTTAGTATGAATGGCATGACCATAAACTCGTAATGGCCGTACCTAGTTCTGAAAGCAATCTTAGAGATGTCTTCGTCTTGGACTCTCAACTGATGGTAACCGGATCTAAGGTCTATCTTGGAATAGAACTTGATCCTTGGAGTTGATCAAACATATCATCAATGCGGGGTAGTGGATAACGATTCTTGATGGTTACTTTGTTCACCTCACGGTAATCAATGCACATGCAAAAGGTCCCGTATTTCTTCTTGATGAATAGGACTGGAGCTCCCCATGGCAATGAGTTATATCGGATGAACCTTTGTCCAACAAATCTTGCAGTTATGTAGATAGTTCTTGTAATTCACTGGGTGCAAGTCTGTAGGGTGCCCGAGCAACAGGCGTTGCTCCAGGTGCTAGATCAAATTGGAATTCAACGTGACGATGCAGTGGAAGACCAGGCAAGTCTTCGGGAAATACTTCCGGATAGTCATGCACGATGGGAATGTCTTCAGTCTTCTTCTCCTCAGATGACTGCTCGACGACGAGAGCCAGAATGGCAGTATGACCTTTATGTAGACATTTTTGCGCTTTCATGAAGGATATGATGCCTATGACTGCACCACTCATTTTGCCTTAGACAGAAAGGGTTTCTCCACTCGGGAGAGGAAGGCGAACAATTTTGTCATGGCAAATGATCTCGGCTCGGTTCTTAGATAACCAATTCATGCCGACAATCACGTTAAAGTTGCCAAATGTGACTGGCATAAGGTCAATGTCAAGTTTATGATCAGCCAATTCAAGTTTACAACCCTTAAGAAAGCTAGATGCATCAATTATCTGTCCATCAGCTATTTCTATGGTGTACTTACCTTCTAGTAGGGTAGGGCACTGAAATAACTGGATATACTGGGGTATAAATCAAATTAGACCAAGGATTAGTTACAGGATGAGGTAACAAGGTTAAATGGAATCTATTGTTGGAGTGTAAGGAATAACGTGTTAGTTTAGGAAGAACTTTCCAAATTCCGCTTACATAGTTGGAGTCAGTGGATTTACCATGAGGTTCTATTAGAGTTTCAATCGAAAAGGTTTCATTGATCAAGTCTGGATGAGAGTCTTAAGTTCCCTAAGTCTCTTACATGAGTGAAACAAAATGATGGGTTCCATTAATGATAGCTCAGTGCGTCCGTAAACATGTTGAACAAGTTTAACGATACCAAATAGTCGTTGAGTGGGTTACGAGAATTTCTACTGTCAGTGGAAACTTAAGTATGTAAATCATTGATTAGGAGCATTTATCCACACACTAGGTTTCAACAGGACTTACATGCACCTCAAATTACTATTACGTGTGCACCCGTAATGATAATTTGCTTTGCATGCTCACCCTAGCTTCTCCTATCTTATGTCAAAATGTCCTTTAGTTTGTATTGCTGAGTACAGAGTGTTTTCAGATATGATAAGTCATCGAGAGGCTTAGTCATCAACCATAAATTGATCAACTAGAACTCATATCAGGATGAGTAGTCGGGAATCGTTTGATCCGTGTATTCACTCGAGTTGGAACATAATACGAGAGTCCAATCCAGTGGATTGTAGATGTGAACATGCATATGAAACAAACATGTACATGAAATTCCTCGTCATGGAGTGAAACTAGTTAATGGATATGTGTTACTGGAAGAGGCAAAGTAGTCGTCAAACATACTGAGTCAGGATAGGGTTTGAGTATACAATGAGAAAGGCGTTCTCAACCTTGTGGTCAATCTATTCTCAACAGAATATCGACCAATGACGCGAGCCCATGGCTCAGGAAAGTGATGACAACTATGTGTCACTGGATTCTGCAATAATGCATGCAACGGTCTGCCTTCACACGGTGTACCTCAAGCGAGGTCCACGGGTTCAGGCTTAGAGTAGAGTAAAGCTAGTGAGATCGGGATATAGTTGATAGTGGGTGCAGGAGGGACTCGCCTCCGACGAACCCAACTCCCAAAGAGATATGTGCCAGTGTTGGGTGTCGTCCCTAACACGGTCTTGAGAAGGCCCACCATTTCTGATTGTATCATAGATAGGCTCAAGCCGGTGTCATCTTCGGCTCTGATGGTGTAACAAGGGTGCAGATGATGGTGGTGTGAGTGAGTCCTCCAAAGGCTCTATCTTGCTGCCCTCGGACGGGAGTGGATGTTGTTCTGGTGATTCCTCAAGTGTCACCACTGGGAATGATGATGCAATGCGAATGACGTGTTCTTCGTCAGCAGAGGGTGATATGAATGATGTCAACATGATTGCAATGCAATGTATGTAAGGATGCTATTTGTATCATGTATAAGATTTTGTGTCGTGTAAATATTTCATGTGTGCAGTTATAGTCTAGTATGCAATCCTAGTTCTCTATAACCAATGGCTCTGATACCAATCTGTCACACCCCCAAATTCCACTAACAGAGTTTTGCCATTAAGTATGTGACACACGAGGATCTCAGTCATTAGTAACATCAAACGACACTATATGGGACTTGAAATGTCATAACATAAAAGTTCAGAGTTAATGCCGAAGCGTTTGAACAAGAAAGTAAATGCGAAATACAACGCGCCAAAGTTTAGTTTAATAAAAGTAAGTGAATTGCTTTAACGGTTTGCTTATGAGTGAAATGATAGTAGGACTCCATGCATGTTCTAGTTGTGCAACATGTGCCTTAGCGACCTGAGAAAACATGTACGAAAAGTGTCAACACGAGGTTGGTGAGTTCACAGGTTTCAATCATTTGAAATAAGAGTGTTTTCCAGATTATGTACATTCAATATGCATATCTATAGGTAGCTAGCCTATGTTCATGTCTTACTAAAGCGCTCGCAACCGAAGCTGACTGATGTGTTTGTTTGTTTTCCTCCAGCCAGGTCTATCAACTCTGACTATTATGATAGGTCAATATTACACTCGTTCGACCTCCAATCGAACTAGACGACTAGCCCGGGTGGGGTTTATCAAACCGAGTAGTACTACCAAACATTACCTCGCTAAATCCATATTAACGGTTCGATGTGTGTGAGGACTTTCATGATAGTGTTTACGCTTAGCCTCAACAGTGATATCATATGAAGTATCATAATCAAAATAGTTTGCATCATGTTTTCTCCCCCAACGGGAAAAACATTTAAAATAATGTTTGTTTGCGTAGCTGTTTCTCCCCCGCGGGAAAATAAGTAAAAGTATGATTGCTTGCGTGTATGTTTCTCTCCCAACGGGAAAACAAGTAAAAGATGTTGATTTGTGTACATGTTTCTCCCCCAACAGGAAAACGAGTAAAAAGGGGCTGTGAAACTCATCTGAGTTGTGTACGAGTAGTAGATAGCACCTCACAAGGATGCAAGTGGGAAACACAAAAGTTTGCCTATGAAATGCTTACGTATTCCCTAAAATTATAAACATAATAGTTAGGGACACATGGGATTGTGACGATGACATGGAAGGTTGAACGTCCTATAACGCTCTAATGATTAACAAGTAGACGAACTTATCAACGGGAATAAGGGTTTTCCTTAAAAATAAGTATAGGTGCGTTTCGAATCGAAAGTTTTCTAATTACGAATAATATTTATTTAAATAAATATTCATGTGTTTTCACCTTTAAATAATGGTTTAAGAAAATAATATATAAGTCTTTATATTATTTTTAAGTTCGAAGAAATAACGCGATAATCATTTATGTCGTAAAAATAATAAATATATTATTTTTATCCGAGAATACAACGCGGGTAAACAACATAAATAATTATATCATTTATTTGTTTGAAACATTACACGAGATTATTAATCTGGCGAAAATAATATAATAATACATTATTTTAATCAGAGTCACGGGTTGAAAATAATATAAACATATTATTTTAAAAGTGGGTAATAATATAAAAAAAAGAGTTATAAAACCAAACCCGAGCTTACGGGTGTTTTGCGAAGTTAAAACACATTAATATATTATTATAATAATATATGGTATGATTTTTATTTAAAAGTATTAATTAAAAACTGTTTAAAAATAAAAAGAGGGTGGAGAGACTCGAACCCGGGTCTCTCCCACCATAACACACAGACCCAACCACTCCAGCCCGCTAGGGAATCGCAAACAGCCGGATCAAAATGGTTTTAACATCAGAGCTCAGTGGGTTCCTCCCCCATACACCAATCTGATCGAATCCAGTCCCCAAATCCACCAAATCTGATCGTGATCGACTATAATATCATAGGGGTTTTGTTTAATAGTAGTATGCGAATCTGTGATTGTGTTTAATTGCAAAACCATTGCGTTTATCGTTGTAAATTCTTGATTTGAAAAACGAAACCCTAGAACATGAACATCAAAATCGATTTGATATGTTCTGATATTAAAAGCTGTTGAAATCATGGGGCTATCAATGAGTGAGGGTTTGCGAATCTATCCATACGGTTTAATTAGATTTAAACTGAGTTTAGGGTGGAGCTCGATTAAACTGGATTCGCGAAGAACCCTAGGTTCAGGTTACGTTCAATTCGATGTTATAAGCTTTCAAAAGGTTAGGGCTTTCAATCTAGACATCAAAATGAGTCTAAGGACATGTTTAATTTCCATAATTGATATCGAATTGATAGGGTTCGACTAAATTGAAAACTTGTAAGGCCCCAAACCCGGGAGGCCTCACGCGTTGGATTTACTCATTCACAAACAGTTCTTAAACTTGAATATCAAATAACGCAGCGGAAAACTTCATTTCAAACATAACATAACATAACATTGTTCAACATGCGGAAGCGTAACATTGTCTTAAACATAAAACATAACATAAATAAAACATAACGGGATGCTAGTCTTCATATCATCCGGGTAACTCATCAAGCCGCCCAGCATCACCGTCCATCATCATAACCTGCCCTTAACCTGAATGTGCAAACTAAAAGTCAGCTACGCTGGTGAGTTCTAGCTTTACATAAAACCTTAACATAAACATTTTGCCAAAACATAACATAAATTTATTTAAAAAAAAGCGTACGTAAAACATGAAATAACCTAACATCATCATAACATCGTAACATAGCATCATATCATAAGTCAACCTGAACCGAATCTGCGCCATCTCGTAACCGTCAATTCCATACATCGCATACTAGCAGATGAACTTAAGGCTCGTTACCTCTAAGTCATCCGTCACCCAGGTTTCCTAAGGCTTGTTACCTCTAGGTGGACCAAACATATGTCTCCTAAGGCTCGTTACCTCTACGTAGACAGAACATAACTTACGCACTATTTCCCCGCAAGGAATAGTACCTTCCATAGGGATCCCGGTAATCCCACGGGTGACTGTCGTCACCCCATCCTCAACCAGTTGTACAACCGTTAGCCAGCCACAAAGGCCCCACGTAAGGGTAAGGCCAATACATACATACATACATACCCTAGCTCCCGTAGGAACTCGTGGCAGATTCGTTCATTCGTGACTTTCACAAAACCTTTACCTCATTTTAGTTAAAGCATTCGTACGTTTTATTAAATAATGTTTCATTCATAAACCTTTCATAAACTTCGTTTGCAAAACATTTCATAACATCATCCTTCGTAAACATCATTTCATAATCCTCATTTCGTAGACATTATTTCGTAAACATCATTTTGAAAACATCATTTCGTATGTATACACACCAGCCCAAAAACATTTAATTAAAGCATTTAAAGAATGGATTCTAGAACTCACCTGATAAACTAATCTGGGTTGTCCTAAACAAAGGTCCAACAACGTCACTTCCGATCTGAATTGATTAGTTAAATACACATCAGACCTAATCCCGACTTTAACGGTTTACTCGTTCTGTTTTAGGCGAGCATACTGACTTCACTAACCAGCTATATATACCTGTAGACCTGATTCCTGCGCATTTAGCAAGTGCGTAGGGCCTTGTTCTTGCGTACTTAATAAGTACGCAGACTTCGCTTCTTGCGTACTTGATAAGTACGCAGGACCTGCTTCTTGCGTACTTGATAAGTACGCAGGACCTTCTTCCCCGCAAAAACCCTAACTTTTTGCATGCAGATCCAACCTCATCAAGATTCAAACTTTGTATGTTTAAAAACGTTTTCTTTTCATTCTAGATGCTAGATCTATGTTTACGTTCAAGTTTCATACGTAAAAATGCCATCTTTTTATCCAAAACCCGAAAACCCCAAAACGAACAAAAACTCAGATCTAAATCAGATCGTTACCTGTATCGAGCTTCTGATTCGGAGATTTTGCTCACGAGCTATGGAGTAACACACTTCTTCAATCTCGGGTCGATCCGCCAACTTTCTCTCTCTACAGTTTCTCTCTCTAGATGTTGCAAATAAGATAAATGGAGGTGACTTGGGCTATTTATAGGGAAGGGACTCCTCCCCTCATGTTCGCTGGCCCCTCTGGCCCGGCCTGTCACGCCTCGTTCATTTAATCCGTCCGTCTCGCGTTTAACCCATTATTTTAACCGTCGTTTTATTTTTGGGATGTTACAAAACTGTATGAACCCTAGGTATCGGATCATGTTAAATCTGATAATGTAAGCCCTGATTATGATAGGGCTTATGTTCTAGGAGTGAAAACGAAGTTTTAGGTGTAATTAGATACCTTAATTGGTGTTGACATGATCGAGGTCGACCAAAAACAGGTGCCGATTATGAATGTGTTCGTCTCCGGCGAGCCTGGTTCTTCCTCCGACCTTATTGATGCGTGAAAAGGCTTCAATGGAGTTCGAATGAGGTATGCAAGTGTTTAATGCATGGGAATAACAGAATATTTATGCGAATTTGATAATGATCGATGGTAGGGACGACGGTTAATGGTTTAATGCCCATAATTGGGTTTAATTCGATGAATGATGATGATTAAAACTGCAGTGATGGTCGTTAATGACGTCAACGTGCAATTTCAGTTACAAATTCAAACATCACCGGTTATGCAATGCAAATTTGGATCAAAGGTGGCTACGAGTTTGACTCCCAAAAGTAAACAAACACCAAACCTATGATTTTGACTTTTCAGAGTCAACAGAAATGGTTTTTGAGTAATTACATAATTAGTCCTTGTAGTTTCAAGTACCAGAGTTTGGGGAATAGGCAGAATCAGTCCTTGGGGTTTGAATTAGGTTAGAAAAATTTGTTTGACTTTCAAAAGTCAACACAAATCAAGAATTGGTTGATTACAAGATTGGTCCCTCCAATTTCATGTATTAGAGTATGAATAAAGGCAGGATTAGTCCCTGGAGTTTGAGATAAGTAAACTAGGTTAGGATTTAACTAGATAAATCTAACAGAGTTAGTCTAAAAAGTCTGGATTGTCACAATAGTGTTGACCAAGCCTTGGCTTCTCAATCTCTACTTCTATAAAGACCTACAAGCTTCAAGAGAAGTTTGATTATAAAGGTTTTACACTTTAAAAATCAAGAACACTCACAAATATAAAGACGGATTTAGACAATAATAAAAGCCCACCAAAATGGTGGTTTTAAGGACGAATGATTAAAGACATAAACACATCACTTGGATTAATATGTTAAACATTAACATGCACCAAACTTCATCTTCACCCTAGCAAAATAAAGAGTACAGCCATGAATGGCCATACTAACTAGCATAACGCTGAGTTTCGTAGGCTCCCCTATTGCGGAACAAGGAGGAAGAGCCCCTCAACTCACTACTACTACACTCTAATTACGAAATAAGCTTTCTCTGGTGTGTTCTTGGGGTGTGTAAGGGATATCGAGGTCTGTGGAATAAAGAACTCAAGCCATCTATTTATAGGCCTCAAAATTGGCAATGCACGGCCGTACATTGGATTGCACGGCCGTGCAAACACCTCGGGAATCAAACAGGGTACAAGTGACAGTGTACTGGCCCCTTGGAGAGCAAGTTAGGGTTTGCACGACCATGCAATGGGATGCACGACCGTGCATTGCCCTACTGCTCTCCAGTTTGTCTTTTAGCTGTTGTGTTGACTTTCCTTTACCTGGTTTGACTTCTTGGGGGTCAATGCTCGGGTTTGGTCTTCCAAAAGCTTGATTTCTTCATGTTTTAAGTTGGTTTTTGCTCTGTTTATCTTGGGATATCGAATAACCTGCAAATTGTGAAATATTAACATTTTAAGTATCAATTGCAAGGCTTTTAATCTATTAGTACCATAATATGGGGATTATTATGCATGTAAAATATGTATAATTTAGGGCATATCAGCTAGCCCAAAAATGTGAATATGTTTGAAAGAAGGCATCAAGAACTCACCTTAATGCTCTACGTAGAACCACATAAGCTAGGGCTTCAAGTACAAGAGGACGGGTCCTAAGATGACGTTAAGAACCTTAGGGGTTGTTTAGGGGCTGCTGAAACTTTTCTAGAGAGTCTAGAGGTTATCCAAACCAACACCCTACACAAGGAACACGCAACAAGTCAGATTAATATAAGAAAACCTTTATCGGGTTCCAAACCATCAACCATGCCTAACCCTATCCTTTCAACATTCATGGGGTGATTCAGGGGCATAATTGTTGGAACTAATTGCAGGCCATCACATATAAAACAAGCTGAAGACGAAAGAATTCTTTGTAGTTAAAAGATTTCGGTGGAAATCTTTTTCGTTCAAAATCGTTTTCGGACGAAATACATTTCGACAGAAATGTATTTCGGACAAAATCATTATTTGTCTTCTTAGTTTAAATACTTGTATAGTTTGAACATTGTAAGGGGGGAGTTCATTTGATATATCAATAAAGACTTGATATTTACACCTTTAACTATGTGTTCTTGTTTCATGATTACTCTACTCGTTTCTAGATCCTCCATATCGATTGCTTGAATTGCTATGAATAACCGGTTTCAACAAGAGATCCTCCATATCGATTGCTTGAATTGCTATGAATAACAGGTTCTCACAATAATTATGATGGATAATAGCATGATATTATACCTGGAAAATGGCAGAATCACACAACCCTTCTCCTTCTTTATGATCAAAGCTGAAACCTCCACAAAGAACTTCAACCTCACGGCACGGAACGTCAATAATCCCTATAATTCTGATGCATAACAATGTTCATACATGGAAGATGATCAGGGGGTGATATTGTAGAAGCATGTTTTAGAAACTATAGATTAAATTCAATGTATCGGTGTACTAGGCTAGTACGCAGGAGGGTGTTCATGCGTACTTAGCTTGTTCACCAGTTGATCCTGCGTAGTTAGTAAGTACGCAAGGCAAGCAAGTACGCATGACCAATGCCCTGCGTACTTAGCCAAGTACACAGGTAGTGTTCCTACCCCTATAAATAGAAGACTTGTCTTCATTTGTAGGTGAAACTTCTGGAACAAGGTTGAGAGGTGTCCGGGTCAGGACGAGCTCTCCCGACCCCTGGACCATTAGCTTAGATGAGATATGTGTGCTCCTTAGGTATGTAGTCTGTAATACGGGATGACCTCTATGTTATGGATTACGTATCGTTTCATTATCTTTTGTCTTTGTTCGTGTTTCTCTGTCTCGTTTCTTGGTTCCCACACAAATCACAGAACAGGTCTGTGTTATCTCCGCCGCACGACGAGGCTCCAGGGACCTACAAATATATACAATATTAGGGACTAAAGTAGGGTGGAAACAAACTAGGAATGGAACTTCAAGGCTGGTCCCTGCGTCCACCCAGATAACGGCACTAAAACACCTCCAAAAACCTGATCGAATTTCGAGTATGGCAAGGGCCAGGTCACTAGCTTACTCGACAGATTTAAGGGCTGAAGGAATAGTGTTTTAGGCTTAGAAACAACACAAGACTAACCTAGAACAGACTTACCTTCGTGCTCCTCCTCCTTCCTAGTCCACGACTTCATAGAGAACAAACCTAGAACCAAGTGTTTTGCATGAGTGAGGATGTGCATGGGCATACAAACGATTAGGCTTGCATTAGGAGGGTACATACATGTGTTCCCTTGGGTTAGGATCATGCAACAATCGTAGAAGGGCCAGGTCACTAGCTTACTCGATAGATTTAAAGGCTGAAGGAATAGTGTTTTAGGCTTAGAAACAACACAAGACTAACCTGGAACAACCACCAAACAGTCGCAAGAACCAAAGCAGGAGAATGAAAACCGTAAAGTGCATGCGTACGCCCTTTTTATGGTTTCTTGAGCACTAAGTTTTGGATATGGCAAATAGGACCCTTCATGAACTTCCCATATGAATTAATAAATTCACAGTTTAAGGGAATATCTACATAGGCCGCTCTACTTCAAATAATACTCATGTAGTGCGAAGCACACATATTTATTCCTATTATTCTCGTGTGTTTTTTTATTAGTTTACCTTTGTTTTGAGTCGTTTTTGTATACTAATGAGTATGTGTTATGTTTACAGGTGCTCGTGAAGATTACAAGTGAATACATGAAGAAACCGGGCAAGAAAGTGAATCCCAAAGTTCAAAAGTCAAAAATGTTGAAAATAGAATCCTCGTGGTACGTGAAGAGGAGAGACCAAAGCCTCGCGGTACGTGAGAGAATCCAGAAAGCGCGCCCGACTAATTTGTTCCTCGAGGTACGTGAACCCATGAACTTGTCTCGCGGTACGCGGGAGACCCGTATTCCGTGGAAAAACCCTAAATTGAATTACATTAGATTTGTAATGCCATTATGCAAAGGGTTCGGCATTCAGCCATCTAGAGAGAGACCAGAGGCGATTTTGGGGCTAGAGAAGGCAATCGGAGTGAAAAGGTTGGAGCTTTGCTTCCAGGTTCGTTAGATTTAGCGTTTTCGGTTTCAAGATTCGATTTTTATCTTTGAATTGTTAAGTTTGATTCCATGTTCTTGTTTGATACTTCTGTTTTAGTTGTTTTGAGCATGATTCTTGGCTAAAACTCATATACTGCCTAGGTTCATGATGATTACTTGATAAAGTTTCAGTTTTTATTCGGTTTTGGATATTAAATGATGGTTTAATGATTTTGTAAAAAGTTTCTTGATATTAATTGTGATAAATCTATATGCTTAGATCTGATTTGTGTTTGATTATGATTTCGTACGTTAATTGTGGATGTCTTCCAGTTTGATTTTCATATCTAGGTCATAGACTTTAGGGTTTGTGATTGTTTGTGTGGTTTGCTAGAAACAGTAGCCATAGGTGTTGTGATTGAGTATAGATTAGATTGAGTGTGTTATCACAATACCTGAGAAGTGAGAGATAGTCATTTAGTCTTCGTTATTAGGAATCCGAGTTTCAACTGTCTGAAAGGAAGTTGGTATTAGGTGTCTAGTGATTGTTGCTATTCTGAGTCATAGTTGTTATCTTGAGATTACCCCATGCATTCTTCGAATGTATTGTGGACAGTGAGACTGAAAGGTGATCTGTCTTTCGGGTACTTTATCATTGTTGGAGAGACCGAAAGATAATTCACTATCTCGTGAGTTATTACATCTTTAGGTTCTTTAGTTGGTGACACTCTGAGAGTGATTAGGGATCCACTAGGTTGTCTAGAGTTGTTTCCTTATAAACCCAGATCCATCATAGTTTCCAGAACCGGTAGAAGTTGTGCTTTGCAAGTAGGATTCCGACCTAGGTAGTATTCTTCCCATCTCTGACATTTCCTTAGTTCTTCATCTTGATAGCTTATGTCGATCTTGTTTACTGCATTAGTAGTTAATCTTTAGTGTAGTCAACCCCCCATCAATCAATCTTTAGTCCGAGTTAGAGTCTAGCATAGTTATAGTAGTGTCTCTAGGGTTCGATAACTCGGTTTACCATTAAGCTGAGCTACACTCGATAGGTCCACTTGCCTGTCAGTGCGGTTTAGTCGAAGGTACTCCATTTATTACTTAGGAGTCTAGGTTAGGTTTTTTTAGTTTTTATATAGACCGTCTAGGCGACATCAAGTTTTTGGCGCCGTTACCGGGGAACACTTGGCAATAGCAATATTAACTTTGACTAGTTCTTTGTTTGATTTTTGGTTTATTTTATTTTCTTTTCTTTTGAGTCTTGTGTGTTTTCTTGTCCTACGTGCTATTTGTGTCTAATTTAGAATTGAGTCTTTCTGTCTTTGAGTCTTTGTCTCTTTCCTTCTAGTGTCTTTCTGTTTATGCACAATACTCATTCTTAGGGGTCACCACCTTATTCAGCTTTCCCAGAGCCTGAACGAGAGCTACACGAGCTCACCCGTGGAATCCGGGAGTGTTTGAAAGCATTCTGCAGCAACCAGGTACGTTCTACTAGCCCAATTCCATTTCCTATCATGAGCGACGTTGACCCACCAGCGAGGCGTACCGTGCACCAGAGGGCCAGTGACGGGGTCACCGGGGCAAGATCTTCGATCACACGCCCCGCCATTCCAAACACCAATAGATGGCAGATCCCGTCACATGTCTTGAGCACGATCACTCATGCCACTCAGTTTCATGGCCTTGAGGATGAGGATGCACCCGGACACCTGTCCTGTTACTTCACACACATATGTGATACCTTCAATATCACGGGTGTGTCTAAGGACGCTATCTACTTGCGTCTCTTCCCATTCTCGCTCTCTAGGCGTTCATCCACTTGGCTTGATACCCTACCTGACAATTCTATCACCACATGGGAGGATCTTCAAGCCAAGTTCTTCAAGAAGTATTATCCACCTTCCAGGGCCGCTCGCCTTCAGGACCAGATCCACTCCTTCCAGATGGATACCGATGAGCCTTATCACATGGCCTGGGAGTGTTCAACACGTTGTTGAGCCGATGCCCTAAGCATGGTCTTTCTGACTGGAAAATTGTGGAGAAGTTCTATAATGGCCTCACCTTTGAGAAGCAGCAAATGTTTAACACAGCTGCGGGAGGCAATATCATGGACAAACTGGAGCCAGTCGAGTGTGAAGAGATGTTCGTGAGCTTCGCTCTATCGGAACAACAACAACCATCTACTAGGACTTCCATTCCTAGTGCAAGAGCATCCACCTCTTCTCCTAGAGGTGTGCATCAGTTCACTCCAGATACTAGCATGGCTGCGGCACTCGCAGCTATGGCTAATGAGATTAAAGAGCTTAAGCTCAGTGCTCAATGGTGTGAGGTGTGCAAGGGAGGACACGACACCAGAGATTGCCCCGTCAATCATCAGGAGCAAGTGAGTTTTGCTAGCAACTAGAACCAGAACCGAGGTTACAACAACTATAATAATTCTTTTGGCTCGGGATGGAGATCTGGAAATAACCCACCTAGGTTTAATGGTCTCCAGAATCAGTATGGGGGAGCTGAAGCAGGAGTGAGTTCAGGAAGCAGTGTCAAAACAATGAAGATTGAAGAGATGATAGAGAATCAGACACAGATGCTTGCCCACTTAGTCTAGCAGGACAGTGACGCTCGGCAAAGACTGGATGCCCACGACACTTTATTGAAGAATCAGCAGTCAGCATTTCAGGACTTGTAACGCACGGTAGGAGACATCGCGAAGAGCTTGAAGGGCAGACAGGGAGGTCCATCTTCAAGACCTAATGCTTCAGTGATGGTCGTGTCAGTCATGAGTCATAGAGAGGAGGAGAGAGTAGAGGAGAAAGTCTCCCACAGCGTTGACTACGACATCCCTTTGCCTGAAGATGTGAACAAGATAGATTGGAGAGATCGATTTGCTGAGATCAATGCTAGGATGTTAGAGGAGCACGAGTCAGCTGAATTAACGAGAGTAGGAACCTCAGTGAATGTTGTGTCGACTAGGAGCAGAAGAGTAGAAGAGAAGGAGAGCCCAGTAGTGGAAGAGGAAGAGCCGGTGGATGAGGAGATAGAGATGGAGAAGCCTACCGAGAAGGCAGAGGAGAAGAAGAAGGGGTGCAGATGAAGTCCCCTGAGATTGACCTGAGTCGTGTTCCCTATCCAGCTCGCTTGTTGCCTCATACACACGCTAGGGAATACGGTCACTTCCTTGATATGTTCAAACAACTCAAGGTCAATCTCCCATTTATAGAGATCCTCCAGCACATGCCAAAGTATGGCAAGTTCCTCAAAGATCTTCTTTTCCAATAAGAAGAAGCTACAGGGGATTTCTGAAGTCTCACTTAGTGCGGAATGTTCTGCAGTGCTTCAGAACAAACTGCCTGGGAAACTGGCAGATTCGGGTTGTTTCACGATCCCGTGTCTGCTTGGCGGTTTGCCCTTAAACCACGCGTTGGCTGACCTGGGTGCTAGCATCAATCTGTTGCCATATTCTGTCTATAAACAGCTAGACCTAGGTGAACCGCAGCCTACGCGCATGAGCATATCCTTGGCTGACCGCTCAGTCAAGTATCCACGGGAAATTGTGGACAATCTTCTAGTAAAAGTAGGCAAATTTGTCTTCCCCGTGGATTTTGTCATCCTGGACATGGATGTGGATGATAGAGTCCCACTCATCCTAGGACGCCCGTTCCTACGTACTGCCAAACCAATGATAGATGTCTTTGACTGGAAACTCACACTTCGTGTCGGGATGAGTCGATTACATTCGATACTACAAAGTCTGTGAAGGATGTTGGAGAGTAGAGCCACTCCGTGTGCATGATTGATGCCTTCATGGACGAACATCGGGACTCTAATCCAGTAGTGGATGCTGTTGATAGGGATGAAAGAGGAATGATAGAGGACCTTCTGGATTGGCTTGCTGAATTTGAAAAGAATTTGGTAGGGTCCCCGTTTTTAAGTACTGACGGTGATGATTACAGTTTGAGTGAGATTTTAGCACAAGTGGAGAAGATAGTCTGTGAGACACCAAAGGTTGAGGTTGTAGAGTTCACATCATTAGAACCACCTGTGCCCGAGCCCTCACCCACCATTAATATCCATGTTGAGGGGAGAATTCTAAAGTTGAGTCCTAGTGCTAGTGCCCATAGTTCTAGGCCACCCCGTAAGAGGACCCGAGCGTCGAGTGTCTCTTGTGATTTAAAGATAATGCAACCCCCAAGTGTGGGGACGTCAAGGGGTAAGAAGTTACTAGGGTATTTGATGCATATCATCTTCGGATTGGATATTTTTAAGTTGTGGTGGAAAGATCTAAGTGCTAGAGGTTTGAGGTTTGATAGGAGTATGAGTTTGTTGATGCTAGGGAGGACCGGGAGACCGTGTAGGATGAAGGCGGTACCAGTTAGGATCAAGGAGAAGCCTCCTGATAGGCTTGTTTGAGTCTCGAGCAAGTGCCCGAGACGTAGAATTTGTATGCATTTCTTGGTATAAGTCCGTGTCATTTTCTGTGTTTTGTTTGTGTCGTGTTTTGCAGGGATTTGTGCTTGATTCGGAGAGGCAAATCGTCGGGAATGAAGTTTCAGCTATTTTTACATATGTTTTTATGCTTGGAATACGTTTTTATGGAATTTGGGTGAAAAAAGTTTGAGGGGTCAAAAAACAAATTTCTAAGTACAAAAACCCTCTTAACTTTCTGTCACCAAGGCGTCCTCGCGATACGCGAGACATTTTCTCCAATCCCTCGCAGTACGCGACAGACAAATGAAAAGCACGGCTTAAAAATTGCCTCCTTGCGGTACGCGAGCAGTGCGGCCTGGTTTCTCGCGGTACGCGGGGGAGTGCTGGTTTCACCCTTCTTCCTTGTTTTCCCATGGTTTCCCACACCGTTCACCACCTTCCACCGTCATTCATCACCAGTACCCATCATATTCACCACTTCCACCACTTTCATCTACTACCTATCACCATCTCATCCACCCACCATCCACTATCATATCCACCGACTACCATTACCATGGGAAACTTATAACCGTTTGTAACTGTTGATCTACCTTGCTATAGTATTCATGCCTATGTGTTTGCCACTCATCGGGTACATTTCTCTGCATTCTATCTATCTTGAGTCTTTAATTCTTAGTGAGTCAGTTTGATGCTGCGGGTATGTTTTCGTTCTATTTTGCAGGTTTTTGATCATTCAGTCCGTACTCAATCTCCGTTCGGATGGAATTGATCCTGATATTGTTAAGGCCACCCAGCAGTCTGTACAACCGTGACCGAAATACTATACGGTGCACACAAGAATGAACGAAGTTGGATACATTCGAGAGCATATATATTACCAGCTAAGTCGATTCCTGTTTTAATTTTTGCATTTTTGTTTTTAGTTATGTCTTGCTTCACATTGAGGACAATGTGTCTTTCAAGTGTAGGGATGTGAGTGTCTAGTTTAGCTAGTTTGTCTTATTTTTAAAAATTCAAAATACAAAAAAAATTAAAAATTTTTGAAAAATGTCCTTAGAAATAACTACTTATAAATGGAAAATGATAGTACAACTGAATCTACTTGTTTGGTTTTAAATGATTTAAATAATTGAAAACGCGTCTATTTAGTGATGTTTTGGTACACCCAACCAGCTTGAATAACTTAAATAGCCTGTGAGTATTACTTAGAATTAATCACGTAATTAAATCATGAAATCGTGTGGGTACTCGTCTTAGGGTGTCGGTAATACTGAAACTGTCAACATAGGGTGATAGGTACCACGTTAAGATAATATCTATTTGTTTTTGAAATTTTTGCACACCATTCTCTTTTTATGAGAATAAATCCGAGTTCGGTGGCGCCCACATCCATATATTCCACATTCATGAGCTTATTTGTTAGAATACTAAGTTTTGCTTATCTAGGATGGCCACTTGGAGAAAACACCCCTAAGTGATGCTTATGTGCTTTATTGTTAGATTGTAGTCTATGTGTTACCTTCCGGGATAGTGACTTGGTTGAAACGCCTCTAGATGAAAGTTCATTTGCTTGAATAAATGCTCATTATTATACCATTCATTTCATATTTCATCTAATTTCTTAAACAAATAAATCTTAGTTTAACATGGTAGGGTAAATCTATATGGTTTGATCCGTGCCTAGACATGACCGTGAGACGGGATTAGGTAGAGCTGTAACTTCTAAGTGTGAGTCACATAGGTTGATTGATAACTGTATAAAATGGATTTAGAACAGATTACGGGAGCTAGATAGTTGGTGCTTGGGTTTAATCGGACAGAAATACTGATTATTGTTTTTTAACGCATGAGTATGTTTTGCTAATTGGTAATTGATTAATGTTAAGTCAAATCTCAGTTACGATTCCATTGCAAACTTTTTCGAGGACGAAAAAAGGTTAAGTGTGGGGATGTTTGATGTAGTACGAAGCACACAACTTTATTCCTATTATTCTCATGTGTTTTTGATTAGTTTATCTTTGTTTTGAGTCGTTTTTGTATACTATTGAGTCTGTGTTATGTTTACAGGTGCTCGTGAAGATTACAAGTGAATACATGAAGAAACCGAGCAAGAAAGTGAAGCCCAAATTTCAAAAGTCAAAAATGTTGAAAATAGAGTCCTTGCGGTACGCGAAGAGGAGAGACCAAATCCTCGCGGTACGTGAGGGAATCCAGAAAGCACGCCCGACTAATTTGTTCCTCATGGTACGCGAACCCATGAACTTGTCTCGCGGTACGCGGGAGACCCGTATTCCATGAAAAAACCCTAAATTGAATTGTTATATTTGTAATGCCATTATGCAAAGGGTTCGACATTCAGCCGTCTAGAGAGAGACCAGAGGCGATTTTGGGGCTAGAGAAGGCAATCGGGGTGAAAAGGTTGGAGCTTTGCTTCCGGGTTCGTTAGATTTAGAGTTTTCGGTTTCAAGATTCGATTTTTATCTTTGAATTGTTAAGTTTTATTCCATGTTCTTGTTTGCTACTTCTGTTCTAGTTGTTTTAAGCATGATTCTTGGCTAAAACTCATATACTGCCTAGGTTCATGATGATAACTTGATAAAGTTTCAGTTTTTATTCGGTTTTGGATAATAAATGATGGTTTAATGATTTTGTAAACAGTTTCTTGATATTAATTGTGATGAATCCATATGCTTAGATCTGATTTGTGTTTGATTATGATTTCGTTTGTGAATGTCTTCCAGCTTGATTTGCATATCAAGGTCATAGACTTTAGGGTTTGTGATTGTTTATGTGGTTTGCTAGAAATAGTAGCAATAGGAGTTGTGATTGAGTATAGATTAGATTGAGTGTGTATCCTGTCTCAATACCCGAGAAGTGAGAGATAGTCATTTAGTCTTCGTTATTAGGAATCCGAGTTTCCACTGTCTGAGAGGAAGTTGATATTAGGTGTCAAGTGATTGTTGTTATTCTGAGTAATAGTTGTTATCTTGATATTACCCTTTGCATTCTTCGAATGTATTGTGGACAGTGAGACTAAAAGGTGATCTGTATTTCGGGTACTTTATCATTGTTGGAGAGACCAAAAGGTAATCCACTATCTGGTGAGTTATTACATCTTTAGGTTCCTTAGTTGGTGACACCCTGAGATTGATTAGGGATTCACTAGGTTGTCTAGAGATGTTTCCTTAGAAACCCAGATCCATCATAGTTTCCAGAACTGGTAGAAGTTGTGCTTTGCAAGTAGGATTCCGACCTAGGTAGTATTCTTCTCATCTCTGATATTTCCTTACTTCTTCATCTTGATAGCTTGCGTCGATCTTGTTTGCTGCATTAGTATTTTATTTGTGGTGTAGTCAACCCCTCCATCAATCAACCTTTAGTCCGAGTCAGAGTCTAGTATAGTTATTGTAGTGTCTCTAGGGTTCGATAACTCGGTTTACCATTAAGTTGTGCTACACTCGATAGGTCCACTTGCCTGTCAGTGCGGTTTAGTCGAAGGTACTCCATTTATTACTTAGGAGTCTAGGTTAGGTTTTGTTAGTTTTTATATAGACTGTCTGGGCGACATCAAACACAAAGAGAGTCTAGAATTTACGCATACGTACATATATACAAGGGTTAATGCTCGAAAACGGGGCGTTACAGCATGTGAAAGAGCCTCAAATCTATTAGATCTCATACATACAAATGTATGTGTTCCTTGTAGGACAATGTCTAGGTCTGGCGATAGATACTTCATATCATTCACAGACGATCATAGTCGGTATGGTTATGTTTATTCGATGAAACATAAGCATGAAGGTTTTGAAATTTTCAAAACCTTCCGGTACAAAGTTCAAAATTAGCTTGGTAAAACGATAAAGGTCATTCGATCAGATCGAGGTGACGAGTACCTAAGTTACGACTTTAGTAATCATTTTAAGAATTGTGGAATAGTTTCACAATTAATTTCATCTGGAGCACCACAAGATAATGGTGTGACTGAGAGGAGAAACCGAATATTGTTAGACATGGTTTGATCGATGATGAGTCATACAACCCTACCACTCTCCTTTTTTAGTTGTGCCTTGGAAACCGCAGCCCAAATAGTCAACATGGTTCCAACCAATAGGTTAGATAAGACCACATATGAGATATGGCATTGGAAGATTCCAAACTTATCATACTTAAGGATCCGGGGTTGTTATGCTTACGTTAAGCATGAGCTGTCCAAAAAATTAGAACGCAGAGGCGAAAAGTGTGTTTTCGTTGGTTACCCGAAAGAGACTAAAGCATATTATTTCTATAATTCTGCTATGAATAAAGTATTCATCAACGGGAGAGGAGTCTTCTTGGAAGAAGAGTTCCTTACTAGAGAACCGACGAAAGAAGTCATCTTGAAGAGATTAGAGAACTAGAAAATGCACCGTCTCAAGAAGAACCATCAATGCAACAAAAGATTGTTGAGCTTGAACCTCATAATGTTTAGAACCAAATGTAACACCGAGTGCCCGCAAGTCTGGTAGAACTCATCAAGAGCCTGAGAAATATGGTTATCTCATCAGCAATGATGGAGTATTGATGTGTTTGAGTGTGTATAAAAAACTTTATGATTTTTAAACACAAAAGCTTTAAATTTATAAAACGGTAATTGTTTCCACTCACTACGACACACATAGGGCAAGTGCACCCATCGCGGATGTAATATAGCGTTGGTAAGACCGGATGTCAATCCAAGGATACAGAGGCTCTTAGTACCGGATTTCGGTCAATGTCTAATCTAACCAAATTAAAAAGTTGTTTGATTTTGATTTAAAGATAAAAAGATAAAATAGTAGAATTACTCAATTAACAAGGATAAATCAATTTGGTTTGAATTCCCTCCAATGTTATAGTTAGCTTTTAATTATGGATTCTCAAAAGATAACTATATTGCAAATATGGCGGTCGTCACTTAAGTCACTAGACCCTAAGGTGAGGGTCGATTTTGTCTTCCCAATGGTAGTAGTATAGCAACATGACAACCGCTATGTTTAGCTATAAATGGCTCCTAGTCAAGTTACAAAATCATACGTCTCTTCGGAAAGTTGCCACGATCATATCACATGACAACCACCTAAAGACGTTCTATGAAGCTTAGTAATAATGTGTGTGTTAGTGCATAAGATGGAGCAATTCCTAGGTCGGGACATTAACTCCCACAACAATATTGGAAAGTTGCCACGAGTATCTTACATGACAACCACCTCAATGATGGAATTAAAGTATCAAAATTGTGTCTTTAGATAAGGGACTATACACACTAACCAATATGAACCCCCTTGATTTGATTCCTCTCCTCAAATGTAATGGCAATGCATAAAGGAAGTCCTTAGAATACCGAGTCACCATACATTAAAAAGCAAGAACCTTTACAAACCGAATTCTCAATTTACAACTTTTATCAACCCTTTCAGCAAGCCAACATACCGACTCTACATAGACATAAAAGTATGAATGATAGAATCAACAAAGAATGAAGTTGGTGAATTGCTTCAAATGTTGCAAAGATTCACTTTTAATGTTAAAATATCACATTTTGAAGTCGCTAACACAAACCAATGTTGAATCTATAATAGATTCTAACTACTTTATTGGAGGTTCATCTTCCTAAAGTGATTCAAAGAACTTAGCCAAGAATGGCTATACAAATAACAAAGATTAAACTTGTATAAACACAATCAAGCATCATTACAAGATTTCAAATTTGTTATATTGTTCTCGAACCTTGGAAGATGAAACTAACTACAAAAAATACATAATAGAAATGTGGAGAATTCTCTAGTTAGATCTCTTGATGGCTTGATTCCCCCTTCAAATGGTGCAAAAATGGCCTATTTATAGGCTGTTTTGGATGTTGGGCACAGCCCGTGCCTTACTAGGAAAGGCCCCGTGTGTAACTGATCTCTGCTCCACTAAGTTGGTCATAACAGAATCAAACATTGTAGTCACTGCGTCAAAAATGGGCTACGGCCACACAAAAAACGTGTGACCGTAGGCCTTTCGCCACACTTTTTTTTCCAGCTCAAGTGTGACCAAAGCTCGAGTCATAGTAAGTATCCTACGGCCACACACGCTTTTTAGTGGTCGTAGCAGCTTAAAAGTGTGGCTAAAGGGTATCAACATTTCTTACTGAAATCAAGCATCCCCTCCATTAAGTGTGGCTAAAGGGTAGCAACGGCCACATGACTTTACTTTCAGTGTGGCTAACGGGTCGCAACAGTCACATGAATTTACTAAAAAGTTTGTTTTAGCCACACTTATTTAAGAAAACCGTGGCAAATGGGTTGTTGTTATCATGCATTTTGTCCCAGTAAGTGTTTCTAAATTGTAACAAGGGCCACATGAATTTACTGTAAGTGTGACCGTTTATATTATATAGTCACATGAATTTATTGTAAGAATGGCTAAAATCTTTTACTTGACACGCAAAAAAATATTTTAATTTTAAGTGTGGCCATTGTCTAAACTTTGGTCACACATAATTGTTTTTTCCTAGTATGTTTGCTATTATTCAGTCACACTAACAAAAAACAAAGTGACTATGTTGTGGCTAATGGTTATTTATAGTCACACGAAAGTTTGTAATTTTAAGTGTGGCTATTGTCTAACCTTTGGTCACACATAATTGTTTTTTTCCCATGAAGTTTGCTATCATTCAGTCACACTAACAAAAAAACAAAGTGACTATGGTGTGGCTAATAGTTATTTATAGCCACACGAAATGTAACATCTCTGATTTTCATGTATTTGTGTGATGCTACAAACAAAAATATAATTTGAATACAAGCATGTCTTTTGGTACGTTCTAAGGATTTAAATCCATACTAATGTTAAGAAATCTAAAACTTTTCAAAGTAACCATACATATTACAAATTTAACAAATAAAACCTATTCTTGTGTTCAACCAAGCAATCATGTATATATATATATATATGTGTGCAATTTCGACTGTATATAATTCCTTAACTTTTGTACATCCGTTGGTCTATAAATATCCCTTCCCAAAGTCTTTGGAACCTTAAAACATAAATCCCTACCCTCACAATTGAACCATTTGACAAGAATTGAAACCATATGTCCCTATTTTGACTCCAAAGGGTCAACTTTGACTCCCAAAGTCAAAGTGGCCAAAAATCAACAAATCCGACTAGTAAATCGATCTAGACTCGGCAATTTTGATCTCCCCTACATACCCACACTTAATTCGGCCTTATCATGTCCCATTTAACAGCCCAATTCAATCGATAAAGCGGTCGAATTCAAATTCAAATGGATTGACTTCGCAAAGTCAAAGCCGAATCAATTCGGTCGAAATTCAATAAATTGGACGCGTTTCAATCCCGAAAATCATGGGTAGACTGATCCCCTCTGAACCTAGTCCTATTTCGTGACCAAATTCATCATGTGACAGTGGGATGACGCGTAATTTGAACCGTAATTGACACCCGTAACCTTTGCAATCGAATCAAGCCTTTAAGACCAAATCAACCGAATTAAAACTTCGTGAACCTTCGCACGACCCTATATAATCTCGCTCAAGCCTCAATTGAGTCTCATTCCATCTCTGTTCGTCGATCTAGCGCCCAAAACATCGGCTCTATCCACTTAGTCGCCAAGCGTCGTTACGCAACCATTCCAGGTACTATTTACATCAATCGATTTGTTTTTACCTGCTCATCGAAAGCCCCTTATCACATTTCAAAACACAAGTCAAAACAGGTCCAATTTCGAGAAATCTCCGAGACCTGTTCGAACAATTTTGAAATAAAAATGGAGTTCTAAATTTAATTAGATAAAACCATTTACATTTTAGTCATAACAGCGAACCACCCCCAGACCAACCAGTTAAAACGGAAGGTGTCTAGAGGAGTGGTGTGGGTTCGAAACCCACAAATCTGTTTTTGCGCGCCTCCTTGAAACCCAACCGGACGGACACCTTTACAGCTACGGATTAAAACCCATTTAAAACCAGACCATTAACACGAAACAGCCACTGGTCCAATGGTAACTCTCAAACTCAACACAGAACCCACCCGGGTTCGAACCGGGTGGTGTTCTTTTTATTTTTAAAAATCATTTTTAATGGTAATTAAATTCTATAAAATTATTTTATAAACCTAATATTCCCTAGAACCGATTTTTACAAAAAATACGGTGTTTAAACCCAAAACATTCATTTTTACAACTTTAAATTGTTTAAATCTCAATTCTAAATTATTTAATATATATATATATATATATATATATATTTTTAAATAGAGTAATTAATTCCTTAATAAAACGTATTGACAATACACTTTTATAAATCATATACTTTTCTTACCTATATATATATATATATATGTATATATAACTACATTTTATTTAGCATATTACCTTCACAATAAGTAAATAAAATTTACTACATTCGTTAATCCATACGGGTATGTTCTCTTTTTCATAAATAAATAAATGGATGGAATTATTTGATAATTTATATAAGAATCACATTTCTTTTTGGCAATAATTATTAGTCTAGTGAAATAAATAAAAAGGAGTTTTATTTATTCAAAACCCTAAAGATATAGTATTTTCGTATAACATTTTGAAACTTCCAAAATTGACACCAAGCTTTCGATAACTTATTCTTTCACATAAAATGACACAAACTTTATAAATTCTCACACCTAAACAAGACCCGATGAACATTAGACGTACCTTTAAACTTGTGTTTATTATTTTAAGATCATGCTTTTCACACTAGGTTAACTTGTGATTTGAGAATCACTTGTTGCTTCATACTTGCTCGTGTCATCCATACAACACATACAAGTGAGTTTACATAGCCCCTTTTTTCGTATTTACATATTTGGGGTGAAACATGATTACATTCAAATACTAATTGCAATTACATACGTACAATTATACAATATGATCATATGTGTTTATTTGTGCTTTATGCTTGAATGCTAATTGTTAAGGCTACATATACATGATATACACGTGCAAACACAAATACATTACTTCAGGCTAACATGTGTTGTTAGGCCCTACATTAGGATAACATGTGTTGTTATGCCCTACATTTACATCAGGATAACATGTGTCGTTATGCCCTACATTAGGATAACATGTGTTGTTATGCCCTTCAATTGCAAAGTTTCATTTGTGCATCTAGCTTAACTTAGATTCTCCATAAATGCTTTATAAACCATGCATCATATGAATTATACACAAAATATTTGAACTTTACTTGTGGTGTTAAAACCTATGTATTCTCACCAACTATTTATAGTTGACACTCTCATTTTATCATGTTTCAGGTACAAATGTTTGAGTTAATATTCAAGCTACTTCACTTAGGGTTGAGGACCTAGTCTTAAATTTTAATATGGAGATTTATGTATTCTTTAATTCTTGTAAATAATGTAATTGATTTCTTGAGTTATGAAATGAAACTTATTGTTTAATTATTACAACTTTAGCAAACCATGAGCTTATGAACAGTCTACATGTCCCGCCCCGACGTTTCCGCCGTCGGTTGGGGTGTGACACGAAAGTTTGTAATTATAAGTGTGGCTATTGTCTAACATTTGGTCACGCACATAATTTTTTTTCCCATTATGTTTGCTATTATTCAGTCACACTAACAAAAAACAAAGTGACTATGTTGTGGCTAATGGTTATTTATAGCCACACGAAAGTTTGTAATTTTAAATGTGGCTATTGTCTAACATTTGGTCACACATAATTGTTTTTTTCCCATGAAGTTTGCTATCATTCAATCACACTAACAAAAAACAAAGTGACTATGGTGTGGCTAATAGTTATTTATAGCCACACGAAAGTTTGTAATTATAAGTGTGGCTATTGTCTAACATTTGGTCACGCACATAATTTTTTTCCCATGACGTTTGATATCATTCCGTCACATAAGAAAATAACAAAGTTACTGTGGTGTGGCTAATGGTCATTTATAGCCACACGAAATTTTGTAATTTTAAGTGTGGCTATTGTCTTACCTTTGGTCACACATATAGTTTTTTTCCCACGACGTTTGCTATCATTCCGTCATACAAACATAAAACAAAGTAACTATATATGGTATGACTAATGGTTATTTATAGCCACACGAAATTTTGTAATTTTATGTGTGGCTATTGTCTAACCTTTGAACACACGTATTTACTGGGGTTCTATGTGGCTATTTTTGTGTAATTAGCCATTTTATTTTCATTTTTTGGGTAAAATAATTGAAAACAGCAGTAAACATGCATGAGAAAACCTAAAAACTAGATTACATTTAAGAATAATAAACCAAAATGTTTATATAAGTTTTTAACGATGAGAAGCAATCCCGAGACCAGTTTCACAGGTCACCTGAACAGATATAAGCAGCAGACCATTAATAAAATGTGTCACAATTGGGGGGGATATTTGCTTACTTTAATTGGGTCATATCTGGCTCTGTTATGTCTGCCGGGTCAAATTTAAAAAAATATTACATGAAATCTGGTTAAATTCAAAAGTCAATGAACATGTATTTTTTATGCAATATGCATAAAAAATATATTATTATAAATTTATATAATATGTCACTAAATTGGCACAGATTTATACAAAAGATTGAAGTATACTGATAATAAGCAAAACTGGTATGTCAAAATTTAATAACATAAAGAGAACCGTTGTTGTCTGGTAGAATGACTATAAGAAAATCAATTTCCTTTCTGTTGGAAATGAGCTCCATTTTCATGTCATTGAATTGTTGTCCACATAATTAACCTACGATTCAATTAATTAGGTTATGGAAAATGATAATAGGAATGAAAATGTAAAATACTTTTGATGTGGTAGAACTAGACATCTTTTTAGCCCGGATAAAGGTTCACTGTCGATCTGCAAAAAAATGTAAAAAGATATGCAGTGAGATGTTTTTTAACAAACTAAACATGTATTATAGTAAATTGTTGGATCCTGAAAAGAACTGCTGAATCTGCTTGCCAAAAGTCCAGTCGTTGACCAGCACTTTACAAAAGAAAAAGACTTTGATTCTACAAAGTGCAAAATGGTGATTCCCTCCAATCATAGAACATCTTGCTACAACTGCTAGTTACAAGAACTGCTATTGATGTTGTTCACCAGTAGTTCCCCCAAAACCAGCAGTTGTGTCAATTCCAGCTGTTTACTAACTGCTGAGAAACAGCCTGCTTAGATGTCACTATCTGGGTGATGTCATCAGTAGTTCTCATTAATGTATAGATATAATCAAGTTTGTTAGCCTAATTAGATGTCACTATGAGTTATCGGCTTTAACTTTCAAAACACTAATCCTGGCTAATGACAATTTTACCCTTCAGCTTTATCTCACCACTCCAACTCTATTAATTAACTAAGTTTGACAATGATTTGACTTTAACATAATTTCCAATAGTTTTAAGAAAAACTTACTAATTTATCTTAAATGACTTTGACATTAGCATTCTTGTATTCTCCCTTTTTGTCTTCCCTTGCTTTCCTCCACATTAAAATCATTTTTTGTACCTTGTAATATATACAACAGAAAGAAGTAGGCACACACACATCAGACATACAACCGAAAAATCATTATACAAAGAGAAAAACACACATAAATTAGATAATGAAGTTACCAGCTTATCTCTTAGATAAGTATATCCTCCTCGTCCCAGGTAATGATCACAAATGTATCGCACTACTTTTCTTGTTTGCTCCACCATTGGACTTATACCGCACTCTTATCTTCTAAAACTCCAAAGAAGGTGACCAAGCAGATTCATTCCAGCTCGTATATGGCATGCATTATATAATGGATATTGTTATTATTAGAGATTGGAAACATATATGTATATATATATATATTATCTTAATATAGCTAGGTGTAATGCTTATTGTATTGAGTTACTTACTATTGAGATGATATGAGCTAGATATATTTAATAAAATTACTTTACGTATCTTTCTTAGCCTAACATCTAAACATGCTTATTGTATTGAATTACTCTTTGTCTCTCGGTTTATGTATCTTTCTTCCACCCCTAACAAGCTTTTATTTGGGTAGGTATTATGTTTCAGTTGCCTAACATCTAATCATACAGTTGGGAAAACCGAGGGAGTAAATTGTAAATTCACTAATTTGGTTTAAAAAAAACAAGACAATTTACTGTCTTAATGTAGTGAATAGATGGCATATGGAGTTCTATAATAACAATCCAACCACCAAAAACTGTCACTAATTTGGTTATGAATTAACTTGTCCATTTTATGCCTAAATTCTTTTTCCTATAAACAATGCCTTCTCTATCTGTATGCAAGTCAAGATTATGAAATTTACAAGTTTAAAGGTAGCATTTTTAATCTCTTTTTTGTAGCATCCCAAAAATAGTAAATAAATAAATAATAACGCGATCGAGATTTAATCATCAAAAATGAAAGGAAAATGGATGGGCTTGGGCTCGGCTCCAACGGGCCAAGGGAAACCCAAGTATATAAGGGTCAAGACAACCTCAAACTTCCAAACTTCCACCATTTGCAATTTAGAGAGAGAAAGGAGAACTCGGGCCTAGAGAGAGAAAGTTGATGGATCGACCCAGAATTTGAAGGAGCACGTTACTCCTGAGCTCGTGAGCAAAACCTCTGAATCTGAATCCCAATCCAGGTAACGATTCGACCCTAAACTGAGTTTTTATTCGTTTTGGGGTTTTTTGGGTTTTGGATGAAAACTTAACGTTTTTACGGATGAAACTGGAAGAAAAACATAGATTTGAGTTCTTAAACGAAAAGAAAACGTTCTGAATGTAAACAAGTTCGGGATCTTGACATGATCAGATCCGCATGCGAAAGTTAGGGTTATTGCGGGGAAGCAGGTCCTGCGTACTTATCAAGTACGCAAGAAGCAGATCCTGCGTACTTATCAAGTACGCAAGAAGAATGTTCTGCATATTTATCAAGTACGCAAGAAGAAGGTCCTGCGTACTTATCAAGTACGCATGAAACGAAGTATGCGCACTTATTAAGTACGCAAGAACAAGCCCCTGCGCACTTGCTAAGTGCGCAGGCAACAGGTCGGTTGGTAAAGTCAGTATAGTCGCCTAATTCAGAATGGTTTAATCGTTAGAGTCGGGATTAGGTCCGATGTATGTGTAATTAACCAATCCAGATCGTGTGTGGCACTCATTGGACCGCTGTTAGGACAGGACGAGACTAGCTCATCAGGTGAGTTCTATGTGCCCCCTTCTATGTTATGTGCAAATCATTTTAAATGTTTTGGGGCTGAAGTGTATACACTAAGTGAATAAATGCTATGAATACCAATGTAATCATACGTGGTATACAAATATATGGATGTATATATATATATATATATATATATATCTATATATGAAAATGAATTATGAACAAAAAATGAAACGTACATTGACAAAGAATGAATGAAAGAATGGCATAACGTAAATGAATGAAATCTTGCTTTATAATTATATATATTGCATGTTATGAATGTATGTATACATTATGGACGGAAACGAAGCTAACGGCTACTTCGGTAGACGGATGACCACGTGACTATTTTGCAACCGGGACAAAAACGTTCCATCATAAGCTAGGACGTATAAAAGGCACTCATGGATGGTCGAAGCAATTGCCTTATTACATGTAGAACGGTTGCATACATAATAGCCACGTGGGAAACGGATGCCTTTGGGCAGACGGGCGAATGAACGGACTACGACGGTAGGACGGGTTTTAGGCGGACGGACAAAGGTTGTCGGACGGATTTATGTTACGAAGGACGGTTTCTAGGGCCGTACGGTTTATGAAATGGACTACGACAGTAGTTCTCATGGCGTTTGTCTTTGTGACTCGCGTAGTAATTATGACGGGTTGATCACCCATATGTGTATGACCAATGAATGTTCTCCCCAAAGTAAGTATATATGTACATATGTATATACTCAGTATGAATGTTATGTGAGAACAGTAAAGCAAAGAATATGCAAATGCACGTATATTATATATATATATATATAATACTTAACGATAAGATAAATGTTATGTCTGATTGCTTTTAAACTAGAACTCAACAGCGTTAGCTGACTTTTAGTATACATTTCAGGTCAAGAAAGGAAGGGTCGTGCGAAGGCGTGATGGTTACCCGGCAAACGACTAACATCCCACTTTTATATATGCTAAGACAATGTTATGTTTTTAATTGTTAAGACTTCCGCTGTTATGTTATGTTATGTTATGTTATGTTATGTTATGTTATGTTATGTTATGTTATGTTATGTTATGTTATGTTATGTTATGTTATGTTATGTTATGTTATGTTATGTTATGTTATGTATTCGAATGATGTTTGCTTCCGCTTCTCTCGATTGTTTTTAATTTCAGTTCAGTATTTATATGAGTAAATCCAACAAGTGAGGTTACCGGGAAAGGGGCCTTACAAGTTGGTATCAGAGCAATAGTTATGTTATGTTATGTTATGTTATGTTATGTTATGTTATGTTATGTTATGTTATGTTATGTTATGTTATGTTATGTTATGTTATGTTATGTTATGTTATGTTATGTTATGTTATGTTATGTTATGAATTCGAATGATGTTTGCTTCCGCTACTCTCGAATGTTTTTAATTTCAGTTCAGTATTTATGACAATGTTTATGAGTAAATCCAACAAGTGAGGTTACCGGGAAAGGGGCCTTACAAGTGACGTATAAAAGGCACTCATGGATGGTCGAAGCAATTGCCTTATTACATGTAGAAAGGTTGCATACATAATAGCCGCGTGGGAAACGGATGCCTTTGGGCAGACGGGCGAATGAACGGACTACGACGGTAGGACGGGTTTTAGGCGGACGGACAAAGGTTGTCGAACGGATTTATGTTACGAAGGACGGTTTCTAGGGTCGTACGGTTTATGAAATAGACTACGACGGTAGTTCTCTTGGCGTTTGTCTTTGTGACTCGCGTAGTAATTATGACGGGTTGATCACCCATATGTGTATGACCAATGAATGTTCTCCCCAAAGTAAGTATATATGTACATATGTATATACTCAGTATGAATGTTATGTGAGAACAGTAAAGCAAAGAATATGCAAATGCACGTATATTATATATATATATAATACTTAACGATAAGATAAATGTTATGTCTGATTGTTTTTAAACTAGAACTCAACAGCGTTAGCTGACTTTTAGTATACATTTCAGGTCAAGAAAGGAAGGGTCGTGCGAAGGCGTGATGGTTACTCGGCAAACGACTAACATCCCACTTTTATATATGCTAAGACAATGTTATGTTTTTAATTGTTAAGACTTCCGTTGTTATGTTATGTCATGTTATGTTATGTCATGTTATGTTATGTCATGTCATGTCATGTCATGTCATGTCATGTCATGCCATGTCATGTCATGTCATGTCATGTCATGTCATGTCATGTCCCATGTCATGTCATGTCATGTCATGTCATGTCATGTCATGTCATGTCATGTCATGTCATGTCATGTCATGTCATGTCATGTCATGTCATGTCATGTCATGTCATGTCATGTCATGTCATGTCATGTTATGTTATGTTATGTATTCGAATGATGTTTGCTTCCGCTTCTCTCGATTGTTTTTAATTTCAGTTCAGTATTTATATGAGTAAATCCAACAAGTGAGGTTACCGGGAAAGGGGCCTTACAAGTTGGTATCAGAGCAATAGTTATGTTATGTTATGTTATGTTATGTTATGTTATGTTATGTTATGTTATGTTATGTTATGTTATGTTATGTTATGTTATGTTATGTTATGTTATGTTATGTTATGTTATGTTATGTTATGTTATGTTATGAATTCGAATGATGTTTGCTTCCGCTACTCTCGAATGTTTTTAATTTCAGTTCAGTATTTATGACTATGTTTATGAGTAAATCCAACAAGTGAGGTTACCGGGAAAGGGGCCTTACAAGTGACGTATAAAAGGCACTCATGGATGGTCGAAGCAATTGCCTTATTACATGTAGAAAGGTTGCATACATAATAGCCGCGTGGGAAACGGATGCCTTTGGGCAGACGGGCGAATGAACGGACTACGACGGTAGGACGGGTTTTAGGCGGACGGACAAAGGTTGTCGAACGGATTTATGTTACGAAGGACGGTTTCTAGGGTCGTACGGTTTATGAAATAGACTACGACGGTAGTTCTCTTGGCGTTTGTCTTTGTGACTCGCGTAGTAATTATGACGGGTTGATCACCCATATGTGTATGACCAATGAATGTTCTCCCCAAAGTAAGTATATATGTACATATGTATATACTCAGTATGAATGTTATGTGAGAACAGTAAAGCAAAGAATATGCAAATGCACGTATATTATATATATGTATAATACTTAACGATAAGATAAATGTTATGTCTGATTGTTTTTAAACTAGAACTCAACAGCGTTAGCTGACTTTTAGTATACATTTCAGGTCAAGAAAGGAAGGGTCGTGCGAAGGCGTGATGGTTACTCGGCAAACGACTAACATCCCACTTTTATATATGCTAAGACAATGTTATGTTTTTAATTGTTAAGACTTCCGTTGTTATGTTATGTCATGTTATGTTATGTCATGTTATGTTATGTCATGTCATGTCATGTCATGTCATGCCATGTCATGTCATGTCATGTCATGTCATGTCATGTCATGTCATGTCATGTCCCATGTCATGTCATGTCATGTCATGTCATGTCATGTCATGTCATGTCATGTCATGTCATGTCATGTCATGTCATGTCATGTCATGTCATGTCATGTCATGTCATGTCATGTCATGTCATGTCATGTCATGTCATGTCATGTCATGTCATGTCATGTCATGTCATGTCATGTCATGTCATGTTATGTTATGTATTCGAATGATGTTTGCTTCCGCTTCTCTCGATTGTTTTTAATTTCAGTTCAGTATTTATATGAGTAAATCCAACAAGTGAGGTTACCGGGAAAGGGGCCTTACAAGTTGGTATCAGAGCAATAGTTATGTTATGTTATGTTATGTTATGTTATGTTATGTTATGTTATGTTATGTTATGTTATGTTATGTTATGTTATGTTATGTTATGTTATGTTATGTTATGAATTCGAATGATGTTTGCTTCCGCTACTCTCGAATGTTTTTAATTTCAGTTCAGTATTTATGACTATGTTTATGAGTAAATCCAACAAGTGAGGTTACCGGGAAAGGGGCCTTACAAGTGACGTATAAAAGGCACTCATGGATGGTCGAAGCAATTGCCTTATTACATGTAGAACGGTTGCATACATAATAGCCGCGTGGGAAACGGATGCCTTTGGGCAGACGGGCGAATGAACGGACTACGACGGTAGGACGGGTTTTAGGCGGACGGACAAAGGTTGTCGAACGGATTTATGTTACGAAGGACGGTTTCTAGGGTCGTACGGTTTATGAAATGGACTACGACGGTAGTTCTCATGGCGTTTGTCTTTGTGACTCGCGTAGTAATTATGACGGGTTGATCACCCATATGTGTATGACCAATGAATGTTCTCCCCAAAGTAAGTATATATGTACATATATATATACTCAGTATGAATGTTATGTGAGAACAGTAAAGCAAAGAATATGCAAACGCACGTATATTATATATATATATAATACTTAACGATAAGATAAATGTTATTTCTGATTGTTTTTAAACTAGAACTCAACAGCGTTAGCTGACTTTTAGTATACATTTCAGGTCAAGAAAGGAAGGGTCGTGCGAAGGCGTGATGGTTACTCGGCAAACGACTAACATCCCACCTTTATATATGCTAAGACAATGTTATGTTTTTAATTGTTAAGACTTCCGTTGTTATGTTATGTCATGTTATGTTATGTTGTGTTGTGTTGTGTTGTGTTGTGTTGTGTTGTGTTGTGTTGTGTTGTGTTGTGTTGTGTTGTGTTGTGTTGTGTTGTGTTGTGTTGTGTTGTGTTGTGTTGTGTTGTGTTGTGTTGTGTTGTGTTGTGTTGTGTTGTGTTGTGTTGTGTTGTGTTGTGTTGTGTTGTGTTGTGTTGTGTTGTGTTGTGTTATGTTATGTTATGTTATGTTATGTTATGTTATGTTATGTTATGTTATGTTATGTTATGTTATGTTATGTTATGCTATGCTATGTTATGTTATGTTATGCTATGTTATGAATTCGAATGATGTTTGCTTCCGCTACTCTCGAATGTTTTTAATTTCAGTTCAGTATTTATGACTATGTTTATGAGTAAATCCAACAAGTGAGGTTACCGGGAAAGGGGCCTTACAAGTTGGTATCAGAGCAATAGTTTGAGAGATTCAGACATTCCTAAATGTCTGGACTCAAGCTGATTATGGGACTAACGCACGGATGTCAGTCTGGGTAACCAACGCCAACACCAGCACGGTAAGTAAGTACTAAAGTTAATGCACTTGGATAAGAATATATACCTTAACTTAGAAAAAATAGATGTCAATGTCACAACCGATTTGAAGAGTTTTGAACTCGAAAAACAATGTAAATTAGTAATCACAAACCGATCACTTTAATTAAAAATTTACCTTGCTCGTACTGTTCTAAAACTATGATCTGAAGGAATGGCATTGATGTATTCCCTTTATAACTATCAGGAAACTAAGAACTATGGCTGGTGGAGGAAGAACCGGACACCGCGATCGCGCTGGCCGAGTCGGTAGACCTCCATTGAATCAAAGACATGAAGAGGAAGAGAGTATGCACGCAGAACACACTGAGAGTGTGCACGAAACAGATGTGACCCCAACTGGGAACGACAATCAAGGATCTCTACAGTTGAAACCCGAGATCAGGGATGCTATTGCCCGTGAAGTTGTACTCACTCTGAAGAAAGTATTGCCTGATCTACTATTCGAGGCACTAAAGAAAAGTAGAGAGGAGGTTGAAGGAGACCATGAAGAGAAAGTGTATGACAGTGATGGGGATGAAGTAAAGGTGGGATCAAGAAATCATGGGTGTACTTACAAAGGTTTCAAGGACGGAGACCCACCCAAGTTTGATGTGAACAAGGATTCAGTGGCTACGTTCGAATGGATTGAGAGGATGAACGCTGTAATCAACATCAGCGAGTGTCGACCGGACCAGGCTGTTAAGTATGTTGCTCATTCTTTCACCAATGAGGCACTAAGTTGGTGGAGGAACATTCAGAGGACAAAGTAGCCAAACGCTCTTGCCAGAATGACATGGGAAGACCTGAAGAAGCTGATAATCCAAAAGTTCTGTCCCCAGAACGAAATTGATCGAGTGGAAAATGAATTCCTAAACCTCAAGGCTGGCAGCAAGACGCACCGCCAGTATACTTCTAGGTTCAATGAGCTAGCTCAATTGGTACCCCACCTCGTGGAGACAGAAGATCGAATGATTAAGTACTATGTGAAGGGCCTACCTCAAAGGGTCCGTGTTTATGTAAAAGCTAATCTACCATCGACCTTTGAATCAGTAGTCAACCTGTCTGGAATCGTCTATGACGATTATGCTAACGACGACACAGCTCCCGAAGCTCTGAAATGGAAATGGGAGAACTCGTTCAAAGGAAATGGAAAAGGAAACTACACCGCTGAGGTGAAGAAGCCTAGGGCAGAAGGGTATGAAGTTTGTAAGAAATGCTCAAAGAAACACCAAGGCGAATGTCTTGTTGGCTCAACCATGTGTTATAAGTGCGGGAGGCTAGGGCATTACTCTCAAGATTGCTTAAAGGACGTCAAGTGCCAAAGTTGTGGAAGATATGGACACCTAACT